>CM052546.1:8105043-8129278 GCA_028533065.1 Trachops cirrhosus | reverse complement strand
CCTGGCCTTTCCACTCATCAGACAGACGGTCAGGAGACTTGGGAGGGTATCTGTGGCTCTTCCTGGCACCTGTGCGTGTCCCCTCCCTGGCTGTCCCCATTGCATTCCCTCCAAGCCTTTCCTGTCCGTGGGAGTGGCTTGCTGACATACCTGGCAGAATTGCAGGCCACTCCTGTTAGCATACCAGCGATGCGGCCAGGTTGCTAGGGAGCTGTCCTCCGTGCACCCCTTGATCTATTTTTAAATTTCCACGCTTGTTTCCTCTCTGAAAAGAAGCAAAGAATAATACTGCTTGGCTTTCTCCTCTCTTAAGAGACAAAGTAACCAACAAGGCTAAGACTTGTTGTGAAGTTAAAAAGCATTTGCTAATTAAGCTTCAGAATGTTATGGTATTTGTACCCATCTAGTTTCTGCTTAATTAATTTCCAGATAAGGCAGCATCTCAGAAGAGGTAGAAGCGGGTGTCTGTGAGGAGTGTAGGTGAAATTTGCTGGTATTTTTAAAATCCATTATGAAGCTCTTGAACCACTATTTTTCCAAGCATTTAACAATAACCCATTGTGAGGCGCCCAGAATCCCCCACCGTGGGGAATAGATGAGAAATTTAGAGGGCTATTGAAGAGTGAGTTTTCACAGCTGATACACAGTAAAGTATTTAGCACAGGTGTTTCGATAACTGTGAAATCCTGAGGAAATTCAGTGTTCTGAGACACTTACATTCAGTGTCTTGTATGGGATGAAGTCTTATGGTAACTTGCAAAATATCTGTAATATAAATAAGAGAAGAAGGAGAACAAAATTAGCTTTTCACAGAACTCCAGAATTGTTCCTTGTATGGAAAAGTCTTCCTTTTTGGCCATTGGTAACTAGCAGTTTTCTTGGTATTTTTTCCCAAGTTAAAATGAATCCAATTTCAAATGTTGCTAGTGAATTTTTAAAGCGATGTGTTATATGCATGCAGGTGTGGAGAAATCTGGTCAATAACAAGTGTGCTTGTCTCCATGTGTCAGGATAATTTTTTTCTGAGCCTTTAAGAAAAGATATTTTTCTCCTTCTCCACAGGGCACTTTCTAACCTCAATAGCAGCTGATCAACAAGGTTAGGAGCTGATCACTCTTCAAATTACAAGGCGAGAAGTTACACTGTCTAGAATCCATAGGAATATTCAAATGCCACTATTTGAGAAGGCATGAGTTGGGTATTGTGGTTTCTTTGTATATGAGTGCAGGGTTCAGGAAAATGGATGATGTATTTTTGTGGGGACCGTTATTCTGTATAAAGTTCAAAAAAAGCTCTTGGTCTTTTATGACATTCATCAAATATATTTTACCAGTTGAGATATTCTAAAAAATGCACCCATCCACAGGAGAGTGTATATGGAAACCACCAGAATTACAATAGAATTTCTTCATTTAAGACCCATGGTTTTAATTTCTAATATCTGTTGACATCTTTCTCAGGGGGCGATCCTTTTACTAAACTCTTCATTGCCTTTAATTTTCACCAAAAATCCTATAAAGGAAATACTATTATTATTCCCATTTTAACAGCTGAAACAACTTCAGTTTCCTGGGAGGAAGTCTTTTGTGCTAGATCATTCGAACCCAGGCCAGCCAGATCATAGAATCCATGCACGTACCCATCCTGCTATGTGACCCCCCCTCCCGTGGACGCACAGTCCAAGGCACTGATGTTAACTTGAATGTTTGAAACAGTTTTTTAGCTAACCAGTTCAAGTATCTGCCAATATGGCCCCCTGAAAAGTTGGCACATGGAATATAGTACTCTTAAGGAATTAGCTGGGGAGAGGCAAGTTGTCCTTGGAGATCAGCAAAATATGGGTTTTAATCCTGGCCACTCTAATGAGTAATTTAACTGGAGTGAGTTCATTCAGTTCCTCCACCTATAAACTGGTAATAACATTATCTCCTTCACAGGGGGGTTATGAGGAATAAATGAGATGCAGCACGTAGAACCCCTGGCACGTGGCGGCACCGTGGGATAAATAGCAGCTGAACACCCACGCTTGCCCTGTCAAAGTGCAATTCGGAAACTGCTATCACAGTTTCCCTTCCTATTTCAGGGCTCAGGCTTATTTCTCCAAGTTGAAGGACAATGCTTGGTGTTAAGCTCTGAGCGCCAAAGCCCACCGCCATGTTTCCAGCAGCATATGGAAGGACGTGGTTCTAGTCCTCAAGGGGGGAAACCAGAGAGGCAGAACGTGGAGTCAGTAGGGTCTGTCACACACATCGTGAAGGGTGCCCTCCTTCGCCCACCTCGTCGGTGTTTTGGTGTGATGATATTCTTGGAGATGGAAGAATTGCTCCTTGTCACCATCTGGATTTCCTTTATGACTCAGACATCTTTGATATCATAAAAGGAAACATCGCTGGTGAGAAACTGGCTTTTCATTTTTTAGCATTTTTATGGCCTGACTCGGAAGCCAATGGCTGACATCCCGAAATGTCCTCCTGACGACTTGTTGTTTGTGGAGGAGGAACACAGAAAACCACCGAGTCTCCCCTGTGAAATGTGATCTTCTTGCACTGTTTTTGCTGCAGCCCTGTCACGTAGTACACCTCATCTGGGCTGGGGCGCAGATGCAAATGTTACCGCTGCAGTGATACACTAAGAAGGTGCCAAAAGAATCTCCGGGAGTAACTCATGTGCTTTCACTTACTAAGTAGTTACTACTGCTCAACAGAAAATACTCAGCACACAGTGCTCTGTACAGTGCACCAGACACCACTAGGCGCTGAGAATATGGATACCAGCGGGCTGGCTCCCTGTCAGCTCATTTGCATGAAAAAAGCAGGCAGGTAAACTGGACAATGCGTGCCCTCATTGTTCCCTGACAACATTGGGGTGGGCAAAAGGAGGCTTACAACCGTGAGTATGGGAAACTCAGAGTGTGTTCCTGTATTATTATTTATTAATTTTTATATTCTTTGCCACATGAACAGCTGTAAACCTACTTGTACCCACCCCTGTGTTGCTGAAGGAGGCAGCAGCAGCCGGGGTGCATTTTTTCAGGACATACCTGTTCTTCACTCCCTTCCTCTCTTTGGCCTCCAGACCAATGCAGAAATGAGTACAGAAGTGAGAGACGAATGGGGTGGTCATCTTCGTTACAGGGAAGCTGGTTGGAGAATGTGGCTGGGATTAGGGGCCCCCCTGGGTTTCTCCCAGGCCCCCACATCCCACTGGCCAGCCCGATGAGCTAGTTAATTCCTGCGCTGGTCTCCCTGGCTGGGGCGGAGCTCTGTGGTGGCGCACGCACCAAGGGGACGAGAGCCTCCAAGAAGAAATGTGCGGTGGCACTTTTCCTCTCACCACGAAAGTTGTCATTCTGCCTCGCGTGAACATACGTGAGAAATGGGGCTGGAAAAAAGGGTGAGCACTTTCCCTCTCCCAAGAAGCCAAAGGAAGATATATTTTGGCTCAGGAGGGAAACACGTTTAAAGGGGAAAAATCTGTTCCCCTTACAATCGTTTTGTGAGCCGAATCATGAAGGACAACGAGGAGCCTGCAGAAGCGAACAGGAAAAGCATTTCAGACAGACGACGCAGCGTGTGCAGGGGTGGAGATGAAAGGACCTGGCGTGAGATCCAGGTGAATAAAGGGAGGAAAATAGACTTGCTTTCGGGTTTATGTTTACAGCTCCCAACGTGCCTCACTATCAATATTTCCTTTTGATCTTCACAATAATGCTGACGGATAAAGGGTGATCGCAATTGATATTCCTTTTTTTTTTATATGGCATCCGAGGTTGAATGAGCTAAGTTATAGAAGCTCTTCAGTATGTAGACTACAAGTAATAAATATTCGTTATTAAAACAACCTTTTTTTGCGACAGCCCTCTTGCTTAGCTTTTCGCATCTCTCTTTGTGGGAAGAAAGGAGCCTGCATTTGCTGGGGGGAAGGAACCTTGTGTAGTTGGAAAATATGAACTTAGGTTTGTCTCTCAATGCCCAAGAGGACCAAGTGGATTCTGGCGTTGGCCAAATGCACTCTTGCATTCCTAATCACCTGTGTGTTACACCAGGCAAAGGGAGCGCTCTGCCTCGCTCACCGTCTCTCCCCTCTCTTCCTACAGCCCATCCCTTTAGGAAGTATTAAAAAAAATATCACAAACATTTAGAGGGGAGCAGGGGAACTCATTGATTTTCTGAAAGCAATTTGTTAATTAACATCAAAGGAATGGAATCTGACTTGCATTGCCTAGTGAGTGGCATTTTTCCATAGTCCTGGTTGCTATGGTGATGAAGGAAACTCATTTGTTCTGGGTCACTCCTAAATTTGTGCATGAAAGCATAAGAGATTATTCCTGTCTAATCAAGTTATATGGAAAAGTTGAAGGGGAGGTGCTGTGTTTTACAGCCATCAGCCCTCAACAGAAGAAAACACAATAGCCGAGAAAAGGGGATTATATCTTCCTTTCAAAAACAGAGCTGAGAATTTCTAACTGACCCCAAAGCCTCTTCCAGCAGAATATCTTTTCTCCCCCTGCACTAATATGAGGGATGTGGAATCACGTTTCTTAAAGGGAATTAGAGTACATATTGAAAAACTCTAC
Source organism: Trachops cirrhosus (assembly GCA_028533065.1). NCBI lineage: Eukaryota > Metazoa > Chordata > Mammalia > Chiroptera > Phyllostomidae > Trachops > Trachops cirrhosus. Next base: position 8,124,702 of record CM052546.1, on the reverse strand, counting down.
AACCCGACTTTGCATAATGAATAAGGAGTAGGGTGTGCATTCATTAAACAATTTTACTTTTGAACTTAAATTCTACAGTGTGTCAAATGCCTCACTAGCTCTGCATTGCCAGGAAACCAAGTTCTGTTACAATTAACATAATTGGGAAAGCTGGAATCAAGAAGAAATGGCTTGCCTCCTTTTCACCAGATGTCCTGGCCCCTGTGGTGTGCAGATTTAAGCATCTCATGCACATTCCCCTGCCTGTCCAACACCTCAGTTACTCCTTAAGCAGATGGTGGTTTTGTATGTCATTATTGAACTTCTGCTTTAACCCAAACATTCTTATAAGATTGCGGCTCTGTTATATTTTGATTTTTATTTATACAAAGTATTTTCCCCCCTGAGACACATGGACGTGAATTCAAATCTTTATCCTGCCATTTATTAGCTGTGTGATTTGGGGAAAATCTGCTAATATGTCGATACTTCAGCCTTCTTATGTCTTGAATGAGTATAATAAGGTTTACCTGTACGGGATTGTTTGCATTACTCACCTATTGCCATGTAACAAGTGGTGCCTGACATTTAGCAGCTTAAAAGATCAAACATTTATTATCTCACATAGGTTTTGATGGTGAGGGTTCAGAGCAGTTTAGCTGGGCGATTCTGGCTTAGGATCTCTCATGCAATCACAATTGGACACCAGTCACAGCTACAGTCATCTGTAGCATCCATGGAGGCTGAAAAATCTTCTGAGCTCACTCATGTGGTTGCTAGGGAGCTCCAATTTGCTCCTGGCATTTGGCCTGAGGCTGCAGTATTCCTCATCCTATGGTCCACTCCGTAGCAGAGGGCTTCTTCCAGAAGGAGTGATCTGAGAAGAAAAGAGTGAGAACTCAAGAACAAGAGAAAGCACCAGACACAGAAGCCACAGTCCTTTTTATAACCTAATCTCAACAGTGACAACCCATCACTCTTGCTATAATTTAGTAGAGATAAGTTACTGACCCCAAAAGTGCCCAGCAAGGCCATACTCAAGGAAAAGAAAATTAAGTTCCACTTTTGGAAGAGATGGATACCAAAGAAATGATCACTTAACCCATATACTGACAAATGAAGTCACAGTCAATGTCAACATTATCGAGGTGATAAAATAAACTCTGCCTTTAATGGAAGAACTACAAAGTCACATAGAAGAAGATACAGATACAGAGAAGGATATATTCTCTGTCCTTTGAGATTGAGAACAATAATAGAATTTACAATAAGTAACAGAATATGGTAAATTCCCTAAGAGGCATCAGTGAAGAAGAAGAATGAGCCATGGCCAGAACCATTAGACCTTACTATAAACCCATCTCTTCCTCTTATAAAATGTGAATTTATTGTTTAACCTTTTGGTGCCTCAGTTTCTTTATTGTAACAATGGTTTTTGTAAAGATTAAATCTGATCCCATCATGGAAGTGAATACCAGTGTCTGTACACAGCAGGAACTCAATAAAAGAAGAAATTACAAGATTAGAGCTGTGAGAATTCACATTCTCATGAAGGAAGCAAGACATGCCTTTGAGAAACAACCAGGAACGATTATAGGTAAGCATGGAATAAGGGGAAATAGCAGGTAAAATTTGATCCACGTGGAGAGGGTTTAGTCAGGAAAATCATCTCCATCTACGTAGAATGTTGGGCGCCAAATAAGTAACTTCAGTTCTTTCTCTCCTTTATTTGTTAACAATTAATTTCAGGAGAGGATGCATATATTTCCATTCATCTTAACTGTTTATAAGCTATTCTGTCAATAAATTGGCGTGGTTGTCATGGAAACAATTAAGAATCAGTAATCACAACTCAGAAGAGTATAGGCACCTGACCATGGCTCAGTTTTACATTTTTTTTCTTTACAGTGAGTCACTTGTGAGGGAACTTGTCTATCAAAATTTTCTTTTTGTGATTTCAAAGAAAATTTATTAAGCCAATATAGTTCTATAAGTATCTAAATATACACACATACATTGGCTATAGAGAGAGAGTTGATATCTATATGCATTTTGCACATATTTGTGCGTTTCAGTTATGGCTGAGTATATTATTCCCTCACTGACTTGGCTAAGTTTAGAATTTTCCTGTTATCCTGAATATTGAGACTAAACCCAACTCAAGGATTCTTTATATTCCAGTTTTCTTCTTCACTGGGTAAAATCTCTACTCTCAAGGAGTTTCCAGTGTATTTGAGGAAATAAAAAACATTCAAAAATAAATGTTCTAGGAAACATATAAGGTTCTATAGGAGGAATTAGCCTCCCTCATGTCCTGTATCTGTCTTCCTATGCATTCTGGTACACCTCCTCCATGTCTTCAATTTTAAGTATTTTAACAGACTTTTTTCAAAGGTGCCATCTTTATCCATTCTGCTTTATTTCAGTTCAATTTAGCAGTGATCAACAACGTTCTGGTTGTGGAAGGACTGTGTTACATGCTTTGGAAAGTGGAAAGTGGAAGGACATCAGGGTTGTTCATAGAGATCCTAGCACATGAGGGAGTCATATTAAAAAACTATCTGTTTCGTATATTTAATGCAATTTTCTGTGTTCCTTCCTCTAAGGGAAGAAGAAGTTTTGTCACAAAGTAAGTGACATTTGAGCTGTTCTTAATTGATGACTAGGATTTTGTTAAGAAAACATAAAGTGAAGATGAAAGTCCCCTAGAAACAAAAACACAGAGATGTCTTGCAGGCCTTTCAAACTCTGTATCTTAGACTTGGGCAAAGGACCAAGGCTGGCGGTGGAGCTGTGGAAGTTTAAGAATAATGATATTGTGTGAAGCCATATCTATATATGAAGCCATAGAGAAACACTATGGACAGAAGGAACAAAAAACATAAAGAATCATCAATTATGGACAGAAAAAGAAAACAGCAGTGGAGACAAAGAAGGTATTACAATGTGCAATAAAGGGAGTGCAGTGTCATGGAAAATGAGGGAGTCTCAAATGCAAAAGAAAAATCAATCGTAGAATAAATGAGGACGATGAGGATGAAGTTGGTGAAAATTAATTATCTTACTGGAGAGAGGATTTTTCTTATGAGTCATGAGAACATAAAGAAAGAACAAGTGAGCAAATAGTAAAATTTTAAAGAGACTAGGAGAGAAGGTGAAGAGGTCCATATTAAAGGGTCTCAGTGTTGTTATTTCATTGATAGACCCGGGCGTGGCTGAAGTCAGGTAGTGAGTTCATTCTTTCTCTCCCTGCCCCTTAAACTAGATCGCTAGGCTCCTTTCATAATCTGTAGTACTATAGCCAGGTACTGCAGCTTTTCTGGCCTCTTTAACTCCCAAGAACAGCCTTATTTTGCTAAATGAATATTCCCAACCGGTGTAATGTTTCATCTCAAATGCATTCAGATTCAAACCGTCTCTATTCCCCCAGCTCAGGCTTACTTTAGGCCTAGAAGCTTGCAGTGGGAAAGGATGCATGGATTTATTCTTCTCTCTCCCTGACTCACCTGATTCCCTACTCCCTACCTTTTCTTCCATTCCTCCAGGATCTAGTTAGGTAGAGAGTGGACTGAAGGGAACATTGCTTAGTCTGTATGACTGGAACAGTGGTCATCTATTGTCCTTATTCTCTTGAGATAAATGTATGATTTCTGGTTCCATATTTGTTTCATTGAGTTTCTCAAAAGAGAATCTTTTGTTGAGTTTTTCAAACATTCTCGCATTGGGAAGCACCACTTACAGTTTCTGTGATGCAAGCAAAGCTTCTAGTCTGCTTGGCTGCTTTCAGTTCCACCTTCATCCTCTGGCCTTCTGGTGGCCCATTTCTTGCTGGGTCACTTCATCCCGCTATGCAGTTCTTAGGATGATCTCTAGCTGGTTCTCTGTCTTGAGGGCCTTTCGTTCACCAGGAGATGTGACAGCGTTTCCAGCTACTGGTAGAGGCACAGTTTCTTCCTGGTTGCTCCAGACACCAGCTTTTCCCAGCAAGAGGCAGAGGGGAAAATCTTATGTTCTCTACCTCCAAGGATATATATTCAGGTCTCCTTGAGGTCCTCTTAAAATGTTTTTTACTTGGAATAAGGTAAGGAGCCAGGACAAGATATAATGGTATTTCAACTATTCCCCCCAGTGAAATTCCCTCAGGACCCCTTAAGTCTTAACATCTTGTAGTGATGGGCCTATGCTAGCAGAATTGGTTTTGAGCCATCTCCTTTGCAAGTCCTATGTAGCTGGTTTAGCAACACTCTTTAGAATGGGGGAGTATTTGGCAACTATTGTGTTATACTCAGCCAAGGACCATGCAGAAAATTCAAGACAACAGGAAGAGATGAATTTTACATCCTGATACATTAGTAAAATGGGAGATTAGATCATTTGTTGAGTCTGAACAAGGGCATTTAGGGATTTTTGTGGTTAATAAAAGAGAAGTAGGGACCACAGTAAATGAGGCAGACAGTCAATTAGCAATGAGGAAAAGATTTGGTGAATAACAATCAGGAGGTCTGATAACATTAATATAAACTCCAAGCCATCAGTGCAATTATGGGAATTTTGCTGTTGTAAACCAGTAAATGAAGTAGAGAATTTTATTCCGATGGTGATGACTGGCAAACATTTTGCAGCATAAGATGGTACTAATCAATAGTTAAGACCTGGAAGATAAGTCAGAGTAGGTAGAAAGAGAATGACAATAACCTTAACCTTTGGATTAACAGTTCCTAGGTGACAAGGAGTTGCTAAAGTCTTCATATATATGTACTCCTGTGATATTATCCTTGTTTTACAGAAAAAGAAAGGGAGTCTTAGGACTCTCTTTGTCTTTAGTAACTTTGCCTTCACGTCCTACAGCTCCAAGTAGAGTGTGGAGTTTGAACTCAGGTCTGTCGCACGTAGAGTCAGGACTTGGGTGAATCAGAGAAGTACCAGTAGACTTGGAGGTGAATGAGTGTCTAGATCCAAATGAAAAGAAGGGTGTGGTTAGTGTCAAGTGAAATGATGGAAGCCTATAAATCAAGAAAAGAAATTTAAAGTTATAATCAGAGAGTACTAATGAGGTTCAGGTATGGCGGTGCAGATGGGTTGCCCAGTGGAGTATGGCTGAAGGTCACTGGAGTAGAAATAAATCAAAGGACGGATTCACTAGGGTGTTGTTTACTTGATCCTTGTGAGTGATGTATCCATCCTAGCTGAACACGGAGCATAAGAAACGAAAGAGAGAAGCTGTGATCTAGCAGTGGTCCCCAACTTTTTAGCATCAGGGAGTGGTTTTGTTGAAAAATATTTTTCCACGGATCAGACCATTTGGTGGGGGGAGGATGATTTGGGGATGATTCAAGTGCATTACATTCAAGCTCACCTCCTGCTGTGTGGAACCGGTTCCTAACAGGCCACAGACTGGTACTGGTCTACGGCCTGGAGGTTGGGGCCCCCTGACTGAGGGAATAAAGATGTCAAAGAACATTAGGGAAATGCCATGGATGTAGGCAAAATATGATGGCAAATGAAAAGAAAATTAAATAGTGCGGTCCTCATAACAAGCTAGAATTGTTAAATGAAGTGAAGAGCAAAAAGAACCAGGAATTCAGAGTGGGAAGTAAATACAACCCCAATGCTGAGTCCTCATTCTGAGGTATGAGAAAAGGAGTTACCTTTAGAAGAAACTGAGCAGGATACGTGGTTTTCAAGGAGAGAAAGAAGACCACTCTCTATACTTTCACTTACCCCGTGAGGCCTTTCCTTGCCACCTACTCTGAAGTAACTCCCTCCTTTAATCCTTCTCCATCACATTGGCCTCTTTTCTTTTCCTCATGGTGCTCTGCTTACATAGAACGACTCAGTTGTTGAATACCTTATCCATCACTCACATGTGAACACAAGGGCAGGGACTCTGATTTGTTGTTCACTATAGTTCTATCCTAGAAAATAGGGCCCGGCCCATAGTAGGTGCTCAGTAAATCTGTGTTAGGTAAATGCATGAAGGGGAATGAATGAGCAAAACCTTGAGAGTATGTTCCAGCTTTGAAAGAGTTTGATAGAAGTATCAAAAAAAGAAGCAGGAACAGTAGTCAATTCAAGAAGAATGGGTCTGAACCAGACGGAGAAAGTGTTTAGTAAAATATAAAATACACCTAACTGGGGAAGTTTAACTTTCACTGGTACATGGAAATGCCTTGAATGGTGGAGTTAAGAAGCAAGAAGCAACCGGAAAGTAATTGGATTATAGGATTCAATATTCCAAAGATGCCTCTGGGACTTGGGTGAGCTGTGGGTTCTTCACCACCAGTGACTTCCTGACGTCAGCTGTGACTGCCGGAGAAGGTAAGGAGGTGATGAAGGAAGTGATGAGGATGCTGAATAGGAGATCTTATTTTTCCCATTCCTGTTTTTATTTATCATATTTATGTTCAAACTCCTTATGATTCTGGCTTTTTTCAGCTAAAATAAAGTGAAATGTTGATGTTATTCCATAAAAAAATTGTGTTTCTTTAATTAAGAAAACTACTATTGGAGGAGAATATGGGACACAAGTGCTCACAAAACAATCCCATTTGCTTGTAAGTTTCCAATGGTGAAGAAGGAGAAAATAAGACTCTTCAGGGTACGATCCTTTCACAACGTTAACGTTTAAAACAGGCAGAGAAATCAGAAAATGGTGGCAAGCAGAAGGACTGAGAAAGCTAGTTTTTCCATCTACATGAAAAACAGACTAGAATTTGGATTAAAGGGGTGTTATTGTTACGCAATATTAAATTTGCTTAGGGGTCTACACTGGAGTTAACCAGAAACAGCCTCCAAAATGTCTGTGTGGAATGGTTACTGGGCCTTCTGTTTCAAGGGGGTGCAGTGGGGCGGCCAAGCCTCAGCAGTTCTCTAGCATGCAGATCTTTCCAAGACAGTCTGTTCTTATGAGGGTCTAATAAAATCAAGCTTTAAAAAAAAATTGATTCTCTAAATTCTGACCAAATAGTCTGAAATGGTTGTTTATCCTAATGTATTAGTGCTCATTAGATAAAACACAGGAATTGCCAGGCAGGATTAGTGCGGGTTTTATTTGTTTGTTTGTTTATATTTCCTTACTGGGATTTATAAATTCAGCCACGGAGAGAAGGAGGGATATAGCAGTGTCTGATCTGAAAAAAAAAATAATTAAAATATTGGAAAACAAGGGATTTGGTAAATGATCCAGATTAAAAGTTTGAACAAACAGGGGAGAAATTCAGAGAGCAAACATAAAATTTAAAAATATGGCGAGGCAAGAAGCCTCGTTATCTTTACGGCCTACTCATGAGAACGTGGACAGGAGCTCTTACCAAATCCCAGGAGGCGGAGGCGCCACCACTGTGTGTCTGTGGCGTCACTGGCTGTGTAGTGTAGGGTCGAGGCTGCTGCGCTCCGTAGTTAGATTGCTGCGTGCGTGACCCAGCCACATCCCTTGTAAGCAGATCTTTGGCAAATTACTTTGCTTCTCTGAACCCTGTTTTCTCATCTGTGAAATGAGGAAAGTAATAGACTCTACCTTGTAAGTTGTTAAGGGGATCAAATCAAACAATGCTTAGAACAATACCTGGCCTATAAATATTCATTATTATTTCATCATCACCATCATTTCTGGCACCTATGACAATATCGGACACATGGCAGACACTTAGTAAATACGTGACGCCTGACTGAATGAATGAAGTTTACCCTGGGGGGCTAAAATTGGGCCACATGCTCAGTATCTGCATGGTTCATTCAGTCAAGGCATGTAAATGAGTAATGCATACTCAATGTAAAATAAGTGAAAAGAAATGTCTTTTTGGACTGCCTGTTATTTTCTCGCTTTGACTAGATATCTGAGCTCAGAAATATTTCTGTACTCTCCATAATATATCAGCTCAAACACTGATAAATGGCAACTGCCTACTCTTCTGTGTCAAGGAAGCGTTAGGGAGGAGTGGGGACTGTGGCACCTTGGAGACCCATAAGCTTGTAGAGCAGAAAGCCTCTCTGCCAGCCCAGGTGATTGTTGCATTTGAGAATACAAGCCTAGTGTTGCTGACTCTGACTTTTTTAGAAGAACCTGGAAACTCAATTTTTTTTACACGTCACCTCAATATTTGTAGTCATTGCTTGTCTTTTCAACACTGGGCATGCTTGCCAGCTGTTCTGTGACTGTGCACTGATGATCCACGGCAAGGATTTTCAGTGGGAGAGTGATCTACTAAAATGCAAATCCCACTGGAATGCATCGCTCCTAACCACACTGGTATCAGCAAGTGTCACTAGAGAGGGGGCTGGGGGAGGGGTGTAAGAACATCTTGGTGGCGGGGGGAGATAAAAGGAGAGAGGGGAGGAAGCCAGAGGCCAAACCTGCTTACTCCACCATTTCAGCCACAACTGGTCAGAATACAGAGAACTAGAGAGAAATGAGATGCTATTTTTGAGCGGTCATGAAGGGAGAGTTTAAGGGAATATTTCAAAGTAAGAGTTCTTGGGGAAGATGAAAAAACTAAAAATTCCATTTTCCAGTTGACATGGAAAGTGTGGGGCGGTCAGTTTCACAACCTCCCACTTAGAAAGATAGTGTTGTTTCCCACTTGCCTCCATCCGTTCGTGCTTGTTTCTCAGACACCCAGATACCTCAGTGCTTTCTAATGTGCGAGACATTTGGGGAAACTGATCATTCTCTCTTTATACCACTACCGAGCACATTTTTGTTCTGCCTAAGCTTGCTGCTTTTGTCTTTGATAATGGCCTTGCTATACGTTTCACAAAAGTCTCCCTTTGATTTTGGTCATGAACTATACTGTGACCTGTAGCCGGAAACTCCCTTCACTGCACAAGCTGGCCACATCCCTGCTTCTGGGTACCAGTTTCCTGCCATTGTCCACATCATTGATTTCAGACCCATTGCATCTGATTTCCCATTCAAGGACAGTCAAGTAGTAAAACAAATAGAGAATACAGTTGTGGCCTTGGAGGAGCTTAATGTCTAGAGGAGAATGCAAAACATTAAACAATAGCAATGTATGATACTCTCTATACTATTATATATATATATATATAGTGTGTGTGTACATATATATATATATAGTATGAAATAGTATTCCATATAGTATGCTGAAAAGTACCACCTTACAAATAGAAAGATAGGATTACCTATAAAAATTGGATAAAGAACCTTACTTCCCAAGTAGGTGAGGATGAAAACAAATACTGTTTATTCAGCAGTTAACATGCAGTCCTAGCTTATAATAGGTGATCCAAAAACACAGATACATACTTTCTTGCCATCTGTTGTCATATTAGAAATTTATTTTTCCCCTTTCTTGTCTATGTCCCTTGACCTCCATTCCCAATTTACTGTGCTGATTTCAATCATCATAGACTCGTTTTGCCTTTTCTTAACTCTATACAAATGGAATTGTTCATTATGTACTCCGTTGTACCTGGCTTCTTACATTCAACTCTTTTTTCTGTGATAGTCATCCATAAACAAGGTATGAGAGAGTTCCTATTGCTTCACATTCTCACCAACATTTAATATTCCCAGTTTTTAAATGTAGGCGTTCTGGGAAGGATATATTAGTACCCACTGATGATTTGATTTATTTTACTGATGTGTAAGGGAGGTAGAAGGGTTAACACTGTCTTGCATTCAGTTGTCATTTGGATATTCCCTCACTTCTTTCTAAAATAGCCATTCAACGCTCTAGCTCATTTTTTTCAAAACTAGTTACTTGGTTAATTGCCTTCTCCTTTGGGTTTGCTTCCTTATATTCTAGAAGCAATCGAGAGTATCTTCTATCAGTCTAAGGCTTGTCTTTTCACTCTCTCAATGGCGCCTTGAAAAGCAAATTTTTAATTTTATTGAATTTCAATTTATGAAATGTTTAATAATTTTTTGTGGTCTTAAGGAAACTTAGCTTATCCAAGTAGGTCAGCTGATATATTGATTCTTTTGATATGCCTCTTTTGGAACGCCACTGATTAAACACCTCTCAAAAGTTCGTACATACCTGTTAGTCCCAATCAAAAGATTTATCTGAAGTATATTAGATCTTATCACTACTGTTCAGTATCTTTTAATTTAATTATTGGCACAGCTCTAACTTTTAAGGCAGGATTGCTCCCTCAACAACTCCGGACTGGCCTCAGTATACCTTTTCTACAGGACTAGTCTCTATGTGCCTTTTCTACCGCCCACAGCCCATGGCTGAGATGCATCCAGAGTAACTGGAGGCATTTTCAGCTATAGGAGGGGGATAAAGGCTCTGCCTCTTTTGTGTTTGTTAAGTAGGTGCATTTATTCTAAGACTGAATTGGCCCGCAGTTGGCTATGTATTACATTATTGAGCATCTGTCCTTTAATTCCATCCTCCAAAGTTTTCTAAATGTTTGGGGAAGAACATCTGTGATCAGAAGGGCTCTGCCTCATTTTAATTTTATTTTCACCAGGACAGAAATTACAGGACTCTTGTGCCTCCAAGTTCAACTTCCTTTTAACTTGTATGGCATACCTGGGGCAGATTTCTCCCTAATCTGTTGAGAAGGACTCAAAATTGATTGCTTAATAAATAAGTTTGAATTAATTTAACTGATGATATTATTTTTTTCTTATAGCTTAACTGTCAGTGATAATGGAGGACTGGGATTTAGACCACTTTATTAGTTTGTGAGGGCTGCCATAGCAAAATAGCACAGAGTGGCTGACCTAAGCAATGGAAATTTGTCTTCTCACCATTCTGGAAGCTGAAGGTCCAAAGTCAAGGTGTCGGCAGGCTTGGTTTCTTCTGAGGCCTCTTTCCTTGGCTTGCAGGTGGCTGCCTTTTCACTGTGACATCACATAGTCTCTCCTCTGTGCTTGCTCAGCCCTGGTATCTCTCTGTGTGTTTAAATGTTCTCTTCTTGTAAGGACATCAGTCACACTGGCTTAGGACCCATCCTAATAGCTTCACTTTAAACTCAATTACCTTTTAAGGGCCCCATCTCTAAATATAGCCTCATGTGGGGAGTCTGGAGGTTAGATCTGCAGCATATGGCTTTTGAGGGAGACACCATTCAGCCCATGACCATCATTGATGTGTCTTTAGAAGAGTTTGGTCAGGAGAAGCACCAGATTAGAAAGCAGATGATTTGCTCAGCAATCCGCATTCATGCAACTGTCATGGGAGGCTTGAGAAATGGAGTAGCCAGGGATGACAACATGTCCCAGATGCACACATGAAAACAACATGACCCAGATGCCCATGTGAGGAGAGGGCAGACCACTGGGGCGTGCTGAGGAGATGCAGTTCAGGGCCACACGCTGAGCCAAGAGGGGTCCCAAAGGAAGCTTTTCTGAGTGAGGATATTTGGTTGTGATTTTGAAGGAGTTGAAGATCGTGCATTTTCTGGAAGATGGAGGACATTGTCTGAGAGAAGAGTTAAGCGCACAGACCAAGGATGTCAGTCAGACATAAATGGATGGGATAGAAATGAAAATGGGTTGCATTTATTGGACTCACTTCAGGTCTGCCTTCATGGAACTCAGTTCGATGTGCACAACCCTACAACTGATAAGGGAAACATTTATTGAAGCATTTGTTAAAACAAAGTTTGTGTGAGGTTTAAGCTCTTATTTCCTGAATGGGGGGAAAATCTCTTGTATTATGCCACGTAACACTGGTCAAATCTGGCCCTGTGTGGACCCCGGTGACTCCAAATCCTAGGACTCAGATCCTGTGGAAGATCCTTCATTCCCCAGGGACATGTCAGACCAACAGTGTGACATAGCATTTCATGTCCACGATGAGCGGTGAGAAGAAAGTGAAACTACAGCCAGTGCCCCCCTCACGTGGCCCGGGACACACAGGTTGTCTCGTGTCTCCAGAGGTCCCAGGTGAGGCGGCAGTCAGACACGTGCAGGGAGAAAAAGCGTTTGAGCACTGCTGGCCTGATGAGCCACATGCCCCTAACTTATTAAACTATTCCATCCATTGAAAATGGAGTTTTCCTTTTTAAAGTCAAAATTGAACTAGATTCTAAAAATTTTTCTCCATGCAACACTCTGCACATTATTTAAAAGAAATCAAACAATACAGCAGAATACAAAGGGTAAAATAACAATTGCCTGAAAATCTTCCACCCTGAATTAACTATTGTATCCTTTTGGTGATAATTATTTTCAACATCTTTCCATGACTAGGTATTTATAAAATTTTACCTAATTGAAATCATATCATAGCAGCTTATCGGTCACCTGCTTTTGTCATTTAATGATATGTCATGGACTCCTTTAGACAGCAACGCATTTGGGTCTCCATCATTATTTTTAATGGCTGCATGGTACTCCTTTGTGTGGATAACCCATCCTTTTTTTAACATTTTCAAGGACTTTGAAGTTGTCTCTGACTTTTTGCTGTTATAAGCAGGCTTTAATGAACCTGCCGGTGCACTATTACGCACTGGTCCTATTATTTTCTTTGGATAAATTCCTAGAATCTGGAGACATTCTTAAAATAGCTGTTTGCAGATAAGATACAAAGTTTTCCCAAGATATGCCAGACCCCTCTTTTATTCTTAGTCATTTTGTATTAAATATTTATGGCTTTCCCTTTCACCTTCAAAGGCTCTGCCATCCTCGCGCTCAAACCTAGGTTGGTTGGAAGGAGAGAGCATGCAATGCAGTTTTTATGTTGATGTTTGAGTTGCCATGGACTGTTACTAGTGGGTGAGGATGATAGAAATTCTTACGGTAGGTCCATAAAATGCACATCTGCTGTGAGTCGGTTGATTTCTCCCTGGACCTTAAAAGAAGGATAGAACTTAGGTAGAGCATTTTTGGAAGGGAAAATGGAAGAACAATGAAGACAGTAAATGTAATGTGCTTGGCATTTGGGGATAAAAGAAGAAAAGAATGATTAAAATCTTTTGGCTTAAGATCTGTCCCTGTTTACTTCTTCAGACATCTCTCCCTGTCCCTACCTGATCTCTTCCCCATCTAGGGATTGTCTTTCAACTTCTCAAACAGGGGAAACTCTCACCTATCTCTGCTGGTGTTATTTCCTTGGCTCTATGTCTGGAGCCCGCCCTCCCTTCCATTCCTCTCTCCCTAAAACACCATCTTTCACATGACTGAAAAATGTGTACTAATGGTGCTAATCTTATGCCCAGTTTGGGGTGTTATTCACCTTAGGGAAGCCTTCCCAGAGTCACCCAGATTAATTACTCCATTTGCATGCATCCAGCCACTAATAGGCTCTTGGTTTCATTGGATTTAAATACCTTACTTTAATTACCTGTTTCTTCCCATTCAAGGGTGATACCACATGTGTATAGTGGCTGTGTCCATCATATGCATCACTCGTAGCATTAGGGTGTAGTCCAGTGCTTGAAAATTGTGGGCACTGATGAATGGTTTAATGAACAGATGAATAAATGAATGAAATGCAACCAACAGACCATTATTGCTGGAAGGTACAGCCCTGCAAGTAGATAGTTGGAAATGAGGCTGGAGAGTCAGAGTGTCTTTTGTTGAGTGTCTTGGAGGTAGACAAGAATGTTAAAAATAGTTCAGCATTAAAATCTTAATCTATAAACTCCTCCGGAACTCTCAAAGCTAAAAGGAGAAATACCAAAGGGTTTCAAAACCCAATTAAATGCAATTAGCTATTTTTCCTTACCAAATCAATGATGGACAATGGCAAGCATCAGACTGGCCACTGGGGAAGGAGGTTATCACTAGCAACTGTGATTATTCTGGAAAAATAGTTCCTTCTCCAGAAAACGGGGAGACATGAAAATAAAAACTGTAATTTTCTCTCAAGTCATGATTAGCTTAGAGCAGCCATTGCCAAAACAGTATTTTGTGGAAAATAATTTCAGATTATAATAATAGATGTGCACAATGACATTTAAGCTTGGGAAAGACTGCCTATAAAATTCACTTCTTGGATGTTCAGCACACACATTAGCATATTAGATGTTCCCAGAACTCCTGAAAGAAAGTTGTTGGGCTTCTTTTAACCTCCTGTTTCCCAAACTTAATTGTGTCGCAGAATATTTTTCAAAGCATGCATATGTGTGTGCTCTAGAAGAATAGCGTGTGAGAACCATTGCCCTAGGAAGTCAGAGGCAGAATTTCTGAGACCATTCAGGATTAATAATATATTTGATACCACTTTTGCAACTGTGCTTCCTAGGACTTACTGGATCTTGTGTGTTCTTATAATTAAACTACTTATTTTAAATTATTTAAACTGCATCCTAGACTCTCCACTTTCAGACAAATCTATGGAGACAAAAAGTCTCAGCTAAAGTATGCTGATGGTAAAATATATGTTCATCTTTCTTGGATACTCAAGAGACCCAAATGCATGGGGGAGAAGAGATGCCACTAGAATACTTTTAATAATGATGCAAAGAACGTTTAAGCTTGGCATGCTGTTTGTAAACAGCTACAAGATTTCTGTTGCTTTCTTTTTTTAAGTGCCTCCACGTATTTTCCAGTGGAGGATAAATATTCACACTCTTCTCCTACTGGTTGTTTTCATTTGCTCATTTCTAAAATTCTGTAAGTCAATGAATTTCAAATTGGCAGAATGTGAATTAATGTGATTTAGATCATAGATCAAGAGTTTAGCATTTTAAATGAAAATATTTTCCTATTGTATGTCTATAGCAGAGTTCTGTGAAGTGTATAAAGTACTCTTCATGTGAGTAAGCAACCCTAAGAACTACATATTACATTCATTTTCAGTCACTTTTTGGAAAAAATTTTCTATTCCAGAAAAGGTTTCTATGTGTAAAGGAACCTAATAAATCAGAGCAGATAAAAGTTGAGCATTTTCTTTGAAGTGGGGGATCATCATCATTAAACAGTGACTATAAAGTAGGATGCAGAAAACTTTTTAAAAATGAATATGAATACATCTGAAGAGCAGAGACTCCTGTATATGTTATGGGTACATTGCAATGGGAGAGAAAGTGTAATTGGGTTCAAATTGCAGGTTAACCACATACTAATTCTGTAATCCTGGGCAAGTTTGTGTCTGTAAAATTGGGAAGATACCATTATTTCCTCTTTATGATTGTTGTAATACATAAATGAGTGAATATAACATTTTTAGCATATGCTAGACACACAGAAAGTGCTCAGTGAATGTTTATTATTATTATAAGATTATTATAAGCTGGTGGATAAATTAGTTCTGATCTTTTCATTTCCATACGCTTTTCCAATTGTTTTAGAAGGCAACTATCTTAACTACACCTCAATTTCAATGCCCAATGATACATTTTGTACACTGTGCATATTCAGTATTGATTTGCTGTTTTTGAGTTGATCTGCTAGTATTTGCTGGTTTGTTGCTTATATCCCTAAAATCTATTTTCCTGGCTTTTCCCCAAGTCTCTATTTGCCAAGCAGTAGGGAGAAGTCTGTCTTCCCTTCCCTCATCTTCTCATGCCATCTCTAATTTCTCTTTCCTAACCCAAGGGATGGTCCCTTTTTCTGAAAGATTTTATTTTTTTAAATAACCAGATACTCTGCAGACAATGTTCTTTTTTCTGTTCATCTTGGCTTATACTCTAGTTCCAATCTCCAGTTGGAATCTAGCTATCACTTCTACTACTCTCTGTTTTGATTTTGTTTGGTTTTGTTTAAAAGGAAAGAAGAAAGTATTTTTGCCCGTTATACTAAAATATACTCTCCAGTGAAGGGTAATGATATAAAAAATGGACTTTGGACACAGGCATACCTGGGCTCCTGTTAACCTCTCTTCCTTACTAGCTCTATCAGTGTGGGCAGGTCGCTTCACCATAGGGAGCCTCAGCTTCATTTGTGTAATGAGTAGTCTGCTAACTTTGTACAATGGCGGGGAAGAGAAAACACGCGTCTCTAGGATAAAAGGACCCCATAAAATGTGGACTCTGATCATTATCACTTCCCTGTTTTGTTTTAAAAATTCATCTTTCAGTTAGCAAATCAAAAGCCAAAATTTATTTCAATATTTAATTTCAGCAAAACAGAAGCATGCTTAATCATCAAGTAGAATTTGAAGCTGGCAGGGGCTAATATCAGAATCTTCTTTCATTTCAGCTGATGAAGCATTATTCAGCTCCTTTTCTATATAGCAAACCAATAGGGTATTAATTTTAAATTTAAAAGATTGCCTTTTAAAGATCCCGTCATCGAAGAATACCTTGCTCAGTGGCTTTGTCAACAGTTTAGGTGAAGTTATTTTGAATAGTATGAGGAGCACAAGGCATCATTTAAAATGCAGAATCTAATTTTAGTTTCTAGTTAGGATCCTATTTGAAATGTGACGCAGTGTAAATGAACAAACACACACACTGTGTGTGTGTGTGTGTGTGTGTGTGTGATCACATATCTCTCCTCCCCACTAGGGAGAGAGCGAAATCCTGCCAAAATTAGAGCCAAGGTCACCAGACTTGGAGACGCCAAGTGATTGATGTGATGCAAGTCAGAATCACTGTCACAGACTCATTCAAAAATGTTTCTGCTGGAGTAGAAAACCTCGGCTTTGGAGTGTTACCATCCTGAATTCAAACCATCACGTGTTGACTTTGTAACCATGGGCAAACTTGCTAGCCTCTCTGATCATTTTTTATGTGAATACTAGCAGCTACTCTGTAATGCGGTTATGTAGAATGAGGAAAATAAAGTGCTTGCTGTGTAGTGATGACCCTGTGACCGCCAGTATACCTTTCCCCCGAGGACCCCGCCCTGACAGAGGTGTCAGTCTGAATGTGGTGGAGAGAGTGCACCAGGCCAGATGCTCCATCTGGGATTTACAATCATGCACTAATTTCACACACTGACACACGTTAGACTTGAAAATTGACCTGCCTGAGTAATTTCTAGTTCTACCATGTACTAGCTCTGCAAACTCTGGCAAGTAATTTAACCCCTCTGAGATTCAGTTTCCTCACCTGTAAAATAAAGCCAGTAAGAATTATAGAAGTACTTATAGAGTATATCTATATGCAAAGTTTAAGGACTCAATGAAAATTTTGTTATTATTATTACTAAATAATGATACTTCAACAAAACAGCAAATATACTTGAGTCGGTTTTTAAAGAATGTCTTCCAGTTATCAGAAATTCTAGGAGAGCTCCTAAGGAAGTTAAACAAGCATAGGCAGGAATGATCTTCATTATATTTCATCTTTTTTCCATCATTCAGACAAGGGGCTCTCACTGAGCACCACATTGTGGGCACTGAAGTTACTACTAATGATGCTGACCCCTTTGCAGCCGCAGAGGAAAGGAAAAGTCATCGGTTTTCTAATGCTCCTCTCAGGGAGCCCACCCTGGCCTCCTCTAAGTGCTCAGAATGTTACCAGGCTGCAGATATCTCCACCCTTGTGCCAGAGTCTACATTATTTGGTGTCTCTAATCATAGCACAGTGAGATGCAGATATTTTAGTCTAATTACTGTCATCTTAAAGGGTGTGCTGTGATGCATCTATGTAAATATCTCATGAATTTGACCACGCTTTCAGCTCTGAACTCTGGCTCCTGGGAGTCAGTGTGAACTAATTGAATAACAGAAAACTCATAATTTCGCTACTGTAAAGAATCAAAAAGTGTCCTGTAAATATGCAGCTAGGTCAGCATGCATGGTTATCTATAGAATAAAATTTGAAATAATTCTCCAGTTTCTTTGTGTCTTCTGCATATTAGCAGATGATACTAAATTGGAAGAAATGACATGAGACAACTTTGGGAATGGGAGATGCACTTTACGTGCAATCTGAAATGTCACACATCCTACGTAGGTCCTTAGTGGGTGCCCAGTCAGTGCTTGTTCCCCAAAGAAAACACTGGATGTTCACATAGGCAGTGGGTAGGACAACTCTGTGTTCTTTTTTCAGGTTTGTATCGCTGTGTATTCTCAGGCAACATCCTGGATGTCTTTCTCTGAGCTGCATGGGGTAACAGTCATGTTTTCTGTCTTACTTGATCTTCATCATGTTCCAATCAGATTGCTGAATCTGTGTGCTGCTGCTTCTGGCCTCTCCCAGGCTGCCCACCTCTGCCAGACTAGTCTCATCAGCACACAGCTTGCAGCATATGACGCTCTTAAAAGGACCCTGAAATGCTCTGAAATTACTCTTGCCTTGTCAAATAATAGAGTAGATAAATGAAAGATTACAACCAATGATTGTAGATATGAAGGATGGTGGTCATAGATGTTGAAAGTCAGGAGAAACCCAACGTAAACTGACAAACAGGCAAACAGAATTTACTGAGTAACTCCTTTGCAAAGTCCCACAGGACATTCAGCCTCAAGAACCCTGGGCTGTCCGTGGCTCCAAGTGCTCCAGGCCCTCCCATCGGAAAGGTCCATTCTCTTTCGACCTTTGATATCTTGGCCCCGCTCTCCTTCCTAGGGATTAGCTTCAGTTTCTGGCAGGATTTTCCCTTGGGGTGATAATGATGGGTATTAGCTGCCCTGGGCATATTCTTCTCAAGAAGAAACACACAAGTCTTTTTTCCAATGACACACGCAAATGTCCTCACATTCCCTTTCATTGGATAGCTTTGGTCACATGACCATTCCTGAATGAGTCCATGGCTATGACCAGCTGAATGGCATTTCCTATTACGTGGGTCTTAATAGCACACTGAAGTTCTGGGTTCCCCCCACCTAGCCACCCAGCGGTGGCAGGGACTGAAGGTGCCGGAAGGGAGGACCCTTCATGATGAGGAGCTATTGCTGGGGGTGCGGTGAATGGTGGTGAGTGGCCCAAACAACAGAAGTACATTGGGCATGCCTGTAATCAATTTAACCCCTATGCACGGTGTTAGCACAGCTTTTAAACTGGGGAACTGTCTGAGAGGTGGCGATTTAGGTGAACACAAATATCAAACGATGCAAAACACGTCACTTGCTGTAAACTCTATGTAAAAGAAGTTAACAATATATATTCTGGCTACTCAGAAGACAATCTAAAAATTGCCTGAGAAAAAATTAGAAGAAACCACAGAGGATTCTTTACCCCACCCACCCCCCCAAAAAGAAAGAAAAGAATAGGCAAAAAAAGACTGTAGCTTTGATATGTGATATTTTAAAAGTTCAACAAATTATTCAAATAGAAAAGGGTAACATGGGTAATACAAGATAATAAGACAAGAAGATAAGTCATTTATCAATTAGTATGTAATGTGAGAAAACATTTTAAATAAAAGATCTAAAGATTCAATAATTAAGCACTTCATAAGATGAACTGTATTAGCTTCTAATAGTTTAACTAATACTTGCCATTTCTGCTCAATAAGGCATATTATTCCAGTGCCACACAGGAATTGTCATGGGGGGAGAGGAAGGAAAAGAAGAAGTTTTTATTCTGTGTCTGATGAGGACCACTGATTTCAAATAATGCAAATAGAAGAGCCTGCGGAACTCCGTTCTGCAGATTGGTTAGTTGGGTGACATCCGTTTCCAGCACAGTGTTAGTCTGTCCCACATTTTTTCCCTCCTATGTTTTTATATGTGGGATTAATTACATCCTCATAACAATGCTATTAATTTTATATCTTTTACAGAGTATGGTTTTTAAAAATCCCCGCCAGGTGAACACTCCCATCCTCTATAATTTTCAGAGTCGGCTTTCCTATCTTCTATTTAGGAGGCTATTTGCAAGTGTAACCTACAGGAAGTGGACTGCGCAGGGTTAGATATGAAAGCG
>CM052546.1:7876843-8104543 GCA_028533065.1 Trachops cirrhosus | reverse complement strand
ACTACCTGGCCTTTCATAGAAAAACTTGTCAACCCCTGGTCCAGAGAAAGGAGATTTCTAAGAGAATAATGGATAAAGCTGAAGATCTGGATGCATGCCATACTATTGTTATAGTTTAAAATAAACTACTTGGTAAAAGTGACTTTGTTTACAAATAACTCCATCATTTAAATCATCAATTTAAAACACCCCTGCCATTTGTTTTATTGCCATAGAACTATAGGAATTGAGGGAGACAGCAGACAGTGTCCAGGTTAGAATGCACGACACCTAATTTAGTCTAGCTGAAACTACTGCTCCTCAGGCGGCGAGGAAGAGATGAAGTTTCTCCAGAAGCGATGTAGTTGCACACTGTTAGCATATGCTGAGCAGAAACTGAAACAGAGGTTCTCTTTCTCTGTTTCCAGGTAAAATGGGTCTAATTCCCTGAGCTTTGGACTCCCTTGGTTTTCTGTGTCAAGGACTCCAGCTTGACATGGAAAGTACTTACATTGTGAGGCATGAAGTGGGCCCCATATGAAGTATGTATAAGCTAATACAGTGTGGATGCTGGACAGGGAGGAGACCCAGAGGTCGTGTCCATTGGCACCTTTGTGGTGTGACTGATACAAGCGCCAATGTTCACTGGAGTAAGGGCATTAGCTTACATTTTTCTTAAACATGTAGGAAAATTATGCACTTATTCCTGTTTGAAGTAGAGAGAAATGTAGGCAGATAGACATTCCATGGGTCTTGTCTTTTTCGTTCAGTGCATACATTTTGACGGGTGTTTGCGGATACAACAGTTTTACCTCATTGGACATTCTTGGAGTAGAATGTGAGGAATATAAGGAATTCCTATTTTTCAAATTTACTTTTGTGGAACCATTTAATTTCAATGTATGAGGACACATAAATAGACAGCTTGGCAAAATTGCTTGTTTTAGTCAAGCATTTCAGATTATTACAAAAGACTTCTTAATTGCTTGTCAATTAAATCTCCTGGCCTCAAGGTTTTATACTCTAATAGAAGGATATGAACAAGTGACATAACATTAAGAATCTAAAGGGAAATGTAGATGGAGTTTTTTTTTATTTGGATAATGATTCATTATGCCTTATAATTTATAATTATAAGAATAATAGATATTCTTAGTAATATAGTTTAGAAGTAATTGTTCATAAACTCAGTATCATACATTATTCACCAACAAAAGGAGAGTATGTAAATATGTCACTTAGCAATGTAGGTTTAAATTTTTAATAAACTTTGGGGCCCTTAAATGCACATAGAACTTTAGTTTTAGCAATACTAAGCAAGTAAAGTATAATGCTTGATATAGTTTAGAATTACAATTATAGAAAAATAAAACTATAATAAATGTCGTCATTATATCATGGGAAGTTTTTAACTTGTACTTGAAAATTATGCCTTCTAATGTGGGTGACTAGTTGTACATAAGCAATATATATAATTTTGAGAAAGACTAGATTAAATTAGAAATTAAAAGAACATTAAGTTTTAATCATAACAATGTGACCACATGGGCATCATCAACAAAAAGAAAGACATATATGGCCAGACAGATTCCCTCTATGCCGCCAAATAAAATGTGGCTGGAGTGAATGCTGACAATTTAATTATGATAGTGTAAGTCATATTCTGCATGACTCTAAAAAATAGTATATAGAATTAGACCACACAGGTACATAGGTCACATGAAACAAAAGAAAACAGAGCAAGAAAACGCTCTTATTCCATCTAAATCCCGTGTTGACAAACTATAGCCCAGGGGCCAAATCTGATTGTTCTTGTATATAAAGTTCACTGGAACCCAGCCAGGTCACTTCCTTTGCAGTTTGTGTATGGAAATGCTGCATTCAGGTTATAACGGCAGAGTTGAATAGTTGTGATAGAGATCTTAACCTGCAAAGCATAAAATATTTATTATCTTGCCCTTTATAGAAAAAGTTTGTTAATCCCTGGCCCAGCATATGCCTCCAGCTGTCTTTATTATCTATTTTGGTTTTGACAAGAAAGGTTTAGTTTTCTGCATTTCTATTTATTATCCAAAAATACTGATTTAACAGTTTTTATGTCTTCTGGATCATTTGTGTTTAGTGTTGCTAACTGTTTTGATACCTGTAGGAATATTTGTGAGAATTGACAAGGAAAAGAAAATCAATCAAAAATTGAGCAAAGGATAAAAAGAGGCAATTCACATATGGGGAAACCATACTGGCCGTATGGGGAGAAATTTCAACATTGTTACCTATCAGAAGTTATAAATTAAAATAAAAATTAAATATCATTTTACACCCATCAGATTGGAAAAAGTTAGAAGGTTTGAAATAAAAAATGTTGGACGGGATGTTGTTAAACAGAATCCTTCATCTCCTGTCTCATGTGTGTTTGAGCAAATTCTAGATGGAGTCAGCTGGCAGCAACGAGTGAATTTAAGCCTCTCTATATTTTATATCTCAGAGGTGTATTTCTGAGTACTTATCCCGGCAAAAATGAAATGTCTCTCACAGAGCTGAGACGAGGGCTGTTCACAGGCCAGACACCTGACGTCCGAAACAACAGTCACAAAACACAACCCTAACACCCTAAAGTAAATTTATTGTGAGAGATTCATTGGGGGTCTCTAGTCTAATATCGGCTAGGAAATTATGTAATTTTGCTTTCTTAGTGTCTGTATTTTATTAGGATCATTTGAGTTCTGCTGAATTCTCAGTAACTTGAATTTGTATCCTATATGTGAAGGCATTAACGACTGGGATGTATCATCTCCCATGACACAGCTTTGCTCTGTTTTCATAAAAAGAATCCCTAAATTTAACCCTCCACACCTGCTCTCCTTTCCTCCCCTCTTCCCCAAAAGTGAGATACACATTAATAAAAGTTCTTCTATTATAGAAAGAAAATCCATATTTTTGCTAATTACCCATTCTAATTGCTCATTTGAAACTGTTCTTTCCTACATTCTGTCTTAAAAATTTCCTTTAAAAAAATCCCCAAACCCTCACAAAACAAAATCATATTTTCTTTCAGAGGCTCTGATGACACAGAGAAAAGAACATATTCCTCCCTTGTGTTTATTTACAATAAACTTGACAGTCTCTTCCTAAAATAAGATGATCGTGGGTGATCCACTTCTCTATCTTTCCCTTGATTCACAAAATAGCCCACATACTGCCATGCCCATTGGAGTAAATATGCTCAGTTTCACCCAGGCAGAGGCGTGGCTTGGTCTAAGAGATTCATTGGTTCATATTCCCGAGTTCCAAGGTCCATGTGCTGCCTGTAACCTTTTCACTTCCTAATGGTGACTTTCTGCATTGATGTTCTGTTGGAACAATCTTCCTGCCAGTTATGCTGGGTGACTCTACCTTTTCTACAGAGCGTGCAACAGAAACCTCTCAGGTCATGAAAACTGTCTTTCTTGCATATGTTCCCAGAAATAAGTACTATTGGTTTGACACTGTTCCCAGGATGAACTGAGGTCTATATGTTGTCATTTGCAGCCACAACAAGACCTAGGATTAATCGAAGATTCTTACTACCAAAATCCAAAGGCCCATCCTAGGGCTTTAAGTAAGTGATTTGTGTTGATAGGACAAACTTGGGAAAATTAGGTTTGGAATTGAATGGCTTTGGTTTGTGTTTTATTTATTTATTTTTGGTATCTTAGACTATGTAAAGGAACTTGATCCATTGACTTAAGATGATTACATTCTCTCTGTACCATCTTTAAGATTTGTGGTCATACAATTTTAGGGGTTCCCTGTAAAGTAATGAATTAGATGACAATTCAATTAGTAAAACGGGAACAAAGTGATGATCATGCATACCTAACAAATTGATAAACTTTTGCATCTTCGTATTTTAT
The DNA here is from genome assembly GCA_028533065.1 of Trachops cirrhosus. Classification (NCBI taxonomy): domain Eukaryota; kingdom Metazoa; phylum Chordata; class Mammalia; order Chiroptera; family Phyllostomidae; genus Trachops; species Trachops cirrhosus. The sequence continues at coordinate 8,100,671 of CM052546.1, read as the reverse complement.
TCTATTCCCTTGCTTTTCTACCTTAATACTGTTTTAAGGGAAGGCACATGCATGCAATTGCAAATATGCCTGCTTGCATTTCTGAGTGGTTCCAAGGGACATTCTCCACTTTTCTGCGCCTCACAGACTTAAACATTGCCATCAAGGTTATCATTTCATAGCTGTCGAAATGTTGCCATTCATCTTCTGTGATGTAATTTTACATAGTCCAAACTATAGCTGTGTATAACAATTTCATTGATATTCTGTCAAATGTCACACGCTTTCAAGTTCAGTACCTACACATTTATTGCATTGAAGCTGGAGATTACCTGAATATCGTCTTGTCAGGTGCTTCTTCCCATTAGATATAAAAGAGATATACAGGAGAGGGGAGGGCCCCCTCCTGCCTTCAAGTGTAGGATAAAAAGATTTTTCTAAGGACTAGCAGTGTTCTAACATAATGATTGCAACTTATTTATTTTGAGAGCTCCATGGCTTGTATTTTGTGGGAAATGCATAAATGAATGACATAAATGAAAATGTATGTTGTCATTTAGCAAAACATGTCTTAGCAACAGCCATTGACCTCTGAGTCCTTTACCAAGTACTATATAGGTAAATATGAAAGAATGTACAAATAGAAAAAAAACAAAGGAAGAGGAGGAAGAGGGAAAGAAGGGGAAAAAGGAGAAGAAGGAGGAGTAGTCATTGAAGTTGTTTTTGAAAATATAATATCATAACTCTTAGGAACAGACTTGTAGGGTCAGACAGATCAGAGTGTTGAACCCATACTATGGTTTTCTTGCCTTGTGACCCAATATAATAGGGGGGAAGAAAACGTTATTGAGCTCTCATTTTGTTGCAGGGACTGTTCAAGAGATTTATGCACATAAACTGATTTAATCCTCAGAACAACTCTACAAGATATGAGTTCTTAGCACAACTATTATTATCATCCCCATTTGGTGAGGGAGGGAATAAGGTCCAGAGAGTATTAGTAACTTGCTCAGCTAGTTAACAAAGCTGCAACTGAATCCAGCCCTCACCCTTAACAACAGTGGCTAACCACTGACTCTGTTACAATGCCACCTCTCCACAAACTGAGCTTTTCTAAACCACACTTTACAAATATAGAAAATGGGATAACAATACCTACCCTCTAGGTTGGATGACAATTACATTAGAATTACATGACAAGGAGAAAGATGCCCGCACAACTCGAGAGACTATGGATACATTCTGATCAACAATTCGTATTTCCTGTGTTCTGCCTCACACATCACCCTAGGAGTCTGATCATCAGGTCCCATGAGGCTTAAGGGAGGAACCCCATAGATACTAGTGGGGAAGGGGTGACTTTGCAGAAGGTCAGGAGACCCTGAGTTAGCACAAAGGAAGGATAAAAATGATGCTTCTTTCCCGTCAGTGGTCTCCTGAGACCCCCAGGGCATGCTCACGTATGTACAAACCTTCTTACTCAGCATTCAAGCAAAAACCAATAGGCTTCAGGCAAATCAACCCATGCAAATATATACATGTTCCTGCCGTTCCGACTAGTCATCAGTGGGCTTATTCAGATAAATCTCAACTATTTTTATATTCAGCCAGAGATACACAAAATACTTAAACATTCATTTTCTCATTTACTATTAAGTCAGGAAATAGATACTTGAAAGTTGGCTCTCTAATCATGTATAAGTCATTTATTCAGCAGTTTTCCCTTTGAAACATAACCTGCAAAGTTTATAAGGGAATAGGGAATAGGATAAGCCACAGTGTCTGAAATCCAGAAGTTTATAATTTCTTTGAATAAAGGACACACATGTAATAGAAACATTACAGTAGTTAAGTCAATAGATGTGTAAATGTTAACATTCACTCAGATATTCAGGCACCAAATATTCATTGACTAGCTCCCATGAACCAGCACTGTACTCGGAGTTAAGACACTGTGATGGATTAAACAGATGCACATTCAGCACTCATGGGCCTTACATTATGGTGGAGGAGATGCAAAAAATACATAACAATAAGGAAAGGTTGTAAAAACCATTACGTAAAAAATGAGAATAGACTAGAAGAGTAGAATTTCAGAGAAGGGGATTGTATTAGTCTGCTAGGGCTGCCATTACAAAATACTGCAGACTCTTTGACTTAAGCAACAGAAATTTGTTTCCTCACAGTTTTGGAGAGGAGAAGTCCAAGATCAAGATGTTCCCAGGGTTGATTCCTCCTGAGGCCTCCCACTTTGGATTGTAGGTGGCCATCTTCCTCCCGTGTCTTCCTGTGGTCTTTCCTTTCTTTGTGCAACTGTATTCTAACTTCCTCTTTGTATGAGGACACAGATCACTTGGGATTACGGCTCATCCTAATGATCTCATTTTTACTCAGTTACCTCTTTAAACACCGTATCTACAAATACACTCACATTCCGAGATACTAGGGGATTAGGATTTCAGCATATGAATTTGGGGGAGATACAGTTCAGTCCGTAACACAAGACATCAGCATTATCTCTGGCAGGGTTCCCTAGCACTGATCCAAGACTAGTTGGACCAGAACCATTTGAAGATAAAATATAGCAATCTGGGCTCTACTCCTAGAGAATTTGGAACACAGAGAAGTGATTTTAAGCTTTCCAGATGATTTTGTTGTAGATTCAGGTTTAGGAACCCCTAGTACATAGTCAAGAATAATTGGAAAGACATAGTTACATGGTCGGGCTTGGACTGAACTCAGGAGGGTGAAATAATTTGGATAGCAGGAGTTCTCAAACTTTTTAGTATCACAATCTCTTTGAAGGTGGTTAAGAACTTTTGTGTACCTGAGGTTTATTATCAATATTTACTCAACTAGACAATTAAAACCTAGGCATTTAAAAATAATTTATTAATATATCAAAAATAAAAAACCATTACACGTTGAGATAATTTTATGACTGCTTTCTAAAACAAAACTCAGCAAGCAAAAAGAGTGGCATTGCTTTACATTTTTGCAATTCTCTTCACTATGTGGCCCAGTATCTGCTTCCACATTCAATGTGTTGTGATATCACTCACGCAGCCTCTAGGAAACTCCACTGCACAGTTGTAAGAATGAGAGTGAAAAGGATAATCACGTCTTCGGAGTAAGGCTTGGCTTCGATACATCTTTAACAGTGGACGCTGACATTTGACTTTCATAGAATTCCAAGTGTTATGAAATGAAATACTTTTTCCAATTATGTAAAAGTATAAAGACTATTCTTAACTTGGGGCCAAACAAAACTAGGGAGTGGGCCGGATCCAGTTCCTGGGGCTGTAGTTTGTCTCATGGTTAGGAATGTGGGGTTTGCAATCAAACTGGGAGGCAGATGCAGATTGAACAACTTACCAGCTGAGTGATCACTCAAGGCAACCCCTCTAAGCCTCTTTTTCCCCATCTGCAGTTGGTGATAATGGTGACTACTTTATGAAGGTGTCCCCATTTTAGTATGCACAAAGGGTTAATCAGAGTTTCTGAATCAAACAAGGTCCCAGTTACCGGTCACTGGTACCATTGCTGGTTTTTGTTTTTGTCGACTGGTGCAACAGCATTCTAGGTGAGTGACCTTGAGCTAAAGCCCACTGTGAAGTCAGTGTTTGAGCTTGTAGTGAAATACAGTCTATTTCTGGAGAAAGACTGGTTGCATGTAGATTTGAGTAAAGCATTTTTCTCTCTGGGTCTCATATTCTTCACCCTTAAAATAAAGCTGGTGGCAGGCCAGGTCCACTCTAAAATTCTAAAGGCCCTGAGCCCAGGAATGCTGAATGGCTTGCTCATGTCTCTATTTTCCCACCAAAAAATGAGAGTGAAACAATATGGCCATTCCTCTGGGAAATATGCAAATTTTAAAATAATCCCTAGAGAAAGAAAGTTCAATACTTTAGGTCATTTTAATTAACTGACAAATATAAGAACCAATGAGACCATGGGAAACCGTTGACTCCTCTTCCATACTTTAGTTGTTCACCTGTGCTGGTTACAAATTTCAAATTTCTAAAAGGACTTTCATGTTTGGGTAAATAGAACACATTAGGTATTTTATTTTATTTTTAATCAGCTTACACTAATTCAGTCTCAATCAAACTGGTGTTCTGGAACGAAGAACTTGTGTTGTGTTCTCTGAACATCTTTGACAGGAACAGAGACTCGATCAGACCAACGTAATTTAAATGGGGATTTACCCTAAGGATACACATGAGAGATTCCTGTAGCTGAAGAGCTCAGGCTTCTCGAGGGTGTGGTTCATCACACCTGGTTGTGTCTTAGTGCCCACTGAATTCCTCCCTCACTCACAACCAACCAGCGCCTAATATTAATTAGATCAAATCTCGGAAAGAGTCATGTCTACTGATAAAGGTACTATTGGTTAGAGTTCTGTAAACCAGGCCATAGCATGGGACACCAGCTCAATATCTATTGAGGACCTGCTATATGCAAGTTTCTCTCTTAGGCCCTGAGATGTAACATTGAACAAAGCAACAAGACCCTGCTCTGTGAAGGGAAAAAAGGGAAACATGAAAAGTGATAAGTGTTAGAAAGAGAATGACTTGGGGATTTCTTGAAATACATTGGTCTGTGCAGGCCTCTCTGGGGAGGAAACATTTCAGCCAAGGCTTTCAGGATGTGACAGGGACAATTATGCAAAAATAGTGATGGTGGTGATGGTGACAATAAGCATGATGATAGAAGCAAACACCTGTAAAGCTATTCTTTGCAGATATTGTTCTGTCTGTATTACACCCACCAATGCATTTAATCCACAAAATCATCGTATGAAGTAGGCAGTAGTATTAGAACATAATATTATTTTCCTGGCATGAGTTCATATCCTAGGTACCTAAACCACAAAGGTTCTATTGACTCAAATCAACACAAAAAATAAAGAGGTTGTAGGACTCTCCCTTTTTGTGTTAAAGGTGTGTGGATCACTGCCCTGTCAGAAGCAATGTCATCCTATTGAAATATCTTAAATGTTGTTGAAAGTCATAGTAGGAACTCCATTGTTCTGGGGCCATTGATGTACACTGGTTTGATAAGAATAGCAAACACAGCCCTAACTAGTGTGCCTCAGTTGGTTGGGCATCATCCCACAAAGCAAAATGTTGCCAGTTCAATTCACAGTCAGGGCACATGCCTGGGTTGTGGTTTCGGTACTGTATCAGGGTGTGTGTAAGAGGCAACCAATCGATGTTTCTGTCTCACATTGATGTTTCTCTCCCTCTCTTTCTCTCTCCCTCACCCTCTCTCTAAAATTAAATAAAGTCTTTTATAAAAAGGATACCAACTACAATAGCATGCAATAAAAGAAAGGGAAATGAATTTATTCAGTAACGATTTTGAAAACAGCAGTTTATGATAAAAACAATACATTTTAATTTTTGAGTTATTTTCCAAACTGCTTATAAACCATCTATTAATGATGGAAATTCGCCACTGAAAAATCAGTGTGATTTTCAGACACAGTCTTGAGTTTTAATTTATTGGTGGAGAAATTTCACCTCTTCAACTCAGATTGGGCCATTATGTGAATGACATAACAGAGAATAATTTAAATAACTCATCCCTTTGCTTTATCTCACCCTTCTAATATACATACCATGCAATCACCCCAGTATTTATGGAGTAAAACAATGTATGAGACATTGTACCAGGAATATATGAGTCACTGAGACTTCAAAATATGCTGGGATGAAGCATATATCAGACACATGCATAAATCGTAATAATGAGGCAAACATTTATGCTGCACTTACTGAGTGCTAGATACTATTATATGCATGTGTATTATATGCACTCTCTCTAATCCTCACAAGATGGCTTCAAGATAGTTGTTATTAATTCTGAAGAAGTAGAAGCTCAGGGGGGATAAGTAGCTTGCCCACAGAGCTAATAAGTAGCAAAATCAGAATTTGAACATGCTTGTCAGATGGCAAAGAAAATGCCTATTCTGTTCTGATAACATTTATTTCCCTGTGCGTTCAACAAGGTGTTATTAAAAATGACATACAAAATGTTTACAAGGTCAAATCAGTTTGGGAACATTGGGTTGAACAGAGTTAATCAGTTTATTACCTAGAGGACTTTTTAGGGTCTTTAATATGCCAATATGCAAAAAATGTCCCAAAAAGTAACATAGTATAAATGTTGACCTTGCATTTTTAATTGCTAAACCCCACAGCTATCCCAGTGCATACATACAGTATAGTGCAAGAGTGTTGATCCTTGAGTATACTTTTCCCAGGCCTATTCCACCCAATAGGTGACATTTTAAAAGGAGAGACGAGGCATATGAAACATTAGGAATATAAATGTAAAGAAGGTAATGGTGAGAAAAAGCGAAGTGAATGTTGAATTTTCAAGTCCACCTGGGGAACATACAGAGATTTAAAAGGAAAATGCGAGAGTATGCAATGAAGAAGGAAAACTAGGAATAGTTTTCCTAGTTTTTCAAAGTGAGTACTGTAACAACAAGAAGAAAGGTTTGAATCCCATCTCAGCTGAAGGCAGAAGGAGTTGAGGAGTGGAGAATCAAAAGGGAGAGTGGGAAGCCTTGAGGAGTGAATAGACATTGAAATGGTTGTGGAAGTGGCAAGAGTGGGGATGACTCTGGAGGAAAAAATACCATCAAGTCTGTCAATTAAAGAATCTTCTGTGAACCTTGAGATAATGCTTTGTTTGAGTGGTGAAGGGTGAAGCCCTATTAGGTAGGGTTTAAAAAAGTGAAGGTGGAGAATGTAAAATATTCCTTTCTTTTTTAACCTTCAAGTTGGCAGATAGCTCAGTAAGCAGTAACAGTATCAAGGACCTGAGCAGAATTGAAGGCAGAAATCCAGGACATAGTCAAGTATCGAAGGTAAATATGAAGGATAGTGAAACACCAACATTCCAGCTGAGATTTTAGAGCTTGAGAATCAAACGTGTATGTAGTTTTTGTTGGATTTGAGACCAGTGAAACTCCCATGAGATCATAGAAGAAGTACTTATGAGGAGAAAGATAGAGAACGTATGAAGAAAGAAGAACAAAAATTGAGTGACTTGCTTTCATGTGATCACCCAAACTATCCAGTGAATAAAAATAAAAGAACTCTATGTAAGGAGTTAATTTGAGGGTGGTGAAAATACTTGTAGAAACTCTATTGGAAATATTATATGAAATTTAAAAGCCAGTTAAGTCAAGCTTTATAAAATTGTTTATGATTTGATTATTTTAACTATGTATTATTTTTACATGTAAAAGTGTCATATGGTTTAGTTTACTAATATAAAGGACTGCCCCAACTGGTGTAGCTCAGTGGATGGAGCACAGGCTGCGAACCAAAGGGCTGCCAGTTCTGTTCCCAGTCACAGCACATGCCTGGGTTGTGGGCCAGGTCCCCAGCAGGGGGCACACGAGAGGCAACCACACATTGATGTTTCTCTTCCTCTCTTTCTCCTCCCCGTCTCCTATCTCTAAAAATGAATAAATAAAAACTTTAAAAAATAATATAAAGGACTCACAAAAGGGGTCCAACTGAGGCTGAATTGCATAAATTTTGGTCCATGCATATTCTCTCAAATTCTTTGTGGACAAAACAGTAAACAAGTGCAGAAAGAAGAAACCAGGAAATGAGCATGGCCAGAGGACAGATCAAAATATTAGGTGGTAAACAGCCTGTGGTGCTAATGGGAGTAATGCGGCATTTGCAGCCAGAGAGGGTGGTTGTGAGGGAGCGGGACATGTGTGAAGAAACGAGGTTCGAAGAGAGGAGGTTAGAAGAAAGGACGTAAAATGTAGAAATTAATTTCAAAATAATTTTTAAAATAACTGTCACTTAAGTGGTGGCTTCCTGAACAAGATTCAACACTGTCCGTGGTCCTGAAACATCAGTGAACTTTTGGACAAGATTGTTTTTCCCCTTTTCCCACTGAGTTGGGAACCCATATCTGTAGTAGAAGGCGGCACAGAGAGAGGGAGGGGAGAGGCGAGGAGAGAGAGCACAGATTGAGGTAAATCAGTTGAAGAAACTGGTTAAAGACTACTATTGTAGATAATACTATTGAAGGATTTTTCGGGAGAAGAGAAGAGTCATTTTATCTCATTTTCAATCAAGCTCTGTTACCAGGTAAGAAACTTGATGGGAACAGGAAATACCCATAGCATATACTTTCCTGCAATCAATATTCTAGCTACCCTCTCCTCACCTTCGACTACACTGTAAGGTTTCTGAGTCCAAATTAATACCTTGGTGTCAGTTTCTGAAAGAGAGAGGAACTGTTGAAGCAACTATATAGTATGCATTTTGAGAGACTGTGAAGCCAAAGTGTTAGAAGAATGATAGGATTTTAATTCCTAGAGGAAAGACTGGTGATGCATCTAAGAAATGTGTGTGCTAACTTCTCCTTGTCTCGTGAATCAAGAGAAATGAAAGAAGGGGAGTTCAGCAATGACTTCCTCAAAGAAAATCATATTAGGAGGAGTTTGGTTTCACTTAAAATGAGAATATGAAAAAGGATAATTTTTTAAAAGGAGGATAACATACTGAATATGCTCAAGGGGAAATTAGAAATGGCTTAATATTAGTTTTCTATTTGTTGGTATAATAAGTTGCCACAAGCTCAGTGGCTTAAAACAAAGTTATTTCCTAACAGTTCTGTAGGTCCGAAGTCTCAACATGGGTCTCACTAAGACACAGATAAAGGTGTGAGCACAGCTTTGTTCCCTTCTAGAGGTCCGAAGGGCTGAATCCACTGCCTTTGCTTGTCCACACCCTAGACCCCGCCCACATTTGCTGTCTCATGGTCTCCCCTCTCCATCTTTACAGGAGCAATGTTGAATTTCCCTGATCACTCTTTCATCCTAACATCGGCCTTTGACTCTCTTTTCCTCTTCCCTCTTCTTCTTTATGGTTCTGTGTGATTACATTGGGCCCACCTGAATAATCCACAATAATCTCCTTATTGCAAGTCAGTTGATTATGAGCCTTAATTCCCCCTGCTATCTTAATGCCCTTTGCCCTGTAACCCAGTTTATTCCTGGGTTCTGAGAACATTTGTGGGGATTAGGACATGGGCCTCTCTGGAGCCAGGCCTTATTGTGCCTGCCACAGAGTAGGCTTAAGGACCTGCTCACATCCTACTTCACCTCCCATAGGAAGTCTTCCATGACTTCACCTCGGAGATATTCTTCTCCTTGACGAGAATGAAATGAGAACATGCACACAAAGTGGTTAAAACCGTGTTTGGCACTTGGGAAGCTGTGCTGGGTGTGTTTCATTTTCTGTCTTATGCAGGGAAATAATGAGCCCATGGAGAAAGGATTTAAACTCTATTCTGCCTGACCCAAAAGCCCATTCACATAGACATTATAAGCTTCCAACAAGGTCAGACCTTAAGTAGCAGAAATCATCTACTGATATGCTATTGCTATAAATCTTTTCTAATGAAGGATAGGAAAAGTATCAGAGTTTATGGAGGGACTGATTAAATTTATTTGTATTAGATATTTATTGAATACCTACACTGTCCCAGCTCTTGTTGAAGGCACTGTGGAAAATGGCAGTAAGCAAGAGAGATTGCAGGTTTTACAGAACTTACCTTCTGGTTGGTTGTTTTGAGGGTGTGAGGAGTTGGGGTATACAACACAGCAAGTAGTAACCGTGTATACCTTGGGGGGTTAAGAGATAGTATAATGGCTCCCCACCAAAAAATTTTCAACATTCTAACCCCTAGAACCTGTGAATATGTTTCCTTCCCTCAGAAACTGGCTTTGCAGAGGTGATTAAGTTAGGAATTTGAGATAGGGCGATTTTCCTGGGTTACCTGGGACAGCCCAGTATCATCACATAGTCCTTAAAAATGGAAGAGTGGGGTGGAATTGGCTGAAAGAGCGATGTGATGGGAGAAGGACTCAACCCGCTGTTGCTGCCTTTGAAGGTGGAGGAAGGGGTCGAGGAATGGGAGCAACCTCCAGAGACTCCAGAAAGGACCACAGTCCTGCTAATACCATGAATTTAGTTCACGGAGACCCGTGCCAGACTTCTGACCTCCAGAACTGTACGATGATAACAAATCTGTGTTGATTGAAGCCACTCCATGGGAGAGAATGTGTTAGAGAAACCAACAGCCTAATATTCCGTAATGCTTATCCACAATTGTAGAGATAATTGTAGAAAAACATATCATCTGTTTAGCCAGTCTTATTCGGTATCTCTTGGAAACAAAGAGTTATCTGAGGCAAACGTGAAAGATACAAAGGCAAACAACAAACAGTTATCCAGCATCTGTTTTTATGCCAAGAACTCTGCTAAAGGCTTGGTTATGAAGTCACAGAAAACAGCGTGCTTAAGGAATGGCAGAGACAGGGTGATTGAGATTTTCATGTGATGCATGCTGCATGGAAGATACATGCAAAGTGCAGCCACGGCATTCCCAATGACACGTGACACCCTGCTGAATTGGCTGGGATGGTGTGGGGCTGGGGCAAATTCCCCAAGAAGATCATTGGAGCTTCCAGGTGAACAAGGGAGGAAAATGCTCCTGAGGAAGGAGGCGATCTACTCTCCTACAGTCGAGAAACAAATCACTGAGGTCTGAGCCAGTGAGTAGTTCAGAATGACAGGGATTGCAGGGGGAGAAGATTGCAGTTATTCAAGGCTCAGAATCTAGCAGAGTCAAGGCAGGCGATGCACAGCTGTCACAGGGTCTGGATATAGCCGCATAATGATGAAGTGACAGAAAACACACTGAGAGTTTCCGAGGTAGGCTTGGGGATTTGGGGTCAACTTTCAAATGCAGTTGGGAAGACTAGATCTATTCCTAGGATAAGCTGGCTTTTAAAGGAGGTTCATAAATAGTCTGCGGGTGACTAGAATGAGCAAAACAGAACTTGAAATTAATTGAAATGCTCCTCTTCGGTTTCAAAGCACACAGACATTATGCAAAGCAACGTACCACTATGCCGATTGCTACAGCATAGACATAGAATTTGTTCCCCAAGGTGATGTGGTTTCCATGAAACTGAAACTCTGTAATGGTTTCTCTCATCTTCTCTCTTTTCTTCAAGAATTGTCTGCCCTTTTTAGAGGAAAAAGCTTTACTGTGGCAGGAAAAATATGGGGAAGGCATCTTAAAATATCCACTGGCAATGGGAAACCCCAGAGGAAAAGAATTTCCATCACAAAGTCTTTTCTTCTCATGGAATCTTTGAAGCTGGTCACTGGCCTGCACACACCAGATTCCTCTTGCTTTGTTTCTCTTTAAATTAATCATTTGACATGTCCGGGCTTCAAATGTTTACCGGGCGATTATGAACACATCGAAGTACTGATTGAAAGCTCTTGGGACCCCATATTCACCCTCATCATCTTTTAGATTTTATTTTGACGCATCATCAATTGGAATTTTTAATTCTGGCTATTCTCAAATGTTACTGCAATTTTACATATTATATTATCCCAGTCTTTTGAGAAGGATCATTATACATGCCACGTTTGTTTCTAGAGCCTTGAGCCTGCAGTACCATCTCTCATCCACTGGTTATGTTCCTTTGTTTGCCGCTTTCTGTGTATTAGTCTTAGAGTATTTGAGACAATTTTCACTTTTAACTATTGTAAGTTTAGCACTAAACCTAGAGGAAAAGTAAACTCAATCACCTATAAATTATGTGGATGAAATTCCCAAAGACATACCATGCTTCCAAGGTTTTTTATTTTGTTTTTCTTTCTTTCCTCTTTTTTTTTTTTTTTTTTTTTGTTTTACGGTTTTTCTTCTAGAGGACCTGTCTTCTAGAACTCGGGTATTGATTGAATTATTCCTTTTGACATAATCCCATACTCCTTATGCAGACAGAAACACCATTGATTTTTATGAAGTAGTGGCATTTTGTTTTTTTTTTCCATCACTGGAAGTTTGTTTGAAAAATGGAAACTAGTTCAGAGTAATCTATCTTTCTACATAAGTATTTCAGTGGCACTTATCACAGCAGTACCTGGGCACTCAGAAGCACTATTAGACTAAAACACATACACTGGAGGGGGAGAAACAACTAGATGCTAAGAAAGCAAAGTGTAAAATATCAGAGCAATAGAAAAATGTTCTTTGTTCATGAGGAACCAATGGGAATGTGTGTGTGTGTGTGTGTGTGTGTGTGTGTGTATAGGAAGATAGATAGATCCTTTCTCAGTCCATTTATTTATTTAAAGACTTCTAAAGGATTCTTCTAGTCCTTTGATTCTGGTACAAAACACCATGAGCCTTGATATGGCAAATCAAGAATGCGATATGACACTTATTCTGGCACTCTGGGTAGAAGACAAAAGCAAAAGCAAAAAGGTTATATAATAATAACTGAGATATCCGTGGACCCAGGGGTGTTAGAAATCTCCAGGAGAATGCTCTTTTCTTTCCCGGGCACTCAAGAAAATGTGCCTGATGCTTACGCAGTAAAATATCCATAGATCTTCATGTCCATTACTGGGATGCGTTTAGGGAATGAATTGTTGGATGCTTTGAAACTTGGTGAACTAACTGATTTCAAGAGAAAGGGACTGATCTCATAAATCAAATTCTAAACTGGCTTTGTAACGTAAGTGTCTTTTATTCCTTACTGTAAGATCTGTGAAATTACAGTATTACATGCCAGATGTCAGGAGGGCAGACAGTCTGTGGTGTCAAAGGCTCTTTCTTCCATCCTTTTTAATATATAAAAGGGGAATTACTGAATAATTGCCCACTTTGTATCAAAAATAAAATCTTTTATAAAATTATTGTACATGAAAATTTATATTAGAAAATAAGCCAATTTCCTTTGGCACATGTAATTTACAGATTTATATTACAATTCATGCCAGCATATTGAGAAAAGTCACATTAATGGGAAAGGAATAAATGTCTAATTTTCAGGAGAGTAACCACCGTAAAGTTTTATGTGTATCATGACGTCGTTTCTGAGTAAAAACCCTGTCTGCACCATTTCATGGTGCGTAACTTGCCGATTTTCCTCCTGTTGTAACCAAACGATTCAAATATTTTATGTGACCTTGCTCTGTAGTCAGAAACACTGTGGATAGAAATTACATTTCAAGGAGTCAAGCCATCTTCGCCTGAGATTTACATAGTAGTTGGCAAATTAAAAGTATTTTAATAAGGCTAGCAGTGATAGTTCAGGAATGAGATTTAAGCTGAACTTCTTCTGTGCCAATGAGTGCATTAACTTTATTCAAAAATAGTGTATGTAAAATGGCACACAACTGACATGAGCTGATTATGATAATGTCTTAGTGCAAATTTTTGAAAATCAGGTACTATAAAAATATACCATTAACTTTATGTTAATAAAATATTTTGCTTGATGCCTTTTAAATTATTCATTCGAAGTAGTCTAAAAATATAAAAGAACTCTTATTATCATTCAATTTACATGATTACTTTTAAGTTCACTTTTTTGGTTTAACATAAACAGAGTGTAAAATTCACATCAAGCTTTGGTATTTAAAATGTGTAATTTTTATGCAAAAATTGGATGCTGTGTTACATTTTTAAGGTTGTCATTAGTATAAATATAATTTTGACTTTTGATTTGAAACAATTTAACCCTTAGGAGAAATTATCATGTTTCCCAGGCTGACTCATTATTGCTGCTTTGATTATAGGTGACTTCCTTTGTAAAAACACTTTGAAAAGAATTTAAGCACTGTCTTGAAGCCCACGGGTTTCCACAGATGCATTTGAAGAAATGATGAAAATGACCAAAAAAAGAGGATCCTTTTCTTCCAACAAGTTCAGCTTTGATTTTAAAAATTAAACAACCACGATGTGCCCCAAACTGTGCTGGGCTCTTCCTGGACTGACAGAGAGGACAGCACCCTGGCCACCTGTCCTTCCTACTGTCACCTAGGACGACTGTAGCACAGTGTTGGGCACGCAGGGCTGCCCAGGACACTGGGTTTACACAGTCAAAAAAGTGGAAAAAAGGAAGACGAGACAGTAAAATTGGATAAGAACTCTAAACATGGTGAGGCTTAACTTGAGCAAGAGGGATATAATCTAGATTTTTGTGTTATTTATTTATTGTTATTGGTAGGCTATTTTTATTTGTTTGTTTTTCCATCACCACTTGTCCCCCTATACCCTCTTCCTCCTCCACCTATTCCGTACCCCCTCGCAGTTACCACACTGTGGTCCATATCCACAAGTTCTTTCTCCTTTTTTTCTTTTTTGATCAATCTCTCCACCCTCCCTTAGCCCTCTCCAGATTTTTAAAGAAGAGATGATATAGCCTTTCAAATGGGAGAAGAATTTGAATGAAAGATTAGAGTTGTCTTCTTTAGACTATATGGAATATACCAAAGCCTAATTCTGTTCACAATATAAATAATTTAAAATGTGCATTTACATATACATTTATACATACTTTAGTCCACATGCAAATGTAAAACCAGTTATATAAATAATTACTTCAAGCTATATGCAATTCTGAAAATACATAGATAGATGAAGAAGTGTTCCAAAAGCCAGACAATGGCTCATTTATTCCAAAAGGTGTTTTTGAACTCTATTATTGGGAAGAAAAGGAGTGAGGAAGAAAAATGAAGCAGAATTTGTTGTAAGTGCTGTATATCAGTGCCTGATGCTTCTTCATTCCATATGGGCCAAGATGTGACTGTCTCAATCCTAAATATTTAAAAGAATGAGGTTCTGTTGCAAACCCTGCAGGCAACCCTGCCATCAATGATGACCTTTGGCACAGTCACATAGGAGTTTCTGACTTCTTTTGCATGGCTCGGTACAACGCTGCCTCCTAAGAACAGTACTAATTTGACATGGCTGGACAAGGCGGTGAGAGAGCATCCCAGGAGTTTAATAGTATTAGTAAAATTAGAATATCTTATCCTATCAAAACTGCAAGGGACCTTAAAAGCTAATCATGCCTCTTCTCACCCTGTGGAGACTCCTTGTACAACATCCTTAGGAGATGTTCATCTAAGCTCAATCTGAGTAGTTAATGAAAAAGAGAGGGTCCCAGTCTGTGAGCACTACTTACTCATACACAAGCATTTCAGAATTTTAAAGACAGGTACCATTTTTCAGTGTCCTCCTCCAAGGTTAGCATGTCTGTTGCTTCATCTCTTCTTTTCAACTTCTTATCTTCCATCATTCTTATCTTCTTCAGGGCACTTTCAAGTTTCTTTTTTTTCTATAAAACATATTACTTAGGTTGTCACATGATGATCTTATGATAACACACACACACACACACACACACACATCAGTGGACCTTGTCTTCAAGAAATTTATATTTAAAGGGGCAAGTAAACATGTATCAAAGAATACCACAAATGCAGAATTATGAACTGGGTAAGTATAAAAAAGGAGATGATCTGAAATTACAATGGATTATCCAAAATGCTACCTCAGTTTTGGATCTGATGTGACCCCTGCAGAAGTAGAAAAGATATTACTGATTTTTATCTGATTAAATAATACTGAAGTCAGAAAATTTATTTAGCATTTGAGTTTGTGGTTAACTCAGACCTCTGTGTCTTTTTGAATGAACTTCTGTTATAATATCTTGTCCCTGCTTTCTGCTCGTATAATTGATTTTTGAACATCAACACAAAACCATACACTTATGCATGTAAAATTCTCTGCTATGGGTTTTGGCTCAGGAACTTAATACGTCAGAGTTTACGTTTGAACCATAATTAAGGCATCCAACATATTATGTAAACTTTTGTATGAGCTGAAAATATGATATACGTCATTCAGTGAATTTAGTAAAGCACAAGACCAAAGGGGTTCATCGAAGACTTCTCAATGTTGATACACTGATTCATATATAAAATCTTTCAGTACCTAAACATATGTAGCAGGCAGTTGTTATGTGGGCTAATATCCATTTCTCCTTCTTCAGGAAATGATTTTGAGGACTCAGTCTATCCCAGGGTCTCATGTGATCAAACTTGGTCATTGAGAATATTGACTTCTGCTGGCTACAGAATTGGAACCATGACCTAAGTCCCTCTAGTAATATTAAATTCTTGACCTTTTGTGGCAGTGTTGGAAGGAGAGACTGTCTTACTGAGAATTGAAACTGGGGATACTCAAGAGTGGAATTGTTGGGAGTCATCAAGTAGGGAGGCTCTAGCTAAACATTCAAGTAACGGATGAAAGTGAGCCAAGAGATAAAGAGAAAGAGGGCAGACCCTTACCCAGCTGTTCCAGAGTCAAAGCCAGGTCTAGACTTTTCTGTTACAAATGCTATAATATGAACTCTTCAACTCCAGCCAGTTGGCATTGGGTTTCTGTCATTTGCCAAGTGTTCCAACTGATTTATCACATTATCATCTAGTCCACATTTTCCTTTTGGCGACAAGAATATCATGGGAGCCTTTGTCATCTGTTTTATTGAAATCTCTGTATAGAATTTCTAGAATAGTTTATTGGCCAGTCAGTCTAGTAATCCTTTTGTCAAAGGAAATTAGATTTGTTTGTTTGTAGTAAATTTATTCTGGTTCACAGTGATCATCTCTTTTGTAAAACCATCTGGTTAATAATCCGCGATAGAAGCTTGACTAGTTTAGAAGACAAATTTCATTTGCTCTTTGCATCCTTAACCATGGCATAATTTGTATTGTTTCCCTCTCATCTTTTATATATTTTCTTTCTGAAGTTTTAGGCACACAATTCCCAAGATTTTTGAATACGGGTACCTTTTTAAAATACCAATATTTATCTCAGACCTCCAACGGCTTATGGGTGTACTTTTGTAGTTATTGTATATTTAGAAAATACATAAAGGCATAGAAATAAAGAACAAACTGACAGTTACCAGAGGGGAGCGGCAAGGAGATAACAGGGGAAAGAAGGGGAAGTGTCGTCAAGGAACATGTATAAATGACCCATGCACAAAGACAAATGTGGGAGGACTGAATATGGGAGCTGGGGGGTGGGTAGGGCTGGGGAGAATAATGGGGGAAAATGGGGACAACTGTAATTGAACAATAAAAATATTTTTTAAAAATACATAAAGGTAAAATTATTATGAATCTATCATTTTTAATAAAATTCCATTTTATGAATCATAGCATCTCTAAACATTTGACAAATTAATCTGTATACATATAGAAACTATTACTTATTCAATATTTGTATAGATCTATGTATAAATGACTTAATCCTTTTCAGTCTGGCCCCAGGTATGTGGGCCAGATGAGGAAGTCTTGTTATAGCGTATTTGTCTCATGATGCCTAAAATTTGACCTTTGGCCCTTTTCTAATAAGTGCAAGATCCTTTGGTCCCTTTATTCTAAAACCCTCTTCAGCCCTGGCTGGTGTAGCTCAGTGGACTGAGCGCGGGCCTGTGAATCAAACGGTCACCGGTTCAATTCCCAGTCAGGGCACATGCCTGGGTTGCAGGCCAGGTCCCTAGTGGAGGGTACGTGAGAGGCAACCACACATGGATGTTTCTCTCTCCTTTCCTTCCCCTCTCTTTAAAGATAAATAAATAAAATATTTTAAAAAATAAAAATAAATAAAACCCTCTTCACTCTTTCCTGCCAGCCTCTATGGAGGCTGCTCTTTTGACTCTGCTCAGTAGGAGCCTTGAACTGAAATGTGAGGACCTGGTGGGGAAGAGTGTTTGGGCTCTCAAACCCAAAAAGAAGCTGGGGCATAAGCTGACACTGGAAAAACTTCGCTTAGAAACAGAAAGTAGTGCTGGCCATGGGGCGGTTCCACTGGCCTTCTCTAGCACAGAAAGAAAGGGCGACTATCATACCATCCTCTCAGGGGGTAATTACCTAATGAAAAAGCACCTTCTTAGAAGCTTTGCAGTGTGTGTATGTGTGTGTTTAATCCTTGCTGGAGGATATATTTATTGGTCTTAGAGAAAGGAGAAGGGAGAAAGAGGGAGAAACTCCAGTTGGTTGCCTCCCGTACACACCCTACCAGGGATCAAACCCGCAAACTTTTGTTGTATGTGATAATGCTTCAACCAACTGAGTCACCCAGCCAGGGCTGGTATGTGGTTTTATAGATAGTGGTTCTCATGTGTGCACAACTGACAATGCCCAAATGTTCTTTCTGTCTGCTTGAGGCAGTTTATTCTTCAAATGAAGTTAAGCAAACTGAAATTTGGGGGAAAACATACTTAGTTTTGCCTCAGTAAACGGATTGTCATTTTGTCATATCACCTTTCCAGTTGACACAGTCTTGACAATGTGACACATAGCTCGAAGAAGGGGAAGGAAAAGGAGAAGGAGGAGAAGCTTTCTCAGAATCAGATCCCTAAATAGCAGGCACTATTCTCTTCCTTTAAACCCACGTTGCTGTTGTGAGGAGGTGCTCTCTGTAGAAGGTTTCGGGGTAGACTCTGACACTCTGTTAATCATGGTTAGTAATCAGCACTTTGGATGTTAAGCTTTGCTTTTTACTCCCCATGCAGTAGTGAGGTTCAGCTCTGTCCAGTCTGTGTGTTAGTTTTTGAGAACATCGTACACAGTAGACACAAAACCGAGAATCGTATCTAATGTCTCCACATTGCTAACGTTTGAAATCTTGGCAGAGGTTTTCTCTAAGATGCCAAGGCATAAACTACTTGAGTGAAGAGTTTTATAGTGCATAGTTCTGAGTCAGGTTATAAGAGGTACAGCACAGGAAGTTGAAGGATTTCAGAGAATGGTCCTCTTAATGTCTGGGTTCATACGAAAAGCTGAAGAGCTTCCATATCTGGGTTATGACATCTTTGTAAGTGGCCAGTTGTTCAAAACTCAGGTAGGCAAATGTATAGTTTTCAGTGATAAAGAACACTCAAAACGTAATACCAGACTCTTTTTACTTTTTCCCAAATAGCCTTCTTGAGAAGCATTTGGTTGCATGACTCAGGTTATGAGTATAACTATCATTCCACAAATATCCCAGCTGCTTGAGACTTTGACACCCGATGCCTGAATCACTGGACCCATCCCCCAAGTTGTCTTCTTGTCTCTGATCCACTTTACTACTTTGTTTTTCCAGAAAAGTCTTCATAAGACACTCATATAACACATTTTCTTTCTGTCACTCTGCAGTTGCGTTTCAGGTCTACAGTCTAGGGGGAACTAGCCTTCAGTATGCCAGTTATTACAAATTGGAAATTAAAAGTGATGGAGGGATGTCCCTTGCTTTTGTGGTGTTCTTGTACCTAGCCTGACCTTCTGTCTCCACGCTGTCAGACGTGTATATTTTAGCGATAGCACAACATAATGAGAGGCAGGTTGACAGAGTAGAAAGATCATGATTCAGGACAGTGTTGGAAAAGTTTATCTGTAAAGAGCCAGATAGAAAATATTTTAGGCTTTGCAGGCCAGATAGTCTCTGTCACAACTACTCGACTCTGCTATTGTAGTATGAAAGCAGTCATAGACAATACCTAAACAAATGTGCCTGGTGTTCCAATACAATTTTATTTATGGACACAGTAATTGGAATTTCTATAATTTCCATGTCTCATGGCATATTCTTCTTTTGATTTTTTAAGCCATTGGAAAATGTAAAAATATTCTTAGCTCATAAGTCATACAGTAACAGGCTGCGGGCCAGACTTGGCTAGCAGGCTGTGGTTTGCCAACCCCTTGTTTATGAAAGAGATTGATTTGGACATGAATCAGAGCTCTACCATGTACCGGGTACAGGTAATATTAGCATCTCTGGAAATTAGTTTAATTGTTTAACTGCACATGTGTGTTTGTATGTGAGAGAAAGAGAGAGACAGAGACAGAGATATACACACAGAAAGAGAGAGACAGAGAGAGAATACCTAATTGCAGGAGCATGTAACATTTGATGAGTGATAAGGTAAATAGCTAGCATGGTCTTATAGGGACTCAAGAACTATGACATGCCTCTGCTCTGGGAAATCAGATGACATGTTTCCCATATGTAACCTTAAGAGCATCATCAACTAATATGCACCCAATAATTGCTGCTGATGAAGAAGAGACTAGATTCTACCTCTCTACTTTCATAAGGTAAAACAGCTTTGAATCAAATTCACTGGACGGACCTGGGAAGTTTTCTGAAATTCCTTGACTTTTCAATACTTCATCCTAATATGGAAATAATAATGATTCCTGTCGCATAGCGTTGTTGTGAAAATTATGTGAAATAGTGCATGTAAAATGCTTAGACACTGCCTATCCATTAAGGATTAGTCAATAAATAAAAAGTTGTTAATACTAACACTGATTTTCATATTGTAAAGTGGCTTCGGAGAACCTAAAGGACAAAGTTACACAATTGTATTCCCACTGTCTGACCGACTGGCCTACCTTAACCTTTCAAAATTCCCCTGCGGTGTGCCACACGTTTCACTGTATGCTGCTCTCCACTCCCTCATTCCCACGTCCATGTCTTTGCTTATGAGTGTTCTCTGATCCGAGAACCTTTGCCTCACTTTCTTCGGTGATACGCTGTCAGAACTTCCAGAGTCTTCTCAATTTTTCACCTCTATGGGGTCTTCCCTAAGAACTGTAGGTAGACCCCATAGATGTTTCCTTCCATTTAAGTACTGATAACATTTTTGTAGTGTCTAATATGATTTTGCACCTAGCTCTGCACAATCTGGTTGCATTCTCTAATTATCTCCTTGTTAAAAGTCTTATCTTGGGAACCAGACTGGAATCACCCGGAAAGGGAGGAATGGTGGGACCTATTTGTTATGTATCTCCTTTCTCTAAAATACTGTCCATCACTTTGAATGCCTATCTGCTGGTTGATGTGGTCACTTCAGCAGACAAAATCAACATTGCTCCTGATCCCTGGTCCTCTCCTGCTTTTGATCCTTTAGTAAAGACTTCAGTATGATAGAGTACTCTCCATCATCCAGGGGATGTTGTCATGTGCTGCCTATTTTAATAATTGCTTATCACCTGTGATATCACTGCTTGAGCTTGCTGTTTCTGCTCCTCTTTGTGACAGAGATGTCTACACTTTACTGTCAACATCAGTTTATTTTGTTCAAAACTTTAAACAAAAATTTAATGTTAAAATGTATCCTCATAAATATGTTGAGTGTCTCTTGAGGATTCTCAATTATTTATCACATGATGGCTGATTTTCTTCACTGAAATTTACTAGGAGCCCAGTTAATTGTGATTCATTGAGTAGCATTTGGCAAGGCTAGATGAGGTCATTCAAACAGATTTTGTGCTTATGGACGCATTGTCTTTTGTTGCACTGAAGGTAGGGGAGAAGTGAATCTTCTTTTCCTCACCTTGCCTTTCTGACTTAATTATTGCATACACATTTTTTTTTCTTCAGAGGGAGAGAAAAAAAGCCAAAGGGTGGGAGATGGAGGAAGGGTAAGGATAGGATGACATTGCTACTCTTGCCAGTGAGACGTTTCTTCTCAATGCCTTTGGCCAAGGAGGTTCCAATTAAATGCCCTTCCAAGGTTGTGATTTTCTCTGCCCATCAGCCACAGCGTGCTCGGCAGGCTAACACACGAGGCTGCTCTGCCCTGCGGGCTAGACCTTCTGGTTCCCCAATTCCACAGCCCTGTGCAAAGAGGAGAGAGCGAGTAGCCTTGGTGGAGTAGAAACAACAGGAAGAGACTTAAATGCAATAATTATTTGCCAGCTCCTCTGCTGGCTTTGTCCTATCTCCTTCAGCAGGAAAAGATAGCAAGCTGCTGGAGTTTAAAAAGATAGGAAAATCATGGCCTGTGTCTCCCTGAATAATTCCAGTTCCCCTGAGCCCTGGAGAGCATGGCATTAAACCCCAACAGACTGGGCATCTTTTGTGGGAGCTCTGAAAAGGAAGAAGACACAAAAAGGAAAGCATCTCCTTATGATAACAGAAGCGAGAAGGAAAACATTTTTCAGTGACAGCCTTACCCTACTTTGCTTTATCCTTTTGTTTGGGCAGCAATCACAGACCCATATGCTAAGTGGTGGAAGATATTTTTCAGAAGCATTTGTCTCCTTGGAAGGCTTCTGAGCTTGTTTTATTGGCAACTGTGAAATCACCACTGGGTCTGTTGTGCGGTTCTTCTACAGATGGTTTGCATGGGTGGCTTGTTTCCACGGGATGAAATTTCCCTTTGGACTTAAGAAATTCACGCACTGCTAGTCTTTTACTTTGGTTTGATAAAATTCTCGCACTGCTTCACCTGTACACCCATTGTCTTTGGAGCTTGTGATGGGTAAGGAGGAAGTCCAGTCAAGTAGCGCTGATGTAGAGGAACATACCTGAAGCTTCATCATCCTTCATGGTCCTTTTGAGATTGGGTGGAGCCCATGTGGTCCGTTCTAGTTCGGATGGGTGATGGGGGTCTGCGGTTTTCTCGGCACGTGCAGAAACTGTCACTAATGGGAGCGCCGAGTAAACCTACAGAATTTCACCTAGAGGCAGATGGCAACATACCAATTACACTTGTGGGTTTGGGTGTTCATTTATTTTTTCTTCTCCATCTCTTCTCCAAAATAGTCACAGTTACTCATGCAGTTCCTGCCAGTGACATTTCTGTGTGCCCAAGAGAGTGCAGTCCTGTTAGGTACAGTTGTTTCAGTATTATCCCTTTGAAAATAGAATGCAAAAGTATAAAATGGCCCCTTCTAGCTTGCAGGAAAGAAAAGGTAAACCATAACCTTTTAAAGACTGGTTCATTTTCATTTCTTCAGATATCAAAAAAGCAATCAAACCATTTGTACGGTTTACGGGACGAAGGAGCTGGCTGTTTTGTCATGGCATCGGCTTTCCAGAGTCACGCAGAAATGGGTTTGAATGGCTACATCATTGCTCCCTGGTGGGTGGGCTCTGGTAAAACTGGGATAACATAGCCTAAGGGTTGACGTGAGGATAAAAAAATGTAACATATAAAATGTCAGCAAAGGATTGTCACCTAATGAACTCAGCTGTGGTTTGTTGAGCACTCTCTCTTTGTTCAGTTCCGCATCTTGCATTGTACTCAGCTAATTGTCCTAACGATGTTATGTGCTAAGTGGAAGTATAACCCACTGCTCGGATGGGAAAACAAAGGCAGAAAAATGGCAACTTTGCTGAGGAGACAGAGGGACTAATTAGTGACCGTGGGATTTGCACTTGTGTTCTTAATCACTGTTCCATTTTGGCTCTCCATGTAATATGTAGATCAGGGGTGTCAAACTCATTTTCACTGAGGGCCACATCAGCCTCGAGGCTGCCTTCAAAGGGCCGAAATAATTTTAGGACTGTATAAATGTCACTACTCCTTAACTGTTAAGGCGTTGAAATTACATTCTGCCCTTTGAAGGCAACCGTGAGGCTGATGCAGCCCCCAGGGGAAATGAGTTTGACACCCCTGATATAAATGATCAAAAATGTTTCATTCTCCCTTCCCCCCAATTCTCTAGGCCTTTACTTATGCCGCCTGTAAAAACGGTTGTGATTATATGAGTGACTTAAAAGAGCTGACCATTAGAATCACATGCAGAATATCTCCAAACTGAGCAAGGCTGGGCCCCGGCCTGGGAAGATTCTCGCTGGGTAGCATTTATTTATTTGGGGTCTTGGAGCATGAATTATTCTGACACAAATGTCATTCTCAGGCAGAGGAAGGGAGGTGATCAGGGTAGAAAAAGTCGTACTAACTAACCAAACATTCTTAACCTTCTGTTTTCTGACATTTTGCATGAATCTAGATGCAGAGGAAAATCTCTCTTTTTTGAAAATGATAAAATTTATATCTTCTTCAAAGGTAACTGGAATCAAGGCCGAGCTATAATTTCTGCCTCCGCTGTGTCTCACCACCTGGTCCTCCTTTGTCAGTGACCTTGGGGCTTTAAGATGTTCACAAGGAGCTGTCATGCTTTTTGTAGTTTAAACAATTTTCATTTCAGCCCAGTGTTCAGCAGCAGCCTCCCCCTCCGTCCATGTCAGTAGTGTAATGCAGGCTTGCAAGCCACTCTTACCAGAATTACCCCCATGCCGTTTGCTTTTCCTGACATGCCTTTGCCCTTAGTTCATTTTTAGCACGTATAAGGGATTGGATGTTTTTTATTAGCATTCATCTGCACTAAGCCTGAGTTGTGATCAAATTCCTCCATATTATTAAATGGCAGATGAAAAATTTTATGGCATGAAAAACAAAAAAACATACATTTAAATTCACTCTGCCACTAAACAGCAATCTAAATGAATGCTTTCTTGCTCCATCAACCAGCCTATCATCTTTACAGAAGATGCACGTGTCCATTCTGACTTAAAGTAACAAGGTAGCATCTACTAACCGAGAACACCACTGGGCAGTGAGTGAGCATGCGCAGGCATTCACTGTTCTTTGAGGGCATCACCACGTTAAAAATAAGACATGTGGTCAAATATCATTGGGGAACTTACAACAGACACTGAGAGTAGTATCTGAAGATCTGACCTCGGGCATCATTGGGAAATCAAAACCTACAAATGCTCGTCTTTTTAAAATTATCCCTTAATAGAGGAACCAAGGTTTGAGCAGCTGCAATAATACAAGTTTGAAAAGAGCAAAGACTGCGTGAGGGCTCACCATGCCACCGTCACTGTTCTCAGTGCTTTAGTGTCTATTATTGCACATAATTGTTGCAGTGCCCCAATGAGATAGGTGCTACTATTGCTACTCTCATTTCTCAGATGAAAAAAGGAAAGAAAAAAATCCGTGAGTCTTAGAGACATTAGGCAGTGCATCCTCGGTCATCCAGATGGAAATGGGGAAATCAAGATTTCACGTGACTCTATGTCTGAGCTCATCCTCCCTGTTCCAGCCACAGCTTCCCAGCTGGGCAGACCAATAGGTTGGGCATCCAAATATCCACTTGCCGGACATAAAGTGCTATTGCTTACATGACTAAAAGGGAAATATACGGACACCCTTTAACTGTTATGACAATGAAGTCACTGAGCCGGGAAGTTGAGAGTCATGGGAAAAGCGAGGAAAACCCAGGAGTGGAGGAGGTTGCAGGAGAACGGGAAAGAGAAGCTACAGAGAAGAGAGCTACATGGGGGTTCAGAGGAGCTGGCCAGTCTGAAGTGCAGAGAGAGGTGTTAGCTACAAGGAAAGAGGACAAGGGACAGCTCTGTAACAACCGCTTCATCTCCACCCCCGCCCAGGGCACCAGACGCCACCTGAAAGATAAGCCTGTCATCGATCAGCTCTGCAGTGGGAGCAGTTGCTGGGACATCCAGTGAAAGAGCCAGTCAGGTCCCCCTTTCTGCCTGAGCCTCAGAGAGCATGACTCACCATTTTTACCCAATCCCACTTTACGTTAATCGGGACAGATGATGGGAAGGCTTAATTGGGAATGACGTGAAATCCTTCATTCCACTGCAGTGGAAAACTAAACTATGTTTATAGTAGAATATACAAGTTATAACTTAAAACACATACAATCTGTGGTTTAAAATACATTCCTAAGCATGTAGTTCCAAACTTGAAGGAAAAACATAGGGATTCCTTCTAAGGAAATTACTTTTAATGTTATCTTTGAACAAATCCAGGCAGGGTACCTGGTATATAATTGGTGCTCAATAGGTGAGGGAGACAGACAAGGAGGAAATAAAGAGGAACAAAAAGTGGCAAGAAAGAAAGTGGTGGGGTGGGCGGTGGAAGGACCAAACATGTATAAATAACTGCTTAGGTGAGCATTGTATTTCCATTAACTTTGGTGCTTTTACCTGAGACATGATAGAAAGTCAGATACAACTGGTGGAACTAAACCAATAAGAGCCACCAAGCAATTTAATGGGTGTTTCAGAGCAAAGACTTCTGAACGAAACTACACTTGAACAGTTTCACATGGCTGATTAAACCCATCTATTTTATGTTAAACTGGTCCAATTGAACCTCAGTTAATCTTCCATAAACCCTAGATTTCTATAAAAATAATAAGTAATTGGGAGTTATTATTATCCCTGAGCTTTCTGATATGCCAGGTATTTAACAAATTGAGTTAGAATATACTTTTCTGGCCAATTCGTTGACCTTTTGGTGCATTTAATAAATGTTCCTTTCAGAATGGCAGACTTATCTGAAGAGAGTAAAGCTAATACACTGTCATCCAAAGTAGTGGGAGCAGAGATGATGCCCTGTACATTTTTTAAAACCTTCTTGATTGGTATTGATATTCCTATGCATTCGATCTAACCACAGCACCAGAATTGTAATCAGAACATTGAGGTACTAAATTGAAAGAACATGGAGGCCCATTGTAACTTTAAAGGTCAAATGATGATGTTTCTTATACTCAAATCTCTTTGAGTGTTCAAGAGTCCTTTTAAAGAACTGTAAGCATGCATTCTAGCTCTATGTTATCAACTTCTGGGTATGAACAATATGCAGGTTTTAAATTATCCCCTCATTAAAGCATTCTTGAATGGCGCTGGATTCTTCACACTCTGTCTGCACTTGTGGGTTCACTGTGAGTCTGAAAGACCTGTAGGTGTAGACTTGTACGGAGAGGATTTTACTCCTTGTGTGGTGAGTGCAGGAATCCTACACCATCCCCTGGTACTTGTTGATAAGACAAAGGACAAGAAGGAACTGGATCACTTTCTAGAGGAGGATATGGCCTGGGAGATTGATACTTGAGTTTTGCTTCCTAATACAGTTTGTATAAATTTGGTTGTGTTATGTCATTTCTGAAGTCTAATGCATGGATACCCTTTTCTCCACTTTTTAAGGGAGAGGCAAATGTCCTAAATAAAATACGCTGACACTAAAGGGTTTTGTTTTTTTTTTAAAGAAAATAAGTTCTTAGCATAGGGGTTTTATTCATTCAACTCTGTGACCCACTGGGTCTTACACCTGTGAAACAGGACCGTGACTGATGATAATAATGAATTCCCAGTGTCAAGAAAGTGTAAATCCTTGTCTCGTGTTCTGTACCAAAGCAGGCAGAAAGGCGTGCAACAATTTTAGCAAGGTCTCTACCACCCCCCCCAACAATGAACAACTTTAAAATTTGATTCCGTGAAGAGTTATTAACGAACTACTCGGGAAAATCAGTTACCTAGAACAACTTTCAAGGCCCAGTATGCCGGTCTGCTGCTCCCCAAGTACACGGTCCATTCTGGACAGACATGTAGAACTTTCAGAGTTTCGTTGCTAGTTCTGCCAGATTGAAGTCATGTGACTTTCCGCAAGTTACTCGAACTCTCTAAATCTCATTTTCCATATGTAAAAAAAATGGGGATAATAATGATAATCTCACAGTGCTGAGGAATGTGCATTGAAAATTTAGCATAGTGCCTGGCACATTGGACATTTGTAGTAAAGGGAAGAATTTTTTACTCGAAATATTTTTTACCTTAAATGTATTTGGAAGCAACACATGAGTTTCTAAATGTTAATTAATGGCAATATATTTTCCAACAACTTTTAAGTCAGGCCCTGTAAATATAGTAAGGATGAAATTCTCAGCACAGAGGTTTAAGGTCATCAGTCATCATTAATACTCCCCTGGCCCTTCATGATCTCCAGCAGTTCAGTCTCCAAAAATCCCATTTGCTAGAAGATGAAATGATGTCCAAGGCACCGTGCTGTCCTCTGCCCAGGCCATACCAGAGTTGTGTATACACAGCCTCCATCCACACAGCAAGCAACAGCAGCCAGGAGGACCTTCTGTGTTAGAACCAGTGAGGAAGTAACAGAAAGTCTCCATTTAATGAACACATGCTATGGACCGGGCACCAGGATGAGTGTTACGGGTGCACGATGTCATTCGCATGATGTTAGTGAATAGGTTGTCAATAAGATAGCTTTAGGTTGAAGTCTTGGCTCTGCCCTCATTAGGTTGATGATTTTGGTGTGCTTTCCTTCCCTCCTTGTTTAAAATGTTAATGAACTTACATGCACTTCAGAGGGCTGTTGAGAGGGTTAAACGGAATATTGAATGTTAAGGGTATTTGGTACACTATAAGCTTCTCGACTCTCTTCCTTCATTTGCCTCTCATGATATTCTGTTTTCTCCAGCCTCACTGTCTGCTCCTTCTCAGTCTCCCTGGCAGTCTTGGCTCTGCTTGACTAGAAATGGAGTGGCTGATGGCTCTGACCTGGTCCCTGTCTCCATCTACACTCATTCCCTAGGTGGCCTCATCCAAGGCCATGTCCTAAGACACCACTTTGTTCCCAGTGAAAGCTGTAACTTCCAGCTTATTAACGCTGCAGCTGTAGCTTAGGGAGGTTAAGCAAGTTGGCCAAAGTCACATAGAAAGGGTCAAATTGGCATAAAACCAACATCTGTCTGACACTGAATTCTAGCTATTAAAAATGCAGGAGGGAGAGGGGATAAAAAGCAAATGATGTTGTACCAATCACCCAAGTACCAACTTCCAAACTCAACCAAAGGAGGAAATATTGGAGTGTTTACTTGACTTGCTTTATCTGAATAAATCATGCAGTGTTTTTTTTTATGTGATAGTGCAGCTTATCCTTTAATTAAAATTTTAAAAACAGTTTTTGAAGGTTAAGAGTTCCATCTGAAACTTCATGTCATTTTCAAGGAAAATTAATAAAAATTATTAATTGTTATAGCTCACTTACAAGAAGTTAGATGAGAACATTATGAAAAATTACTGAAATTATCAGATGGAATAATTAAAGATCAATTGTGAAATAATCACATAATTCTAGCTATATGCTGTATTGCTCTTCATTAATCAAAGATAATCTGGAATTGCAATACTTAATTAAATGCAAGAAAGTGTTTGTGTGTTCTGGCTCTGAAAGGAGATAATTGGAGAGCACAGAAGCTGTATAGTTATCAGCTTTTGCTGATTTTTGAGAGTCTAAATATGTAAATCCTACAGTGTGGGGGTTGGTCATTCTGTGGACTGTTGAAATCTGACTTAAAATAAATACTTCTGTTTTTGATAAAATAATATTCTTCTCTGAGTCCTGGAAAAAATAAGGATTTTAATTCATCATTAAGAAGAAAGTTATGCTTCTAAATTTGGTAGATGTATTAGATCTCAAAGGCCCATGAACAAATACCATCTCACTTTTCTTTCTCTACTCCCAAGGTAGTGACCTACCGGCTAAAATCCTCAGTGCTCCTTGAAAGAAGAAGTAATTCACTCTTTCTCCATTTGCAGAATAAGGCCATATACAATACCCATATCAGTATTTATTTCTCTGCAGAAAGTACAGTAAAGTCATGCATCAATTTCAAATGCAATTCCTATTTTTAAAATATAATTTACACACAGTAAAATGTACTTATTTAAGATATATGACCATGACTTTTGACAGGTATATATACCCATGGTACCACCATGACAATCAAGATCTGTCCCCCCAAAAAGGTCCTTGTGCCTCCACCCAGTGGATCCCCACTTTCACCCTTGGCACTAGGCAGCCATTGATCTGTGTGTCTAATGGGATAGATTAAATTTGTCTTTGCTATTTAAATGGAAGTGTACAACATGTATTGCATTCTCTTGGGTCTGACTTTCTTTGCTCAGCATCATACTTTAAAGATCCAATACTCCTAACATATTCCTTCTTTATTCCTAAGTAGTACTTCATTGGACAAACGTGTGATTATGCTATTCATAATATACTATTCTAAATAAAGCTAGTATGAACCCTTGCTTATACGACTTTTGTTTTATCATAATATAATTCAGTTTTCATATCATTTTATACCATTTGTTCACCCTCGTTCACTGTGTCAACCAAGTGAAAATCAATTTCAGTAATCTCTCCAGGATGTAGGAAGATTGCTTTCCATGCTGTATGTGGAAATATACTAAAATATAGAAATGTCATCCTTTGAAAAATAAGGCTTCTGCATTCATTGTTTCCTTGCTTCTTCATATCGTGCTTTTATGTAGGTAGGGAAGATGCTATCATTATCATTAGCTTACAAATTTGTCAGCTGGGTCTTAGCGGAGTTAAGGGATTGGTGCAGTAGCTCACAGTGGATAAGTGCTAGAGCCAGGACCGGAACCTGCTTTACAACTTCTTAATCCGGTGCACTTTCCACTCCACCGTGTGGAAAAACGTGCACTCCCGTCAACACATACTTATTAAGTTCTCTCTGCTTGACTAATACTGTGTTAGGATGTAAGGAGTCACATTACCACAACAGCAGCAACAAAAATCGGAGTGTTCCCCTCGAGGAATTTATTATTTAATTGAGAAGACAATACATGTACAGGGAAAAGTGGAGTGCAATTGCAAGGCAATTAGTGAAGGCTGTTACAGACATGGAGTCTGCGCTGACTTGCAAACAGGTGTTGAGTTATTAGGTAGCTAAATAAAGGGGGAGGCAGTTTTCTGGAAGAGGTCCATTAAGGGAGTGATTTATTTATTTATTTATTTATTTATTTATTTATTTGGTGCTACACATTGAAAACCAGAAAGTATGGATTGTGAAAGAAGAGGTAACAGGAAAAGCCAAGAATGTATGTCTATGTGATAAGGAGCAATTTGGAATCAGCAAGACTGAGAGGATTCATTTTCAGATTCAGTATATAGGGTAGGGCTAGGGGACTGTCCAGTTGAATTATGTAGAATTTACTCAGTGGACAGCGGGGAGACATTGTAGATTTTAAGCAACAGAGGACAGTGAGTGACACGGTACTAGTGGTGTTTTACAAAGGAAAACTGAGCACTGCTTGCATAATGGGGTAGACGTAGGAATGACCGCAAAAGAAGCCAGTGCAGAGACCGTTGTAACCTGGGTCTCAGGTGAAGACCAAGGGAAGGAAGAGATAAGTCCAAACTTAAAAAATAAAAATAAAAACAGACAAGCGATTACAGCTCTTCACTGCATGGCTTCCTAACTCAGCGTCATTCAACGAAATTTCTCTAGAAAGTAACATCCTTGTGCTAGTGGAACCGCGTTTCCCATCCACAGAAGTGATTATAAAGCTATGCTGTATAAGACTTGATTTTGGCCGGGAGCTTAATTCTTTTTGCTAAAATTCACTGCCTGTCAACTTACCAAAGGATGCACTGACTTGCTTATTTCAGCTCCTCTCTTTGGAGTATAGTTTAAAATAGCACCCATCAGTCTTAATCACAACTATTTTCCAAAATGTTTCCCAAATTAATAAGAGCAGAACTGGAGGCAGTGACCCTGTAGGGGAATATGACAAAAATAGCTCACCCGTAATTAGAAGTGAAATCTCCTTTCATTGAGCAATAGGAAATTGGCCAAACCCAGCAGCTTTTCATGCCGTGCTGTGTTAAGGGGTCCTTAAAGCAAGTGCTCCCTAAGTCCCCGCTTCTATCACCATTGGTCTGGTGCATGCACTGCTTTTGTTTCCTGTTTGAAGGCTGCCAGCTTTGGCCTTATTTGCCATGCTCTGGATACACGTGTGAGTTGGATCCTGGTAATTAAATGAACTGTCCTCATGAACAGACGTCAATTAAAGGTGTATGTGGGTCATGGCTAATTTAAAGAACCACCCCCCCAACCCCCTCTCCAGCCCCATATACACTCATAAGAATGTTTTGATTGATTTGGAAGCCCAAGAAGCCCTTAACCAAAAATATATGGCCATGAAGTTAAAAATGGCTCTAACCTTTCTGAAATGAGGCATTTTGGTTCTCAGCACAGTGGTTCTTTCTGTGTATTACAAATGGGAAGATGCCCTTTGTAATACGTCAAAACTTGGGAGAAGATAATCTTCAAATCCTGCTCTATGTGTAGTTGCTCTATACATGATAGTCCTATGATCTCATGGTGTCATTTACCTTTTTCTGCTTCTTCTTCATCTGTAAAGTTAGAATAAGATTAGTACTTGCCCCACAAAGTTAAGAAATATTAAATAAAGTAATCTATTTGGGGTGCTAAATATTTTGCATGGCACCCAGTAAACACTTAAATATTAATGGTTATGTTTTGCCTGGTGCTCCTGCTACTGTTGTTTTGTTTTGGTGTTGCTGCTGCTGTTGTTTAGCCCAAAGTTTTAGTAATTTCTCTGAAGGTATTTTCAATGTAACCAGGAAAACAGAAACATCGCAAAGCAGAATTTAAAAAGTACTATGTGTAGGTATAAGCAGTATCCTATGGAAAGAGCAGAAGAAAGAATAATTCTGCAGGAGCGATCAGAGACCATTGGATGGGTCAGATGCATTAAAGCTGAGCATTGAAGGGGGGATTTTAACTGAAGCCCAGACAAAGGGAGGCTGCTAAAGGGTTTCGAAGGGACAATCCAACCTGGGTTTTAGGAAGTAAGCTCTGGCAGTGGTGTGAAAGTCAGCTTTCTTAGAGTGGGAATCTTGTCATTGGTATTTAAAACTCTCCCCAACATCTAAAAGGAGCCTAACACATAGTAGTTGCTTAATAAATAAAATTTAAATCCATGACTCTTTAATACCACCCTCCTATATGCAACTCAACAATTCGTTCTTGCTTGGAATACAAGAAGCCATCTTGCTAACAGTTTCACTTCAATATTCTGCCCCTCTAATTCACTCTGTTCCTATGAGCTTTTAAAACTGCATTTTGATCAGGGCAGCCCCTCTCCCAGGTAAACACATACCATACAGGATGTGGCCCACATCTACTCGTCCAGTTCATCCCCTGCCACTCTCCCCTTAGCTCAGTGTGCCTCTCTGTTATCTGCCCCCACCCCCACTAAATGCACGAGGAGTGTGGGTGAGGGTTGGACGTGGCTTCACTGCGTTTTTCAGTCATCGGTATTCAGGAATGCTCTTAGTTTTCTAAGTTTGCAATCTCGCCACATTACCTGTGCACCTTGCACCGGGATGTTGTTTTCAGGCTCCTTTTTAATTTGTAAAGAGAAGGAACCGGAGGCCCAAAGGTGATTACCAGTCAGAGCAGTTCATCATTAAAAAGGTCTGAGACTTGTGGCAAGCCGATGACGGTGAGACACAGGTCAAATGGATTTTGCACCATTCAGGCTCAGGCTGAATTACAAAAATTAAATAGCACTCTAATTAACCAGAGTAGTTAGCACATAATTCAGCTCTCTGGATCTCCAGCTGATGGTGAATTTAAAAAATTATATAATGTACAAATAGCTAAAAATAAAAAATATAGAACCCTGCTCTGGTTGGTTTTCTCAGGCTCCAAGGCTGAGAAAACATTACACATTTTTTGCAAAACCAGGAATATCCTTACCGTACAGGAGGGGAAAAATGGTGAATTTTCATATTTTAAAGACAATAAAAGATTAACAAGTTTTGCATCCCATTGTTATGCACTGCACATGTCCTGACTTGGGCATTTAGGACTACACCAGGTAAGTGAAAAAGATAGGAGATAAGATGAAAACAACGCTACATGCAAGTGTATAATTAAACCTGACTCACTGATTGCTTTCTGAAGGTATGGAGTAGCCCTTCACCACCGAGTGTAAGTTAGCACCCTGGAGTGCAACTTGGGTGTACCTCAGACTTGCTAAATAAAGAGAATGATGACACCAACAAAAATTACTTTAATTCCTGCTAAATAGATGCAAAATGTCTTAGGAAACTTCCAAGAGAGTCGTAGGGTCTGAGATGGCACTGTGCGTATCCTAGAGAAATTTTGAGATTATAGGCTCTGTCCCTAAAATAAAAAATAAAATGAAATCTGATGTTGTTCTTTCACAAACCATCATAAAATGTGGGCAAATTATAAAAGCTGAGACATGGAGCAGGCAAGTGATTGCTTCAGAAGTTAAAATGTTAACAATGGGAAAATATAATGTAAGTCTGCATTTTCAGATATCTAAATTTCAGAGGTCAATGAAAATATCTTTGTTTAAGGGTTAATTTTATATCTTACAGTGTCACTTCACTTTTTCCTTTTCTCCTAAAAAGGGCACTAGTAGAATAATAATAGTTAATATTTATTGAGCTTTCACTACATGTCTGGTACTGTGTTGGACACATTCATTATTCCGTTTATACCCATGGCTCCAGGGAAGTGAGAATTACTATTTTACAGATGAGGAAACTGTGACCCACACACATGTAGTAAATTGGCCCAAGAATTCATAAATAGCAAGAGGGTGAGTTATGAAGCTAAGGGTTTATAATTCCCATACCCATGTTTTTAATCACTATCCTATACTTTCTTCCTCATTTAAATTAAATCCTTTCCATGGAAATGACATGAATGACTAACCTAAAATCTGCTCCTATGTATTACGAAGGACTATGATGACATATAATGTAGGGCTCACTCATGATTGTATGATATTAATCTTTGGGGAATCTGTTTTTTCTCTACTTCAGAATACTATTTGCCCCAGGTCACAATGCTAATGTAGAAAAGGAATTCTATACTTCATTCTCTCTTGTGCATAGATGTCCTACAATGATGTGATCCCTGGTACAACCTAGGCTTTAGTCCTTATAAAAAAAAATGAGTAATCCATAGATCTTGTAGAGTGACATTCTTCATGCTGTATTTTTTCTTTATGACCTATATGAGTAGAGGTATTTTATGTTCAATCAAAAAACTATTTGAAGTTAAAACATGGAGGGAAATTATAGTGGAAGTTTTTACCCTCTACAGCCTATGCCTGTTGGCTCATTTGTCAGACCAGCACCTTTTTCCAGAATAAAATTCATCTTAAAAGGAAGCACATTTTTGTGTGTGGGGGTGGAGAGGGACAAACTATTTTTTAAGGAAAGATCTCAATTTTAGACTTATCATTTAAGTCTATACTGTTAAAAATAGGATAAATTATAATATTAGAACTATTGCCTTTAATTTTCTGTTACAGATAGCAAAGTCTATAGTTCCTCTTAAATAAAGGACTGATCATAAACAAGTGTTAAGTGCATGTTATGTGTAAAACACTCCTTTAATGATAAACAGTATAATTTCATTTTCTTTATAGAGCTCATGGTCTGGCTGTGGAGGGTGGGAGGAGACACTCAATAGGCTATTTTTAGTAATACAAACAGCCGTGAAGCCTATGAGCAGGATGATACTGTAGAATAATACTGATGAACGGCCATTTCAGAGGCGTCGTCAGAGAAGGCCTCACTGAAGATGGGACGTTTAATCTGAGACTTTCATGACAGGAGTGAGACGTGCAAAGTTTGGGGGGAAGAGTGTTCCAGGAAGAGGTGAAAGGGCAAAGGTTACAAAACGAAAACACACGTGGTGTGTTTGAGGAACAGAGAGAACGCCAGTGTGCCTAGCGTGTGGAAAACGTCCCATGCATGTTGAGACGTTGTAGGGGGGATAAGCAGGGGACAACAGGCCTTGACATGAAGTGGAGATTTTATTTTAATTGCAGTGAGAAAACCATTGGAAGGTGATTTGCAACTTGGAGCTACATGAGGTATCTAAGAACTTCTGATTTCACAGCTCCAAGTACAGTACCTGTCTGCCTCGAACAAGAACAAGATATGGAAAAAGATGAAGAGGGCCGGAACCCATAGCACTCCATTGAGACTAGAGCTTACGCCCTCACATCCAGAGACCCCTCACTGAGATTCGGTGTATATGTTGAACTTTCTCACTATGTCAGGCACTATTTCAGGTGAAAGAGATACAGCCATGCATATGAAAAGTTTTGTGGGTTTTTTCCTTATTTTCTAGGTAATAGAATACAGGGAATGTATTATAACCCTGAGCACTTACTGAGGGTACATTTTAATAATCTATCTTCTGTGTTAGTCTTTAAGCTTTAGGAGTTGACTGCATCGTTTATCAATTGTGATTGCCCTAGGACCTATTGAAATGCTTGACACATAGTAGGTCCTCAGTGATTCTTAATGAACTGAACTGAATGGGAAATTATCATGTTAGTTTTCATCTCTTTGGTCCACATTGTATGAATGTATCGTCTCTTTTTTAATTTCAAAACCATGTCCTATTTTTGAAAATAAACATATTGGGAAATGATTTTTGTTTTCCCAAAAGGCCTTTTGTTTTTACACGGCTGTGTTGGTCACTATAGTATCCTTCTTCTGTGTCAAGCACCCTGCCTTGTTCCTGTGGATTTTAAATCTCTGTGTCCCAT
Source organism: Trachops cirrhosus (assembly GCA_028533065.1). Classification (NCBI taxonomy): domain Eukaryota; kingdom Metazoa; phylum Chordata; class Mammalia; order Chiroptera; family Phyllostomidae; genus Trachops; species Trachops cirrhosus. Next base: position 8,064,755 of record CM052546.1, on the reverse strand, counting down.
ATCTACTTAGGACTTAAATTATGTGAAGTCAATTAAACCCTAATTTTTTTGTCAACAAAGTTATTTATAGTCACCTAAATAAGCCTTGTTTTGTTTTTTTTGCACTTGATAAAGGAAACCATGAAATGGAAAACCTTCGTCATTTTCTATTTCCATTTATATACCCTATTATTAAAAATTTTACTGAGTTTTAATATGCCATTGCATTTTGATCTTTCTCTGGGCTTTCCCTTCCCTATCTAGGCTCCAGGTCCAAGGAACTATGGACAGGTCCCTAGAAATGTCACAGTCTCTTTCATTGGCTTCATTCAGCAACTCTGCCTTTTCTCTCTCCTTCTCTTTGCTACTAACTTATTTTCAACCTTCAGGCCTTAGCTTAACTTTATTTTTTTAAGCCTTTGTTTGACCTCCCATATCTGGGATATGGGCCTGGGGTTCTCCTATTACCAGCTACTGAGATTTCAAATTGCTCTCAGTTTCTTTCCTCAGACTGTAAACTCCCTGAGGGCTGAGACTCGGTCTCAAAAACAGTTCTCACTCCACCTCCTCACTCGGTGACTACCAAACAGACCTTCCACAAAAACCTACTTAGTGACTAAAGAAATGGATAAATTAACCGCCATTTTCTAAGGCAGGTCATAGTGTGTTCTCATTGTCTGGTACATTAAAAAAGCTTAGTTCATATGTGTGTATTTCCCAGTCTCCTGAGTTCTACTTTTATAATCTTTTGCATAGTTTGATATTTGGCCTGTTACTCTAGAACAATATAGCTTTTAGGTCTGAGACGGCAAAGAACAAGAAGACGACCTAGTAGTGCTATTTACCTGCCCTTAGGACACGTTTCTCAGGAAAGCAGACAGCAGTGAAAAGCAGCGGAGGTTCTAAGGGCAGGCAGGAGTCATTAAGAAAGAGGACAGGGCATCCTTGTTTGCACATTCACTTGTGTTCCTCTGATAGCCTGGCTCGCAAAAGCTCTGACAGTCAACATGGAAGAACTGTGGTTCCCACGCCTTCATACAGGAAATCAGCACTGCTGTATACAAAGGAGTGAGAAATGGTGTTTCTGTCTCTCGAATAAAGACTGTGTTGACAAAGTCTTTAATACAAAGATGTTGCTGACAAAGAGCTGAAGTTACTAAACCAGTGATATACCCTCGGGGAAATATAGGTGAAAAAGATACTTTCTTTTCTTTTTTCCCTCTCCCAGCTCTTTACCCGTGTTCAATTCAACCCAAGGAACCAGGAACCAAGGAGGAAGGAAGTAATTGACATTCAAAGCCTCTATTTTTAGACACCTTTACACTTTCTTTTGCTTCTAACTATCAAGGATTTTTCCAAACAAGCTTTTGATTAGCAGGTGAGTTTAATTGATACGTGGGTTTCTCAGAAGGAAAAGGACCTCAATGTGGAGGAGTGGGGAGGGACTCCATCAGTCTGTCTCACAATAGAAGGCCATTAATTCATTTGCACCTGGATGTTTTGAAGGATCCATTTACTGCCGCAAAGAAAGAAGGCAGAGAATCAAAAGGTTGGATTCTGTCAGAGAAGAAAGAGAGGCACTATCATTTAACATGCTATGTGGATGATTTAAACCTTGGAAAAATATTGCCACTGATGTCCGAATACAGAAACTGACCTATTTGCATGTAGTAAGGTTCTGTCCGAATGCTGATAACAGATGAATGTTTCAGAATCAGTGAATTCCATTTTTTTAAAAAGGGTTTTCATATTCAGGAAAGTGAAAAAATGAAACAAGACACATTTAAATCACTTTCATTGGACTTAAAAGAGTATTTTATTAACGTAATTGAATGTGAGGATGTTTTAAAAGTTAAATATACAATTTATCAGGGCAGGCGAGGACACGTTTCCTGTGTCTAATTCTGTAAAGTAGGAAGTTGCAGGAAGCATGAAAGGTGTATCCATCAGGCATCAGCCACCATGGTTGCATGTAACAGACCAGTAGTGACGAATGTAAAGAGAAAAACAAAACAATACATGGAAAGCCCATTGGCTGTCTCCCAGACTCAACGATAAGGACGAGCAATCAAGGCTCACAAATGGACAGGAAGCAGAGGAGCTCTGCCAGCCGGGAGCCGAAACCAGTGGAGGGTCGGAGGGTCTCTCCAAGGATTCGTCAGAACAGCGACCAGCGGAAGCAGGATCAGATCAGTGATGCTCGATATGCACCACATGCCCACCCACGGACAGGGCAGGGGAGACGCTTCAGCTCTGCCCAGAGGATCCATGGTGAGGCAGACTTAGTTCATCAAGCAAAACGTTCCAGGTGCTTTTGATCTCCTCGAAAACTTTACGTACGTGCGTAAACACACACACAGCATACGACCCAGGCGTGCCTAGGTATACATTCACTGTTGCATAATTTTAGTTACCACATTTTCTTCCAACGTTCCAGGACCAATACCTCGTAATTGCTTCTGCTTGATGGGGTGTTGGGCAGGCATGTTGAAACGCTGCGCTGCATCCGACTTTGTTCAAGTTCATAGTCTCCTGTAGCCAGAGTGGAAGTCTGCCTTCCGCTGGAAGAGAATTCTCCTTTGATTCCCCACAGCTAGCATCCCTAAAAAAAAAAATGGCTGCACTTCCACCCTTGAAGATGCTTTTACAGATTATTTGATATTTATTCTTTAAAAAGCCTTAAATAATAGCCTGGACCCTGCTGAGTTCCCCATAGAACTGTCAGAGATTTAAATTTTTTAGACAAATGGTAGTTACAATAAACACAGAGCCCCAGAAGAGAAGCTGGCTATGTAAACATCTTCCACCCCTAAAGTTCTGCTTTAATGATGGGCCCAAACTGAGATTTTAAGTGAGTGTTGTTACTGTAAAAATAATTTTTTGTGCATGATAGGAAGGGATAGTTTGTTATTTAAGAATGAACCACCCTCTTCAAGATAAATGTGGGGGACTCATATCCTTACATCTTATACTGGCATATCCTGAAAACTCTATTTCCTTTTCGTTATTAGGAATCAGAATGAAGGAGGATGTTTTGAGGACTGCTGCCTGACCACATGGTTAGTTTAAATGGAAATGCATTACTCCCTTTGGCAGAGTATTTAGATTCATAACTTGGCTAACTTGGTTTATGTATAGGCACTTTGTGTGTTTTTAAGAGAAATCTGAAGAGAACATCATATCCAATTACAGTTCTGACTCAAATGATTTGTGGTCCTCTCTCGTATCTTTTTGTGGAATGTTAGCAATGCAAGCTCTCAGGGTGGGCGGCCACCCGAGTCTAGTGCGCACTGATGATGGGGAGGTAATGAAAATAAGAAACCCTGAATGCCGTAATTGGTGATCCAACCTCCTAGATACTGGCAATTAATTGGCCAGATGTTCCCTACCCAACTGTAATGGGGGATAATGTCGGAGACTGAAGTTTCAACCTTCCCCAGGTGTGCACATCTGAGCGGAGAAAAGTGATTATGAGTGACACAATGACAGGTGCAGTGCCCATGTTTCACGGTGCCCTTGTGTCTCTGTTATATATTTAGGATTTTTCCCCTAAGGCACTTCAGAGATATGAAAACAGACAAGGAACAAATCCAGAAGACCCTTAAAATAGTAAAAAAGGGCCTGGAAGTTGTGAATATTATGTTACGTGTATAGTAATTGTATTGTTACTTAAGGTGACATGCGTGCCTGTCACCATTAGCTTTTATAAGTACTTTGCATTTTGTGATTAATCTGCACAACTCTATAGGTGAGTACTTACAGCATCTGTGTGTTTTAGATGAGTCTACTGATACTCAGAAAGCTGGAGTCAATCTCTCAGAGTTACACAGGAAGTAAGAGAAGAGATCTAGTGTCAGAGCTCATGGGCTTACCTACTACTAAGCCCTACAGTTTTCAAGCACCAGGCTTGTTCGCCTCTCTAAGGCACAGTCACTGTGATAAGCCCATCACCAGCACTATCTCATCCTCCCAACCACCAAGACAGGTATCACATATTACTGTCCCCATTTCACAGATGAAGATATAGACGCTGCAAGAGTTTGATGAACTTGACCAAGGTCACATGCTATTACACAACAGAGAAGGTACTCAAACCAAGTTTTCTTTGACTCCGAAACCCAGGTATTAACCACAGTGAAGCAGTGCTTGAGAAAACCTCTATCTTCTGGATGTGAAAATATAATGTCATTACTTTGATTTAAGTGTGATTTTTTTTATTGTCCCCATTCACATGTTACAATCACAGCAGAAGTCACTATCCTGCCATCTTCTTCCATGCAACATTTCTTTGAGCTTCAGCTTTGAATGGGGCCCAGTGCATCTCCTGATTATTCCAAGCAGTTGCCCTCAAGGACTGTTTAGGAAGAAACTGTTGTTGTAATAAAATAGCAAAGCTGCCTCAAAGAGCTTTTAATCCATCTTTTTAAAAGATGTGGACTTTCTAAAATAATGTCGCCCCCATTTTTCTTCTATGAAAGAAGATATTTCAAAACCAGGAACACCTATCATAATAAACCATTAAGATGACTCCAGTCTTTCAGTGTATTTTTAGAATTTCATATTTCACCAAACGTTGTTATGTATAATTCATGGTAGTGGGATACGATGGGATAAGATTTTGTTTTGTTGGTTTTCTCACCTTAATGGATTTTCTTTTCTACATTAATGCTCTTTGCAAAACACTGTGACCCTTCATATCATTTTGGTTATTGTGAAAGAAGGAAATTTCCTGAAAGCTAACCTCACTGATCTAAAACTGAAGCATTAACAAAGCAGTCGATACCTCTAGAAGTAACAGGAGGCCTTGAATGATAATTATTTTGCAGGATTTAATTTTTTTAAAGATTTTATTTATTTATTTTTAGAGAGAGGCTAAGGGAGGAGAAAGAGGAAGGAAACATCAATGTGTGGTTGCCTCTCATGCGCCCCCTACTGGGGACCTGGTTTGCAACCCAGGCATGTGCCCTGACTGGGAATCCGGTGACCCTCTGGTTTTCAGGCTGGTGCTCAATTCACTGAGCCACACCACCCAGGGCTGTTTTGCAAGATTCAATGTTTCTGTCACAGGTGAAGGGAAAGCCTCAATTTCTTCTGCCCTTTGAGCAGATACCATCTGCTTCCGATCAAGGAGGATCCAGGATTCTACTTTTTTTTCTTTCATCAATTTCATAGGATCCTAAATGTGAGTCTAACATTACAATGCTATACTTGAGTCTAGACATTCCAAAAATCAAACTTAGGGGGCTTAGTGTGATACTTTAGTTCATAGGGAATTTAAATATATGCATGTAAATAAAATTTCTCCTAAGTTAAAATTCCATCAATATGGTGAGAATATGCCTCACTGATCTGCCTGTATTTTCACTTCTTATTTTTTATAATTACACGTATTTCTTATGGCTTTTACTCTTACCTAGTGTCTATTTTAGCCTGTGATGTCCTAGTTGATGAACCTTCTTGAAGGCAAATAATCCCTCTTCCTTCTTGTTTCTTCAATTTATTGTGCATTCATACAACCACATAATAACTCTTTCAAGTTAAAGTGAATTTAATTGATGCTTTTCAAGAAACAGGAAGAGCCCCATGTTGCCTCTTAAGGGTAAAAAGTCAGTGTTGAAGACGAAGATGGTTGGAAAGGAAGCATTTGGAGGGGATCCTAGCTTATGTCTTTGTTATTTTTGTTTCTCAGAAAAGTTTTCACAGAATGACTAGAGGTATATATATGTATATATATAAATCATAAACAGCTAATGCATACTATATAAGTAATATACAGGGAGCACAAATTTACATTTATGCATATGAATATAAGCTAGCATAAAATAACTTCATCGAGGCATTATTTCACATTTATATATTGATATGACTATATAAAAGTAACCAGTTATAATGTACAATAGATAGATCAATAATAGACATGGCAGGCTTTGGGGTTCTCTCCCCTAAATGCGTCTGTGTGTGCGAGTATGTGCCTGCAAACAGCCGTTGCACCAGCAGCACGGCCAGCTCAGCCCTGATCTTTCATGAGGACACACGTAAGGCAGAGGGGAGAAATCCAAGGGGGTCATCCCAGTATTAGCAGCGTCCACACCTCAGCTGGACTTCCAGGACTTTGCTGTCTTCGAGTGCAAGGGTAATGACAACCCTGAAAGGCAGACTGCCACTGGTCTCCTCCTCTCAGTGCTCCCTGGAGGGGCTTTTTAGAGACCACTGCAATCAAGAGCCGTGGAGTGGTGACAGAGGCCTGCGAACTGCCGTTAATGGCATCTGTTGAGACAGCCAATCTCTCAACCACTTGACCATCTTTGCATTAATTCTGGTGACTTTTCAGTAATCAGGTGATTAGGACAAATACACAAGCGGCGATTCTTCAACAGTTTCTACAAAATTTGATTGTTTACTTGGACCAGCCAGTGGAATTCTACTGCTGACTGCCTTCAATATTTAACGTCGGAATGGAGGGGTAGAAAACTGCAGAGCTAGAGCTAGCTGAATACATAACATCAAAGCATTTTAGAGACACTGGCAATGCAGGTGAGCACACCGCATGTCTTTGAGGTGTCATTTCTTCGAGCAGGTTTGTTATATCCATGACCTCATTTAACTCTTATTAGAGGTGTGAATTAATCTCCTAGGTCTCACAAATGGTGACCATAGCCTGGGTTCCAGTCCAGATTTGTCTCACTCCAAAAATCTACACTTTTCCCATTTTACCAGCCTGTCTTTCCAAAGCAACAAGTAAGTGCAGTCACCCCAAAAAAAGCTTTGAAAGCTTACCAGAATCTTGTGAGATAGGTAGACAGTGCTCATGGCTTATTCCTGTTCAATAGAAAGAACGAGTGAAGCTAAATACCCTGGCCCAGCTCTGCAGCTTCTAAAAGCAGAAGTGAGATCTGACTCTCAATCTGCTGGAAGCAAGTCTGAGCTTTCTCACCACCACTCTGAGCGAAGTGTAGCAAGACTGAAGATGATCCAAGTGAAAACTATCTCACCTTTACCCTTTTGCAAAGGTTTTTACAAGTCATTGATTGTCTTCAGTCACCAATGTACATAAATGTACTAAACACCTATATTTATTGATTATAAAATTGAATTTTGGGGGGACAACCTAACAGTAACTGTTCAAGCATTTCTGCTCAACTTAACTCCTAATTGTGATACCATTTTCCTCTAGTATCACCTATTCTAATAATTTTTACTTGATTGTATTGAGCGTTTTTTATTGCTTCCTCCCTGACCCCAAACTACTTTCATTTAGAAATAAGGAACTGTCTCTCCTTCCTCAGGTTCTGTTATTCTATTGTAGAGAATCAATCTCTCTTGTCGATACGAAGTTTCTCTGCCTACTCTGTCATTTATTTTTTTGTATTGGATTGTCTTTCACTTCATTTCTCTGATCCCATTTCTTTTGAATCTTTTAAAGCTTTATTTCTACCAGATGAATCATTTCAGTTCAGTGCAATGAGAGTTTGCTTGCTTTTTTTCCTTCGCCGTGTTATGCTTATCATGAGATTAACATCTTTATGTCCTGGCTCCGAAGGCTCTTGCACGTTCTCTCTCACCCGTTTTTATTTTGTTCCCGTCTCTGTGGTTCTGTTGTTGTTAAACCTCCTCGTGTCCTATTCTCCAACTCTATTTTGGGGTGTCCTATTTTCCTCCATCAGCTCCTTGGGAGGTCTTCTTCTTCACTTTTTTTCATGTGATAATATCAGAAATCATTGCTATCAGGCACATTCAAAGAATGGTAAGCCCTCTGTTCTGCTCTCTGCACTTGTTTATTAGTGAGTGGATAGTATTGGACGAGATTGTATTCTTATATTTGGTTTGTCCAGAGTTATTTTTATTCATAAAGTACTTCAATCTAAAAGAAAAATGTATCTTAAAATTCAGTTTTATAAAATGTTACTGTAATCCAAGTGGTCTTGGCAACCCACAAAAATATTTTTCTGGGTTATTACTTCATATTGAGTTATTTTAAGTTTTGATTAATATTTTAAAATAAAAAGTGCAACTATAAACATTAACCTTTTTACATTTTATATTTTACTTTACTGAAAAGTATTAATAAAATCGGGACACTAGTTGGGTATGGTGGACAAAGCCCGAGCTTTAGAAAGAGTTAAACAGCCCTGACTGGTGTGGCTTCTTTGGTTGGGCATCTTTCCGCAAAACAAAAGGTCACTGATTCAATTCCTGGTCGGGGACATGCCCGGGTTGCTGGTTCAGTCCCCAGCCAGGGTGTATATGAGAGACAACCGATCGACAGTTCTCTCTCACATCGATGTTTCTTACCTTCTCTTTCCCCCTCCCTTCACTTCTCTCTAAAAATAAATAAATAAAATCTTTAAAAAATAAAAAGAGTTAAACGGGTTTGATTTTGAATCATGGTTCACCTCCTTCCAGGGTGTGGCCTTCAGACAAATTGAGTTTTTTCAGCCTCATGTTTGTGTTTTTTTTTTAAATTAGAATAATTGCATCTTCTCTATGGATTGTTAGAAGATTAAATGTGATGCCATCTATAAAGTTTTTAATTTGGTGGCAAATATGTTGGAGATGCTTAATAACTTGTAGCCATTGCTATTATTATTTTATATAAAATGTCAACATTTCTAGTCTTTTTTTTAAATTTGAAATTATTTCCAGAAGTAGCCATGAACTTTCTACCTTATCTTCAGTCCAAGAACATTTCTCTTCTTCCTATTAAGAATTCATTATTTTATAATTATAATTTGAATACATACTTGTCCCGATAGGAAAAGTAGCCTAGAGAAGAAGATTTGATAGCTATAAGTGTCAAGTAGATTTTGCCTTTGGAAAAAAAAAATCTTAAAAATGGTTAAATATGTGTGGATTATATTGTCACAAAGGAGGAAAAATGGTAATTAATGGAAGTCTGAATAACCCTTTAGAATAAATGTGCCTTAAGAACTGATGTAAGAAATCTCATGAACCAGGAGATTACACAACCTCATGGAGTTTTTAACTGTGAAGATAAGACACAGTTCCTTCGTGCGGATAGGAGCCCTCTGCAGATGGCATCAATAATTTCAGTTAAAATTAGCTAGTGAAGAGCATGACCCAAATAAGAGTTCCTTTCTCATAAGTCAAAGTTTCATGAAAAGAAGGATTCAGCTCTGACACCGAAAGTGTCTTCCCAGGCAACTCCATTTACATCTCACTTCTCTGGCCTGACCTCTTGAGAGCTGTGGCACTGCTCACCACCGGATGATTGACATGTGGTATTTCCTCTCACCTTGGCTTCAGCGAGTCAGAACATCCCCGTCCTTTTTGACCGCTCACCTACTGAAGCGATCTCCTAATACACCTTCTAATGTGTGCCAGTGGCTCCACTGTCTGTCTTCCTAAGTCCTTTCCTTCGCCCTGGACCCTGTTATTCAGTCACTCTTTCCAACCTTGTATTCTAATCCTCCTGACTTCTACTTCAGACTCTTAACCGACAGTCTTACAAGTGCATTTGCTATTCCACTTGCTTTACTACCAATGAAACCCTGCTAATGTGTTCAGATAAACTATGGGATCTAATGCTAAAAGTCAAAAACAAATTTATTAATGTGTAAAAACTACAGTTGTTTGACCCTGCAGGGTGGGGCTCAGTGGTTTGAGTGCTGGCCTGCGACCCAAAGGGTCGCCAGTTCAGTTCCCAGTCAGGGCACATGCCTGGGTTGCAGGCCAGGTCCCCAGGTGGGGGTGCACAAAAGGCAAACCACACATGGATGTTTCTCTCCCTCCCTTTTTCTAAAAATAAATAAATAAAATCTTAAAATAAAAACTAGAACTGTTTGATATTTGTGTAAAATTCCATAAAACCCCCATATAGACCAACACATAAGATGCATCTTCTCCATGTCATGCAGTGGGTTATGCGAGCTTTACATGGTTTTCATGGCTCATTTTGCTTATCTCTGATTTTGGTCTCATATGCTACTTTAAAATTTAAGCACTGCCTAATTTGGGACTCCAGAGTCTCATTTCTCACCAGCTTTGGCGTCCATTGATTAACTACAGAATAAATTTCAAGTTCTTTGATTTCTTACCCAATTCTTCTTCGATCATCTCCTCAACCTCCAGTTTTATCCTTCCCCAGAGCCTCAAGCGCGTCCCATCAGGCCTGCTCACTTTTCTCTTTGCAGACTGTGCATCTGCTGTGGAAGCTTGGCCCAGTCCCCTTCATCTGCAACCACTTCCCTCCACTCCCACCTAGGGAATTCCTATCTAGTAACTTTCTGTTAATCGCCCACAGCTGGAGGTGGGGTCTTCTTCTGCCAAACTGTAATGGCTTCCAACACATTTTCATCACGTGTCTCCACCATGCTCCCTGTGGAAAACTGAGCGATGCAGGAAACCAAGAAAAAAAAATCATTATCTCACCCCCAGAGAGAACAACTATTAATATTCAATAATATGTCTTTCTTGGTTATTTTTTTCTCATGCATCATCATCTCCTTCATAATTCAAAAAAGAAAAGTAGAAATGCTATCATTACTTTCTTATGTATCATAAGCTTTTTTAACATTTTACAACTATTGTATTCTATAATCTTCCCAAATATTATAAGGGCTATTTTATTTTATCTTTATGTGGTAGGAAAAAAAACCCAATGCTTAGAAATGTGAGGCCAACTTTCCAAGGTCACATGGCTACAAACAGGTAGAAACTGGATGTGAGCTCCCGTTCTGTATAATCACAAATTATTTTTTCTTTGGAAAAAACTCAAACCTTCAGAAAAAAATTTAAAACATGAAACTCCTAAGATGAAAAGTCAGACTCTATGTTAAAGAGGCTCCTGTAAGTCATTATCTTAAAAAGGCAGACTTACTCACAAGAGTTATGGTCCGCACCTGTGTGATGCTTCTCACCACAGGTGAAGCTACGTATAAGTGCTCTACACATTGACTCATTTCACCCTCCAATGACTCTACGGGAGAACCGCAGTTATTACCATTTCACAGGCAGGCAAACCGAGGAGCAGACGAGTTAAGTAATCCACCTAAGACAATGGGCATGCCTCATCCTACACTCCTGCACTATCTATAGAAAATACTGTTTTATGTATTATATGTAATAACATATAACTAAATATAAAAATGTGAGTGTGCATATAGATCTATCTATATCTTATACTTTTTAGTGTTTTGTGTACATTTTTTCCTAGTATTACCACGGTGTACTTACCTTGGCCATAGCCCGGCATTTACTATGTAATCAGCAGCTCAAAAATGGTGGCTGATTCCTGAAACAGTATGTTTGCAGAAGCAAGGCACTAACTTTAATTAACTTTAACTAGGACTGCTTATGGCTCCGTGTGAGAAGAGACACAAAAAGGCCCATTAACTCGCAACATCATTTCCGTGTTTTCGCCTCTGTATGCCCTCAAGATGGTACTTTTTCCCTGCTGTTCTTTGATTTTTGCTTCTCTTTTGCCATTTTAAAAAATGTATTAGCAAACGGTGTGAATCTAAAATTAGTCATGTATTTGCTGTAGCCTTTTAGTTCATCTAAACACATTATTTCTGGGGAAGTAGTAGAGATTTTGAGGGAAACTACATTTTAAAGGTTGAAAAACCTTGTTTTTAGAAAATCTTTCATCCAATTCATGGGTCATTATTTGGTCTCAAGGTTTTGCTGAATGTATGTGAATATGTGTATTTCAAAGATATTCTCCACCAGTACTTACTCGATTGTCTTAAACATGCCAACAGCAGAATCTTACCCTTCCTATTGGGTAATATTGAATGAAAACTGCTAACTTTCAAATATTTAATGTGCCATTGTAGCAACCTGACACAGGATTTCACATTCTCTGAAAACTAGCATTTAAAATTACTCTTTACTATTTTCCTGACTCCAGACTTTGAAGGAATACTCCAATGACAGCTGAAGTGAGACATTTAACAGCTACCTTCCTTTTTGTATTCTGTGCAAGGCACGAGGACTCCTTTCCTCTTGAAAGTTTTATCATGTACAAGGCTATTAACATTATAAGGATAGGCTGAAGCATGAATAAATCCTGAGACTTACTGATGATGTCATTACATTGGTCAATAAAATACATAGAGGGAAGGGCTTCCCACGCTACCGGGCTGGGCTAACTAAATCAGGATACACGAGCAATTAACTCTTTAATTAAGATGAATGGGTGACATTAGCCCTCCTTAAACTCTGCTCGTCAGCATTTACAAATAGAAAAAGACGGATGCCTCCTTCCTGAGAAATGTGGGTTTTATTTTTTATTCATTGACACAGTCCCATTCTTCCTATCGTGTAAACAAAATCACCAAAGTATAGGGGTGGTCAGAGGTATTTTAACAGGCTTGTTTCATATGTCATATGTCTTACTATTTAAATACTCCATATCAGAATGTAGCAGGTTTTTTATGAAATCAACTTGGTCTCTATTATTATTAAACACTGGTTTTGCCTTTCTCCCCCCTTGCACACAAAGTATATTCATGTCAAAATCTCATAGGTGAAGGCAACACAGCATGAATACAGCATTTATTTATTTGTTATTCCAACAGCTATTTATTGCTGTCCGCTGATTCGCTAGTAACTTAGCTCAGGACTGGAAGTGTAGACGTGGGTGTTCCAGTTCTGTGGTGTGTCTAGTTAGCCTTCTGAGCCTAACTAAGCAAGAGCCTCTGCTTCTTCATCTGTAGAGTTTGGTTACTGGAGCAATTGATCCTGAAATCCCATTTCAATAATATTTAACACAATTAAAAAGAAAAAAGGTATGAATCATTCTAAGAGCTAAGTGTGTAAAGTAGAATTATAAGGTGATCTGTATATGAAATTTAAAATTCTCTGATAGGCACATAAAAAAGAAAATGGAATTAATTTTAATGTTTTATTTAACCCAGCATATATGAAATATTATGATTTCAAATGCAACCATATATGTGTATACTCACACATATGTATATAAATATATGTATATACTCTACACACACACATATATATACATGGTTATGTGATCTATTTTACATATGACCTATTTTATGTTATTTCTTGCACTGAATCTTTGTGGTCTTAGAGCACTTCTCAGTTCAGACTAGTTCAAAATCTACCTGTGACTGGTGACTATGATATCAGACAGTACAGTTCCAATGTTAACAAATAGAAGAAAAATACAAGTATATGTCATATATTTGTCAAGTTAGACTAAATTACTTAGTCAAAAGTTTGCCCAATGTATAAGTTTTCACTGATTTTGAAACCCAAGATAACTATCCAAGAAATAAATAAATCACAAAACTTGGATTGTCCATAGGCAATAGAATGTTTCTGAATTGAATATAGGATAAAATATAGGATATTTTATAAGGGGGACAATCATCACGAAGCAAACACTTACCAGGATGTGTCAGAAAATGAGAAGACCCGAGACGAGAAAAAAAATGCCCTATTAAGATCCCAGGTGTCAGTGATAATCTGCACTCCTAGCTCATGTGACCCTCAGCAACATGGTTGGTGATGCTGACCATTGAGTGGATCAGATATTGTATTCAGTCGAAAAGTACTCTCTGTACCAGGTAGAAGAAATATACCATTTAAAAGGAGTCTTTTGTTTCATTATTTACCTTATTTCTTAAATGTATGTGTGAAATGGAAATCTTTAAATTGCAGAGATTGTGATGTCCATCCTTTCATACATGAGCATATTCTGTGTTAGCTGATCCCATTTTTCTGGTTTTACCTGGACTCAAAAAATAGTTAAGTGCAAAACACATTAAATGGTAGAAAAAATATTTCATTTAGGATTATAGATATTGATCTTTGCAGCTTCTCTGTCATCTCAAACTATCTGGATTTTTTTTCAATTTGAGGTCTTTCCTCTAATAGAAAAATAATAGTAACAACAGTAATAATAAGGTCAACCAAATTATATTTAGCTTCTACTAAGTGCCAGGTTCCATGCTAACAGTGTTATATATTATATAATAGAATCTTACTTGGATGTGTATGAATCATGAAACTGACAAGGCCTCAGATTCTGTCTCTAAGAAACCTTTCTCCTTTATAAACACTAAGGAACTTTATAGAGTTCTTTATTTTCTACATAAATGAATGCATATTACTGATTTAAATGACCTAGAACAGGAGCTAGAACACAGAAAGCATACAATAAGTATCTGTTGAAGAAATATTAAAATACTTGATAAGTTTTCAAGGAAGGGAGTTATTTGAGAATGTCTCCTAAGTGCTTTCCATGTGATAGATTGTTTTAAAAGTGACTGAAATAAAAATTTTAAAAACTAAAAAGCCATATTTCTATATGATGGGCTCTACCAGGTGAAAGGTGCAGATATTAAAAAATAAACACAGTTCTTCACATTATAGGAACTCAGAGTTTAATTGGTGAAAAAGACATCAAATGATTCCAGGAGATTATGAAGTGCTTCTGTAGGTGCAGAACAGCAAGGAAGTTTCAGTATTCCAGGACATTGTAGAAAACCCAGGGCAGGTAGCATTCCAGGTGAGCTCAGAAGAAGTGGAAATGAGGGAGCACATAGTGGGATCTTCTACAAGCAGCCTGTGAGCTTAAAAATTAGCAAGTGGCAGAATCTGAAGAATAAGAAGTGGCAGAATCTGAGAATGGAAAGATACGTGTGTATATCGCGTACAGAATGTGGCCTTTGTTTTGTAAGCACTGGGAAGTGATTGAAGGATTTTAGGTAAAGATATAACATGACATTTTGGCTTTACATGCAATAATTGTGGTATAGAAATGGGGGATGGTTTGATAAAGCAAGACTGTAATTGTAGGACACTGTAATAGCCAAGGGTCCAAGGAAGCATGGGGTGTTAGATGTGAACGGGAGAAGGATGTCAAAACCGTTTCTGAGGCAGATGCCATGGGGCTTGTTAAAGGTAGGCGATAAAAGGAAGACATCAAGTACAGCTCCAGAAAGCTCTACGAGGGCGAATGCTGGTATTATTAAATATTAAAACTTGCCTGGCCTTAATTTAATCATTTTTACTTCTTTCAAAGGCACTTTTGGAATTTAGTTATATTCCCTGTCAATTTGTTGAGAAGTAGTTTATGGTAATGCTGTGGAAAACACTATGAATACGGAGTGAGAAAAACTATTTAATATACTGCCTCTGCAAATAACATGGAATCTTCACTCTGAAGAGATCAAAGACACAAGCAAGGATCAAACCCACATACAGTCTTTGGCTAAGAAGTCACTTAACTTCCCTACGTTTGATTCTTCTTTAAAAGTCTGGAATTTGGAGGAAAATTAATAATTAAGCACATGTGTGTTTTAGAAATCAGTCATAGTAAGTATTCTGGAGGACTGACCTTCCAGAAGTTAGTTAGGATTTTAATGAGATTGGGAAACATGAGACAAAACTGTATGTGTTTTTTCTCATCCCCTTCCCCCACCCAAAAATGTTGAGAGATACCAAATGACCTTTTAAAACTATCCTTTTTAAAATCTTACCTAAAGGGTCAAGTTAAGTAAAATTACAAATTGTCAAATCTGTTTGTAGTAATATAAAAATAAGTCATCATTATTTTCCTAACCACGTATCACGATATTTCAGTTTGGCTTGTAAGCAACCAATTCTCGGCCACGTGACCTGTTTGGATTGTGGAAATAGAGACCAGGGACTCTATTTGTCCACCAGGGGAGATTTGGCCATTTTTGATTGTCATAACTGGAGATTATTGCTGGTTCCTTGTAGCTAGGCATCAGGGATGTTTTAACAATGTTACAATGCCCAGGAAAGTCGCTCCCACCACCGACAAATAGTAATCCGCTCTAAAAACGTCAGCCGCGCTCAGGTACAGAAATTCTGGCATAGACCACGCGTGCAGCGTCTCAGGATTCACCAAGAGGTGCTGTCATGACTTAGAGAGGGTTGTTTAATATTTTAAATTAGGACGTAATCAAGCGGGGCAAGTCATGAATGAAGCTCCCTGAGACGCACATGAAAGATGGGAATATAAAGTCTTTGTGACTTCTTACTCTCTGTCAACAAGCATGTTTTCTTTGCTCATAGGACCAATTCTATCGAAGTCATTCATACACCATTTAGCAATTTCTCTGGGGAATTGGTTTTTAAAAAAACAAGGTGCAGTTGCAACATCAGGGAAAACGGGACACTGAAGGGACTGACATGGCAGTCCTCTTGGGGTTGACACCCTCTGGCACGGTCTGTTTACATCTATCTGCTCAGGAATGTGAACTTAACCTTGGGCTAGATTCACAAACTTAAATGCTTAAGACAAGTCCAACATTCGGCACCGGGTACAGTCACTTCCACATCAGTTAGAAAATGCCATGTTTTTGCCATATATAGTGTCCACTTTTTTGCCCAAATTTTTGAGGCAAAAACAAGGATGTGTGTTGTACACTGGCAGTACCAATTATGTATCTATATAAATGTTTTTAGTTCTTTTATTTATGCTCATGCATTAAAAGTGTAACTCTAGAAAGCAATAACAATATCCATATGCAAAATAATGCCCTGGGATCCAAGAATCAGTTTTCTTTCTAAATATAAATAAATAAATAATTGAATTACAAATTAAAAGATTTTTTTTCCCTGAAAGTTTGGGTCTAAAACACAAGTGCCTATTATGCATGGTGAAGTAGTTTCTAGCTGTCATTTCAAACTCCCCAAGCGGCCCCAGCTGTCCTGGGTTGTTTTCTAGGACCCCTCTCCTACTCTCTACGCAGCCCCACAACCAAGGGTAAACTCTTAGCGGAGCAGGGAGACCCAGGCCACTGGCTCTAAGTGTGAGAACAGGGCCTCCAATATTTCCGTTCGGTTGGCACCCAAGCCTCCCCTGCTGTTAAATATGGATCAGTCCAGGTGAAGTGGCCCAGGTGTAAGATGCTACAGGGATGATGACATTGAGCCTCACTGAAGAGAAAAGACGCAGGAGTGGTGGGGACTGTAGGGCACTGGATGACACAGGCCCCTCTAGTATGCGTAGCCCCTACCCATCTCCAACAGATGGTCGCCATGTGGGAACACGGATCCGGAGCTGCCAGCTTTTTCAAGAGAAGCAGTGAAATCTAATGATTTTTAAACATTGGCAATTAATTCAAATGTAAAACACTATTCAGCTCCCCCTGCAGCCTATATAATCCCTTCTGGGGATAACCCGTGGGCCAGCAGTCGGTAAATTCTGCTTTAGAGGCATGATGAGAGGAATGTCTTGGTTCTCCAGTTCAACCCGGAATCATTTCTCAGACTACAGGCCGCCTCTCTCCAGCACCAACAGGGATTGCTCTGAAACACCATTCCGGGCGAATTCAAACCGCAGCTGTTAGTTGGGCCAACAATGGGCCTGCCTTGTAAAGAGCCAGGCAATTGGCACTTTTGATCATGCTTTTAAGGCATAGAGTTCCTGTCTCCTGGTGACCAACCTTGTAATCCCTTGTCCAGTTTGCAGGAAAATACCAAATTTTTCGGACCATAAGACGTGCCTAGGCTTTAGAGGAGGAAAATAGGAAAAAAATTTTGAAGCAAAAATTGTGGTAAAATATTTAATAACATAAATAACATAGGCCACCCCCCCAACCACAGCAAGCCAAGTAAGCTACATTCTGACTCTAAGACACACCACCATTTCTCTCCCAAATTGAGGGGGTGCATCTTATAGTCCGAAAAATACGGTATTTCCTGTAGATCACTTAAATAGGAGCTTTATGCTATGTTTGGGTAGGTATGAAACCCGGGGACTCTGTATATGATATTACCTAAGGAAATGCATTGGATGAAAAACATGCTAAATACTCTCTTCTGAGATGTTATAATGAAGATACCTCATGAATCCATTTAAAATGAACCCAGCTCAAGGTGACAGGCACATTTTACTTAAAGTCTGGAAAAGTGAAATGGTTCCACAATTCTATTCCCAAATAAGTGATCCCCTCAAGTGTCCACCATGTTTTGCCATTTATCAATACCTTGGTCAATTTTTTTGAACAGTGGGGGTCATTTGAATCACTTAAGCAAGGTTTTGTTGTCTCCTCCCCCAGTTTGAGGGTCTTTAACCCATGGTCAAAACTTGTATAATTACAGGACTGAGGACAAAGATTTCAATAAAAACACCGACGAAGGAGAGCATTCAAGTGCTCCACATAGGACTGAGCTGTAGAAGACTCCGTGATGAAGGTGAGCTTGTGATGGGACAGGAAAACTACCTGGCAGGTAGGCAACAAGCATTGGGGTTAAAAAAAGACTCATTCCCACTAGCCAGGTATGAAAATTCAAAAAGAAGTGGGAAGCGGGAGTGTTCCCATGAGCAAGAGCCACTGCATTCACAGCAAATGTCTTACCATGAACGGTTACTCCTGGAGGCTTCTTTGGAAGACATCACCTTCAGGTCTTTCTGCCACAGCAGAGGCAGCTGAGGCCTCGAAAGCTGATGTTAAGGAAGCTCTGGAGGCACAGAGCTCGTTTTCTGATGCCTGTGTGGTTTGCTGTGTTTCCCTCTGGCCCTGTTCCTGCTGCCGCGTTTCCTGTGGCCATTTCATATGACCCGGGTAGGAAAGTATGAGAAGAAACCCACTGGTCTGTGCACCTGTGTGCACATGTGAATGTGCAATTTGTTGGTAATTCTGTTCATATGTTTAAGGAAGAGGAAGCAGCACCAAGAAGTAAAATGAGATTCTATTTACTTTTTTATGGATTGATTTTAGAGAGAGAGGAAGGGGAGGTGAGAGAGAGAGAAAGAGAGACAGAGAGAGAGAGAGACCTCCATTTGTTGTTCCATTTATTTAAGCATTCATTGGTTGACTCTTGTATGTACCTTGACCAAAGATTGAACCCCTAACCTTGGTTTATGGGGATGATGCTCTAACCAACTGAGCTATTCAGCCAAGGCTTAAAGTGAGATTTTAGCATTCTAGTAGTTCCCAACTCTCTGTCATGCTGATGAAGTCAACAGTTGTTAATATCCACAGTAACCTACACTGAGTCTGAGGAACAGACGGTTTTTGAGAGGAAGGAAGGAACATTTACTAAGGGCCTCTTATGCGCTTTCTTTTAAGAGGCATTGTGGAATTGTAGACTCACAAAAGCCTGAGTCTGGAACTTTGAGTAGTGTGGTGGCTTTTGTAAAACTGTGCTGTCCTTTGCTGGCAGGGTTGGCAGCGTGGTATAGTGGGTAGAGCGTGCCTCTATAGCTCACTGCTGGGGTTCGAACCCCAGGCTCCAGTGCTGCCAGGATGAAAGCTCTGGGCCTTCTTACTTGAATCTGTAAGTTCCTGCACCAGCAAATCAGGAATGGTAATGGTTTTCACATCGTTTGTAAAATGGGGGGAAATCTCAAAGTAGTAACTCTTAAGGTCATTTGAAAAATTCAGTGAACAATTCATGTATGACAGTTGATGTTTGACCTATAGTAACCATTCAGAAGTATTAGCTGTCTTTGTACTAGCATTACTCCTGCTTTTCCAGGGTGTGTGCATTTCTCACTTTAATACACATTTTTCTCTATACCTCCAGTCACAGTTGACCACCTCGTACATTATTACTGATATGTTAAAATTTTGTAATAAAGATTTCCATGTTTCAAGAATCTACAGGCGTTTTAGCGCTGGTTTACCTTGTAATGGGGTTCTAATGAAAACAGTGTTAACACTCAGTGGAAAATTAGGCTGGGTGATTGGACCCAGAATACCTGAATACCCCCTACCCTTTTACTAATCATAGACACCTTGGCCACCTTCCTGTGTGATACATGTGGAATTAAGTCTTTTGTTTATTGATTGGCCAAATATATGCAGGGCGAATGTATGCTACTTCATCCTTTGCTCTTCTGAAGGAGACTGTTACCATGGTAACAAAGGCATCCTTTGACTCCTATTTCTACACAGAGTTATAGAAATGCTTCTTAAAAAATACTTACGACAATATTTAATGTCAAATCTAAAGTAATTTTTCTCATTGTCTGGGGAGCAAAATTGATTTTCTCTGGGCAAAGTTTGTTTGGCTGCCCAGATGTACTGTTTATAGTAATGTGTTCCATCAAATTTCTTTAAAAGCCAGTTAACCGTATTTTGTCTTAACTTCTAATCTAATTTCATCATTTGGAAGTGCCTCTTGCTGCACCGTGCCTATTTTGATTCGGAAATAGTGCACATTCCGTCTTTGCTATGTCAGGGTAAGGTGGAGGGGAAGAGGATGAATCATTTGGTTCCTTATATCAGAGAACAGGGCGTGTGGCGGGGGAGGGAGAGCACAAGCCTGCGTATGTTCAGGAGTCTGTGGCTTATTCTAAAGCTGAGAAATTCACGTGGCAGCTGGTGCCTGGTTTATGATTCCAGTGGTTCAGAATCCATTCTTTCCCAAGAGGCATCTGTTGTCATTTTTTTCAAAATTAAAAATAACTGTTGTTGTCGTCATTATAAGAACAATACACGATCATTTCAGAAGATTCATAAAGTAGATGTAAGAAAAGAACGGTGCTCATAATCCCAATATCTGCAGATAATCACTGCTTCTGTAAATACACTGCTAGTAGCTGAGTGTATTCTTCCAAAGTTTTATGTGTTTATATACATACTTTATTTTACAAAACAAGGCCATACCTATTTATTATTCTGTAACCTGATTTTTAAATTTTACTTAACCATGTACTAATACTGCTGACATGTTGAAAGTTCACTTCTAAAACCCATTATACCCATTATACCCATTGTGTATAATGACTGCAAGGTGGTAAGATATTCTTAGTCATTGCTAAATTGAATTAATACTCATTTGTTGGACATCTAGATTTTTCCTTCATTGATGCAGAATTTTAATGAATTTCTGGAATTTC
Source organism: Trachops cirrhosus (assembly GCA_028533065.1). Taxonomy (NCBI): domain Eukaryota; kingdom Metazoa; phylum Chordata; class Mammalia; order Chiroptera; family Phyllostomidae; genus Trachops; species Trachops cirrhosus. The sequence continues at coordinate 8,043,967 of CM052546.1, read as the reverse complement.
ATGATAGACTAACCTTTGTATACACTTTCTGTGTATACATTTAAATGAGAAAAGATGAAGGTAGATTCTTATGTCTTGTTGGGATGGAAAGGAGGTGGGTGTCTGGTTGTTATGGAAATGGCTCTTCGGGATGCCTCCACTTCCCTTTCATGGGGTGACATCCAGAGACCCCTAATAGTGTCTCTGGGTAGGAGTCATAGCAATAAACTTGGCATCCCCTCATTCCCTGTGACCCTGAGCCATTCAAATGCTGGATTCTAGCTTCTGCTTTTTAGGATCTTGGGAGGACTTTGAGCTTTTTCTTTTATTTACTCCACAAATATTCATTGAGACTCCATTATATTCTAGTACTCTGCTGTCCTTTTTGAATTATGCCACCTGCCTGTACCTCCTGCCTGACCCACCAGGTACTAACAGGCACACAGGCATTGAAGTTACAGGGTGTTGTAAAACAGCATGGGTTTTCACTTCTGAGGACCAGGGGTCTGAATCCCAAGTCTCCCATGTAATAGTTAATTAAGATTGCTGACACACAACTTTCTTATGTTTAAAGTGATAAAAAGAAAATTTATATCAACTCTTATTTTTGTTAGGGTTTTGACTTAACTTATGAAACGTGCTAGACATAAGCCTGGCATATAGTAAGATAATAGCATTGGTGGTTCAAGTGGCTTTAGGGAGCATAGAATAGGGAGCTACTCACGCTTCCTGGGGCATCAGGAAGGACCCAGTTCAGTGCTTCATAGACTCAGCACAGAGCTTCAAGTTTAAAACTCCATGTCTAAGTGCCAGCTCCCCATGACTCACTGCCTGGCCTAGGGTTAACCACTGAATCGCTCTCTGCCTTGGTGTTCCTCTCCATAATATGAGCATAATAACTCTTACCCACCTCACTGGGGCAGGGGTAATTAATCAGTGTTTATAAAACTCAATAAATCCTTTGGATATGAAATGCAGTGAGATTGGAAAGCATTATTACTCTTAGCTGCTTCTTAAATATCTAAACCCCATGCCACTGGCTGCTGAATGGAGTACCATAGAGTTATACCTTCATCCTATATCATTGTCAAGAAACTCAGTGCCTTTAGCCCTGCCCCTGCAGATGTCAGTTTTTCTACTGCAAAAATGCTTTCTCTTCAAAGGTAGCAGTCAATTTCCTGCTTATACCCAAGTGCTCACAGCCACCCTCACCCATAAGCAGTGTCTGTTCCTTTAACAGATATTTATTGAACAGTTGGAAGGTGCTGTACTGGGTCCTGAAGATGCAAGGATGTATAAAAATCAATATGGTGCTTACCTTCAAGGTATTTAGTATTTGGTGAGTGACCCAGACTGGTAACCAGCAGCCCTGTGACAGCCCCGGGTGCTATGATGGAAGATGTACAGGGCCCTGGGCGGAGGGTGGGGGGCACAGCATACACATAAGCAGTCAGCAAAGTGTTCCTGCTAGAAGTGATAGCCAAATGAAAACTGAGAAAGAGGCAGTCTGGGAACCAGGAAAATGCAGGAGAAAAGCAGAAAGAAAAATACAAAGAATGTTCTAGAAAAAGGCAACTTATCATCAATGCCACACAATGAAGTGAGCAAGGTCTTTAAGGAAATTAAAAGAAGTTTCATAGAACCGAGGCTGGAGAAAGGGGAAATGCGTGAAAGGGTACTTCCAACACAATCTCGTTCTATCCCTCGATCTGTCTGAGTCCTCTGACCTGTTCACTGGTCATTTAATGAACCTCACCCCCGGGATTCTGGCCTTTTAACCCCTTGTGAGTTTCTTAGTATTGACTCTAATAAACACTTTTTTTGGTCTGGCTGCTTGCTATTGTCCAATCCCTATCTGACTATTGTCCAATCCCTAAACTGTGGTTATTGCCTATTTTTTTTTTAATACAGCTGTCAGTCTCGGGGATGCCATTGGTGTAATCAGGAGTCCATTTTTTTTAAAAAAAAAAAAAAGAAAGGAACACTGTTCACATAAAATAAAAGAACTACAAAAGAGAGAGATCGGTGAAGAGTTAAGATGAATGCCACAATGGTACTTCTGTGTATCGCTGCTAAAGGAATATATGCCTGATTTAGGATCTTCGTATAGAAAATGTTTTGTACATTAGTTTGGTAAGCATACAATAGAGAGTCCTTGAAAAGAGCACCAGTAACTGCAGCAAAACCAAACTGCCATCCTAAAATCTTAGACAGGAGGTCAGAGTTAAGTTGAAAGAAGTAGTTCTCCCCCACCAAAAAAAAAAGAGGGAAGAAAAAAAGAACTTGCCCGTAATAAAAACATGGTATAAAAACTTTAATCAACATCAGAGTTAATCACTTCATTTGGTAACTGACAGTTCAATGGAGTTTCTGTTTTAAAATCGTGAGCAAAGCAGGCTGCCAAGTTTTATTTGTCATCTGATATAAGTTGAGCCACAGACCAAGATGGTAGGAAACCTTTCTTGTTGGGTTTCACCTCTTTAATCTCAAATGAAAACTGGCACTCCATCTGGATAATGTCCAACGTGACACATTTTGGGAGCCATCAACTACCTAGCCTTACAAATCAAGAACGCTGATTAAATAATCAAGGTTTCTGAAAAGTCTTGAGGGAGCTATACGTTCTTTGCATGAGTAATTGCCATTCTGTGAGGAGCACACGGCGTTTTCGAGCTCTAGGTAGAAGCTGCGTCTGACACACTGACATCGAGTATCTTATTTGTGGCTTTGCAGGGGGTCGACGTTCTTAAAAATAATATGATAGCAAATGTGGAATGTAAAAAACGTCTTAAACGAATGAAGTCTGTCCCTGAAAAATTAAGCAAAATAAGTGATTATTTGCTTATTTTTGATGGGGAAGATAAAGGTAGTGACACTCTGCTGAGCATATGCTTGAATGAAAGCTGTTATTCTTCTTCCTCCGAGCACGTAGTAAATGAGAACTTTCTTCAGAGTTAATAATCCTCCATATATAAAGTCACCTCTCCTTTATAATAACTAGAAATGCAAAGATAGAAAGTTCTACCTGTGACACATGGCCAGACACACCTTTGTGGTGCTGGAAGATAACCACTGCTCAAATAGCCAGACATTGATTAGAATAATAAATGACTTCCCAGAATTGCGTGCATGAAGGAACAATTCTTTCATTAGAGATGTCAAAATTAGTCCACAAAATTTCAGGGAACATTATTAATGTTGTGTTCAGCCTTGGCCTTAGGCAAAATTATCAATTTGGTGAAGTTATTCTTTGTCATTTCTCAAGATCCTTTTAAAGGAGTTTATTTATGCTTGTATTCAATCACTTATTCATTCAACTATTTTTTATTGAGAGCCTACTAGGTGGCAGGCACAATTCTCAGTGCTAGAGACAGAGCAGAGCAAAGGACAGTCAACCGCCCTGTGTATATGGAGCTTACATTCTAGAAACTGAGGTGGAGTCAGATTATAAAAACAACGTTAATAAAAAGGAAACCTTGGATAACAAAACGTGCAATGACAAAAATAAAATGGAATGGCATACTGGAGACCAGCTGGGGCCCCCCGAAGTCTGGGCATCAGGAAAGCCCTCTCTAAAAAACTGAGACCTTTGAGCCAAGCATGCAAAAATATTGGGAAGCTCCATTACAAATAGAAGGAGTCTGGCAAATGCAAAACCCCGAGGCCATGCAACTGAGACCACCAGCAACCATGGAGTTTGGTGGACAGGAAGAAGAGTAGCTGAAGTGTAATAAACAAAGAACGGTATAAGATAAGGCAAGAGCCAGACGGGCTTTTGCTCACGTAGGTCCTAGTAGGCTTAATAGAAATCCTATTTTCAATCTGATGGGAACCCACTGCAGAGTTTTAGTAAGTATCTGTCCTCTTTCTTCCTTCTCTCTTAGAACTTCTATCCCTTGTTTTTGAGAATCTCCTGCTATTCTTCTGCTACTATAGCTCTCATGATAGCCCCTCTCTCTAATATCTTTTATGATCTCTTCTGATAAAATCCACCTCTCAACTTCTGACTTTCTACCTGCCAGGCGATTTGTAAACTAATCTGATAAACCAATATAAATTAGAGTATTCATAGTAATTGTGGCTTAAAATGATAGCCCTCTAAGATAACATCTTTTCTCTAAAACATCCTGTATTATCTAGACTTCAAAGAGTAAATACTTTGGAAATTATAGCTATTTACTAAGGGAAAAAAAAACACAATTTAAACAGCTGCTTTTCTCCCTCCATACAAAGGAATGCTCTTGATTGTGTGAAATCTTCAGTTCACTGGGCTGTAAATCAGAAAGAATTATTACCATCCTTGCTTTTATGATCACTGTCATTTATTAAGCCCCTGTTGTGTGCCAGATACTATGTTAGATACTATATATACATCCTTCCATTTAATTCTACCAATCCTATATATTCCCAATTTGTAGATGAAGAAAGTGAGGTTCAAAGACTTATCTGCCTTATTCCATAATGTGGACCTGGAATGAGAACAAGATCTAGAAACATAAAAGGCAATCAATAACTGTTTGTTGGAGAAATGCATGATTGGTTTAAAAAAGTGGCCTCTCAGCCTGGAAGTTAGTGGGTAGAGCTGTGATTGAATTCAACCCCCTACCTCCTTTAAAGCCCACTCTACATATATAACAACGCCTTCCTCATTCAGTACATGATCGGTTTGACTTTCTGATACAGAACTCTAAGGAAAGTTTGTGCAAGGGAAAGAAGAAATACACCCAGGGAGTCAAAGCCGTCAGTCAGAGATTTCACCCTTCCCTTTTTCTGAGGAATGACTGAATGTATCTCCTGAGAAAATCAGGCTGCTCAGATGACAGAGGTCTGATAATCATGCTATTTTTTAAAACATTGTATGTATTTATTTTTAGAGAGAGGGGAAGGGAGAGAGAAAGAGAGGGAGAGAAACATCCATGTGTGGTTGCCTCTCGTGCGCCCCCGACTGGGGACCTGGCCCGCAACCCAGGCACATGCCCTGACTGGGAATCGAACCAGCGACCCTTTGGTTCTCAGGCTGGTGCTCAATCCACTGAGCCACACCAGCCAGGGCTGATAATCATGCTATTTTGATAAGACCAAAACTTTCTCCGAGGTGTTTCCCAGGAATTCATGTTCCCCCACACATATATGCACGTGCGCGCACACACACACACACACACACACACCCCTAACTGTGAATGGGAGCATGCCATGTGGAACACAGAAGATTCCAGCTTTTGCCCCCAGTCAGTGTCTGTAACCAAGCCAGCTTCTTTCGGGTGCTATTTAGTACTGTGCCCATTACAGAGAAAATACCCCATGTGGTTTCTGAAAATGTGATAAGAATTACCTTTAAGGAATAAATACAGTTGCGTTCTTTGATTTTAGCAAGGTCTACGCATCTCTGTCAGAAGCTGAATGAGTGCCAGAGTGTTCAAGACAGAAACAAGCGTGTGACTTTGAACCATCGTTTTCAGAAATAATAACCAGCTCTTGGGCACTCTCCTGAAGAGATGATGCTTCTAGTTGTATTATAAACCTGAACTTAATGGTGAGTTAGAGGAGGTCCCCCCATCCCCCCCAAAATATGCTCTTGCAGAACACTGTGTGGAGAGAAAGAATTCCTTAATAAAATGTGTTCAGGAAATAAAGCAAAGACCAATATTAGAGGTCCTTAAAAAACAAACAACAACCTGTTTAACTTTGTTTACCCAGTGTATCCCAAACTAATTTGACTACAGGACATCATCAAAAGTTCATGGAATGAATGGTCCACGGAATACGTATTCTTTGCGAAATAACAGCTTAGGAACTTTAAGTGGCTCATGATAGGTAGGAAGGTAAAGTTCTGGTGTGTAGATGTACCTTTCATAACCTCTAGTGACTTTTAGGGCAATTCCTAAGGCTTTAAAGGGGAAGCCTCTTTGGGGTCATGTTTCCTATTCGTACGATGAACCATAGGCAGCAAATCGTGGCAGGTGGAATCATAGGCTGTGGGATCACTTAACAAATTACATGGCTTCGTATGACTCAAATTCTTTGGACTTGATCTATAAATAGTACTTTGATCCACAAAAGTTTCGGAGATAATGTAAGCGAAGTGCTCCGCACGGGGCTGGCAAATAGTAAGTACTCAGTAAGAGGCAACCACTGCACTTCTTTTTTCCCCGTGCCTCTCGTGAGTTTGTACAGAACCATTCACACTCTCTCAGAGAGCCCTCTTCTTGTCAGGACATGCATTTGTAAGGAGACCGAGTGGGTCTTAACTGTCTCCTTCACAGACCTCATTAGAGCAATTCACAAACCAAGACCAGGGTTTCGTGGATACAAAAAGCAGAAGTAGTTCTTGCGGTGTTGCCCACATTCTTCTTTCGCTATAATGTGCTGCTAAGTGGCACTTTAAAAAGCTATTAGCACAAAAATCACTCATATTAAAACTCATCTTAACGTTAAAAATCAGTTTTCTGCAAAAGTCTGGGAATATTCTTTATGTTGTTACTAAGCCTGTGCAGGGACGTCCAACCCCCTAAACACCAAAATGACTGTCACAAAGAATCTCCCAAGGAAATCTGCAGTACGACGTAATGGATTGATGTTTACCCTCCGCGCAAGCCGACAACTGCCAAACAGACATTTGTGTTTGCCTGGTTTGCGAGCCACGGTTAGAGCTACCAATGGGTACTTCAGGTTGTCGACATAGATCTGCTGCTCACACATTTGTAACTGACGTTCATAAAGGGAAAACACCATTGCGGGTTGATAAAAAGATTTTGCTACAAATGCAATAGAGTTGATATGACATCAGTAAGATTTCAGTGCTGTTTTGGGGGGTTATTATTTATTTTGGAGACAGAACATGACAATATATTTTTATAAATAATTTATGTGATTATATATGGTTAATCTTGTGATTTCTCTGCTTCAATCCCAAGGTGTCCTATTGTATTTAGAGTACAAATGAAAGTCATTGAAATGGGCTAGAAGCCCTCCGACCACATCTGTCCCCATCCTTCCTCACTGCTTGCCCGCTTTGCCAGCCACACCATCCTTCTTGCTCCTGCCTCCAGACCTTTGCATTTACTGTTCCCTCTCCTCAAATGCTCTTCAGCCACTCACAGGATTGGTCCCCGGGCCCTGACTGCATTGCTCAGTTGTTTGGAACGTTGTCCCATACACCAAATTGGGGTTTGTGGGTTCAGTCCCCAGCTGGGGCACATATGGGAGGTAACCGATCATTGATGTTTCTCTTATTCTTCCTCTTCCTCCCACCCTCTCCTTCCTTCCTTCTCACTCCCTTTCTCCCTCCCCCTTCCTCTCTCTCTTTAAAATCAATGAGCATGTCCTCCAGTAAGGATTTTTTTAAAAATGTGGTCCCACAGTTCCTTTAGGCCTCAGTTCAAATGTCACTTCACCACTCTATGTAAACTAATATCACTTCCCTCCCATATACGCTTGCTTTATAGTTCTTCCTAGCATTTAACACTATCTGACTTAGTAATGCTTGCTCATGAGAGCCAATTATTAACTTTAGGGGGTATTTTGTTAGGTGATTGTTAAAACATTAAAACCTTGAAATTGACCATGGTGGGAGTATTTACACCATGGAAATTGGCAAATGCTAATTATCAGAGCATTTATTTTATGGAAAGCTGGTTTACCAGAACACCCCAAGACACAATCGATATTTACTTATTCTGCTGAATACATGAATGAGTCAATGAATGAGTAAAAATCAATAATAAAAAAGAAAAATAGATAGTTGACAAGGGATATAAACAGACAATTCATTGATCAGAATGCTCAAATGACCAACAAAGGCAGGATAACTCCTCAACCTAACAAAAATTAATAAAATGAAAAACTAAATCAAGATAGTATTTCATTCTCATCTGACTGGCAAAACAAACTGGTGAGGGTAACAAGCAGTGATACAACATCTGGTTTGAATGTAAATTTCAACAAACTTTTGAAGTTCAGTTTAGTAATACTGAATACAATTATCCATACTCTTCAACCCAGCATCTTTACTATGAGATGCATTCCCCAAATAAACTCTCCCACATGGACAAGAAAATGTAGACAACACTGCTTATAATAGTAAGAAAAATGGAAAAACCATATAAATCCATTAATAGGAAAAAATACTGTGCTTTATTCATACAATGCAGTTTTACAGTTGTTTAAATTAATAAAACAGAACTATATATATATATATATAAATGTGAATTATTTTTTAAAACCAAATGTGGAGTAAAAACAACTTGAAGAATACATATAATATGTAACTTGATTTGAATTTTTAAAGGCGCAATAAACAATTTTTTATATATAATGCAAAAAATTTCAAAATACACAAAAAATGCATGGGAAGGGCAATGCTGACTTCAGGAGAATGACAGACTTTGGGGAGGGGATAAGGGAAGGTTTGGACAGTAGGTCTTTGAGGATGATAATTTATTAGTTTCTGCTATCAAATATTTTAAAGTAAATATGATTAATATTCACTTAGTCCCATTTATGGCAGTCTTGGGGTATATCTGTGATATAATTTTGAATTTTAAATTTAAAAATATTAATCTAATATCCTTGGCAAGTAACAGTAAAAGAGATAAAAGGATGCCCTGGCTGGTGTAGCTCAGTGGATTGAGCACGGCCTGCAAACCAAAGGTTCGCTGGTTCGATTCCTAGTCAGGACACATGCCTGGGTTGTGGGCCAAGTCCCCAGTAGGGGGCACACGAGAGGCAACCACACATTGATGTTTCTCTCCCTCTCTCCTTCCCTTCCTGTCTAAAAATAAATAAATAAAATCTTTTTAAAAAGAGAGATAAAAGGAGAGATAGGATTATAACTTAAGGGAAGAGCAAGAAAAAATATAAAATTTTGCCGGGCGAGGGGAGACTTAAGTATATCTGTAAGCTGGAGAGAAGGGGTTTAAGAAAAGGGGCGCAGATCAGGCAATGACTGCCATTGAAAAGAGAGTTCCTTCTATTCATGGCTCCCAAGGTTGAGCCTACGATTCATACCTGAGGGCAGTCAGTGGGTAGTATGTGGCTGGTCACTGGGGTCTATCACAAGGCAGAGGAAGTGGGGAACCATGGATAAGTACCCCCCATTGTGGTTTCCAAGAGGAGGAACAGCAAGGCGGAGAAAGCAGGCCTTGCATCAGCTAGTGTGAATCACTTCAGGGAGCTCTGGGGCATGGGGGTTTGCCCTGGGTATCTGTTCCCTGACAGGGGCATTAGGGTGGGTGGATAGTGGCCAAAAGCATGAGAGCCTGATAAGGGAGGTGGGTAGGCTGTGGGCCTAGCTGATCAAAAACAGAAAATGGACCGTCCTTTAGCCGGGGCCTTAAAACTGGACCAGGACAGGATTCAAAAACCAATATTCACACAAGGGAATGGCACCAGGCCCAAAGAAGCAATTTATATGTTCCATGTTTTATTAGGGGGTAAGGGGGTATAGTCTCAGTTTTAGCCTCTAAGTTTTAGAAGAGTAAACAGACAACAACCACACAACCCAAACTAAAAATAGTTAAGGTCATAGAGAACTTCTTTTATCACTTTGCATATTAAGAGAAGTGAAAGTTGGTTACAACATACCAATGCAATGTTTTTATTTTAAACAGAGATAAGGCAGGATGTATCTGAAAGAAATATAGTGAAACGACTCTCTGTTAATTATGCTAATTCTGTTTGTTTTAGCACTCTTCACAGACTGGAGGAAATCTATGCCCTTTTGTTTACCCATCCTGTTTTACTCGTAAATTATTAGATTTTGGTCAGCTACTACTAATGTCAAAGCAGGTTTCCTGTAAGGAGTCCAGGGAGAGAAAGAGAATGAGCTTTGCGCCCAGAGGTTAATCTGCAGGTGGCACAGAAAATGTCCCTGGAAGGCCCAGTGATGTAAGCTAGCATCAAGCTCATTAATTCTTGGACTTACTAATAAAAATGGTGCTCTAATGAATTGGGAAGATTAGGGAAACAAGACAGGTAGTTAAATTCTGTAGTTAAGTATATGGCTCTCCATCTGTCCAAATGGCTTGTGTTGATATAATTGCTAATATGAATAAAACATCACTGATCGATATCTAGTGTGTGTTCCAACCAAAATGTGACAACAGTCTATCCATGGCAACATTTATTTGATAAAAGGCTTTATAGTTATTCCATCTATTTAACAAAAAAAGCAATAACATTTTACTCAAAGTGAAATCAGGGTTTTAAATGCAAGGCTATAGTCTACCTAAAGTATTATGACGGAATCCTTCATTCCAACAGGGACATTTTTGATGGCATGTAGTACTTGCAGGCATTCCCATCTTCAAAGTGTGTTGCTAACACTGATTAATTGATTTTCCTTATGTTGTAACACGATAGGTAAATATAAGTTAAAGGGAAAACTTAAAACATGTTTTTCCAGTCCAGATGGGCAGCCAATGCCAACATTTACAATTATGCTTAGGGTTTTGACTTCTGCCCTTTGTCACAGCCATTAGGAAAAGCATACCAACCTCAGTATTGTCAAATGCTGTGATATCATGTCTTTTAAGAAAAAGGAAAAAAGTTCACATGCCCAAGAACCCAAGTTGAAAGGATAATTTCAATTTTTCAAGACTTCCATGCTTTTTTACAGAAAGCAAAAGAGTAAAAGGAAAGAAAGAAAAAAATGAGTAGCGATTTCCCTCTCCCCTATTGATAAAATAGCTTTATCGTCTTGATAATGTCAAGCAGTAGTCCCTGCAATATGAAATATGGTAGTTTTCAAATTATCTTTAACAGAGTATCTTTCATAAAAGTGTAGTTGAGGAAATCCTGAAAAGAATCAGATGTGCAAACTATTTGTTACAGCTCAAGGATGTCTGCATAATGATGTGAGAGAAAGAATTCTTTTCAAATACACTTACACTCAAGGTATCTTTATATACCAGAGACAAAAAGGTATATAGGAATTTGAATAATGCATACATTCTTTTGTCACAAGATTGCCTTCTTGAAAAAAAAAACAGTAAATATCTCACAGTGCTCACTGTGAAAGAAAGCCACAGGAAGATCTCAAACTATGGGTAACTGAAATGAATACACCCCCTCTGTAGGAGGAACAGAGATACAGGCATCACGTTATATAGGCTAAATAAGTGTCTGTTTGTTATAGTTGTAGATCAGAGCAATGTTACAGCTAAAGAAGTCTCTAGGCTGTGCTGGAAAAGCTTCAACCTTAAGTTCCTTTTCAGCGGTTGCCACACTATGGCTCAAGGGTGAAATCCAGCCACCCACCTGTATTTGTAAGTAAAATGCTATCATAACACTGCAGTGCCCATGTGTTTGTTTGTACATGGCCTATAGCCACTTTTGTGCCTCGGTACTAGGCTTGAGTAGTTGCAATGCAGACCATATGGCTTGTAAAGTTAGCGTATTTACTATCTGACCCTTTACAGCAGGGGTGTCAAACTCATTTCCACTGGGGACCACATCAGCCTCGTGGTTGCCTTCAAAGGGCCGAATGTACTTTTAGGACTGTATAAATGGAACTACCTCTTAACTAGGGACACGGAGCTTGGCACTGCTGCCGGGTAGAAACAAGGTGCTGGGCCGGATTTGGCCCCCGGGTCCTGTGTTTGCCACCTGTGCTTTTCAGAAAATGTTTGTCCATTACCTTCTGTATTCAAAGGGACAGGCATATTGAGTCCCCTAGAGAAGTCAAGCTACTTTTACATTTAGGCAAGGAAAAGGCTACTACATATGAAAAGGATATCGATTTAAATTTATATTTATGCGTGAGCACCCAATTTGTAAGCAAGGCGTGATCCAAAATTTATTTGTCAGTCATTTACTCTCACTTAGCTATATTCATTAACTTATGAGATGACTTTCTAACTGACATGTAATACAGATTGTGATTCTAGGACTATGGATATTTAAAATATTGTTTCCCTTCATCTTTTAAGACTAGTTACTTAGAAAACATCAAAGTTATAAGATAACATAAATAAAAACAAGCACAAACAACTTACAACATGGATGAAAACCAACACAGACAGACAATAAACACAGATGCACTGAGACTTCAAACACTAAAGTTATAGGATATAGATTTTAAAGTAACTAAGTTTGCTATGAACAAGGAAATAAAAGAAAAGAACAATTATGAAAAAATAGAAATGAGAACTGAAAAATGCCATATCCAAGTTTAAGAGTTGAGTGGATACATTTCTCAGCAGATGAGATGCCGATGAAGAGAGACTTAGTGAATTGGAAGATAAATTAGAAAATGTTCAATATAAACCATAATGACACAAAAATATAGACTAAAATAATGACACAAAAACCACAAGAATATAGAATCAGAGAGTTTATGATGAGAAGTTCTTCCATGCATTCAATTTTAGTCCCAACAAGAAAGAGAGAATTGGGAGAGAAGCAGTATTTAAAATAGATGACCGAGAACTTTTCAAAACTGATAAAAGACATCAAAAATCAGATTTAAAAATCCCTATGAACTTCAACTCAAGTGTATAAAATTTACTCCAGGTTTAGGCACATAACATACAACTTTCAAACCATACACAAAGAGGAAAAAAGCTAAAGCAGTCACCATGAGAAGGACGGATTGCCTTCAAAGGAACAAACATAAGACTCACAGCTGACACCTCAACATTGTGACACAGCTAGAAGATAAACTATGAAGTGTTAAGAGAAAATACTTATCTAACTGGAGTTTTATAAAAACAAAAATAAATATCCTTCAAGATTGTACAACAGAAACAGATATTTTCAGGCAAATAAAAACTGAGCAAATGTGTTAGTAACATTCCCCTGCCAAAGTAAATCCTAAAATGCATTCATTCAGGCTAACTAAAAATAACCCCAGATAAGTCATGTAAGAAGAAAAGAATAAAAGCAATAAAATAGTAAACAGGGGTAAATAAATGTAAATGGGCATTGACTGTATATCAATGGTAATACTAATGAATAACAAAATCCTATATACTAAAAGTAAAATAATATTAACATGTTATGCTTTATTGAGTTTAAACAAATACACACACACAAAATAAAATGGTGATAAATAGTGAATAAAGTTAAAGATCAAATCAACAGCCAATTAACACTAGACTTTGATAAACCAAAGATACAAGTTATGAATTCTAGGGTAACCAATCAAGAGATCATAAAAGAAAATGTAACTCCTCAAATAACAGAGCAAAATAAAATGAAGAATTGTCAATAAATTGAAAAGAAGGCAAGAAAAATAAGACAAATGAAAATATGATAGTAACAGAGCACACTTAGCATGGTTTATATATAAACCCAAATATTAAATGTAATATTAAATATCAGTAAGAATACTAAAAAATTGAATAATATGATAAACTCAATCTAATGGGAATACAACCTGTATTATTCCCAATAAAACTCCAAAATGCATGTTCTTTTGGATGCATGTTGAACATTTACAATTGACCTATTTGCTGGGTCATCAAGCACGTCTCAACAAAGGACTAAAGTCATGCAGAACGTGTTCTTTGACTACAGAAAGTTAACTGTATAGTCACTAGAGCTCTGGCAGGGTGGCACAGTTTGTCGGAATGTCATTCCATACACCAAAAGGGTTGCAGGTTCAATTCCCAACCAGGGCACGTACCTAGGTTGCGGCTGCTTAGGGGAGGCAACCTATAGGTGTCTCTCTTTCTCTTTCTGTCCCCTCTTCTCCCCCCTGTGTCTCTGTGGTAAATCTGCCCAATGCGATGCAATGTAGTAATGGAAATACGTGCATTACAGATACACACTATAAAATGGATACAAGAAACCATTCTTTATTTCACTAATGTAAAATTAAAACAGGAAAAATCACGATGTATAGAGCATGCCAGGTGGGAAAACCACAACTAAAATCAAGGAAGTGATTACCAAAAATATCTGAACAGGGAAGGAGGGAGGGCGCCTGGGCCAGAGCTCAGAGGACACTTCCGGGCAATGATCTCCTGCTTCCACGGGGAGTGCTCATTTCCGGGTCCGCTTCGTCACAGATCGCTGAGCTTTATATTTTTATTTTGATTTCTGTAGGTGAATAGTCTACAATAATAAATCTATATACCAAATTATAAAGGGAATATTAGGCCCCTAAATTGTTATCAAAGAGGGAGTCAGCATATTCGATTCATTCACATCATGAAAAGCTCTCTCAATGATTGGTTTTAAGCAGTAGGCTAATTTATTCAACAACCATTTTGCTCATTTAGCCGATATTGAGTGCCCGGTAAGTGCAAGGCCCTGCTCTAGATGCTGCTTTCCAGCCCTGGGCCCAGTCCAGGGATCCCTGTTTCTCGTGGAATTTACAGTCTAGTGGGAGAGAGAACTAATGCACCAAACTAAATAAGAAACTATGTCAATGGTCAGTAGTCACAAATGCTAAGAAGACAAAGAGAAACAAGATGTTTTTTTAGTAAATGGCAAGTGACTTCACAGTTGTAGATCTCATAATCTCTGTGAAATAAAATGACAAATCCGTGAGTGAGCGACCCAGTCACATGGGTAGTTGGGGAAAAATCCTCCCAGCCGAGAGACACAGGAAGTACAAAAAGTAATGGAAAACCCGCTGTCCCGGGATGAGCTCAATCGAAGTGACTGTCATTCTTACAGAAATCAACCGACGAAAGCAGGATAATGAAGGAAGTAAACTTAACACAACATTAGTATTTTTATGGTCTGAGCTCACCTTGGTGTTGAATGCCATTGTAAACAAAACCCTCAAAAAGCTCCTTCCACAGCAAGGGAGGCAGTGGGCACGTCTCGGAAATGATATACATGAACTTGGCACAGGAACTGGGAAACGGGCAAACGAAGTAGTCCAATGTTATATGGAAGAGCTCTTGTGGCTTTGGATAAAATCTAGTGAGACTTTCAAACTGCTCTATATCCTAGATATTGGAATAAAGTGAAAATAATGTGATCCGGAAACCTGTTAAGTCGAAAAGTAACTTTATTGCTGATAAAGTTTGACATTGAAGATGCCGATGAAGAGTTTAAATAAAGTTGTTTCAGGAAATGTGTGAACATATGAAGGAAATCCTAAATCCATACTTTTAAAATAACTAATCCTGGGCATACATGCTGATTAGAAAGCACTGCACCTGAATGTTTATAGCAACATTAGACATCCTAGCTACAAGGTGGGAACAACTGAATGTCCGTCACTGACCACGGCAGTCAGAAGTGGAGCGCTGGCACAATGGGATATCACTCAGCCGTGGATGACTGCGGTACTGACCTGTGCTATGACGTAGATGAACTTTGAAAACATTATGCCAAGTGAAACAAGCCAGTCTCAAAAGACCACCTGTTACATGATTCCATTCGCGTAAAATGCCAGAAATAGGAAATATAGAGTGAAAAAAAAGGCCTATGCGTGGTTGCCCAGGACTGGGGGGCGTGATAGGAAGATAGGGAGATGATAGGGGAAGGGTACAAGTTTCTTAGTGAAACTTTGAATATACCAAAACCCAATGAATTGTGCATTTTAAACAGGTGAATGGTATGGTATATGAGTTACACCTAGAGTGTGTAAAAACATCTAATCTTACATAGGCATGTGTAACTAAACTAAAAATTGAAATAGACATTTGATGATTTCAACTCCAGATTTAGAAGTGTGAACGTTCACACTAGGCCCAAATATTTCTTAGAGATATCCTCTGGGGGAAAATGAGGGCCCTCTCCAAAAACAGAAAATGTTTAATGGCTTGGTTAGGCATTGGAATAAAGTAATGGGCCAACGTGAATGTTGATGAATTCTAGTTCATTCTGTTTCCAGCTCTTTGCACCTCCATCATCCTCACTAGTTTGATCTTCGTCCTTACCTGCTTGTCACCCGGTCCCTTGTCCCTTGGCCATGTCTGACTGTCATAATGTGTAGGTAGGAGCGGATTAAGATCTTGGTGTTTGTCATCAGGGGATGGCTATGCTGCCAATACACGTCATTCACAATAAGAGGAAACGAACTCTGAACACAAAACTTCCCTGTGGGTGGGAATGCAAATAGCTTTCCAGCTTCTTTTTTTTAATTCCAAAACTCTAGATAAGTTCACCAGAACTGCCTCCTCGCCCCTCTTTCCCTTTTCGCTCAGGTGGTGCGTTCTGCGCCAGTGATAATGCCCTCAGTAATACTTCGTCTGCCTGTTGGGTGGCCTAGCATGCAAAGTGGGAACAGGCAGATGGTGAGCACCAGGACATATCTAACTTTGGCTTTGAGTGGAAAAATTAGCATATAGGGAAGTGGGAGAGTATAACTGTGCGGTGGTTTTAGCATTTACATAGAAGACATGTTCTTTCTTTCCTTTCGGAAATTAATATCTTTCTGCTACAAACTCTCAACTTAAGTGTCCCTGTCTCTGCTGTCAAGGATATCTTCAGGAATCAAGAGGGAGTGGATCAAAAAAGTTGGACCGGATGAGGGCAGGAATTTATTAAATTGATAAACCTGGTTTTCCTGTGTAGGGCAGTAAAGATGAAAGAGACTGGTCGAAAAAGCAGAATCAGCGTACACATGCGAACATAAACCAGGTCTGCCTGTGCCTCGCACTGATCCAGTCGCCAGCGGTGTGCCCTATCCGTGTGCCCTATCGTCCTGATATCTTCCACACCGCCTTGGGCATGCGTTCGGAATGTGACTGCGACATCCACTGGCAGTTTGACAGTTTCCACCGGCATCAAAATCCTAAGACAAACTTGTCATTTTGGAAAGTAACCGCCGTGGCAAAATTAAATCTAAAATAACTCACAAATAGATCAGCAGTTACGTGTTAAGCAATCGCTCTACAATTAGCATTGTAGTAGGCCTTGTTACAAGGATTTTTATTTTGTTGTTTCTGTTCACGGTGTGTGTTAAGATGCTCTGCACAATTCAAATTAAAAAGAAATTTTAGTGAGGTGGAAATACTAGGATGACAAATATTCACTAAAAATGGGAAAATGTTCAATTTTGTTGTGTTTTAAATGTAACACCCAAAACAGAGACGATTGAAAAACATTAAAATATACTGAGGCATTTTATCTGTTTCATCCATATGTTTCATATCATGGAAACTCAGTCTTGCTTCTATAATCCTGGAGTCTTTTCAGTATTCTTTCCCCAGGAACTAACCTGCAGTTACTCGGAATATCAATCAGCTACATTTCGGTAGTGCATAAAACACTCTCTAATTAAGCTTTATTTAATTTGTTTTAACTCAGAGTGCAAAGGAGATGACACAATGTGAATTACTCATTATAGGAACTGCTCCTCGAAAGGACATCCATGTGTGTGTGTGGCCTGGGACACCACTTGCAGAAAGAGTTCTTCGGAAAGATTACAACAATAATGTTCATACTTAAGCACTGACACAGCATTTGCTGTCTTCACAACACTGTCTAAACCCTCACTAAATAATGCTACTTGCAGGAAGGAGGTTACAACACCAATGAATTAGCATGTCCCCTGCTGTAACGTTAGTCCTCCGAAATGTCACCTCACAGTGTCTGCTCCTGTGGGAATGATGGCCCCTCATGATGGATGAAAGCCAGATACAATTGATTGGTTGATCCCGGCCTGCACTCTGAAGGAACCTGCATCGCCTTTGGATGTTTATACTGATTAACTCAAGTGAAGGCTTCTTTCTGTGTGGCCTCAGACCAGCCCTCCATTGATTGACAGCCAAGTGCAGGGAGATTCAATCCCAAATCTTGACACATTCTGAGGTGGTGGCCTCAATACTCTATCTATAGCAGGGTTTCTCAAACTCAGCAGTACTGACATTTGGGGCTGAAACAGTCTGTGTTGTTCAGGCTGTCCTGTGTGTATTGTTGGATGTTCAGCAGCATCCTTGTCTTCTATCCACCAGATGCCGCCAACACTCCCCACCCCCCGCCAATCCCTACTTGTCAAAACTAGCCATGTCTGCGGACACTGCCAGGCGTTCTCAGCTGAGCAAAGCCGCCCCCAGTTGAGAACGAGCAGCATGCACTTTGCTGGTGACGAACCATCGTCTTCTGTTTCTCAACACTACGCATGTGCCCCAGCACAGCCTCCTCGGGAAGTGAGTTTCAGGAGCACCATTTCACTTTGGTTCTCTCTAACAAGGAAACCCCAATGTCTCAGTTTAGGAAACCCTTCGTTTCAAGTCACTGAGGATGACGTATTTCCTCCCTCCTTGTCCCAGAGCCCCGAATCAGGCATTATTCCACACTGAGAGCAAAACAGCAGTATAAACATATCCTGAAACTCAGTTTAGCATTACAGGTTATGAAAAACTTCTTTCATGGGGTTTTAAGATGAGTTGACAGAGACTAGTTTGAAAACTCAGACTCACACATTTTGCTTCTCAGCTGGGCTTGGAAATTGCGGTGACGGCAGTTGTGAGGAAAATGCTTCCTCCAGGCCCCATCCTAAAAGCTCGTCAGATGGATCGCTGCAGTTATTTTTGGTTCCGTGTTCAGTAAGTTTTATACAGACCTAATTCGCAGGAAAACTCGCCCATCTGTTTCCACGGACAGGATACACTAGGTGTTTTGTTTGTACTCCTCGTGTGAGCTGGTAATTATCCATCTACTGCCGGGATACTTCATGTAACTGGTGGGCAGTTTAGACACCACGTGCATCCTTAATCTCCCTCGGATTTTCTAGGGACAAAATTATTTGATACAAAACCCTTTGATATTACACGTTGTGTTTAACATTTCAAGCCTCATTTACATCAGTTCAGTTCAGTGAGCTGCTCAGCACACAGGACGACAGATCGTGGAGAGAAGGAAGCCCGTAATGCACTCTGTAGCCTGAAGGTATATTGCACAAAATAATAAAAGTGAACTGCGGAGGAAGTCTCTGGCAATGTATTTGCCCGGGGTACAGTCAGCGAGGCAATTGAACATCAGCTCAGAATATTGTTTCAGATAAGTAAATACACGAGAAGACGACTGGATCGTGACAGTGATTAAGAAGCTCCTGATGTGTAGATTACATGTACTATGCATACGGCATAATCTGTTGTGTACTAATTATCCAAGCGTAAATGTACCAACTTCTCTATTGACCTAAATGCTATAGTAGGGTATCTTGGTCGGTTTGTTTCCTGCTCATCGCTAGGGGCTTTGACAATTTCCACACGGGCCGGAACCCAGGAAGCAGTCAAACAGTTACTGTACATCAAGGAGGTGCCCATGTCTGTAGCTGAAACGCCTGCTAATCTGCTGTTGTAAGCATTTATCCAGTATTTGCCTGCGGCAGACATAAATGAATAAATAAACTTTCGCCAGTCATATTACATGAGTTAATGCATTATAGCATTATGTAAAGTAGCAAAGCACACTCTTCTGGGGCTTTTTAAAAATCATTATTTGTGGCAGGTTAGAACCTTCTCTGCTTCATTTTCCTCACTTAGGCTTCTGTCAGAGCCCTCGCCACTGCAGGGCTAGCTGGCCTTTGCTCGAGGAAGAAAGCCTTCGAGACAAACAGCCTCCTTGATCCTCGAGGAGTTGCAAAATGACGTCCCAGAGAGGATGGATGTATTAAACACCTGGGCCGTCAATGGGCGGCATCAGAGACTGTGGGTACGTGGGGACACTGTCTCTGCTTACACAGCCTTGCTCATATTTGGAAAGGAGAGCCTTTCTTTTGACAAGTTGGCACCAGCTGTTTCAAGGAATAGCACAGCTGTGTATCTCCGACACACTTAGCTGTCCTTTCAAAACTGAAGGGGAAAAAAAGGTGTAAAGCATTGACCAGAAAGGACAGACCACGGCGAGAAGCCTTATGGGCAGCTCTGTTTTCACTTGACTGTTTTAAAAGTATGAAAGCTAAGTCATCAATTAAAAATAAAACCTGGAGATGGTTGCTCTACTCCTTTTTTAAAGATTTTATT
The DNA here is from genome assembly GCA_028533065.1 of Trachops cirrhosus. Classification (NCBI taxonomy): domain Eukaryota; kingdom Metazoa; phylum Chordata; class Mammalia; order Chiroptera; family Phyllostomidae; genus Trachops; species Trachops cirrhosus. The sequence continues at coordinate 8,024,114 of CM052546.1, read as the reverse complement.
TATTGGCATCAGGACAATAAAATAATTAGAAATAAATATATCACCTGGAGTTCAATACATTAATCACTTTAAAAACCAGTTTTCCAGGTCCTCACAAAACTAAGCATAGAGTTATCATAAATGCAAGGTACATGAAAACACATCTACCCAAAACTTATACATAAGTGGACAAACTGTTGCATGCATGTTCATAGCGGCATTATTCATAGTAGCCAAAAAGTATAAAGAACCCAACAGCCATCAACTGATGAATGTATAAATAAAATGTGGCATATCCATTCAATGAATATTATTCAACAGTGAAAAATAAGTTACACATGCTACAGCGTGGGCAAACCCTAAAAATACTATGGTCAATGAAAAAAGCCAGTCACAAAAGACCATGGGTCATGTGACTCCTATAGATGTATCCTGATGTGTAATGGTGACAGGAAATTAGACGTAAAGCCTATGTGTTTTCTTGAACTTTTTTTTGTCAATAACAAGTGTCAGTGTTTTCCAATACTCGTAAGATAGCATATATAATATTTACAGGTGTTACCAAAGGAAAAAGCATTCCCATTTAGAAGAAATGCCTTTGATTTCTTTTTCTCTCTCTTTTTTTTTTAATTCAAGAGATAGGTCTATGTTTTAGCACAAAACACTAACATGATAGAATGTAATGTGCAAAAGTAATTGAGGGTAAAAATGTTGCTCAGTTCATTCACTTATGAGCATGGCTATGTACTGAACCTCTACAATGTGTCAGGTTTGACCCGAAGTAGAGGGTCTTTATTAGGTGAACAAACTTCTACGGAAACAGATACCAAACAAGTGAGCACAGCAATACAGGACTTGCACATGGCAATGACTGCTATGAAGAAAGAGAGTAATGAGACAGAGAGAGCTTCTGGGGGAGGACTGAGGGAGGGAAGAGGTGTGCAAAATCCGAGGAGAGAGAGCGCCAAACAATTGCAAAGGAAAAGGGAGGCAGATGCAGAGGAGTAAGCTAGATGTCACCAGGGACAGAAGAGAGGCTGGGTGGCTCTATTGTCACACAGAAAGGGGTCAGGTAAACAGGCAAGGCTAGACCACCAAAGGCTGAATGAGACCACCAAGGAGTCTGGAGTTTTTTCAGAGTACAATAACGCATCATTGGAGAGTTTTAAGAGGGACAGTGCCAGGAACAGATAGGATTTTTTAAATGACGTTAACTGTGTGGGAAGAAAGTGGGGGGTACATGAGGGGTGTGTAACAGCTCTTTGGGCAAAGGGTCAGCGGTGCCATAGACGAGGGTGGCAGCCAGAGGGACAGTGAAAAGTGCTCAGTTACGACTTACTTAAGACATTTCTTTTTCTGCTTGATTTTATTCTTGTGGGATGTAGGAATATCGAGCATTTTGTTTAGAATTTAAAAGTGAATTTCTGACTGATTATGTGGCCTTGCCAAAATGAAAGGCACACAATGGCACCTGATTATTTTTCTGGGCAGCTCTGGCCACCTCTGCCTCAATACTTAGGGTGTAATCAATAAACATAACAGAATCTATTCATTCCACCAGGATGGATTCCAACAAAAGGGCTCTATTCACTCCGGTAATAGGCAGACTTCACCTGTTCCTTCACATTCGCTATTATGTGTGGCGTCTTCAGTCACCTACCTACTTTAGCGCTCAATGGTGATAAAATGCTTCGTTGGCCTAAGACTGATTATAAAGCTGGGGTGTTTATACTTCTGGTGGCCAAGACAGTGTCCTTCTCACGGAGGGTGGGGCACAGTTCATTACGGCAGGACGGATAATGCACACATTTTAAAGATGATGAAATTTAGTGCTTGCTGAGGTTTGGGTTAGTTACAAAGGTATTCTCCAGAAAACAGCTTTTGCAATTCAACTGTGAGATTTTACGTTAACAGACGTGGTGAATTTTAGTGGGCACGTGGCTCAGTTGGCTGGGTGATGTCCCACAAACCAAAAGGTCGCCGGTTTGATTCTCGGTCAGGGCACGTGCCTGGGTTGCAGGCTCGATTTCTGGCATTAATGTTTCTCTCTCTCTCTCTTTCACTCTCCCTTCCCCTCTCTCTAAAATAAAATATATATATGTAAATTTAATTTAGAAAACTATTTTTGGAACATGGTATTAGTGTCCTTTGTCCAGCCTCTTCCATTGTGAAGACAACATCTACTTTTTCTTAGATTTGAGCTTCCAGGCCAGTGGCCTCATAGAGACCTACAAGCACTTACAAATAGTTAACATTCATTAACTTGAACTTTTTTCAGTGGGAGGTTGATGCTCTGGGTTTATTTTAGAGCAATTAAATATGATTTATTCTCCATCATTTATTGACTTATTCATCCAGCAAATGATTATTGACTGCTTACTGCAATGTTATACAATGTGAAACAGACAAAGACTAATTAATAATAATAATGGCTAGCATTTGTGGAGTAGATGCTGCGAACCGACACTGAGTGCTTTATGTGCTTTATCTCACTAAAAGTACCCAATGATGCAGCTATTACTAGTACTTCCAATTCATAGAGAAGAAAACTGTGCCAGCAAGAGCTTACAAAGTAAGCCCAAGATAGTAGGTGATAGATCTGGGCCTTGAACTCAGGGACTCTGCTTCAACAGCCCTTGCTTCAGTGCTAAGATCGTCACCCTGCCAAGAGGTAGCCAATGTCCTGTCCTCAAGAAGACTGCACCTTAATGGGGAAAATAGAATATCCGTGCAGACAAGAATAGTTCATGGGTAACTCAAGTACAAAGGCAGGTAAAAGCAAAGAGCTATAGGTATTGAGAGAAAAAAAGCCACTTCCATCCAAAAGAAGTGGTTCTGAACCTTGACTTCAGGTTGAGGTTAAAAAAAATACTGATGCTTTGGTCCCAGCCCCAGAGACTCTAACTTAATGACCTGGCCTGTGCTTATATGGCTGGATTTTTTAAAGTCCCCTGAGTGATGGTAATGTGCAACGAAGTGGAAAACCCTGGGCCAAACGGATTGGGGAAAAGCATAGGAAGGGGAGAAGCTTCAGAGGTGACTTGTCAAGAATAGGCAACTGTTTTAAAAGTCAGAAATGTCAGGGTGCAAATGGGGTAGATGAGCATGCTGTGACGTGGAATAGATCCTCCCCACCCAAATCGTGGTCCCGGGACCAGCAGCCATACCATCGCTTTGGAATTTGTTAGAGGTGTCGAATCTCAGGTTGTCCCAGAGCCCGTGATTCAGAAACTGCAAACCCACGTGGTTTGTGTTTGCATTACAGTTTGAGAAGCACTGGCCTGGGGAAAAAAAGATGGGAAACCACAGAGCATATCTGGTGATTGGCAGATGATACCAAGAGCCAACAGGTGAAATGGTGGGTACAGCATGCATGTTGGGTGGGTGTGACAAAGTGGAGGTCAAGGTGCCAGGTGCTATGGTTGCTGCAATAAGCAGTTAACGTTTTCTTCTGTGGGTTGTTGGAAGGTGAGAAACTTCCAAATAAAAGGGATATGTGCAAGGGATGATTTGGGATAATAATCTGGTGACGATTTGCAGAAGAGATTAAAGACAGGGAGAAGCCAGAGAGAGAGGTGGGGTACTCAGAGGGGCCTCCATATGAATTCTCAATTCACAAACATGCAAAGAACGAAACTCAGACCAGGGTGCAATTCCGTCGGCAAGTTCTTATCTTCAAAAGGCAGTGTTTTACTTCAAGGAATTCTTATCTCCAGCAGCCTGACTTTGGAGCTACATTGTGTATCTGAATGGAGATGCGGGCTACCTCTTACTCTGAGTGGCAGCCAGCGTATATAGAACAGTTATTTCATCCATACCCCCCCCCGCCCCATATCAGACGACTGTATAGAGGAACAAGAACAGAATTCTAACGGTACAAGAAAGATGTTTCTGTTTGCCCGGCAGCAACGTGATAATATTGTGCCATACATGTTTTGCTCTGACCGGTGTGGCTCAGCTGGGCATCGTCCATGAAGTGAAATGTCGCTGGTTTGGTGCCCAGTCAGGGCATATGCCTGGTCGAGGGTTTGGTGAGGGAGCATAGGAGAGGCAACCCATCCATGTTTCTCGCTCACACAACTGTTTCTCTCCCTCTCTTTCTCCCTCCCTGCCCCTCTTTCTAAAAATAAATAAATAAAATCTTTGTTTTTTTCTCTGTGATTATGGAACAGGGTATTGTGTTTGATAAACTGTTCCGACTCAGAAGGGGTACTGCAAATTCTTGGGGAATTATGTCTTTAGATATTACTCTAGTTAGACATATTTAATTCTGAACCTGTATTGAATGTCATTTTCATTTGATAATTACGAGATTTTTTAGGATCTGTAGCGAGTGCAGTGCCTAAGGATCATCACTAAAAGGGACGGCAACCATTTTGTGCACGTATAGAAAATTTTGGTTGGCCAAGTGCTAGGCACACGCACTCACCTTATTTTACTTTAATCTAAGAACAGTTTATATAACGCAGTATCCAATATTACTGCTTTGCATGCAATAGGTTCATTTGTTGAAAGAACAAATGTAAAGACTCGGTATTAAAGGATACTATATTAGAAATATTTTTTGAAATAATCAACTTGATAACGATAGAATTTATGTGAAACAAACTGCTTACAATTAAAGTATACACATACACTTTTAAAATTGAAAACAACTGGGGAACTTAAAGTGCATTACAAGTGTCTTTGAAGTTACCTGTTAGTAATCTACATAAAAATATATTACCCACATGGTCATAAGGTGGTAACTGGAAGTGCAGTCAGAGTTTAAAAGTCAAGCGTATAGGTAGAAATTTCCAAAATTTACCCGTCCTAAAACTTGATACTGCAATTTGCATATGTTGCCACCAGATGGTGGTGTTTGCTTTAGCCATGATCACATGATCTCAGTCACTGTAACCGTTATAAAATAGGTGATGAAAACTGTTCACCCTGTGAATACCCATGTTTTTTTTTTTAATTTGTGGAGGGAAAATACACCAAAAACTAATGGGCTGCTTTTTGGTTGGCAGGCATTCACAATATAAGTAAGAACAAGATGTGAACCCAAGCCCTCAAATAACTCAACAGTCCAGCAAGGTATTATAGAAGTGAGACAATTATTGTGGTACCTGAAAGTATATAGTAAAATAACTGTTAAATATAAGAGGTGGTGAAAACCTCCTGTTTTTCTATCGAGCAAAGCTCTGACGGATGAATATGTAGAGAAAAGGAGAATAACAAGAGGTGCAGTGAGTGTGTATGACCAAAACATGGGTCCATGGTTGGGAAGTGGGGAAAGCAAGTACTTGATGGTGGGTTTAAAATAGGCGATCAAGGGCGAAGCATGCCTTGTTACTGGGTTTAAATGTTATTTTTAAGGCAACGGGGAGCCATGGAAGCTTTTTAGGAAAGAGATGGCATGATGAAATCTGTAAGATAAGAAATTTTAATAAACTCAGGGCTAAAACTTTGTCTTATCAGGAACAGACAGGGTTCCTAAGGAGATTCTTGGTGAGGAAGCATTACCTACAGGAATTTTCCAGTAGTCTCCGGCTTCCTCTGCTTTTCTCCAGATCAGGGAGGTTATTGGATCAACCTAGGCTGCAGCCTCTTACCATTTGCCTGTACGTGAAGGAGAAGTGACTCCTTGTTGGACCCACTATCTGCTTCTCTTCCACTAAGTACTCGGGAGCTGAAATGTGCCTTGCCGTGTATTAGTGGCCTTAGTGACAGTGGCTGTGCCCTGGGCTGTTGGGGCTCTCTCTAAAGGTTTGGAGCCTAGGCAGGATGAAGTGGGGGGCGGGGGGTGGTAGGAATGGGAACACTGCATTTCCTAATCTAAATCCTTTAATGGCTGCTTTGTTTATCGCTGGCCTTTACCTTGGGTGTTTGGCCTTTTTCATAAAATAGGAACAGGGCAATGTGCCTCCTATCTGATCTGTTCTAAGAATAGGTGGTCTGCTCATTGCGGGGGCTAAATGCTGCCTAAATCTGGGCCCTCTGGGATAAAGGCTATTTCTCTGTTTCCCATAGAAACTGCATTTTGGAGCTGGCTTCTCTCTCCCCTAGGTTTGCCAGAAGACCAAAGACTCACAGTTTGGTCGCTGATAATACTAATCTTCTCTGACAATTAGCTGACAACCTTTCCTATTAGAATAACTTTGAAGTGTTCCTTTTGGGGGTAGGGGGTGGAATTTGGGCTAACCCACAGGCCTTCTAATCTCAGAACCAAAAATACCCTTCCCACTTCTATTTCTCAAACTTTGTTGTGCTATGGAAGGCATTGTGCCCCTCTAAGACCCTGTGACATTGTCACAGGGCACTTCCAAGTGATTCCGGGAGCTGGCAGAGGGGGTTGCCTCATTCCTGGAAAAATAACGTTGGAAAGATGCAGGGAGTACAGTGTTCTGGTTGTAACTCGCCTCCTCACAGGTTTCTGGGCAGAGAACTAAACTCCCCTCACTTAACCTGTTACTTCTCTAAACGTGTTTGTTGATGGCTGTGAACTGTTCAAAGGCTTTGAGGAAGAAAAAAAGGACAGAAAAATAGAAAGCTGAGCTCCATCCCCTTCAGCATCTCCTGTTTGAGCTGGTGCCGTATACTCTGCCTCTCAGAATGCGGAGTGTGTGAGGGACCGCGGAGCGCAAGTTCCCTCTTGAAATTGGGAGCAGCTTCTGCACCTTTTTGCTGCTCTGTGACAGAACTGCACGTTGTAAGACAGGTCTCTCTTGGTGTTGCTGCTGTCCTTCCGCGCCCCCTCCCCTCCTTCCAGTCCTACCATGGACTCCTTATTTTAAGCACCACCTTTTCCCGGGGAACAGCTGACTCTTACACCCCATGCAACACCATGGCTAACATTTGGGTGGTGTTCCCTGCCCTTTACGTGGATTAGCTCATTTCCATTCACAGCAGCTCTGGCCGAGTGTTAGTCACTGTTCCTTTGATAAGAAAAGCTGAGACTTAAAGAGATCACATCGCTTGCCTGGGGTCTCCAAGCTTGTGCACAGAGAGGGCCCTTTGGGCTCTGCTTCCCCCGCCCCTTCCAGTTTGTCTCTATGACTTACACGAATGTAGCCCTCATGCCTGGAAAGGGCTCTATTAATTACACCAGCATTCATGAGGACCCCACAGCCAGTGAGACCGGTAACTGCAGACCCCGTCTTACTGGATCTAGCTCCTGCACCAGGTATCTGTTCTCAGAATGAGCTTGTGCATTTAGAGACTGTATACCTTGTTCATCTCACTGACATTTTAATTACCAGGGTGGGGGGGTGCACAGCTGAACCACACAGTGGGTTTCAGTGGCATTACTTTTTTCCATTCACTATTTTTGGCACTCTGGAACCTGTTGCTGGGGAATTTATTAACATGTCCTACAATGGGCCAGGTCAAGTGAGTTTGAGAAAGAGGAAGAAGAGGGAAAACAAGGAAAAAGAGGGAATGTTAGAATTGCTTTTTTTTTTTTATGCAGCACCTACTATATTCTAGGCACTACCAGTTGCTTTCTACATGTGCTTACAAATAGTGCTCACAAATCGTGGAGAGAAAGGTTTTCTGCCCCCATTTTATAAATGCAGTGATTGAAGTTCAGAGATGTCAAGTAATGAGGACCCAGGTCACACAGCTAGTAAGGGGCTGGGTGATCTGAAGCTGTCATCTGAAGCTTTTGCTCTTTCATTCTGTCAAGATGCTTATAAGGAAATAACATGACAGTTGCTTTTAGCCAGAGGGAAATTAGAGGTTCATGACCCAGGACTTCCTCTCACCATGGCGCCCTGTCATCTGATGGTAAAGAGGATTTTAGGGGCCTGGGTCTGTGGGCAGATTGCCAGGCGATCCTGTAAGTTTTAAATATAGATGTCCAGTTTGGAAATGAAGATAAATCACTTTTGCCATGTGAATTGGTTTCACCCAATAAGACACATTGGCTCATTTATTTTCTATTTGTTAATCTATTAGTGGGTCAGCAGACATTGCAAAGGTAGGATTCATTTGGAATCTCTCTGTCACCTTCTCTCATTTTCCCCTCTTTGCCCTTTTCTCATTTTCTGTCTCCCAGCATCAGGGCCCAGTGCTCTGGTATGTCACTTCCAAGGTGCTCATGACCTTGGGCAAGTGACCTAACTGTTCTAGTCCTGGGTTTCTTTATCTGTAATATGTTTATAATAATAACACCTTAAACAGTTGTTTAAAGGAGGAAATAATTAATATGTGCAAAGCATGTGATCAGGACCTAGATTATAGTAAAGGTACAGTAGAAGTTAGTCATTGTTATTCCTTAATCAAATAGGTATTAATCCCGGCACCATACAAGGCACTTGGGGTTCTTTGCTTGGGAGCAAATGGAATTTTCCTGGTGGAGCATTAGTTTTCAGCACCATGCTCCTCATCATCCTCTTGTATGATTACATTTCAAATATAAATTTAAATATATATATATACACACACACACACATATATTTAGACATATATATATGTCTGTATATACATTCAGAGTCCTTCTCTCTGATTCCCCGATGTCTGGCAACCCCTCTCTCTGTCTCTTTTTTCTGAGAGGATTTCACAGCATGCTTCTGTGGGGTTGCCAGGTCTTGGTGAGCAGGCTGGGAGAAAAAAACAAAACCTAGTAATGGGAAAAACCAAGGTACATAGTAAAACTAACAATTATGTAGCCCTCACCAAATGTTTTTCATCTTGAAAGTGCTTTGAAAACATTAACTAATTAATTAATCAGAAAGAATTTCTGCCAATCAGCGAAAATGCTCTTTGCAATGTATTAAGCCTCTTGAAAGGTATTATTTATTCAGCGATGTTTTCTCTTGAATCTCAAGGAAATCTTCAGTTTCTTTTTTTGGAGACATTTCAGGAGATTTTTGTGGAATCTTGGCACACTTCTCTCACTCTTTGCATCCCAGCAAGTGTGACTATGTGAACACATACAGGCACACTGACACACGGACACACACAGTGGTCTTTTAGGATGAGGCCAGTTGATGGTAAATGCATTAATATTGTGTACGATTATCTAAGCTACTGTGCTTATCAGCTTTTTATTGACCTGCCAGCAAGTTAAGGCAAAAATCCCCAGTGAGTCTCAAGTATCAATGTCACCTGTTATACGTATCTAATTTCCTGTCTCCTCTACTGGACTGGGGGCCTCTGGGGAGCTGAGACTTTATTGTCATACCCTTAAAGCCTAGCCACTCACCAAGCTTCCATAACATTAGCCCCATTCTGTAGCCTACAAAATATAACTTAATCTCTTTGTGACATAGCAGGAGAGTAGTAATAATACTCTTATGTTCATTAATTCAACAAATATTGAGCGCCTGCCATTCATTTATTTATATATTCCTATAGCATAGACTTTATTCAATGCAAGTCTTTGTGTGAATCAGTGATGGATTCAAAGATGATCCAGACAGGGTTATTGCATTCAAGGAGTTTGTTGTCCAGCAGAAAAGGGTAGGAAAGCACACAAATAACTTTAATACAAGGGAGACATGATGAACACCTATAATAAGGTGCCTTCAGAAGAAGGGGAGAGTTTCTGGCTGGAGCATTCTGGAAGGACTTTGGAAGTAGAGACAACTGAGTGGAATACGGAAAGGGGAATTGAGTTATGAAATGATGTGTGCAGAGGTGTTGCTCCAGACAGAGCAAAAATAATGGGGGGGGACCACAAACAAGGGGAAGTCTGGTCGAATGGCAGTCATTGATTTGGCTAGAGCCTGTGTTTGGGAAGAAGGTGAGAAGGCAGAATCCAGGACATGAGGGTCGGCCTTCTCTTTGGGAAAAGCAGCACTCTGCTGGGTCCCCGCAGGTAAGAGGCATCACTAATCAACCTCAGCCCTCAGAGCGACGTAGGGCACCTGCACCTGACCTCCAAATCCCACTCTGGACACCGCTCCAGGCCGTCACTACTGATCAGAGGAACTGAAAGGCATCGACTAGGGGGAGGTCAAGTACATGCCACTCCTGGGCTACATCATGGAGACCCTCCAGTGATGGGCTGAGGAATTTAGGCTTTTTTTTTTCTGGTATCAGGTAATAATGGAGCATGGCTTCAGAGCCCACATTCTTAACATCATGCGCTAGTCTGCGAAATGGTCATCTGAAGACCCCGGAAGTTCTCTTAAAACGTGGGCATTTGGAGATTTACCTGTGCGTTAAATTAAGCCTTTCAAATATTTGATGTAAAATTTAAATTTTATGTCCTTTATTCTCTGCTTGTCAGTTGCTATTTCTTGCTATTCTTAATTTTCTAGCAATAGCAGTTTACCTCCTGTTTTCTAATTCCCTAAGGGCTTATACGTTCAGACCTATTAGGATGCTGTATAAAATTGAAGCATGTGGGCTCTGACCAACTATGGAGTGGTTTTCAGAATTTAAATTCAGATACTACTACCTCTGTGTGAGCGGCTCAGACATCATTTCTTTCCTCTCACTGATTTCTGGGAAGATGAATGATTACCGTTCAAGATACAATCTCTCCCGTCAGGTTACAGGACCAAGATTGCCATCAGTTATCCTTTTCTGCACTAGGTGTTCTACTCAAAAATGCAAATGCTGGCACGTGGGTGAACTACATGGCACCTGAGTACTCGCATTCTGAAGATCTTTCTGGATGTCTCTTAAAAGCATGACATTGTAACATCTATTGAATCTTCAAAAGGATGTCTACAGACTTGGAAACAAACTTGGGGAATGCTAGTGATTTTTAAAAGCTCCATTTGTCTCCACTTCTGAATTTCGCATCCTTGGGAAAGTGAACATCTTTCAGCATGCGCCCTGCAGAGGACTCTAGGACACTGAGGAGATCTAGCAAGGGGGGATAGCCTGGGAGACAGGTGGTGGGTGCATTCCAATGCTAGCTAAAAGCAAAGGGAATCCAGGCTTCTCAAAGAAGCCTCCGAAGTCTTTGCTCCAATGACACTCCCTTTGATTGGTCCCTGCCACCAAGCTCTACATACATCAGTTTGTCATGTGCTGAATGAACTAGGTAATGCTATTTAGCTCAGTTTTCTTGGAGGACAGCAATGTTACTCCACAGGAAGCATAGCAGTATACACACATACCAAGTGCAAGTAATCTACCAACATCACTCTAACCTGTCCCACATCTGACTCTGCAAAGGGGCAAAGCGACGCCAGAAGTTCAAGGCAGCAGAGTGCCCGGTTCACCACATGGGTCTCGGCATCAGACAGAGCTGGACTGCACCTTAGCTTGATTACTCATTAGTTATAGGACATTTCATAAATGCTTGGCTGTTTCAGGGCCTCTGTTTCTTCATCTCTAAAATGGGGATTGTGACTGTGCCTTCCTTGGAGAGTTGCTGTGGGAAATAACCATGGCAATCTATATGAAATTATTCAACATGAGAATTATTAAGTGACTTCTCAAAAAGCTTAAAAGTTGACATACTGGGTGCCAGAGCAGAGTATCCACTAACATTTCAAATTTTCAGCACAGTTTTTCTTGAAGGTTGCCCTTTATGATTTTCTTTGTGGGTTATTCTCATCACTAGTTAAGTGATTCTGCAGCTCTCGTGATGAAAATCAACCTCACACGCACATAGGAATGGGTTATCCACAATCCCAAGGAGCTTTCTGCTTTCTGAAACATTCTCTAGGGAATAGGGAATGAATTTATTCTTAGGGGGAAGGAAAGAAGGATTAATATTTAACTTTTTCTTAGCAACTCCTCATCCACTTTATTTATAATATTTCAGGGTAGAGTAAGTTAATAACCAAACACCTGCAGGAGACAAATCCAAGGGCTGGTGTGTATTTAGAGCTGATGTGTATGTCCTTAGCTGTGAGGTATGTAAATAGATGAGGAAAATCTGTGGGTGTTTTCTGGGTGCCCCTACATAGGGGACAGAATGGGGAGACAGATAATAGGGAATGGATTGATAGGATCAAGCTGTGTTTCCATATCTAAGCATCTCATTCTTACTGAGATCAGTTAAAATTCTTACAGCCTAGGAATCTTTGCAAAGGACTTCATATCAATATCCCATTTTGAGGTAATAACCCAAAGTGGAAAGGTGTTGAACACAAGCTCCCTATCTGTAATCAAAGTCTCCCCTTGTCACTGAGCAAGCCCTGTCGTCTGATATAAGCAGAACTGTGCAAAATGCTGTTTTTACTTTCCCCTGCTTTGTATCCACTGCTGTGGCTGGAAATGGGCAGAGAAGTTGAAGGTGAGGCCTAAGAAGGCAGTGGAAGAGGGGCTTGAACAAAGGTGGGAATCAGAGGATCAGTAACAAGTGGAAAGGGTGGCACCTAAGGTTTGATTGGTTCCCTGCAGCGTTTTCTCTCTGGTCCAGGAATTACTGGCCCCCTGAGCCAGGAACCTCCGAGAATTGTGGACACTCGGCCTGCCAACGTGCCATCCTATACCACAAGCCCTCAGTGAGAGAGGACTGGGTTTAAAGCCCAGCTCTGCACATGACACTGGGTGTGACCTTGAGCAAGTAACTTTCCGTCTCAGCCTCAAATGCCTCCTGAGATTTGATGATTAAAAAAAGCCCCATCAATGGCTCTTCATCTTGATAGGCCCAGATATATCCTCAGACACCGTAGTGTAGCTAAGCTGTGAACCCACAGAGACCCCCCACTCCTATTCTCCCCTGAAACTTGGGAGCGCTAGAGTCAGGCAGTCCTAGGTTCAAGTCTCTGTGATTTACTAGCTGTAAGACCTTGGGCAAGTTGTGTGTGTGTGTGTGTGTGTGTGTGTGTGTGTGTGTGTGAGAGAGAGAGAGAGAGAGAGAGAGAGAGAGCGCGCGCGAAAGAGAGAAAGAGAGAGTTTAAAGTATGCCAGATACTGTGAGATTAATAGTAAATAAAAATAGACAGCCCTGGCCAGTGTGGCTCAGTGGATTGACCACCAGCCTGAAAACCAAAGGGTCATTGGTTCGATTCCCAGTCAGAGTATATGCCTATTTTATGGGCCAGGTCCCCAGTGGGGGCATGTGAGAGGCAACCACACACTGATGTTTCTATCCCTCTCTTTCTCCCTTTTCCCCCCTCTCTAAAAATAAATAAATAAAATCTTTAAAAAAATTTTAAAAAATAGACAGATACATTTCTGTGCCCTTGGAGCTTATAGTCGAGAGGGTGGTGCGGAGACATACTGGCTAAATCTTGGCAAAAATAGAAAACTAGAACTACAACAAGTTTTAAAAAGAAAAGTGACATAATTCTTTGAAAGCCTATCATAAAGGGGGATTGGACTCAGGAGGGAGATCACACATACCTTCCCAGAACAAGTGACTGGAACAGACAGCTAATGGGCAGACAGCAGCGTGCCGGATGAATAAGGGGGGGAAATGCTTTTCTAGTGAGCTCTCACCATCAGCATCGTACGTAGTGTGTGATCAGCAGCTTGCTAGACTGTAAACCGAGGAGTACGGGGATGACGTACTCCCCGTCTCCTCTGAGACAGTGCCTGGAAGATAGCACCTGAGATGACTCCTTTGTCATCTTCTGTCACCTCTGAGATAGTACCTGGAAGCACTAAGTAAATGCTTAGTAAATATTTGCTGAATGAGTGCATGTTAATAGGAAATCAATATGTGTTTGTTGAAGGAAGTAAAAAATAACTACTATACTGTCATCTCATGGCTTTATTCGAGATGCAGTTAAGAAAGACACATTGTTGAGTAAAAAGCACCTGGACTTTGGAGTCAAACAAACCACGCCCCTCTTATTCAGGCCCTGTCCCCTTGGGGGAGTGACAGGGCCTCTCTGTTTCTGTGTCCTCATGTGTGAATGGGAATAAGGACAGCTTCTTTACAGAGTTATTTGAAAGGTTGTGACGGTCAATATGCAGCGCCTAATGAAGGGCTGATGCAGAGTGCTAGTGAAAACGTGAGTGTTATCCATTAGTACTAGCACACTGGTGAGTTTCAGGCATGCAGTTTTTCAAAGAATTCTGCAGGGCTGAGACAGGCCTGGTACTGTGTCAAGTCCAGAGGGCGTCATTTCCCAAACACCCACCCCAGCTTCACCTTAGTGGCAGGGCCTGCGGTTCATCAATGCCCTGCGTTGTTTTAAATTGAATTCATGGGAGTGACATGGGTTCATACAATTATATAGGCGTCAGGTGTACAATTCTCTAATACATCATCAGAATATTGTATCATGTGTTCACCGCCCCAAGTCAAGTCTCCTTCCGTCACCCCTTATGCCCCCTTTACCCTCTTCTACCTCCCCCACCCCCTTCCCTCTGGTAATCACCACACCGCGGTCTGTGTCTATGAGGTTCTGTGTTTTTTTTCCTTAATCCTTTACCCCTTTTCACCCAGCCATCCCCCCACCCCAGCTGTCAGTCTGTTCCCTGTGCCTATGAGTCTGTTTCAATTTTGATTGTTAGTTTATTTTGTTCATTGGATTCCACATATAAGTGAAATCATATGGTACTTGTCGTTCAGTATCCTGTGTTTTATCTCCAGTGCCTAAAAGTCAGCTTGCCAGGTCTGGATTCCCGGATGCATTGATTATAATTGACTGGCAGTTGGCAAAATATTCTGGGGCCTCAATTTCCTACCAGCGTTGATCGTGTAGTGTTTGGATGAGACAAAATCCAGTAATTCATGGGCATCCCATAGCACAGAGCCTGAACAGGGTAAGTAAGCAGTAACTGTTAGCTGTTACTTTTACAACCGCCAGGCCCTGCTGGGTTTTCTGTCAATTGCTCCGTAACTGAATCAGCCTTTCCTGAGCAGGGAATTGCCTCCTTTGGAATTCCCTTTACAGGAGGAAGAAAAGCCTCTTTTCTGTGAGGTCTGGAAACCTGGCTTCCCAGGTACCGTGCCCTCGGGCAGATTGTGAGTCACTGAGTAGTCTCCCCCTTAGGCAGGGCAGCAAGGTCTGAGGGCTCTGGAACCAACCTCTGCCTTCCTTCGTGAAGCCTCCAAGCTCGGCTCTGTGCCTCTCTGCATTCGTAACCCTGGAAAGCGCGATGTGGGGTTCCAGGGGAGCACTGGTCTTGCTCGCAAACCTAGGCAGGCTAGGGTCGTCTGTAGGACGCGCTGGCTTCTGTGCTCCGGAGTCTACAGGGACCTATGTGCAGCGGCCGGTACATCGGTTTCTCAGAGCTGAACCCTGGGGGCGTGAGGGCTGGAGACCGAGGCTCCCCTGGCTAAGCCCGAAGCAGAACTCAGCTCTGCACCACTGGGGTTTGCATGCTCAGTATCGGGTCTTGGAAACGCCCGGCTAGGGCTCTCTCTTCAGACAAAGGGGTGCACGTCCCCCTAGCGCCCCTGTTTTGCAATCGTGAACCCCTCCCTGGCCCCATAGCCTGCAACCACAGCTGCTGCAGCCCCAGCGCCACCACCCACGCCCGTTCAGCCGTGGCCTGTGCGCGCGCTCTCGGGACCCGGGGATTGGCTCGCCCTCCCCATTCTGGGACTGCGCTGGCTGGCGGGCGGGTGGTGCGCAGCGTTCTCTGTGTGTGTTTGTGTGTGTGCATGTGTGTGCGTGCGCGCTCGTGCGTGTGTGCATGTGTGTGTGCGCGTGTGTCTGTGCCGCGCGCGGGCGGGCGCCTGTGTGCGCGCAAGGGCTCGCGTGCAGGAGCCACTGGGTGTGCGTGCGTGTGTTATGGGTTTGATTCCAGAGCAGGTTGCACATTGGTCCTGGGTGGCTCGCAGGCTCAGGTCGTGCTTGGGCATCCTCCTCCTAATCCTTTCCGAAGTAGCAGCAGCGGAACACCAGCAGCAGCACCAGCAGCCGCGACTACATCAGCGGCAGCAGGCAGCTCAGCAGCACAGCCGGCAGGACTGTGCAGAAGCGAGCACCGTTTGGGGAGTTCGGGGGGCGGGTAAGAGGGAGGAGGGGGAAAGCCTGTCTTGGTCTTTGGGATTATTTTCCCCCTTCTTTCCCTCTCTCTCTTTCTTGAGGGTGTGTTGCCCCCTCGAAGTAAAGGAATTTTGCTCCAAAGCGAGCTGGGACCGAAGACTCTAGGCTAAGTTATCTCTCTATGTAGATGGTGTCAGGGAGCGAAGCTACTGACCGAGCTGCTGGTAAATGTTTTTCACTTCTTACTCTTTAATGCTTAAAGCTTTCCCCCCTTTTCTTTCTTCCTTGTTTCCTTTCCGTTGCTCCTCATTCTGCAATCGCTCCTGAATCAGCTGCAGTTCCCTTTCTCTCTCCCCTTGCGTTTGTGCAGTTTGCAACTTGTTTCGTGGTTTTCTGTGTATTTTTTTTTTTCTTCCTTCATCCTCAGATGAATGCTGGAACATGTAAATTCGGCACTTCGGGAGGTCATCATTAGTTGCATGAGTTTGGGGGGTGGGGGGAGGGGAAATTGGTAGAGCAGACTGTTATTTCCCTGCAGAAGGATTGCCGGTTTCTCTCTAATGTTCATCGCAATTATAGGGGATTTTTTTTAGGATGCGTTTTAACGTTGCATTGATATTTAAGGTTATCATTCCCCAGGATTACAATGCATTTTGATTCAGTTTTGACAGCATGACAGATGCCAGTGATTCCAGAACTACTGTATGATACACGCTGGTTAAAATATTCAAAATTGGTGGAAGAATCATTTGCATTCCAAAAGAGAATTTCTTTAAAATGCTGTTTTGCATCACATTGCTGCAGATTTGCAGGAGGCAAGAATAGACACTACTACTCATGTTGCCTGCAAAGATAATAAACATAGAAGTGTTTAGTGCACCATATTCTGTCCTGTTCTCCAGTGATTGGGCTATGGCTAAATTCACTTAATAAATAAATTTCGGGCTATGGAGAAGGAGGGAGGTTGCTGGCATTGTTTTATTCAGAAGCGTGAGGCATGTACAGCAATTTCTAACCCCAAACCAGCCCTCTCTTGGATCTCACTCGAAGGGGCACCTTGTCAATTGGGGAGGGGGAGGGCAGTTTCTACTATACATATGGAATAAAATTATTTAAAATAGCCAGCATAATGCATGCAAATTGAACTCTAACTCTTTTCTTAAAAATAGAACTGACTCTATAACTCTTGCTTCCAGGATCTGTTTTAAATATTATTTAAAAATTAACATACAACAGTTCTTGAATGTATTCATATCATTTAAGTTCTTTGGAAGGTTCTTAGCAGTTCCCATGTTCGTTTGCTGTGCTCTTTGCCCCCTGAGTGCTCAGTTCCAGTTCAGTAGGAAAACTGAAGGGTCAGTAAGTAAAGGCAAATCAGCAGTTTCCAACGAAATCAGCGTATAGTTGTAAAATTTCTGCTAAGCCATGGGAAAATGAGCTAAAATAGTGGCAGCTTACATGCAGGGAGGGAAGCCTGGGGTAGACCTGGTGGCAGTTGCAGTATATGTATTTTCATTTTGAGGAGCTCTGAACTCTCCACTTCATGGAGGACACCCTGTTCAGGGACACTCTGAGGCACATATATTTTCCAAGGGAAACTATTGTTATTTCAGGAAGCCTGCTTCTGCTATATGGTCGCCACACCATAGAACAGCACGTTACCTGTGCAAAGAGTACGTTTGCAATGATACTGTTGAACTTTTTTAGATGTAAACTTAGCTGCTGCTAGAAGAATAGCATAAGACAGTACAGCCTGTTCAGGACTGGAGAGCCAAACAAACTGTAGATGAACTCAACTGGCCAGACCCTCCTTGACAGGCAAGAAAGCCTACTCCAAGACACTATGCAATTCACCTGTCGTTCTGGGTTGCCTGTGTTGGCAAAAGCTTTTCTTGACATAATGGACCGGATCCCTGAGATCCAAAGCATATTTCTTCTTTTGTAGGCTGCTCATGGTAATAGGCATTTTTTTTTAGAATGAACGCCCATCTACTCACGGGTCCCTTGAAATGGCAATATTGCTATTTAAAAATATTTTCATGGACCCTTGCATTGACCATTTTGATCAAGTTGGGGTGTGGAGGAGATATTCAGTTTCCATTCATTAGGATCTCAGTTGTTTTTGAGTGAAGCATTTGTGTGAGTACTAAAGGAAAATGACTCCCGATGGCAAACTACCATCCTAAGAACTAAACTCTTCCAAAGCATCATGGTTTTCCTATTCTGGGACTGAACCCAGACAGTAATACACCCCATGCCGAGTAGCTGCCTTATTTCTCTGGAATATCCCATGCACATAGGCACGAACAGATAACGGGCCAGGCTAAGGACTCATTTCACAGGGCGCATGGGACAGGATTTCTCAGTGTTATATAAGGTATTCAGCGTATGAACCTATTTATGAAACCTCACTATTAGCTTTACTTTCAATGTCTTCACTAGATGTGAAGACCGAGAGTCCATTGATTTAAAGAACATATTCTTTCCTGCAGAGGTTGGTTTTTACCCACCCACTCCTCTTTCTACTTCTAGTTTCCTGGCAACTTCTGAAAAGCTCTGAGAATTTCTGTTAAAATATTAAACATATCTACATTTTGGGTGTAATGCCTGGCTTGATTATAGTTCACTCAGCTGGATTTGTAATTATTCTTATATGGTTCTGTGTGGTATATAGTGTTTGTGGTTTGTTGATGGTTTTATTATTATTATTATTATTATTTTATTGTTTTTCCATTAAATCTTAACAAAGCTCATTTTGATATTCTGTGCCCGGTGTTGATCTCAGGTTGTCAAAATAATACCATCCTCTTGCTAAGCTTATTGGTAAATTAGGTATTTATTTTTAATCAGCATAGCATCTGGCAGTGTGCAGAGAAGGTAACTTTTGAGGGGGGTTGCAGAATTCCATATAGTAAGAGATGGTTGGTTCATGAAACTCCTTAATCCCATTTGCCTATGTGGTTAGAGTTCCTGTATTTACTTTGATAAGAGTGGAGGTTTATCTGCATTGATAGGCTATTTCTATGTTAGAGCTACTGAATATTTCTTAGAACTAATTTTTTTTCATTGTGTGATTGAAAGGAACTTTGAAGTTCTAGCATGTTTTTAAGGAAAACCTGTGTGAGCTTTTCCATTGTCTTCTATTCTTTGTAGACTAATTTTGAGAAGTGATTTCTGGTGAATTATGGTCAAGGTCATTGCCAAGGGCCTTCTTATCCCTCCCCACTTGAGAACTCAAACTTAAACTGAAAGTCAGATTTAAAGATGCAAAACTTATATCAGGCTATGACTTTAATTGGAACCATGTCAAAAGCTTACGATTTTGTCTCTCATCTCGTGTGAAGCAATAGTTTTATTCTTTGAATTACTGGTTCCTAGGAGCCCTGGTAAACTCACAGGGAGAAACCTTCTATTCTGCGCTCAGTACATACAGCAGGTTCACAGCCTTCAGGGAAGATTACAAGCACAGTTTTGGCGGGTGGTGTGTTGTGGTGGGGGGGTAGATGTCTTTTGATATATTTTAATGAAAAGGGACAGAGCAGTATTTCATTAAATGCATTATAGTTTCTAATCAGATAATACCCCATTTAAAATTTTGTGAAATTAACAGTAATTTTACAAGAGTCTTGTATGGTGAGAGCAAAGAGTAGCTTTGTCAAAGTATTTCACTGTACCCCTGGTTTCTATATTGCTTTATAAAAGGGGCATCCATGTTCTTCAGGACTTTGAACTATCAGTGACATATATTTTAAAATTTATTTTTGGTTCTTTTCTCTACCTAACAAAGATAAGCTACTACTTAACATAATTATTTTAGCAGTGCTAAGAGTATCCTACTCCTATTTCCAAAAGATTTTATGAAGTTGACGAGGTATAAAACCTTTTCCCTAAAATTCATATTACTCCCTGCCCAGTCTACTTAATATATTTCATACTATAATGCGATTTTGAACTTGAAATCTTTCAGCCTTTTAATGAATTCTTAATGGCAGAAAATGAAGCAGCTTGAGAAGTAGTTGGCAAATAAAGTTCCTTTATTATTACTGAAATACTTTAACTGGTCCACCTCTCCTAAGTGTAGAATTAAGAACCTTTTAGGCAAGAAGAATTACTGGGAAAGAAAGTATAGCTGTGTGCTTTTTTGCAGTAGTGTGCGTAGAAAGAGAGCAGGTGTTTTAACTCTTTGTGTTAGTTTGGTGACTAGAAATCAAGACTAAATAATATAGCAAAATGTTGAACTAAAATCCATTTTCCCAGATAAAGATTCCCCCCTCCCCAGACAATATGAATGGATCTTTGATTCTGATGGAATAATTGACTGCATTTCTCATCTTGTCATTATCGTGTAGCTCTTGCCAGAGTCTCAGTGATGGGTGCTGAAGATTCTATATCTGTCTCCGGAAAATATGAGTGCTTGGTTTGGGAAGAGAGGCATGGTTTTCTAAAAAAAAAAAATCCAGACTTCTCAGGCCTTGAATTCTTTCAGATGATGCTTTGCCCTCCTTGATACTTGCTTCGGTGGCCTAGGATGATGCCCCAGCGACCCCGTTGCCTCTAGTGCGGTTCTGCCACAGGTTATTGCGATGTACACGTGGTGGTCGATTTCTTACCTTCGGTGTTCTTCTCATTGCATTAATTGGTGATTTCTGGATCGTGAGGCAGATCTATAAAAGTTTGGACCTCAGCTTTCCAAAAGACAGTCAATTCAATTATTCTGTTGACTCAATTATTTACCTATGTAGGCTCAAGCCTGTTTAAAAATATTGGAAATTTCGTATGATCCATTTCTGTTATGATGACTTGGTAACAGTATTTATTTCTTAGTTATGTTAAAGGGAGTTATAGACCCTATAGAATAGGAAACTTATTTATCAATTTGGTTCAATAGCATAAGTCATTTCTTTTATTTATTTAGGTTCCCAAATCTTCAATTTACCTATTAGGAGGGAAAGACTAAAGCCGGAGAATACAATTTATGTGATAAAGATAATATTGATACTAACAGTAACATAACTCATTTAAAATCTTTAGAGAGGGCAATTCTATGGAGGATTCTTTTGGAAAAGGTTTGTGTTTAAACCTTTTTTTTGCTTAGGATTTAACTGGTACTCAATATTTTGACATTTATTATACTTTAATTAGAGGAATAATGGTATATATGGAAAATAGAACTTCATCATTAAATTAAAATTATTTTGGGAAACTTTAAAAAAATTCCATAATGTGAAATAAACATTTCACAAAATTCTGTAAGGTGTTTGCTATATTTGTAAGATGTTAAGATAAAGTGCCACTTTGAAATTTAATTTTGAATGTTAGAAATAGTCAAGTTAGGTCCTCTGGTTATTTCTGTGAATGAAATTGAACTATTAGAAAAGAAAGATAACTATGTCCATGCAGATGACTAATTCAAATGGTAAATATCTACTGTAAACAAATAGTATGTAGTAAAAATCATAGTTATTATTAGAGAACTCATTACTACAGACTTTGTGATTTTAACTGTGACAATTTTTCTAAACCATTTCAAATGTAAAGTATATGGTTATGCATACACATTTTAGGAGATATTACTTAGAAGGAACATAGGCAAATTAAAACTGCAGAAAGTTATATTTCTATCTTTTTTATTTTTTTCAGTAAGGAGTTTTTGGATTTCAAAGGCAGGCCAGCTACTGTGCTCTGCTAAGAGCCACATCCCACGGCCAGACTCATTTGACACCAACAGGATGTGTAAGAAGTAAATTGGAATGGAGGGGGTGCTTTTTTTTTAACCCTCACCTGAGGATATGTTTATTGATTTCAGAGAGAGAGGAAGGTGGTGGGGAGGTAGGGGGAGGGAGAGAGAGAGAGAGACAGACAGAGACAGACAGAGACATGGATCAGTTGCCTCCCATAGCACCCCCAGGACCAAACCTGCAACCTGTCGGTGTACAGGATGGGGCTCCAACCAACCGAGCCACCCAGCTTGGGTGAGTGGGTGTGATTTTTAAAACATCCTGTAAAGCTTCGTTCTTTGTGTCACTCGAGAGTATATTAGAGAGGTGATTTAATTCAATTTTCTTGTAAGGTTTGCTCGGGCAGTAATTGTATACACATACCTGTTCCTTCTTTGCCTTCTGAAATGCCCCGTTCACTTCCAGGTGTGTAGTCTGGTGTGATATGATGCCTGGTATCGGAGACCTCTGTCCCAGTTTGGTGCTACCTGCATGAACTTAATGGAGGCAGGAGGGAAGGGCAGGCGTGAGTGTCTGGGAACAGGGTGTAGAACAGGGGCACACTCTGTAGTTGACTACCACTTCCTTAAGGTAGTACTCATGTCAGTTGTTTTGTTGTTAGCCTCACCTAAACCTCTTGAGAAGACACAAACTGCATATTTATATTTAACCCTAAGAATAATAATATCGTTATTACAAAAACATTTCACAGTGGTCAGGGCTCTTCAATTCGTGTGACCCGGCAGCTAATTTTTTTCCTCTCTAATCCTGTTTATATATCCTCACACATAATCAGACTCAGTCAGATGAAACCAATTACTAAGGAAAAAAATCAAATTTATTTATTATATTTATTGGATGTGTCTGCTGCTTAATTATCCATTGGCAAATTTACATGTGGCCACAGAGAGGGTGGTGGATGAGTGTGGAGAAATGATCAATCATCACTTCTCACAGTCCAGAGGAGGCTGCCAAGAAAACAAGAAAAAAAAAATGTCCTTTCTCATTGCTATCAATGTGGGGCCCTAACAACTGAAAAGTAAGAATCCCTCCCCAAAAATGTGTTTGGCTTGTTATAGGAAAACCTGGAAAAGGTTGAGAGTTAACATCGTCAGACTTCTTACTAACTACTTGATGTAATGTGAGGAAGAAATGTAAGGAATTCTGTACACTTTGAAACAAAGAATGATTTCTATGTTCGAAGGCGTGTGTTAGAAAACGAACTCAGATTATCCTAAGAAGCAGATGAGCAAGTCTACCCCTTGGCCACGCCTTGGACTGTGCGAAGCTGGAGAGATGGTGCGGTGGGATGGGGTCAGATGGGGGTGAAGGGCAAGGTGATCTTCAAGGTGGTGTTTGCAGTCATTGGTCAGTACGTACAGCTGTAACGAGCAAATGCTGAGACAGCCCCGATAAGCAGTGAATTAAAACAGACTTTGTGTTTGGTCTTCGATTGTAAAGACATACACAGACTTCTATTTTGTGTCTCATGCAGTTTTGTTTAAAAAAAAAAGTCTTGCCTCAACCAAAAATGGTTTCCTGCTCTTTGTTGTAACACCCCTACCCGTGCAAGGGAATTGACCCTGACACGCTGGGTCTTATTTTTCCCCACTTGCCTATCATCATACATTCTGGGAAATTTATTAATGTGGAAGTTGCTTCTCAAAAATGGATAACTGAAATAACTACCATTTCAAGTAAATATGGTAAGGCATAATTGTTCATAGAAGCATCTTCTTATTTATGGGAGTACTCAATTCCAGGGGCCACTACAGTTTTATAAATCTGTCCTATTCATATCCCCAAGGTAGAACATTTTTATGGGACGGAAAACAAACCACTTTTGAACTTGAGGCATTTGAAGATTGTCTTCAAGGAAACACTGAATGAATCGTGTTTTAAGACATGAAGCGCTTTGAGAAGACAATGGCTGTTATGATTTTTTTGCCATTGCTGTTTATGGGGGGTGCTGCTACCGAAGAAATTATTTAGCACCATAGGTACTGCCTTCGTCATGTTCAGCTGCAAAGAAATTAAAATGGCAACATGAATCTTAAGAATCAAGAGGGCAAGGTGCTTTTATACCTGTTGACTTAGCAAGAAAATGTTAGAGATGACCTCAGTTTTGCATGAATGCTAATCTCCATTTCAACCGCTCTTCTGAAATAACTTCATAGAATCATAAGTTTATTTCAGAATAAAAGTTGCCATCAGCTGGATTCCCTGTGATAGCCACACAGCAAAAAGGGAGAGGGCCAGGGCTCCGCTTCCCACGACAGTGATTCTTCACTCAGCTATTCCCTACGGCCACCCTAGGTATACGAGGGGCACCGGTGCTGTTTATGTGATTTGTGTATGTTCCCATAGATTGTGAAGTCTATTCCTGGGCAATTTTCAAGTTAAAATTGTGTTACAGCTACCCTGAAGGTTGTCATTTCTTGGTTTTTGTCTTGTCAGTCAATTCATAAGTGTTTATTAAGCCCCCATGGGGTGTACACAGAATCGTACAGAGTTTGGGTGTGTGTGTCTGATTGGCCGCTGGTCTAGAAGATTATATTCTATAGGCAAAAGTGCTTTTATGTGTGTGTGTATGTGTGTGTATAAAATAACACTTTAATTACAGAAGTTAGTAGTCGGGTTTTGTTTGTTTGTTTGTTTGTTTTGTTTTTAATAGCTTTGCCCTGAAACTCCCAATCTATTACACTGAGAAAAACATAGCTTGAGGAGAGGTTAGGGATGTAATTTCTCATCTTTCTGTCTTTCTTCTCTCGCTGTCTCTCTCTCTCCCTCTCTTTCTTTCTTTCTCTCTTCCTTTCTATTCAGACATCTAATAACAGACGCGTTTAAGTAGAGCCACAGGACAAATACTAAACTACGGATCCTTGCCGGGAGGAGCCCCATCACTGCCAACATCTAGGCTGTGGAATAAGTTCCGGTGCAGGTCATGTTCAGGATGTGCCTGTTACCTGTGTAAATTCAATCAGCGAGTGGAGGAATCACTCTGTGCCCCAAAGCTGTCAATTTACATTTTTCATGACCAATGAATCAATTTACGATTTACCTTTCTTTCTTTCTTTTTTTTTTTTTAATAAAGGGTGTTTGAAACATAATAGGAATTGGGAAGGAAAGAAAATTTTCAAGTACTCCCAAAATGACCTGTTAAAAAATAATGTTCTTTAGAAGAATATTATCCCCTTTGAACTTGAAAGCTTATGTTGAATATGTAGGTTCAGGGGTTTGCTTGTGCAAACTCATATTCACTCTCTTAAATTCCTCTTTTACCCATTGTTTGCGGGAAGGGTGATGTCCTTGATAAATACCAGGCGAACGGCTCCGAATGCGAGATGGTGACGGTGGAGAACACAGAGGCACTGACCCCTTTCCTGGCCCCAGGTAATAACTTCCTGGACAGCAGGCTGTCAGCTTTGACTTTTGAGATCACTGGTCAGTCTCCTGATTAATGCTGAGTTTGACTATGATTTACAAGTGAATATGTCATTTCCAGCAAATCATAGCTAAACCATCCAAATTTCTCTCGCATTTTCTGTTTCTTGTTGATCTGAATCAGAGAAGCAGTGGCTGAGAATACACAGGCAGGGTCTTTGCAGATGCGTCCCTCATTTAAACTTTGACTCCTGGCTCTTTTGCTGTCGGGTATGTGACTTTGTGTGGATTGATGAAAAATTTGATGCTGGGGGTCCTTCTGGATGGGGCATTCCCTCATCTTTGTGATAAGAGGATGTTCTTTGCAACAGCCAATATTGCAGGATCTCTTCATTTATTTTCCAACAGTTTATAAAATTTACCAACACAGAATAAAAACACAATTTAAATTATTTTTGATTTTGGGGTAGAGTTATATTCTTATTTATAGGTTAAAGAGACTGCTGCTGGCTACTGTAAACAGAAGGGGAATGTTTTAGAAGGATATCTGGAATCACGAAATCACTGGGTAATGTGGAGCTGGGCATGTCTTCTCTGCCACTGAATCCTGGGTGCCCAGCTGTAGCCCTGGCACTGGGCTGTGCCATTACCATAGTATCAACCAGCACTGCTGCCCTGGATATGTGGCTCTTTGTACCAGGAAGGGAAAAAACCCTCGTTCTTGCTTCTGGAGTCCCAGGCTCTCACTACAAAGATCTGGGCTGGCACGTGCATGCGATCCGCTGCCTCTCAATAAAGTGTCCATCCGAGAAATCGATAGTCTGGCCCTTTCCTATTCTTTAATGAGACAAAAAGATTTAGACTTCCTGCACGATATAAATGGTGGAATTCCCTCAAAATATCTGTGTGTGTGTGTGAAGGAGGGGGGTGGCTGTTAACAAAACAGAAGAACGAAAGGCCCCCAGCAAATATTTACTGTTACTTTGTGAGTAACCTGTAGGATCTTCGGAGTGGGTAACAAGTGCCTCCTAGCGTGGACTCGGCAGGCAGAGAGCAGAGCGAACTTCTCACACCAGCCTCAAATATGTTTCTCGTGTAGAGAATTACTTTCCTCATCAACAGCCATTTAAAAATTTTACCTGTTAGAATTCTGCTTGTGCTGAAGTGAAAGACAATTTACCTAAAATGGGCTGAAAGGTGCCTCTGAATAAATATGCAAAGTTGGAGAAATATGCAAAGTTGTAAAAAGGTAAAAGTGCTTTGTTTTAAAGTACATACGAAGAACACCTGGCTGGCTAAGTAATTGCCTGTAAGCAAATTAATAGACGTTCCAGATAACAGACCAGACTAACTTTCTACTTAGAAATCAGTCATAAGAGTAATTGTGGCACTTGAAAGGAATAACACTGCATTTCTTTTTGCATAGTTTAGACACTCTGAGGTTCAGAGGGGTCTTCCTAAAGTATTAGTAAACGTAGTGACATTTAGGACTTATGCCAGTGATCCACATCTGCCCTAAAACTATTGCACCTGAAGGCTCAGTCTTTTATTTTTCGACTCCAAATTAATATATTTATCCTTCCATCACTGTCTCCGAAGGATTTTGAGAATTAATTAGAAACAAAATCACTTTCAATCCTTGGATGGTACATTCTGCTCGGAAAAAATATGAGATACTGCAGTGTTATTAATAATGACAAAGGTTCATCCAATAAAATAATCCGACTGGCTGAAGTCTCACATGGTTGGTATTTTCTAATATAAATTACTGTAGGATTAGATAGTTAAATATTGAATGTTGTCTCATTTAATGCAGTTCCATGAAATATTAATGATAATGATGGTTCTTCAGTTTGGGGACTAGGGAGATATTTTTTTCTGACTAATAGCTTTGGCTGGTAACGTAACACTTTTTCCAAATGATAATGAAGATATTTAAGTGAAGGTGAAACAGGAACTAAATGGCAATGGAACTGATAGATTTAAATCAGGACAATGGTCACGAATTTTGTTTAGTCTTTGAACCAACTAGTTGTCTTTTTATTCTAATGACTCCACTGTGGTCATTGTGGATAACTTCGATAATTTGTTAAAAGAGCAGATTTACCCTTTTAGGCCCTTAAAGAGGAGAGCCATTGATGTTTGTTGGTATGAGGCGTGAAAGTAAAAAAAAAACGGATTGTGCTTTAAAGGAAGGTGAGCCGTGTTGCACATCACAGTCAAATCGGACTGTTCATGAAAATAAAGAAAAGAAAAAGAAAGAGACTAAAAAAGAAAACAAAGTGAAAGAGAGAAATATTGAACCAATAACCTGTTTCTTAGGATAAGCTATTTAATGACTAAAGTAAAACATATTGTCATTTTTAAATTTTGTTTTGGTTTTATTTTTTATTTTTGCTTTTTAGTATTCCTTCTTTTAATTTTTCTTTATATTCTTGATTTTGTTCATTTACACACCAAATTGGAGGACTAAAAACGGATGATAAAGAACCAGTGACTATGGCTGAACTGTTTTTTCATGAATACAGAATAAAAACATGAATACAGTGCATCACATTGATTTAAATTGTATGTGTTTTATTTTTATATTTATTTATGTATTTATGTATTTATTTTCTTATTTGAATTCTATCCCAAGGACATTTTTTCACTGCTTTCAGAGAGAGAGGAAGGGGGAGAGAGGCAAAGGGAGAGAGAAACATCACAGAGAAACATTGATCTGTTGCCTTCTCATATGTGGCCTTCTGGGGGATCGAACCTGCATCCTCAGTATGTGCCCTGAGAGGGAATCAAGTCCACGGCCCATGGGTCGACGGGGCGACGCTCCAACCAACTGAGCCACATGGACCAGGGCAGGATTTTTGTAAGAGGATTTCATTTGAAATTGCAGTTGTCCTTGTTTCAGACCCAGTAATTTAACAGTTGCAAAGCTCCCTTTTTTGTTCCGGGTAGTTATGTATGTGGTGTGAGTGAATACATTTTATTTTAAAAAGTGTTTGGGGGTAGCATTCTTTTAGCACAAACTTATTCCTTGATAAAGGAGCTGGCTGTAATTTGCAGAAATGACTGTTTCTTTTTCTGTGGTTGTTGGATAATTGCTCTTTGTATACACTGTGAAAATGTTCATATAGACCAGCGACAAAGCCTAGCAGATGCACTTGCAATTATCTGGAATTTAAGTAAATGTTGCATCTGACACACACAAAGCAAAGACTTTGCCCAAGCAGGCTCGCATACTGGCATGCGGATCGCTGTGAATACAATGAGTAGATTTTTAATGGAAAACAAATGGGACTATTAGTAAGTCTTGTCTTTTACTTGAAAAGATCCCCGCTTTAGGCATGGCCTACAACTTATTTATAGTCTTCATTGGTTCAGCTCTAAATTTGACCTTGGACATCGAAAAAAAATTTAAATGTTTGCAACAAAATGCGTAGCTGTGTTTTTATTGGAGTCACACTCATGGTGTTCTGGAAGAAGAATGCTGAAATAAATATTTGTTTTAGATTTCAGTTTTATTTTCCCTGCCTGTTAAGGAGAGCGTTCACTTGTTAAGACTCTAAAAATATAAAAAAAGAGATTTCATATTATAAATAAATCATGCTATAGATAAAAGATAATTACAGTGTTACTTTACCAATTTCAATTCACGAAGGGGACCATAAGAAGGAATATATAATGGGGCCAAATTCTACTTCTTATTGTAAACAAAAGCGATGTAGCCAGAGGAAGAGTTTTCTGCAAAAGCCTCTTTTCCGAGTTTTGTTTTAGATTAATCCTTTCCACTGTGAATTTTTTTGTTGTTGTCAGACTTACATAAGTGAGATATCTGAAAGCTTAATCTTTTTCTCTGTACTTATTCTTAGAAAATATTAAATGTATGGAGCTTCTCGGAATCTCTTAAATGCCTTTAGGTCTTTGGGGGGGGCGTTAAATTATTTTTACTTTCTATGACAGGGTTATAAGTAATTGGTCCAGTTGACTTCTTACTTTAGAGTTTGAAGATGCTCTTTGCTTTTCTGGCCTTTGAATGAAGGAAATTTCAAAAGTAACTCAGGCAACATACAGACGCGCCTATCTTGCCCACTCACTCTCTTCTTTCTTCTCAATCTTAAATGGAATCTAATAATAACCAGAGATCTTTTCTAATTCTTTTAAAAATCAGAAGCCTCCAGGGAGTCTAAGGGTTGAGTAATCATTTGGAAAAAAAAATGTGGATAAAGTAGATTTGGGGAGAAATGTTTAAGAAGGAAAGGGAGAGCCTGATGGAAGTGTTTTAGGCTCTGAAATCAGAATGAGGCACGTGCTGCGTCCACCTTAACCACTTTCCCGAAACAAAACCTGAAACCTCTTCGAGTCAGGGCTTTTTATAGAATGTCAGAAATGACTGAGTTTGCTCAGAGGTGCCTTGTCAGATTTTCCCTGTACTTCCTCACGACCTCCCAGCTCCCCTCTCCCCTGCCCGGCCCCCTCTTAGCGTCTTAAGCTATCGTAGGCTATCTTTAGGCTTGGAGACAAACCAGGTGCTTTCCTTGGTATTTAAGCAGCTTGCTATTTTGAAATTCCCTTAGAGAACTGTGGGCATTTTTATTTCTGTGTCTTGAAACAACTCTTTCCCTTTCTGAAGGAGAATCTGCTTATATAATGTAATACCCAGAAGCAGACCCTTGGGAACAGCCGGAGCTATCTTCGGGATATTTCGCAGGAAAGGAAATGCAAGTGCCATACGCGCCCTCCCACGGGGGTCTCAATTTGAGATATTTGCACAATAGCAGATTCTCAGAAGGATAAATATACACAACGCCGCCTTTCCAATTGAGTGGAAGCGGTAGGAAGCGGCACCTAGGAGGATGAGAGCCCACTAATAGCTCAGCCCGAAAGAGATTCTTGAGCAGTTCCAGAGCCAGGGCCCAACTGTCAGCAGAGCTTGCCAGGGAGACAGATGCTGCGGTTGGAAGACAGTTTTCCTCAGTCAGATATTTTGTTCTTGTAGATGGCCAACCACGACTCACCGGGCACACCGGAGAGAGAGAGGAGATGAGAAGAGTAAATTAATCATTTTATTAATCCCTGTTTAGAATTCAGTCATGTAACTAAATGTCAACCTGCTGAACTTTCCGTGAATCCAGAAGGGTTGCGAAGGCAGTTGCGGGGTTGGAAAGTTTTGCCAGGCGATGAAGCCGTCTGATTTCACCCGCAGATGGAATAACTGACGGTTTTGGAAGGCCACCTGCGGGAAATAGTGATGTAGGAATTATCTGGTCATCCAGGCTCAGTGAAAGCATGCTTCTGCGGGATCGAAGGGACTGGAATCGTTTTCCTCTGAGAGAAGGCAGGTTCAATCTGTTCCTTCTGTGTCTGTGCGTGTTTATGTTAATTAGAGGGCGTGTAAAGAATGATCTTTCCTTTGTTGTTCTTCTTTCTTCCTCTACCTCTCTCCACACCTATGTGATATGTATGCATGTGAGCACATATCATACCTCCATAGACGTGTTACATTAAGCCCAGTTTACCTCCGAAATATCAGCTTTCACCAGTGTTTATCTTTCACTTCCAAATCACCCAAATCTCCAGCGGTTGCAGTTGATTGGCTATAAGTCTGGAAGGATAGTGAAAATCAGTTTTTGTCACTGATGTGTGTAGCTAAATGGTGAGTTTTGTTCAAGTTTTCAGAAAGGGGTTAATGTTGTGGGCAGTGACCGCGTTTTCCTCTATTTTCCTATTCTCGAGATCGCTCGTTTCTTTTGGAAGGAAACAAAAGAAGAGTTTGGTACAGTTTCCCAGCTTCTCATTTTTGCGGGGGAGGCTTCAGGCTTCGTTTGAGCCAAGTGTATTTCATAGACCTACTCCACAGGTCTCTAAAACTGGAATGAGTTACGTGTTTGAGTGCCTGACAGCAGCCCCTATGCCAAACTTTTGATCTACCCGGTTTCTGATAGTGTCCCAGAAGTGTCCCTTTTCAGATCTGCATGTCCTTTGTGAGTTGGGATGGCAGGTGGCCAGAAAGTTGTGTGTTTGTGGAAAAAGCAGGCTTTTGTGTTTTCCCCACAACCAGCTATTTGGAGGGTGCTCTGGCCGCTGGAAACCGCAGCTGCGGAGCCAGTTTAGAGAGTAATTCACAATCGACCGGTGGAAGGCGTAGCCGGCCTGCTTGAGCCGCTGCGCTGGTCCGGCCAGTATGGAATGGTCTGAGATGAGGCCCTTCACCTCGAGGGCTACGTGTCTCTCCCTGCGTCTCGTGTCCGATCGAGCTCGGAGAGACGAGCCTGTCAATTTGTAGCACTCTCTGGAGAACTTGGGGTCTTGAAAACCCTGGGTCATATTGATTGTTGAGTGAAGGTGGCTGAATTTCTTCTGAGGTCGATCAAAATAATGATGACATTTTACATTTAACTGTTTTAGACACGTGTTCGTGAAAGCACGAAAAAGATGAACCATCTTGTGCATATGCCGGAAAGGTTACCCTTCTTCACCTTGACCTGCACGTAGTGCGTGCCTCATAAGTATCTGTTGGGTGAAAGCTCCATGGATTTCTTTTCCTTTGGGCACATAGGGAGGATGTACCATGCTATTTTTTAAATCTATGCCTGGCTGAATATATACACGCACATATATGGATTTTGTCATTGCAATTTCTGTTCCCTTACAAATAAGGAAAATGTCACAAATAAGACTGAAGGACAGATTTAGGTATTGAATAGTAAGTGTGTGGTGAAATTAGGATTAATAGAGTCCTGAATTTGCTGTCAAATGCTTAATATGAAGATATTTTTTATCATTTTTTTAAATTCTTCAAAAATTTTTAAAGATTTTATTTATTTTTACACAGAAGGGAAGGGAGGGAAATAAGGAGGGAGAGTAACATCAACGTGTGGTTGCCTCTCACGCACCCCCTACCGTGGACCCGGCCTGCAACCCAGGCATGTGCCCTGACTAGGAATTGAATCAGCGACCCTTTGGTTCACAGGCCGGCACTCAATCCACTGAGCCACACCAGCCAGGGTGAGGATATTTTAAATAATTGTTTTTACTTTTTATCTTTTACATTAATTAGAAAATGCCATCATAGTCATAATATAGGAGTTATAAAAGTAGTAACCTTTTTGGTATGAGAAAATGCATCATTATCTCTTTCCCTTCACGAAGAGAAGCCAGGTATGTTGTGTTTTACCAGAAGTTAGGGAAAGAGTGCATAAAACACAGGGGTCAGTAAACTATGACCTGTGGGCCTCATTCGACCTAGGATTTGTTTTTATATGCACACAAGCCAAAAATTGTTCATATATTTCCAAACGATAAAAATCAAAAGAGGGGAAAATTTCATGGCACTAACAATTACGTACCATTAGGGCATCTGCCTCCATGAATAATTTTCATGGGAGCACAGCCACACCCACTCAGTTGAGTGGTTTTCATGGATGCTCTGCCCACGGCAGCAGGGTCCCTCAGTAGGACCCACAGCCTGAAGGAGTTACTCTTTGTCCCTTCCCAGAAAAAGTTTGCTGGCCCTTTTCTCATGTGTGGTTTGCAGGGATTAAAAGGCAACACAATAAAATTGGTGCTTTTAAAAAATGGGTTCATATATATATTCATATATATATAAACGGGTTCAATATATATACTGGGTTTGAGCTGCATTGGAATTTTTCAGTTTCTGGATTATTGAATACATGAACCAAAGGGAGATTTTGAATCATGATGAGGTGATGCTGTTTCTAATGTTAGCTCTTCATTTTATAGACAAGCAGAGTGATTTCTTCCCTCCAAGATGAGAAGGAGTTGTGTTCAAAGAATAGGGTTTCAGATTAGAATGTGAAGCTTTCATTTTTTTTGTCCCTTTGTTTTTTTCTGATCCTTTTCAGTCAGTTGGATGAGTTGGCCCCTGCCCCATCTCCACACACACACGCAAGTTATTCCTGACAGATGTGATTTTTCAACCAGTGAAAGTATGAGGGGCATACATTACTAACTTTAATTCACATACCTTTGAACCCACCTCCACCCCCCACCCAAGAGTATCTCTAGCCCAGGGAAACCAGATTTATTTATAGTCACTTAAGAAAACTCTATGGAGTATTATGACGAGCAGGAATTGTGCCCAGGTGTGGAATTAGGAGAATGAAGAGGGGAAAAAAGGTGTATCTCCTCACGCCATCAAAGACCTGCCAGTAGTAAGAAGTAGACAAAAAAAAAACAAAGCATTTCATTGTGAGATGTTGAATAAAGTACATTATAGTTAGTAAGAGTAACAGTGGGTGATATTTATTGATCAAACCTTCTAAGCACTTTATAGGTGTCATATCATGGAATCCTCAAACTGATCCCATTCTTTGTAAGAGGAGCAAACTGAGGCAAAGAGCTTACCTGGACACTTGGATGGTGAAGCAAAGATTGGAGCGCAGGCCACTGACTCCAGAACCTAAACCTTGACTATCATTCTTTGAGGTTCTCCCCAAAGTGCTAAGAGCATATTTCATATGTGCTGTATCCTGAGGATGTGGATTAAACGGATGGCTTTTTATGTTTAACTGTGGCATGAGGAATGAGTCCGAACGAACAACACAGGAATGGGGGGCAGGCTCGGTAGCACCTGCAAAGGTGCAGAGAAAAGACGGTGTGTGATGACTTTGGGGAAAAGAGATGTCTTCCTTCACCCCTTGTGAAGTATAGCATCAGTTCTGGAGGGTGCTGGCCACTGTGGGAGTCATGTCACACAGAAGCAGTGGGTTTATTTAGCAAACCTTTATTGAGATTACGCCCAGCACCAGGTGCAGACTTCAGCCTGATTTTGGGGATGGACAGAGAAGGCTTTTGTAGGCCTGGTGTTTGAGCCGAGACCTCAGTAACAAGAAGGGATCAGGCGCTTGGAGACGTTGTGGGACATTTTCAGGCCAGAGGAGCAGTAAATGCCAAGGCCTGGAGGTGGGAATGAATGTGAGCTGTTGGCGGGATGGAGAGAAGACCAGGTGTGGTTATAGGAGGCCAAGGAGGGAGAGAGTAGTCCATGATGAGATGAGGGGGTGGGGGAGTGTGTTGTCAGTGCCCAGGCTGTGAAGGATTCTGTAGGTCATGGGGAAGAATTTTTAGATTTTATTCTCAGGGCAGCAAAAATTTATTGGAGAAGTTTAAGTAGAGGAGTACCATGGTCATATTAATATTTTTTTAAAATGATATATCTCCTAGACCTAGTCATTGTGACTTGGTTGGGTGTCCTCCCAAGGACCAAAAGATCGTAGGTTCTATTCCCAGGTCAGGGGCACATGCCTGGGTGGCGGGGTCAGTTTCCACACTGGGGCATGTACAAGAGGCACTCATAATGTTTTGCTCTCATATCAACGTTTCTCTCCCTTGCCTTCTCCCCCTACCCCTTCCCCTCTCTCTGAAATCAATAAGCATGTCCTTGGGTGGGGATAAAAAGGAACAACCTCCCTTCAGTGATGCTGGATCTAAATTATAACTCAATGAATCTGACTTAAAGAGAGTAGCTATCAAACTTCTAGCTCCAGTAATTGATTTATAGAAAATAGAGGGAGAGGGGAATATGGTTAAATGACACTGCAGAGATATGATGAGCACAATTCTAATTTTATCCCAGTATCCACAGTTTTCCAGACAGGTGATGATGAACTCACGTCAGAGTGGTAGTGGTAATAAGGGGCAGATAGACAAGGGATGTAGTTTTCAGGTAGAATTAACAGCTCCAGCTGATACACTGGTTGCAAAAATGAGGGTAGGAGAGGAACGAAGGATGACTTCTAGGATGTTTGAACATTAGAGTGAAGAGTGGCACTGTCTACGGAGAAAGACTATCTTTTTGGCAGAAAATAGCAAAACCATACCTAAAATGAATGGGGATCTAGTGGAGGCAGATTGACCGGTGTCAGGCTCAAGAATGAATGAAGGAATCAAGGCTTGGAGTCAGGGACTCTGGGGTGAAAGACCATTTTGGAGATTCTGGTACCAGATGCTGAGCCCATTGATTCAAGTGATGAAAGTTAGAAGAGAAAGAAGGCAGGGGATTTTAACATATTTAGGAAAAGGAATCAGTATGACTAAATTGGACGTGGGAGGGGGGAAGGAAGACCCTGTATGCCTTCAGGTTGATGGTGAGGACATGGCAGATGGTCAGAAGTTGAGGGGGGAAAGATGAGAACTCTAATTTGACCCGCTGATTTTGAGATGCCTTTCACAGGGATGCCCTGTAGACTTAGATAGATAATGAGTCTGAAGCATAAGGGAGAGACATGGACAAGGTCCCTTTGGTAGTGTCAATGTGAGCAAAATTGCCAAGGAATTTAATAGGAAGAAGAGAGAAGAGAGGAGAGAAGAGAAAAGAGACCTGGGGATGGAGTGTTGGGAAGCACAACATTTCCAGCACGGGCTGAGGACGAGGGAGTACAGGGAAAGATTGAAAGTGACCAGCGAGGTGAACCCTGAGGCAATACTGTTGTAAAACTAGGCAGAAAAGGGTTTTAAGAATCAGGACACTATATGCAGTGTCAGGTGCTACAGAGGTGTCTTACAAAATTTGGATTGGAAAGTATCCAATCAGATTTGGCCATTAAGCAGCCACAGTTACATAAACAAGGTCACAGCTGGTGGAGGATGGGGTTACATTGGAATAAGCAAATTAATGGGAGTTCAGAATATGGGAGCCGAGATAACTAATCCAACCAAAGAGTTAATACAAACAAAATAGAAATTAGGAAGATCAAAAGGAAAAATGATTTCTATCAGATTATCAAGGGATAGATGCCAACATCTATTTGAATTGTTAGGTTGATTCTTCTGACATTAATAATCAGGAATTTAACTTTCTTTATGGAACTGTACTGTTCATCTGAAGGTTTTATGTTATAAATCACACTTAGGAGTTTATAATTGGGAACATATTTAAATCAACCTGTAGACAGATCTTCATAATTCAAAAGTAACTTCTACCAAGTGCATTTGTGTATGTATTGCTTAAAGAAAGGCTCACTAAAAATGTAGTGCATCAAGAAATCAATGTGCAAAAAATAATAGATGTTTTGGTCATGATGTAGGTATGCTGTTTGAGTATATCATATTTTATTCCAGTCTGATTGTTTAATTAGGAGCCACTTATGTAATAAAATGGATAGAATAGATCAATTAGTTTGTGGTGGTGTGCAGGTTTTGAGATGGAAATCTAAAGTAGCTGGTACAAAAGCTACTTTAAGGTTGTTCTGAAATGCAGAAGCTCTGCATTTCTAAATTGAAACACAGTTGTGATGTGATGAAAGCCTCTGAAGTTTTCGGTTCATGGGGAAAAAAAATTTGGCGTTACAGCGTTCACTGTATAAGCCTTGGCTCAAGGTTCTGAAGTTGATGATGGAAAGGAAATTATCTCCTAACGCTAACAGCATCATGCATTACTCTCATTCTCTTCGAACTGATGGAAAACTCATCCTCAAGGCATTCATATTTCACATTTCTCATTCTCCAGATTGTAGGCAGAAAGCCGAGATCTGGAATCTCGATTTCTTGATCAACTGGTACTTGCTCGATTTATGGGGTCGGAAGAGTTGCACTGTCCAAGTCCTACTCCACACACACACACACACACACACACACACACACGCAAACAGTAACAATAATAAGAAAAACAGGTTAAATGTTCCTCATTTTTGTATAGTCCTTGACAAGCAGATTCAGTCCAAGTTTTAGCTCTTGCAATGCAGGCTGCAAAATCCCCACTGTCACATGTTACTGTGGATGTGGCTTTCCAAGTTCTCCATGAGAACAGCCCCCTGGATCAAAAGACGCAATATCATATCGGGACTCTGCTTGTTTTATTCAGCAAAGCACAGAGTACGAGCTTGTCGATAGCTGAAATCTGACTACCCTTTTAGTTTTCTCTTGCTCTCTCTTTTTTTAAACAGACAAATCTCTTTGGAGTCTCCAAATGCTGATTTTATTTTGCTTTCTGCCACTCCTGCCTTTATTTATTCAGTGAGTTACTTATAGAAAGAGTTGTTTGCTTGAGTTGATCTAATTCATATCATATAAAAATTCTTTTTGCACTTAGAGCAAATTGATTCTGTTGTTCACAATAATATTTTACCCTTCTTGTAACAAACAGTAAAGTGACAAGGGATATTTTTGGACAGACTCTGTAGTTCGTATGAAAAAGGACTAGGGAAAAAAATGGCCTTTTTTCAGAAAAATATCACTGTAGTAGCATAGCTATTTCAGAACCATAAATCACTTAGGAGAACGTTTAGTGTAACCTCCTAAAGGGAAAATTGGACCTAAAGCAATAACACAACTCACAAAACCATGTATACAACCTATTTTGTTGACTAAATGAAACAAATCATAAGATATTCAATCTCATTTTAACCCTATTGTTAAGACAGAAAACACTATATTTAAAAATCGCATCTTGAAAAAAGAATTGTAACTGTGAGTGAAAGCTTTCTGGGGTAAAATAAATTAGAAACATTCAAAATTTGTTAATAATCAATTAATAATAATAATGATAATATTCTTTTGATTGTTCCCTTGTAAAGTACTAAACACTGGAGAGGTCATTTTGCAATGATATGAATTTTCCCCCTTAATTTACAGTTTCTTCACATAAAATAATTAAATACAACTAATGTATTTATAATTCTTTTTGCTTGGTGACATTTTTTTTCTAAAAAACCCTCTAGGTCTCATTTGCAAATCTGCTTTGAAGTTAATTTCATGGAGATCTCCCTGATTTGTACTTGTGGCAAATTATTGTGAAACTAAAAGGAAAATATCTAAAAAATCCAAATCATCCCAACTTACCATTTATTTCATCTTTTGTTTAAATTGGTTTACTTTCTACCATGCAAGTGATACTTAGTTCTTCAAGTCTCTAATAAATTAAACAGATGTGATAAAATCTTTCTATGAATTAATATAGGATACTGCAGAATTCCTGTTTAATAGTCCAGGTGTCTTCACCCAAGAACACTTATTAAGATACCTATCATCTCATTAAAATGTCCCTACAAATAAAAACCTCTTTCGAGTGTGATTTCCCTTTTAAATTGTAATTTGGACAATCGAGGGAAGAGTATTTTCATTATGCAAATGATTCCTGATGCTCAAATCAGAGCTTAATTGTCAGTGAATAGGTCAGTGTATATTTCCTTGTTAATATTTGAAGTTTTAGTTGAAACCATTTCATGGCACAAATGACAAGTTTCTGTCTTGTACCATAATTTCATTTATTGTGGCCACAGTCAGGATGAAACTCTATCATGTGCCTTTGTGATTGACAATCACCATTTCTCCTCTGGTCGGTGACGTAGAATTTCTTCTCTGTCTTAAAATAACAAAGACATTTTGAAGATATGTATCATTTTAGAGCAAGACAGTTAACAATCCTTCAAGTGTCTCATTTCTAGTAACACAATAAAATTCAGTGAGCAAATACTTAGACTGATGATCTCGGAAGAGGGACTCGCATTGCACAATAGAAGGTAAGATGCTTTGCATAACACGTGCACCCTTTGCAGATGGCTCATTATGAACACGGAGGGTGTGTAATGAGCACTTCAGCTTCTTTTACTCAGAAAATACACTCAACTCTCAGTTACAGGCTTTTGGACGCTCTAGTTTGTGGATTATCTGTAACAAAATGTTAATCCCAGCCGTGATTCCGAGTCAATTCCTTTGCTCAGGAATTAGAATTCATTTTTAATATTAGCCTTCGGGGTAGAAACATGATTAGAAATGCAGAATAATGCTTTCATTCAAAACCAATTAAAACAACGTCTGGATTCTCCAACATAATGGGTAATTCACAGTACTGCACTTCTCCATTAGAAAAGATTGAGTTTGATATATTGAAAGATGACTTAAAACTTAGTCACTGAAATAGATTTCAAGAAAACATTTAATTTTAGTTTTTACTGAGGAGGAAAATAGTTAGCTTTGTGCATCTTTTGAAAAATACAAAATTGCATTAAAATCTTGTCAGAAAGGTACAGTTTTTTTGATCTGTTGTAAAAATTGTTTCATATAAACCATACCATATTTACTTTAAGGTAGCTGTGCATTGCTGTGCAATGAAGTATTACGTTACAGTATATGGAGAAATCATCACTTACAAAAGTTATGCATTTGTGGTAGTGTTATGTAATCTGGCACATTTTTATTTCACGCAGAAAAACACAGTCGAGAGGAAGATAAGAAAAGGCATATTCTGTAAATGTATATTGTATTTACCACATCCATTGGCTTTACTTTTTGGAGATCTTGTATTTAAAACCAAAAATGGGAAATGCTATTACTCTTTGAACAAGCATGTGGCTTATTATTTTGTTATGCTTAGCGGTGTTATTAAGGAAATAAAATTCGATACATGAAAAGATTTTTAATAGATTTCCAGCTTGCTGCTTGTGTTTTCTTTTAAGCAGTATGCTCCCGACTTAGAAGGGCCTTGCGCTGTTCAGTGTCAAGAGCTTTCTTTCCGCTGCTCAGCCTGCTTGTGCGAAGGGAGTGCGGGAGGGCAGCCTGTCAGATGCACTCGCAAGTTAAGTAAAAGGCGTTCAGTCTGACCACTGCACTCGCCTGGCTCTCACTTTTAAACTGGCCTTTCTTCCCAACTGTTTGCCTAAGATGATTAGAATATGGTGTCAGGAAAAAATAAATACATTTATTTAAAAAATTAAAAACTGAAGAAAACATCTGCCATGCAACTCACTAAGAAAAAATATAAAGCAGATTTTTCTGTTTTTAAAAAACAAGGAATGCTTTGAAAGGTCGGTTTGGTTTTTGTTTTCCTTTCCGTGGGGACTCCGTGGGTCTCGCCCGCCTTGCTGTTTCCGAGGCAGTGTGGGGCGTCCTCAAGGGCCGGCTGGTCCTGCAGTGTCTTTGCCGTGTCTGCGTGCAGCGCACACGGACTCACAGAAGCCTCTCTTTGTGGCTGGGAGTGGTCTGCTGAGGGGAGGGAACGTGGAAAAGATGTCAGGAAGATTCATCACCCCTCCCAGGGTATCAAATATATGCATTCTATTAGTTTGTCAGTCAAAGAAAAGCCAATTTTTGACCCAAACCTGTAGAACATTCTTGAAGAGCATGGTTGATATTTAATAAGAAGGATAGATTGTTGCTCTATTTCCACCATTTTGGACTTTTCAAATGTGGCTTCCTTGACTTTAAGTGAAGACAGTCTCTTGCCACAAATAACATTAACTATACCAAACTTTTAACATGGTGTCATGTGTCACATGTGCTTAGTCTTTATTATTGTTTAATTTTTCATCACTACTTATCCCACCATCACTTCCTTCTCCCACCTTCACTCTCTCCCCTCCTCCCTGCAAACACCACTGTTGTCCTTGTCTATGAGTTCTCGTTTTTGCTCAATCCCTCTACCCCACTACCCTCCACAAGCTGTCAGCCTGCTCTCTGTCTATGAGTCTGTGTCTGTTTTGTTAGTTCAATTTGTTCATTAGATTCCACAAAATCATCCTGACACTTTGTCTCTAAGTGGCTTCTTTCACTGAGTTTTAAAAATGAATCTGCTGTTTAGACGTCCTTGCTGGCAACGAGTGCTCATTCCTGCCAGAGTATTTAAGTGAACTGTGGTAGGGCATACCAGCGAGGATTCGGACACAGACCTGGGAGCCTGGACTCGCTCTCCCAGTCCTTGTGGACCTGTAGTTTGGGGGTTCCCTCCCAAATGTGTTGTCCTTGAAAACAACCTAGAAGCCCTGAATTTGTGCCCTCAGACCCCAGATTCCCTGTGACCAGGTTAATGTACTTACTGTGATTTTTGCAAAACTGTAAGAATAACCAGATGTAAGAATTCCCCAAATTCTAGGGAATTTCTGGTCAGTGCAGTTGAAGAGAACATGGAAAACCCTTTTCCATCACGAATCTCTCAAAATCGCTAAGCATGTGGGAGCTTGTTTCTTTACAAGCATTTTTTTTGTTTTTGTTTGCTTTTGAAGCAAATTGTTTTATCATTTGATTCAGTTTTACTTGATGCAAATGCTAAAGCATGGCGTTATCAGAAAGTGAAGCCACACAGAAAAGTAAAGAGAAGAAACTTTTAAACCAGCCACATTCCCATCATCTAACTAACCACTATTAATAAGTAGGTGACATGCGTTCTTCCAAAGAAATATATTTTTATTTACATGTGTGCATATTTCTACATACCAGACCACAGGTATGTGATATATTTAACCTTACATAGTGGGAATTATTTATTTATACATTACCACATATCTCTTTTTATAACCTCCCATTATATCATGCTTATTTTTGCAGTCAATAAAAAGTTTTCAAAGACATAACTCACTGCCCGTGCACTAATGATTCTATTTAACAGATTTTAATTCATGTACTCATTTTCCTGCCATTGATTCCTCACAGTTTTACACGTAATGGAGATGCTTACATTTTAAATGTCATTATTGCAATGCTTTAACATGCATATTTTCATTTCTTTTGCCTTATTTCCTCATTGCCCAGAATGACCACGTCTGCTTGTCTGTTAATCTCAAGATCGTATATACAGACATAACTCCCAACAGCACTTTGCAGCCTGCAGTGAAAAGGACAAGCATGTTAACTCTAAGAAACTATTTTAATTCGAGTTTTTCCAATTTAAGGAAGAGAGTTTAAAGAAGTTACAGTAACTTTAATGCATCATATATACTCTTTTACCTTACTTAGCTGTTAATTTATGAGTACAGTACATATGTAGGTCAAACAAAACAACAAATATGTATAAAAAGTTGCCAGCTCTCTCTGCTAGCCATTCCTCAGCCCATTCTCCACTCACAATTTTGTGGTAACTTTAATGTTAATATTGTGTTGCTTATCATTTTATACTTTGCCGTAGGCTTATGTAAATAAATAATTTAATAAGGCTCCCACTCCCAGTGAAAAAATCGAGGATCTTACCAGGCTCCCTCCACTTCACTTATATGCCATGGTAAACCCCTTAGTTAAATGTATGCATCAGATTCATCCCTTTTCATGGGGCATAATGAACCATTGCCCAGCAGATGAGGTTCCACCTGTCCACCGTTTTTGTGCCCACTGGCTGTGGTGTGGTTTCACTCCCACCAGCCAGCACTTGCTTCTTTCTGAAAGGTTTTGCTCCTGCTAAATATCCCCTTGGGGGCAGCCAGGCATCAGTAACTGACAGGTGCAGTGGTCTATGTGGGACCACACTGAACATGACCCCAGCAGTCTGCAGAACTTCCCTGTGTGAATGCGTCAGATCCCCGCACTTGAGATTCACACTGACTCCCTCCCTCCCTCCCCATCTCCCTTCCCTACCTGTTTTTTCTAGGAACACTTCCCAGTCAATCATTTTTACACAGACCTCATCCCAGGGTCAGTTTCTGGGGAACTCAGTCCAAGATGCGCAGTGTGTGTACGTCATGATTTTCTTCCCTGCTAATGGACATGTCAGTAGTTTATGCTCTTGGATCTTACAACCATCCCTTCAGCTGTCACACTTCCATCTACATCCTTATGTGGCACTGTTTTTCTCTGTCATTAAGATAGATTCTTCCTAGCATGGAGATTCCTGAGTAAAAGAGTTGATGTAGTTTTTAAATTTTAATAGACACAGGCAGACGAAAATCCAGAAAGACTTGGCAATAATTCATACTCTTTCCATCAATGGATGGCTATGTCTCCCTGGTTTCCTACACCCTCGACCACACAGGATATTAACAATTGTAATTTTTTTAATCTAATGAGTCAGAAGTGCTTTCATTATCATTTCCATTTACCTGATTATTAGTGAAGTTGGGTCTCCTCTGGTGTACGTGTGTGTGTGTGTTTGACAGTGCTTAGTATTGCTATTTGCATGATCTTTCTGAATCGACCATCTATTTCATAGTGGGTACGCTATGGTTTTCCTTTCAATTTATAGGATATGTATAGGTGGGGATATCTTTTTCTTAAAGATTTTATTTATTTATTTTAGAGAGATGGGGAAGGGAGGGAGAAAGAGAGGGAGTGAAACATCAATGTGTGATTGCCTCTAGCACACCCCATAGTGGGGATGGCTAGATGGGGATATCTTAACTTTTTGTCTGCATACGTGTTGAAACTTTTCTTCCAGCTGCCATTTGTTTGGACATTGTTTCAAAGGCCACTTAGAAGGAGAAGCAGATAAATGTACTGGGGATATTTCCAGGGTTTGGGACGATGCCTGGCCATTGGTTCCCGCTGTATTGATGCACACGTCTATGAATCATACGCATCGTTCCTCTTTGGGTCAGTGTGTGCAACTTGAGTAAATGCAGACCGTCCTATTTATAGGGCTGTGCTTTAGGAATTCCCACAACAAAGCTTTGAGCCTGGGTCCTGCAGGCTGTCCCACTTTCAGCTTTGTGCTTCACATTGAGACATGAGAGGAGGAAACGGATCAGAGGCCTGGCTGTCCAAGTGTGTGGTTAGCAAGCACTTGGAAGAAAATGAGCTTCCACCAGAAAACGTGAGAGGATCAGCTGCATTGTGCCATTCAGATCAACTCATTTAAACCCATCAACAGAGACGTGCGCTCCACAGTTGCATTTTAGGCTTCAATGATCTGTTGTGATAGTTTGTATTGATTAAGTGATCAAGTGCATAGGTACACATGCATGTGTGCCCGCCCTACTCTATTCCATTCCCTCCTGTGATTAATCTGAGCAAAAAATGGAACATTCTCTCCTGCACTTCTTTCTCCTTTGTGCTGTCCACCTCTTATTAACTCTCACCCATTCATTAATTTTTCCATACTGCTGTGCTCTCTGCTTATTTTAATAATTAGAAGTATAAAAGTTTTTATTGTTCAAAACAAATAAATGGCTACATAATTAACAGAACTTGCGTGTAGCACACTTTTCTCTTTGGAAGAAAATGTTAAGAAAGAAGTGTCTAATATTTAAGCAAAGGATGTCTGTATCTAGTTTGTAGCCTCAATGAGAGAATAATTAAGTGGCAGGGTCCCAGGTTTATAGAGATAATCTTTTAAATCTCCA
This sequence comes from Trachops cirrhosus, assembly GCA_028533065.1. Lineage (NCBI taxonomy): Eukaryota > Metazoa > Chordata > Mammalia > Chiroptera > Phyllostomidae > Trachops > Trachops cirrhosus. Next base: position 7,980,251 of record CM052546.1, on the reverse strand, counting down.
AATTCCTCAAAGCTTCCTCAGCCTTGGGGTTGTCAAACTTGCTTTTTACTGATCTCTGCATTTCAACTCATGCACACACAAAAAAAAGTTTTTCCCCTGATCACAGGAAAGGAGCAGCCCTGTGATATATATGTGTCCTAATTAAAGCTTAAATCTAGTTCCCAGCAATTGCACTCCTGCACTGTTACAACCAGAGAGTGAAATATTTTCAGCTTTGTCCATCCATCACACTGATCCTCAAGTTGCTGGTAATATCAGCTAGAAGAGTATCTGAATTAGGGGCATTTTTCATAATGACTTCTACTATACTTCTTAACTGGCCAGTTAGTATTGAAGATATCACTGGAATTTATCCCTAAATGTAATTGAATTTTTTATTGGTTTTAGGATATAGTTCTTCATTGTTTGGTTCAGATACGAACCATAGGAAGTAAAGAATGGGGCACAAGCTGCTGTGAGGACAGCAGTAAAATTTTACAAAGGGACTAGGTCTTCTAGGAAGTCAAACCCTTTGGCCGGAGATGCCATCCATTTGACATTTTAATGGACATCCTCCTGGGTGTGTGACTAAGGATCTGTGTGAGAACCTAGGAGTGTTATATTTTGGCAAATAATTCATTATTTTGAAAGGTGAATAAAACTCTTCTACTTGGATACCTAATAGGGTTAGCTATCCTGTACTTTATGGCTATTTGGGCAAACCTATTATTTCATAACAGCTAATAGTTCCCCCTTTAGGAATTTCACCATGATATTTTAGATCCCCCCAAAATAAGTAATTTATGAAGCTAGGGTTATTGTTTTAATGTGACAGAACGAAGGCCACCATGTTTGGATGAATGAATGAGTGATAACAGCAAATGAGCAAAAGTAAGCTGCTAAGACGGGCCTGGGGTTTTACCCAGCGTGTTATAAACATCACACCATTTATTCCTCGTAACACCCGTGTGCACTAGGTAGTATAATTCTCCCTGTTTCATAGATGGGAAGAGAAACAAAAGATTAAGTCACCTGGTCAGCCCAATAATGTATCTGGGCTAGTAAAGTGAAATTCCACCAGTCTTTATGGGACATTGAGGACAGCTTGAAATATCAATCCTTTGGAAAGATTAAGTTAATGCCTTTTGGTTTTTTAACTGAGCTAAACTGCTCACTCCTGTATCTTCTGCTCTTCTTGTACAAGGAAATGGTTAACACCATTCATCTCGAGCAAGAGCCTTCATAACTGAAAAGGAAAGTGGTGAAATCCATAACCTCTGTAATTCTCTGTGCTCCTGTTCCTCTTTAACAAACCCTGTCTTCGTCTCAGAAAGGTGACTTTAAACCAGGCTATGGTTCCTAACATCTATAATTCTCAGTAGAAATGCTTAAATGTGTGGGTTTTATTTATAGGAACATGGATAAGGACAGAGTTTCTGCATCCATGGAGAAGGACTCGCTGTGAAGTTGAAAATGGAGTTTTACACATGAGTCATAGCAATTCTCCATGCTCTTCGGGTACTTGCATATGGGGGAGCCAAGAGGCCCGAGCACCTAAGCCTGGATGGGGCACAGGTGAGAGGGGGGGATCCTTGTTTGTTATATATACCTGCCCTGGCAGCCGAGGTTTGGGAGTCCTTCTGTCCATTAACAGAAGAATCTGAGGCCAGACAGGGAGTCGGAGGGTTAGTCTTCTCCATTAGAAATCGAGAGTTATGTTGATTTCTTCACTGAACTCACTTGGCAGGTTACATATATTAGGATTTCATTTCCTCTCCCAGAAACTAATATTAGTAGTATAGATTTATGTCACAGGGTATGATTTGTTATTAGATTATTTCTGTCTTTGTTGTGGAGATCCAGGCTATTGACTTGTAAACGTGGATTGTTCTTTTGGCTGCGAGTTTACTAAGGCAGAACATCATGAGGCCGAGGGCCCGGGAACCATTCAGCTTAGTCTCTTCTTCTGACTTTCTTGCCATGAGGATTCTTGTCCTCATGGAATTGGCCTCCTGGTAACCATAAAAATCAGAATGCAGACACCCAAAACAATTTGGCTTGTAGTACTATAATCGATTTTATTGGCCTTTGGCAGTTCTATACAGAAGTCTTGTAACATCCCAGATTAAACACTTTTCACAAAGATTATCTCTAAACTCCTCTGTACGTCCCTTGATTCCATTTCCTCCCACCCTAAACTTTAGTCCCCGCATCCAGCCATCATTTCAATGCATATTTATCAGGTGCTTACAATTTGTCAGGCATGCCTGTGGTTCTGGAGGCACGCTAGCGATGATGATTGACGAGACCCCCCTCTCTCCTAGAACTCACATGCTGGTGAGGCAGGGGAAGACAGATGATAACATAAGCAACCAGTAAGCAAGATAATTTGAGATGGTAATAATGCTACAGCGGTAATAAACGCAGAGCGTCCATAGCGAGTGATGGGGCAGGAGAAAGGTTTTATCGAAGGCTGGAGAGAGCACTCTGAGGAGGTGACATTTGACCTGAGATCTGACTGATGAGAAGGAACACAATGTATGAGTTCTGGAGTGCCCATGTCAAAGAATAAATACAGAAGGACTCTATTTGGGAGCATATATTTTTCACCTTTCCTGTCTGTAGCTTGTGTACACGGCTCATTTGTTTGACAGTAGTATTCCAATTTGATGGAAATGCAGGAAAGAAATGGATGCCATTTGGGCGGGGGGAAGTCAACCCACATTAAAAAGTTCCAGCGAAGACTGAGGGAAGGAGGTAGAGTCGAACATAATGGAAGCAAGTTTATTTCCAACTCTGTAGCATTAGATTGTAAGACAATCAGGTAAGATACTATTGTGACTCGTGAATAATAAAGTTTTCCAATATGTTTACATTCATAAGGTAATATTGACAAGCTCCTTTTGAAAATGACGCAGGTTGGCAAACCAGTGTGCCTGGTCTTAGGAAACACTGATGCCATGAGATCTGGAGAGAGATCCGAAGGGGAACAAGTGCGTCGTCATAGTCTGAATGAATCAGGATGAACATGCATAGTATAAACTTATTTTGGGAAAAGCAAGTATCAGACTGTAGGATTTAGGGATTATTTGCTGGTGTCTTATGCCATCTAAGGAAACCAAACATCAAGATTGTTCCTTTAAATAATGTTGAACTTTATCAGAGGACGACCCAGACTTTCATAACGAGTACCACAGAATTTGAATTTGACGAGGATTTTGAAGAAAGGTAAAATAAGGCTTTGCGTATTTTAAGGTTAACAGAGTAGAAGATTTTAATGATTTGCTCTTAGCTTGGGGGGAGCACATGAGGAACAAAAAGCATTCAGTTCTGTATATTTTAATTTTCTTTTTCCTTTCCCCTCTCCCTAACTCTATGGTAAAAGCTCTGGCCCAACAAAGGAGACCTGTGTCAGGGTTAGTCCGCCAGTCGTCCTGGGCACGGCAGACCTGTGTTCGGAATTTTAATGACTCTCTTGCCCCTCTCGTGCCGCTCGGGGTGAGAGGCCGTAAGGGACTAATAGGCCAAATAGACGAAGCTGTGCAATAAGCCTACAGAACCCGGTTCCACGCAGAGAAAGAACCCAGGCTGGGTGCTCCAAAGTGAACAGATGGGGCTGGTTAATTCAGCTGCCCTGACACAGCAATTAAGGGAATTAAACCTGGCCTGTTCCATCACACCGAGCATCCTTACACCCACTCTTCTTCCACGATCCAGTGATGCTTGGGGTCTAAGAGTTATCATCGTAGACCAGGGCGAAATCAAACATGATCAATCCCAGCTGTGACATTTCACCCTTTCCCCTAAATAAATGCATTTGTGAACGGAGGGAGCTTCTGCTGGCTCTACCTAAATTAATCCCTTTTTAAAAGGGTACATGAAAACTGCTGTAGCTTTGTTTTATGATTTAGCTATCTATTCCAAGGGTCTAAAAATTTATAGAAACCATCCTTATACAAACCTGTTTCCTAGTTCTAATGCAAGGCTTTGTTGGGTGCATTTTATTTTTTATATATAAAGTGTGTAAAGGGTTTAAATGTTTTTCTAGTACATAGTAGGCTCCCAATAAATATCTTGAATTAGTGAATGTAAGAATAAATGACTAATTTATCTTATTGGCTTTTTGGAATATTTTGAAAAATCTAATTATTTCTGGTTATTTCAGTGGCTTAAAAAACACATTTTTTTCTTCAAAATGACAAACTCTTCTAAAATATGATGAAAGTAAAGGGAACATAGTAATTCTTTTTTAGTTACATCTTTGCAGAGAGCAGCGTTTACAATCGTTTTTGAATTTAAGTGGGGGCAGTAAAAATTCTTTGCACAGTGGTATTAGAGCACGCGGGTGTTTGGCTGAGGTTCCAACCTAGAAATCACCTTTTAAACACAGGCATTTCTCCAAAGGGCATATGGAATGTCATTTTCCTAGCATAGGGATATATTTTGTGGTATGTTTACTCTATATTCATATGCATCCCAGGGTTTTTGGATGGTTGAAAAAACTTCTTACCCATTACTTAGACAATTATTATTATTATATAAGATAATACATAATTTCTGCAAAGTACTTACATGTCGCAGTTTGTTTTTGTCTGTTTGACACCTCGCCATTTCACAGTGGCTGTGTCTTCACGGTGAGGATGCCAGTGTGTGCCATTCTGCACCTGTTCTGAGTGGGTAAATCAAGTCATCGTGCTGGAAGAACAAAATGTAAGGTTTTCTCCCTTTGATTTGAGGAGACTGTTGTTTTCTCCAGTCTGTGATGTTGAGTCCTCGTATAGACACCGAACATACCAAAGTCATTTCCTTTTCGGTCTCTCTTGTACCAATTTATGTTTCCATCTTCTCCCGTGATTAAGCCTTAGAGGCCCATAAAGTGAGGGAAGTTCCGGCACTGGAACAGCAACGGAGGCCTCCTGTCTACTGAAGAATTATCAGCATATACTGCTAATTGGATTGTACTGAATGATGCCATTTCTCATGGTAGTCTCTTTCATGGCTGTTTCCGAGTATATTAGGTAGGAGATAAGACAAAAAAAAAACAACTGCTGGTTATGTGGATAAAGTAAAAAAACTGAGTATATGAATCGACTTTACATTAGCAAGAATAGTTCTCCTCCTCTCTAATGTTTGGGCTGCATGAAAGGTTGATAAACCCAAGCTAGTGCTTGTCTGATGGAACTGAAGCCACGAGGGTGGATCCTTTTATGATGGCTGTGAACTCTCTCCTGGTTCTTGTAGCTGTCCTGGGAAGAAAGGATAACGGAAAATGCTTCCCCCTTTCTTACTAATATGACCACTCATCCAGATGAGGTCCAGAGTATCCCTGTGAGAGCAAGGCACTTTGGTTTACTCCAAAGCCCCCCCGATTACGACCTAGTGAGAAAGTGGGATTTGGCGATATGTAGCTTCCAGGAGATTATTTGTCATGGGTGTTGTTTAGAGAGATCTGTCAGCTGCTAACAGTGGTGCCTCAGATACAGGCACCTACTCACGCCCCAAATTAAATTCTCTCAGCCTCTATACTTCCCTGTCATGACTTTATGAGGTGGCAAATATATATGAATATTTCCTTCAGAGATTTGATTGAGTAGTAGTTATTTTCCTGTTCTGGTCTTATTACAAACAAAAAAATTTCATCATGAATATTGTACTTGTGGGCTTTTTCATCTCTACTGAGATGAATCAGTGTATTTAAACTAGGTTAATTTTGACAAAATAAACAGACCAATTTCCAACCCAGTGGTCTTGTGCTTTTTCAGCCATATAGCTAAAGAACACCAGGAGAAATTCTGAATTATTTATCCGGAAATAGTGCAATATAATTATTTATATTGCAGTGGAAAAGCGATTGTTTTACTATAAATGTATGCAGAGCCCAAAATATCTTATACAATACTAGTAAATGTCTATTTTCTAAACATTTTTGCCTAGTAGAAACTGATGTTCATTGATACCAGTGAAATGAACTAATGTTTATCAAATATGTACTGTGTGCCTGACACTTGATATATCAGGTCACGTAGACCTCAGAACAATACTGTGAGATAGGTGTGTTCTTATTCTAAAATTTAGAGGACTATTTTGAATATTCAGTTGCTTTTAGTTATTAGAAATCGCCTGATGGAAACTGATGAAAGCACCAAGGAAATTTTATATTATTTTATGTAACTGGAAATCTAGAGATATATCAGATACAGGCAGGATCTGGTTAGAGCTCTGGCTTACTCCTTTCCTTTAGTTGTGACATCCTTCTCCATCTATTCTAATTTCTGTCAGTGTTGTTGTCTTCGGACTGTTTTCCCTAATGGTAAAAAAGAGCCTCTGAGACTGACCAGAGCAAAGTATTTTCTTGCTCATGTCTAGTGGTCACAAGAGAAGCTGGCTCCCCTTCCTCTGCAGAGAAAGGGAGGATTCGCCAAGATGCTTGGACAGCAGCCTATATTCAAATCCCATTGGCCATTCCTGACCTCATGCCTACTGCTGAGCCAATCACTGGCAAGAGGGAAGGGGATTACTGTAAGTTTATACGAATCAGAGCTCAGGCCTGAAGGTGGAGATGGGGTCAGCTTCCCCCTCCCCTTTCTTTGGTTATAATTGGGAAGATGAGATCACTGGACACAGTTGAGATTCTTCAGAGAAGGAGGAAGGTGTGAATGGATTCTGGGTAAAAAAATCATTGTTCACTACAGGGGGACTGGATAATCTGTAAGTCCTCATAACTACTTATTGATGGTCCCTAAACTTGAATCCAGGACTATTTATTTCCGAGCCCAGGCTTCTATATTGTAGCTTGTAATGAATATCTTAATTATAAGAATATACATATTTTTTTAATTAAAAAAATAATCGGTCCAATCTCAGACAAGGCATTCTCTCTTGGCCTCAGTTTCCCTATGTATACCAAGAAAGAATGAACTGAAATATTATTTTAGGCTTTGTGGGTCATAAGGTCGCTGTCACAATCAATGACTAAACTCTGCTAGTGTAATATGAAAGCAGCCATGGAAACTAATGAAATGAATGGGTGTAGCAGTGTTCCAGTAAACTTTATTTACAATAACCTGTGGCAGTGGCCCAGGGATTCTATCACCAACCCCCAAACTCGATAGTCTCTTAGGTTGCCCTACTCTAACATTGTAGGTTCCTGATTCTATATATTAGTTGAAATTTAAATATACGTTTTGAACCAGAAACTCTTATACTAGCTGAATTTCAGTATTTGATATATTATAGATTTAAGAGATATTAAATTCATAATTGTTAAAGCTTTTGAATGGATATTTTCTGGTATAAAGACTTAAAATTTATTCTCAGTAATATGAATACATTCAGGAAATTTGTCTTATTTTGGGTTGCCATAGCATTCTAGGGACCTTTTCCCCTCGATCAAGTTGACATTTACTTATGAAAGTAATATCCTGTCTTAACTGGTATGCTGTTGGAGATGACACCAGGTTAAGGTCAATAAAGGTAGGATAAAGGGCTTAAGAAAAGAAAAATATAGGCAGGACCCTTAACTGTTTATCAATGTATGGTTCTCAGGTGTTTATCTTTTATAAAAAAGCAAATATGATAATAGGAAATGGCATTGCATATTCTTTTAAGGTTCTTAATCTTCTTCATAATATATTCTTGCCTTAATTATAAAATGTGCAAGTAGATTAAAGGTATAGAAAGCCACTCAATCACCTTCATTAACATTAAATGAGCCACAGTGCATATAAGAAGACTTATTCAGTCCATTTCCCCTGGAATAATATATCACAACTCTTGTTACACCACGAGTAAAATAAGTCGGTGTCCATGTTTCTCTTCAGTGGGCCAGTGTCACACCTGTAACAAAGAGGCAAGGACTCAGCCCGGCACTTCAGATGGCAATAAAACTAATTATCAGAGGGTTTGATAGCTGGAAAACCATCTGACCTGTTTTATTTTTTCCATTTCACTTATTAAAAAATATAAAATACAAAGCAAACATTATCTTTGAGTCACAGAATAATGAAAATAATGAAATGTATTATGATCATGGTGTATTCCCTTTGCTCCTGGTAAGAACAATAATAACTCATGAGAAAAAAATTAATTATAGGAATGCATGGAAGTCACCACTCATTCATGTGCCCACATGTGTAACATTGCAAATAACATGAGACGATATGAGATTTCTGCTTCAATCTAATCTCTGCATCTCCTTTCACCCTCACTGCTATGCAGGTATTTGGGAAAAAATATTGAGATCCAAGGCAAACAAAAATGAAAGAAACTGTAAGAATGATCTGAAGAGGGCGACTAAGTGACAGAAGTCTAGGAGTCTGTGCCAGTCTAGTTGATCTTGAAAAAAAAAACAAGCAATTTTGTCCTTGCAGCTTCAATTCCCACATGTGTAAAATGAGACGAATAGCACCCTTCCTGGGTGCTTTAGAGACTTGTTACAATCAAGCAAGATATTATATGTGAAAGTGGATCTAATGGGGCTCTAAGGAAATGAAGGATTTAAAAACCTTGCCCAGAGTAGATTCCTACTGGGGCCTGGTCAGCTCTCTTAATTGCAAACTCTGCCTACTGTCGACATCGCCTGACTTTTGATGGTTTCACTTACAATGTTTTGATCTTATAGTGGTGAGAATGCAACATGCATTCAGTAGAAACCAAACTTCAAGTTTTGAATTTTGATCTTCCCCTGGGCCACTGGGATTCAGTATGATCCTCTCTCCTGCTGCTGGGCAGCCACTGCAAGCCCAGGTCCCAGTCAGCCCATCATCCTGAGGGTAAATAACCGGGACTTTGCAGTGTTTTCATTGTGTCAGATCTTGCCCCTTGACAGGCTAATGTAAGAAAGAGTTCTGAGCAAGTTTAAGGTCAGATAGGCTAAACTATGATGTATGTTATATATACTCAGTATGTTTGGAGTATTAAATGTATTTTCAACTTGTGATATTTTCAGTATACGATGGGTTTATAGGGAATAAACCCACCACAAGACTAGGGGCATCCGTATTTTCTCTCTTCACTGCAGATTCTTCTCTTTGCTTCAATTTACCTTGCATAGATTCTATAAATTACTTAGATGAGGGAGTATTCTTTTTTATTCATTCATGCATGCGTGCATCCATCCACATATCTATGTATTCACTCAAGATTTATTTTTGCCACTTAGAGGGGTTGGGGTGAATCTCCAAAAGACTAGCAGTGATTCAACAGTTGGGTTTTCATTTAAAAAAAAAACTCTTATTTTGAATTAAAGCTGTGAGAAATAACACAGAGGTATCATGTGATTCAACAATTTTGATAGATGTTTTCAGGTACTGGAGGGTCTGCTAGAGAAATTGATACAGGCGAGGTCAAAAGCAGCATGACTGGCAAGCCATTTGCTGTGGTCAGACCACTGAATGAGCATCGAAATGGGCTGGGAAGGTCAGCTATGAAGAGATCTTGAAAGAGCCTGCTGAGAAAATTGGACTTTTCACAGAAGGAATAAATAGCACAGGTTCTAAAAATTCAGATTACTTCTATGATGACTTGGGGGTTCTCAAGCCCTCAGAAATAGAGTAAATGAATTTAACAAGCTTTCTTTTCTTCTTTTTAAAAAAAGGAAAAATAATTCTATTAGGGCCAAGAGCATGTAGGCAATTTCCCAGATTCCAGTCCTTTGGGGCTGGGAGGTGGCATTGATCAGGGGGGAAAACGAATGATGAGAAATGAAGGAAGAATCATAAAATATGGGAGAGTGTTAAAAAAATCTTCCTCATTTCTAAACTTCACATATATCTCGCCCTGTGTCCTGAAATGAGAAATACTCACCTAGTATTAGGGTCTTTATCTCCTGGCCCATCCTGTCATGTCACCACATACAACACATTTTCTACGGGGAAATTATTCCAAGTAACATTTTACTCAGAGACACTGTGAACAAACCTGTGAGCAGGTAGCCAGCACTGAATTTAAGAAGAATTGAGCTCCGTGAACTGAGGCACTTAAAAGTCAACATTCTCTATGCCTGATGATTTAGGTTATCGGAAATCCTTTTGGAAGTTACAGAGTATTAAGAAAAATAGAAAGGAACTTGGAAATACTTTTCTTCCTCTCTTATTCTGTAGCGGAAATGAGAGGTTCGCAGATTGCGGTCCCTGGGTGTGCCTGGTCTGCTCAAGCATTCCGTGTCCCAGGGCTCTCTGCCGGAACGAGGGAAATATTAAAGCACCTCTCCAGCGTGGGGCGGAAGGTTACATTAGTCATTTCACCCATTTGGACCTCAATTTCTCACCTGTAAAATAAAAAGGGAAGTGGGCCAGAGGAATTATAGAAGTCCTCTTTATCAGCTGATTGAGTCTTCTTTTTGGAGATGCGGGTGTTGGTTGGTTTGAGGGTAAGGCGAGGTGAATTCTTTTCCCTCTCTCTCTGTTCTACTGAGGCTTGCTCATGCTGAATTCTTAGGGAAGCACCTAAGAAAAAGTTGAAAGGTGTACCCCGTGTCTCTGTATGTTTTATTCATTGAGTAAAGAGTCTTTTTTGAAGAACGCACTAAAGGGATAGAGAGCGCCCTTAAAAGGAGACCTAAACTTCATCTCACTTTAAAATGCAAAAGTGGCCTGTGCCCCAGAACCTTTCACATAAAATGAGGCAGACAGGGGAGCTGTCATAAAGTTGGGAGAAAAAACAAAGACTATGTCTTTGATTTGGGGAAGGAATTATATATCTGAGTTAAATGTATCCCAATGATTGCGGCAGAAGCAAGATACAGTAGTACAGGAAATTAATTGTGGTAAAAATTTAAAATGCTATAAAGAACTGTGTTAATTTAATTTCCCGTTACCTTGTGGAATGCACAGCACATAAAATTCACAGAACGACTCATAAAGCCGGTGCTGCACTTTACTATTCTGGCTGTGAGGCTACAGTCTCACCTTCATGTCACTGTACTTTTTTAAAAGAGATTATCATGAAATAACCTTTGTGTGTGTGTGTGTCTCTGCATGTAAAAAGGGCAGCACAAATTACATCATATGTTGCTCTTTTGGATCTGGCAAATTTTTGTTCATGATTCTAAACCTAGGTCAAATTTCTCTGTCTGAGCTTTTTGTAGAAGTGATGGGCATTTTTTGCCTAGAGTTGCCCATGTTTGAAAGGCGCCTGCTCATTGGTGATTGGTGGTAGCTGTTTTTTGTTTGTTTTAATGTTAGAGAGTAAATACTTAGACCGTGTATCCAGAACACTTGGATTAAAATTCTGGTTCTGTTGCATGCTAAAAATGATCTGGTCAAGATAGTTAACTTCTCTGTCACTCATTATTCCAGCTGGAAAAATGAGTACCAACAATTCACAGAAACAAGAGAATTAAGTAACTTCAAACATATAGAGTGCTCAGAACAAGATCGAATGCATAGTATATGCTTAGAGGATGCTACTTATTGTTACTTTATCCTTGATTAAATGGTCTAAATTATCTTTTCAGTAGAAATTCACATGAATTCATATTCTTCAGCCCCAATATACAAGGTCTTTAGAAAACATTCCATCCGCTTTTGAACTTACCCCTGTGGATCTACTATCAAGAGTTCTACTGTAAATTTTTGCTTCAGATTTTCTTCTGAAAATATAAATACAAATGTCATAAATTAAGATTTTCACAAATTTTAATTAAAAAAAGAAAAGAGAAGCCTCTTGCATTCAAGGGACTTTCACATCTACCTGTTAAGACAAGACCCCCCACCCCCACTGCCCAAGAAATAGAAATACAGTAATTGAATGACAGAGTTTGATATGGTGGCTCAAACGGAGTATCTGAATGAAGAGTCCATGTGAACTCATCAGGGCAGGACATTTGTCAAGTTGGAGCCGCCCAAGTGATGAATCTAGTTTGCAGATGTGGTTCCCATGCATGGTTTGATGGCCAGATACGACAGAGACGCAGAGCTAGGTTTGATTTTCAGAGTGAACACCAATCGTTTTTCTGTAAGACTGTCCTATGCAATACTCAGGACATTCTTATGCTAAAACATAAGTCATTGCTTTTCTGAAATAAAAAAAATAAGCTGGAAGTCCTATGGTTTTATTTTCTAGTTCTGGCAACTCAATTCACGTGATACCTTTATAAAAATAGGTATTAACCATCCACTTTTAAAATTCGGAAGATTTTGTGCAGAAATAACAAATTCTTATCTTCTTTTAAAAAATTAAAAGATTTGGCAAAACTGGACCCAGGTGGCAATAACAAGCTGGATGAGTAGTTTGTCCTCCCTTTACCTGGGGCACCCGCATTCCAGTCCCCAGTCCATCTGCCCCTCATTGTCCTGCTCCAGTTCAGGTCTCTTTCTCCTGGAGACCTCTGGCTTTGGGATCCTCACTATAATGCCCACTTTGGAATTTGGAATTTGGATATATTTTGCTCATTGTAGCATGAATGTCTTCCATAAAGTTTCCAACGTACACTAAATTGGTCAAGACTAACTCAGAGTCTATTTCCTCTGAGCCCTGTGGCTACTTTGCCAAGGCACTGCCTCGCTAACCGGAACCATCGTCCTCTGAGCTTCGATGCATTAATACGGCCCCCGGGACTTGCTGCCCACCGACCCTGTGTAACGCTCCACCCCCGTTCCGAGAATTTTAGCTTCTAAGTCTCTGGCAACTGACAGATGAGAAATAATATTTCTAATGCTCTGCATTACTGGGTCCAGTCCAAGGACAGTAACAGGAATTCTTGCACAACCTTGCAACTAAACTTCATGATCAATTTCCAGCCGACTGTGTTTCACTGCGTGCAGTTCTGAAGTGGTTAAAATGAAATGGAGGAAATTAGCTTACACTGGTAATTTCTGGACTTGTGCTCGGCTTCATATGTGAAGACTGTTACTCGTGGCTGTCACAGATGAGAAAGTCACATACCTGGATAAACGTAATCCTTTTCTGGGTTTGTGTGGACCCAAACCATCTGAGCGTTCTTTGAAAATCTTTTGAGATTCAGAGAAATTAGATGCAGTATTGGTACTGTGAACTCACTGTCTGAGTGTAGAAGTGTAGATAATTTTGAAAGGTGAAATGCATCTAATAAAAAATGTTATTTTTTGTCCCAATATCCCCGAAGGCTGACTGTTTATATTTACAATGTGGACCAGAACAGCAGTAGGATCAGATAGTCTCTGAATTAAGAGTCTCTTTTCAAAACCACTCTCTGTTATCTTCTCCATTTTATGCACCCCCAAGCCAGTATGTTCACTGGGAACGCTTCTATATGTCTAAAATAGAAATTGCAAAGAGAAAGTGTCCAAGTTATTATCAGGGAGTAAATGAGCCACATATTAATGTAAATCTACAAGTCAAGATTTGGTTTTATTTTTCTTTTCAGTTGTTGGGACGGAAAACAAAATTCCTCAGTGACCTGTCCTCTGGTCAAGACTTTTCTTCTAAAGGCAAATTATTCAAGAAGGCTTGCTAATGGGAAGTGCTATTAGCAAATAAATACATATTTATATACTGAAAGTATTAAAAATTCACAAGTCTGACATTTCACTCAAGGAAGAAAAACCTTTAATTTAATCTTTAATATACCCACATTTCAAACTGAGGTAATAGGCTATTCAAATAAATGAATGAGCAGTCAAGTTAGCCTTCAGAACAGAGATTTATGAGATATGACAATTAACCAATACTTTATTTCTTCTAGATTTAGTCATTGTCTCAAATAAGCTTCAGAAAAATCTCAAAGTTTTGGTTAACTATTTGAAAATGAAAGCATCATGGTTATGATTCGTAGTTAGACATTATATGTGATTTTTGAAATTAATGTAATGGTGATCAAGGTCCCCCGATTTGCTGGTCACTGTTGCAGGCCCAGGGGTGGAAGCATGGCTAATAGAGACAAGTCTACTCCTGGAACCGCCTTAGGAAAGACGAAGGTAAGCGTAGACCCGAGGTTGTCAGGCAGCAGCAGGGGTCATTAGGAAAATAACATGCAGGCGGGAGGGAGAGGCTCTGAGAGTCAGCGCTAGTGAGACTGCATCTGGGCAGGAGACAGGGGTGACAGAATGGAAGCAGCCTTGTAAGGACCTGTGCTATGAGCTTTGCAGGGACAAGCAACAGCAAACATGAAAGTCCTTAGGTGAGCCTAGCTTGCCTGTTTCAAGAGGCTGAGAGAAAGCCAGTGGGGCTGGATGCCAGTGAGCCAGGGGAGAATGGTGAAGATGAGGCTGAGCGGTAAGGAAGTGGGCGTGGCCATGGAGGGGCATCCATGCACACACTCCTTTCTTCAGCCCAGGCTCCCAGACTCCCTTCTATAACATCTGATAGTGTCCTCTTACTTCCTCTTTGAAAATCCCTCTGCATCTTCCCGCTGTCTGCACAACGAAGTTCAATCTCTTTAGCGTGACACTCAGTTCCAGCTGCTCGGGAGAATCCCTGGGACATTTTTATTCAAACAGCAATACTCAGGTTTCACCCTAAACTGATCGACACTGGTATTTTTACAAAGCTTCACATTGATTCCAAGATACAGCCAAGGTTGAGAAACACTGATCTGGACTTTTGCAATCCAAAAGAAATGTAAAACAAGCTCCATATATTCTAGTGGCCACATTAAAAAAATAAAAAGAAACAAAGTTAATTTTAATATATTTTGTTTAACCTGTTATGTTCAAAATATCACCATTCTTGTATGTAATCAATGCAAAAAAATCAAGAAATACATTAAATTCCTTTTTTTCATACTAAGTCTTCAGAATCTAGTGTATTCCTCTCATTTAGAGCACATCTCAGTTCTGACTGCAAATGTTCATCAGAAATAAATGATTTGCCCTGGCTGGTGTAGCTTAGTGGTTTAAGTGTGGGCCTGTGACCAAGAGATCGAGGTTCGATTCCCAGTCAGGGCACATGCCTGGGTTGCAGGCCAGTTCCCATCAGGGAATGCACAGGAAGCAACCATACATTGATATTTCTCTCCCTCTCACCTTCCCTTCCCCTCTAAAGATAAATAAATAAAATCTTAAAAAAAAAGAAATACATGATTTATGGTTAAAGTTTATCAAAATGTATGGTTAAAAAAGCACATTCCAATACCTAAGTTGTTTATCAAATACTTAAAAGTTTTCTAGTAATATTTCAATAATTCCAAGTAATTGAATGTTGTTTAAAAATGTTAATTACAAACTCTTTAAAATTAAACAAAATCGAAAGCTAAGTTCCTTAGTCACATTAGCCATATTTTAGTAGCTATATGTGGCTAGTGCCTACCCTATTGGACAGTGAAGCTTTTGAGTATAATTCCAACTTGTTTTCCAAAATGATTAAAACACACACACACACCCCCTCGAGTTTTGTAGTCTAACATTAATAAACTTCAATTGCAGCTATGTGCTTATATGGGATTGTAAGCTGGTTAATATCTGCCAGCCTTAGTTTTCACATCTATAGAAGAATAGTACCATATTATCATTCAAATTAAATATGAAAACATAGGTCAAGTTCCTATTGTAGTGCCTGCTTTACAGTAGCCTTTCAATTAGATTTTTCTTCTGCCTCATACCACTCCTCCTCCTGTCCCATAGCCAGTCCTTCAACCCAGTTGCATCGCAATATTAAACAAATATGAATGAAAAGACAAAGGCTTTCATGTCTGTATGCCTTTGGTTATGATCATTTTCCTCTCTGAATTTCCTTCATCTCTATCACTCCTTTCCTTCCTTTCTCTCCAGTGTCTTTTTGTCCACGAAACCCCCACCAAATTAGTTGATATGCATATTTGAAAACACTTCGGTCACTGATCGGAACATCTTTTCCCACCAGATTGTATGTTCTTTATCTGGGTCACAGGTTATACACAGGTGGCCCACAGACCACATCTGGCCCACGGTCCTCTTTTGTTTGCCCAGTACGATGTTGGTCCATAGAAGATTTTTAAAAAGTTTGCTAACATTTGAGAATCCAGTAGAAATAACACTGTATTCTGTATTTGAAAGCTGCTGACAGAGTAGACCTTGAAAGTTCTCATCACAAGAGAAAAAAATTGTAACTATGGGAGATGACGACTATTAACTAGACTTATTGTAGTGATCAATTCACAATACATATGAGTATCGAATCATTATGTTATACACCTGAAACTGATATAATATTTTAGGTCAGTTCTATGTCAATTTAAACAAAGAAGGAATCACGCAGATTTGAAGAGAACTTAAACTTGCAGCTCCTGATGAAAAAATAAATAAAATGGAGGGTCGGCAACACAGGCGTTGCCCTGTCCATTTCCACATACGGATGGTCGGCCGAGCTGAGCTGAAGCTTTCTCTTCTAACCAACTTGTGTTCTCAGGGTATGCAGGGTATCCACTCTTCCTTCTTGACTTTCTGACTCTGAAGCTGAATGTCATTTGTTATTTAGCATCACGCTTATACTGGCAATTTTATTATGCTGGCCAAAGTATGCTAATGGGTTTATGACTTCTGGTCTGTTTCAATGCTAAATCCGCCCTCCTCAACTCTATACCCTTCCTGTCCTTCCTGAAGCAGCTAGGGTCTTTACATATGCACACATCCGTTTTCTTCTGATTCCCAGAGCTCACTGTAGACTTTTGGAGCTACGACTCATGTGCTGTATTTGATATGAGAAAAGTGGGTGTCTTGAAATGTGTGTGTTTTGACCTGCAGATGTGTGTAAGGGAAAAGCTTCTGCTTTTGTTAAAACCCCACGCAAAGTGATCTTCAAGCCTAATGTACAAGCCATGCTCGTAACAGTTTCAACCAGGATTTTTGGAGAATGGTAGTAACACAGTGAATAAGCTACTTGAAGCAGAACCCATTGCTTTTTTTTCTGATTAGTCAACATTTTTGTGATGGCGTGATTATATTTAAGATCCTACCAAAGACCTCAGAAAGCAATAGAGCAACTATCACTTAGTATCCTTTGTACCTGGAATGAGAACACCGAAGTAGGAGTTTATCTGCTTTTGAATTCTTAAGGGTCTCTTCAAGGACTTCTGAAAAATTTTCACATTTCTGTAGCTTCACTTAGAGTGTTTGAAGTACGACTTTATCCTATATGATCTAGAGTTGTATTCAGACAGGGGTGGGAGGACATTTTGAGGGGATGTGAATTACTAAGGTATTATTTCATATCATCAGGTTTGGAGCGTGCTTTTTTAAGGTATAAATGCCTTCAGGGGTGATCATATTCAAATTTCTCATTTGATGCTTTAGAAAATGATGTCTAGGGAATGCTTACTGGCTGGGGCCAGTTCACCAGTTAGGTGGTGATGATGTCTCTGTTTGACTTCAAATATCCTCTCACTCAGGAGAGCCCTGGAGGTGCTTGCCTATTAGCACTTACGTTAGACACAAAATTATGTTTGGTTCATAAAGACAATTCTCGCTTTTGAGAAAATGGTAAGTATTAAACAATATTTAGAAAAACTATGTTATTGGTATAGATGATCTTGTGCTTTTCTCTAAGAAAAAAGTACCATATTTTTCAGACTATAAGATGCACTTTTTCCCACTCAGGTTTGGGGAGAAACTGGGGGTGCATCTTATAATCCAAACATAGTTTACCTGGCTCGCTGTGGGGGGGTGGTGATGCAGCGGGGTCACAGGTTATTAAATATTTTACCACATTTTTTGCTTCAAAATTTTTTTCCCTATTTTCCTCCTCTAAAGTCTAGGTGTGTCTTATGGTCCAGTTCATCTTATAGTCCTAAAAAATATGGTACTTTTACTTTCAAAATAAAATTCAAATGAAAAGTATTTTTTTCCTAATTCCAATACATGGTCATATAACTTTGATTTAAATCACTCAGAACATGTAAAGAAGAATGTAATATCATCCAAAATCTTAGAATAAAAAATTATCAATTTAATAATTTGTTGCATATTGACCCAGATAGCTTTTCGTTCATGGCATATACAATTTTACCAAAATGATATCATATGTTACATTTCAATCATGTTTTTGCCCTTTTGATTATAGAAACTTATGATTATGGCCATGAATATAAAGTAATATAATTTATTATGGTGATATAAGAATGTCCTAGAATAAATATACTATTTATTTCACTAATATGATATTTAAATTGTTTCCTAATCTTTTACTAGTGCATTAAGATAATCATTCTTATTCATGTGTTTTAGACAATTCTTTAACTGTTTTCTTAAAATAAATTCCTAGCATTAGAATTAATGAATGTTAAGGTATGCATGCACATATATTTGATGCATATCATAAAAATTATCTCCATTGGAATAGCATTTTTGTGTTGATTTACCTGTATATTCACCAATAATGTGTTTTATCATGATTTTATTTTTGGCCAGTCTAAATGAAAATGTATTCATTGATACAAGTATCTTTCATCACTATTTTTTTCTAATTTTTTGCCAGTTTTTATAGGCAGATGGTTGCATTCTTCTTACAAATGCATAAGAACTCATTATAATAGATCTATCAAATACAATGTATGATTATATATAATGAATACATATAGTAAGAAGTCATTTTCTTTCATATATTTTTTCATATATTCTTTTCTCTCTTTCTTCATGGTCATCTTCTCAGAATTCACACAGCTCCTGGGGCAGTAGATGCAGGGTAGAGGCTGGCTTGCTTAGTGGGGTTTTACATTTTTATTTTAATTAGGTATAAACACTTAAGTGTTAGGAATGGCCAATCAAATAAAATCTAGATTATTGGCTCTTCTTGAAAAATTCGCTGAAATGTCAGCCCTGGCTCTTATTCCCACGTAATTGCGATCGGCTGGTGATGGTGTGCCACGGGTCCCAGGCTCCGGTCTCCCACTGTGGCCAAAGCCGTCTCCCCGCTGCAGCTACCCGACCCCCTCTCTGTTGCCCAGCCCCCATAGACAGTGTGCTCATGGACTCTGCCCTCTGCAGACTTGTTTTCTCCCCTCTTAACTCTCATTTGCTTGTCTTTCTTCAGACCTTTTCTCCTCCCTTCCCTACTTTTAGGATCCAGCACCATTTGCTGCTTTGTCTGACTTCAGTGTCTGTGGTGACAGGAGGAAGGCAGGGAAGTGAGAAATTGTGGGTAGTGCCAGCAGGGGCTGGGAGAGCCCTGAGAGGGAGTGGGTGGCCCACGGTCTTTGTACGAAGAAGTGGCGGCCCTGCCCTACTTTAAACACTGCTGGTGCCAGCCAGGCCCCCTTTCCCAAGCCTCACCCCCTCCTTCCCGTTGCACAGGATGTGGTTTCCTGCGGAACCCTTGGACTGTGTCAGTGGGTTAGAGCTGGAGACCCTGGATCCGGGTCATCCTGTCCTGTCCTAACCGCAAGCACGCTTGGCCTAAGGCGCTTCCTCAGCGTTGCCTCTGGCACGTCTGTTTCTATAGAGCTGGGATGGGACCTGGTAACATGTAGTTTTTAAAAGTGATCCCTGTCTTCTGAGGAGCTGGTCCACAGAAAAAAACATTGAGAAACTGGTAAAAGCTTCACTTCGAGTGTAACAAGTATGAGACCCAGACAAGGGGCCAGCTGTTCCAAGGGGCTCATCCTACAGAACAGGGATTACGTCCAGGACCCAAGGTATCTGCTTCCTGCAAACGTTCATGGGCGGTATCGGAGTATTTGATTTTCCATTGAAGATCCAGTTTAGGCTAGCTTTCCTTTGAGCCAAAGGTAATGTTAGACATTTCACATTTTTTAAAAAATGTCTAGATATTTTTGGCTTTTTTTTGAAAGAGCAATGCTGAATTCCCACCCAACATTGCTTAGGGTTGTAAACTTGCACTTATCTGAGTGTCTGAGTCAGTAGTTGACTCAAATTAGTTGACTTCTAAAATAGTACAAATTTACATATATATGTTATATATATAACTTTTATCAGGTATAAAATAAATGGCTTGTTAGGTAGTTAGTGTTGGAAAGGCTTTTCCTCCTTTTAAAAAAGTCTGTTGTACATTGTGAATTCTTTAAAAGCCTTGCTAATTGCACTGTTTCTCCTCCTGCTGAAATGACCTATGACCTCTGTGCAGGTTCATTTCACAGGTCCAGGCTGTGAGCAACAGGGCAGGGCATTTCCTAACCTGGCTTTGCCCTCGTTAGAAGACAGAGAGCTGTGACTGCTAGATTCAGAGATGTAGGTGCATGAACATTCAAGTCAATGTTTTGTCAGAATTCCACAGAGAATCAAGAAAGGGATATTAATTTTAAGTGAGTAAGTACGATTGTATTCACACTGTGGGAATATTGTAAGATTCAGGTGTAGCTAAATTTTAAGAAATTTATGAGCTTTTGTAGAATACATACTCAAGGGTAAAACTGCCAAAAACTCTATGCATATAACTGAAAAACAAATAAGCCACAATAGAGATGCTAGTGGCATAATTTTTAAGCCCGGCCTGAGGATCCAATGGAATAAATCTATATATATTGCTGCTTCGCTTTTGGGTTTCTGTATTGTCAAGCATAGAGCACAAAACAGTCCTGACCACTAGGGGAAGGCTGTTTTAGAGAGGGTGAAAAGCCTAGAAAGTAAAATCTTGGAAATCAACTAAACGTCCTGGTGTCTTATTGGCTAGCACATTTTACAGCTCATAGCAAAGTCAGCTTGGAAGGTCACTTCTGGAACACAGCTATGAATATTGTAGTGTATGAGTTCTAAAATTGTTTATAAGCACACTGGTGAGGATTTTTAATAAATACTTGGCCAAGAGAACTGTTCTGATATGTATGTACATGAATCATGCCATGAAAAGTTGAATTGGATTCCTCTCTCTCTCTCCCCTTCTTCTAACCTCACCCCAGGGCGGCAAATTCCATCTGCACTGAACCTGTGATTACCATATTTTGGGTTTTCTTTTCGCATTTAATATCTGTACAAATTGTGCAGAATTACAGAGCTATTTACATATTTTATTTCTAACTCAGCTAAAGGATGGTGTCACCTTTATGTCCAACCACCCTGTATTTATTTACTTATTTTTTAGTTTCTCTGTGGTGACTACAAGGCTCCTGCAGATAGTAGTGTCATCTGGATTACTTTCTTTTTCAGTTGAAAAGTTGATGTATAATTATTAGAAGCAATACCAAATATGTGTAAAGAGGCAAGGCAATGAGGAAACTTCAGTGAGAGACAGCAGTGAAAAGGAGAAGGCACCTAGGCTTGCTGGAATAACTTTCTCAATGCTATATGCCAGACCGATGAGTGTTAGATAAAAGGAATAGGATATGGATTAGTAGCTTCTGCAGGAAGAGCAGTAAACTTAAAGTCAATAGTTTATGGTATATCTGATGGGAAGCCCATATATAATTCACGTCTCTTTATTCTTGCTATTTTCATGGAGAAATTTCACTTCATGAAATAATGCATTCAGTACAATAAAACGAAACTAATATGCAACATTGCTGATGTACAGATATTCTTCCACTTGATTTATGGGACCAGATGAATAGAATAAAGCAGTTTGGCCCAAGCTCAGTTTTCATCCACTTGAACTCCATCTTTTGAGTTGTAGATTTGAATATCACGTTGGTGCTTATGTTCGTCTTCCTAAGTTATGCAGTTAATTATGAAGTTAATTAATGAAAAACAACAAGCTCATTGTTGTCTTTAATGCTTTGTTTCCAGCTGGACTTTTTTTGCATTAGAGATGCAGTTTAAAAGGTGATAGTCAGCTAGTCAGTTTTAATTTATTTTACAGTGATTTTATAGCTTCTCTTCATGTCTTTTATGTGGAATTATATTACAAACTTTTTGTTCCTAATACTGAAAAGAGGTTACACTGAAATTTGTAATCGTATCAGTTAAAGGAAGGTGAGCACATGAACATAGGCAATTGAACCATGTTATTCTGGGTGGCGTAAATACTCATTAGGGGAAGCATTTCTGGTTTTAGCAAATACAAGTAGTCACACTGCAAACACCTGTCTGTCATTCAACATTTGTAACTCAATAAATTTTTGGGAGGTGGAGTGTGGACTTCAGATTCTTTAGACATGATAAATGATATTGCAATACTGAATTTTTATATTATGTTGTAAGGCTTACAGTTTTTAAAATGAGTTTTCCCACTTTAAAAAAAGATACAGAAATATAAAGAAACAAGAGGAAAACCACTTGGATGAACCATTTTTT
This sequence comes from Trachops cirrhosus, assembly GCA_028533065.1. Classification (NCBI taxonomy): domain Eukaryota; kingdom Metazoa; phylum Chordata; class Mammalia; order Chiroptera; family Phyllostomidae; genus Trachops; species Trachops cirrhosus. The sequence continues at coordinate 7,958,199 of CM052546.1, read as the reverse complement.
ACATGTATTCATTAAATCAGCATGTACATTTTTCTGAATGTGCCTAACTTTCCTAAATCACCAAGATCACGGAAATAGACATTTGCCTATGTCTAAAAGTAGTTCCTTGATAGACTGTTATTTTGGAGTTAGAGACATCCTGAGTGGGGATGAATGGTGCAGGAAAGTGCGGGAAACCTACTCTGAATTCCATGGGCAAAACTAGTAATTCTTGGATATATTAGGAACTAGGAAAATCACGTTGTATATTTTTTCATAGGCTTCCTACTCCCCAGACAGCCATAATGCCCGCACATCTACTGACAACTTGCTGTCTAGCGCAAGCTTGAGGGCTCCACAGCAAAAACCAGTTCATCCTTTCAGAGGTTCCTGTCACTTCGATATGTTAGAGTTAGTTGACTTCGCACTAGATTGTCCTGAATTGATGTCCCATCGCTGAATCCCTTCCTCTGACAGTAAAGAAGAAAAGGTAATACATTTTCCAGTAGTATTTTAGAAAAATGAGTTTGAATTGTTATTGTTTTCCTCCAGGAGTGACTCCAAGAGACTCATTAACTGTGGTTGAGTCTCTGAGGCTGAGAGCCATGGGGTGGCCCTTTACTCGACTTCACTTGATGTAAGGTTGACTACTCCGGTCGCATCTTAGGGTCGCAGGGACCCTTGGCTGCAGTAGGAATTAGTACTTTCTTCTCAGACTCCAAACATTTCTCCTCAAACAAGGAAAACAGTCTTCTGAAGTAGGTTAAAACCCTTTGTGTTGGTGATTTTCTGTTATAAATGAAAGCGTTTTTATATTTCTGGGTCTGTGGGCCAACTTATATTTCCATATGAATATACAGCAAACGTACATAAATGTTAAAGGCTTTAGGATGGCTGGGAGTATATTAAACTATCAACTTTTCATAGACTGACTTGTATTTAGGTACCCACCTGCAATGTGAAATCTAACAACAATTTAATTCTGTTTTCCATTCTTTCCATTCCTGATGTTTCACCAAAAACTCTACTTTATTTGAAACACACACCCCCAGAGATATTACTTACTATGCATAGTAGTTCCTTAATTGCAGCATATTTCATTAGGTTGCACATATTAATTCCACTCTATTGGCAAAAAAAGAAAACGGGAAGTAACCACATGGCAGTTAACTTCATATGAATTTTCATGAGTAAATATAAGCATTGGTTTGATGCTATTAGATAAGTGATCCTCGAAATGTCATTATTTGAGGCCTAATATGACCAAAAGTGTAATTACAGAGTTGGCAAGTGTAACCACCCTGAAGAATCCGTGCTAATGCATCTGCTTATTTAAAACTTTAATCTAAATTCAGATTCCTTGCTGTTAGACATTTTCTATGTTACATCTAATTTCTTCTACTCTTTTTTTTTTTTTTTGCAATCTTGTAACTATCAGCCAGGGTAGATAAATTCATCTGTTCAGTGATCGTATGTGGAAAGTCGACGAATGCCAAGAGCGATTCCTGAAGTTGAGGACAGCGTAGTAAAGGAGGTAAGGGGATCGCCTTCACAAAGCTGATATTCAAGGAGAGGGCAAGGAGAGACAGGAAGTAAGCAAGTAAATGAATGATGAAGCAAGTCTAGGAGAGTTTTAGATAGTGCTACGTCCTGCAAAGGAAATTACACAGGGTGAAGAGCAGATACTTACTGACTTTTAGGAAGGTCAGCTTTAGATATGATGAGCTGAGAAGGCCCTCTGAGGAGGGGACTTCTGACCGGGCGCCAGTCAGGGGAAAATGTGGGAGGAAGAATGATTTAGGTCCCGGGAAGACCAAGTGCAAGGGCCCACAGGCAGGACTAAGCTTGGAGGTTTGTTTTAAGGATCACGTCCATAAGCGGGAAAGGAGATGGAGCTCAATAGGTATGAGGCTATCAGGCTATTATCAGGCTATACTTCTTCTTCATTGTGACTCACTTGCATTGTTTGAGTCGTCATTAAGCATTTCTGAGGTAGCTTACTTATAAAGAGGTAATACTCTTCAAAATCTTCGTTTTTCTATTATGTAGACCAATAAAACCCTTATCACACTTTGAGACATAACATAAGTTTCCTCTCTAAGTTCTCTTGTGGGTTCTCAATTTTTATCAATAAGACATCTGTGTTTTGAATTCTTATATTCCATTTAGATATAAACTATTTTTCCCTGCAATTGAGCCATCTTTTCATGAAATTGTCTTCCCCTACATACTACCATTTTTTATCTCTGCGTAAGAAGGCCAAATGATGTTGGCGATTATTTTCCTGAGGCACCGAATCTAGGATTTATTTAATTGTCTGCATAATCAGTTGAATTTGCTTTTAGCTGTCCTGTTTTCCAAGGACCTTGCTCTGTTAAATACGAGCACTCTCTCAAATACTTTTTAATTTGCTCTTCTGTTGTTAACCCTCCAAAGCCTTCTTATTACTGCTCATCAGTCTTGGACCCTCGTACCGACTTAATACTACCTGTAGGTTTAATTAACTTGCTGTTTATTTCTCTGGCCTGGGCCATTAATGAAGATGTTAAGTGAGAACTGGCAGACCCTTCCACACCGATTTTGTGAATCCTTAGTTTCTGTTTTTAAAAAATTAGGTGTATCGTGAATATATAGATTTATTGGTTTCTTCAGTTCATGTGAGGACATTTTGCATTGCAAATTGAAGAAGATTTTAGCGAATCCCTTCGCAGACTTGGCTCCTTTCCTTTCTGTAGAAAGCAACACTTCAATACCATTGCTCTGTGAGTGTGAAGTTGCATTACAATAATTTGATTTCTTGAGGCTCTCCAGTGATCATTTCTGGAGAAAAAAATTTCTTGACTGATATTGGGTCCCCTAACTCATTGGTACATCTTGCTCTTGTTTTCTCAAGGTCTATGATTTGGAGCTTTTTATTTTTAAGGTCTTCATTTCCACACTCGTTCAAATATATTTAAAAGTCAGAAATTTTCTTAATAGCCTCATGGCTGGTTATTTTCAGTTTGTAACTGTCACAGGAAGTTACAGTGGGACTTGCCTGTCCCCTTTCCATCTTAGGCCCCAGTGACTCCCACTTTAACACAGGATCATTGCCCCACCAGGCAGAACCTGCAGAAGGGGTGTCTGAGAAATGGTTTTGCCCCCCTTACTCCTTCCTATCAAAGAGGCTGGAGGGACTGAAGGGGACCTGGAAATGGAGGGTGAGTCTGTTGGAGAGAGTCGCAGGGTCTTGAGAAGGGACAGCAGAAGGACCCCTCTCCTCAGGCCTTACAGGTCTGACTGGCCCAAGTCCTCTGGGAGGTAATGATTTAACTTTTCATGAACTTTAAAGTTCTCACTAGCATCTAACACGGGCCACTTTAATTGTTGAGGAAGAGAGCATTTTTGTTAACTGAAAGTCACTTAAGGGTGTTTATGATCTGAGAGGGATGAGAAATGTAATGGGGTTGGGCTAGAGTGTCCTTAAATGAGAAAGAAAAGCTACCTCCTCCACCCTTGCCCAAGACTGGGCCTGAGTGAGGGTGGTGGAAACAACTACTATTTTTTCACCTGCACCCTGGATAGTTCTAACCCTTTTAACCTAATATTTATCATTTTGCTTTTAGAGAGCACTGAGAATAGAAACTAAGTGATAAGTCTTCCTTTCAGGGAAACGGCTCAGAATCTCGTTGGAGTTAACATTCGCAGCCTTTATTTGACGTCAACTGTTTATGTCTTTGGTTTTTGGAATCGTAGCTCAAATCTGGCTGCACAGAAATTCAGTATAAAATGTAAACATGAAGAGGTGACAGGTGGTAGAGTGTCCAACATCCTCGCCACGTGAAGAACAGGCATGAGAGCAGGGGATGTATTTACCGTGTTAAAATGGAAGGTGTGAAGAGAACTCCGTACCAGACTCTTTACGGAGTGAGTGGAGGACTGGGGTTCGGCATGTTTTCATGGACTCAAACTAGGAGCATTCCAGGGAGACAAATCATATAGTAACCTAAATTACAACTTTGAAATATTCTGAAATCTTTTTAAATACTACATGTTGGTGTTTCTATGAGAGTAAGCTGCTATCTCTAGATGGACTGGCAAAATGCAAGGGTCACTGGAGGGGACCCTTGCACTGGGGAGAATGTTGGATATTATACCTTGGGCTCCCTAGCCAGGGCTCCAGTTTTAGGTGTCGCTAAGGTGTCCCTGAAGAGGCACTGCCAGGAACTTCAGATCACCACTGCTCTGCAGTCATCACCGTCATTTGGAGGCTAGGCACCCACAGTCACAGGGACAGCACCAACAGTAACATTTGTTCAGTCAAGACCCATGTGAAAACCGCCTTACACACTTGTGTAGCTGGATTTTGTTTTCCTTTCTGATTGTGTAGCAAATGGAAACGGAACAGAAGGCAGATGCAATGTTAATTCAAAAAAGAAAAGATTGAGGCTACCAAAGCCCGCTGTGCACTCATGACCTGTGAAGCCTCATGTCAGGGTCGGCATGGCTTTTACTTGAAAGACTTACGTCTCCATCGTAACAACCGTACCTGTCATCAAAATGACCAAAGGTCTGCGATGACTTGGCTGTGTAAAGAAGTTAATCTATTGTTACCATGAAGGAAAGAACAAAAGCCCAGGTGGTCACTTCCTCAATTTTTCCTTCACCCACAGACATCCTGAGGGGAGTTGTTTTCAAAGGCATGGCAGCGTTCTGTGGCCTTTTGGGATTTAGTTCCCAAACTGAGACTCTAATAATCTTCTGCTATTTACAATAGGAGTTCATCCGTCTGCACAAAAACACAGCCTCCTCTCTGGCAGCAGAAATGGGCTTACAGGATCCCTTCACTCATCCATAACTATTGTCAAACCGGTAAACATGCTGTTATTTTCCCTGCATTAAAACACACACACACACACACACACACACACACACACACACAATCTCTTCATCTCACACCCCATTTATCTGTGTTACAGCTGAACTTTCCAAGAGCTGTCCCAACTCATGGTCTTTGATTCTTCCTGTACTGCTCTTTCTAGAACCCACAACTTTGATGATCTAAAGTATTCTTACACTTATAAATGCCCAGCATCCCGAATTTATGTTACCATACCAGACCTTTCCCCTGCCAAAACCAGGGAACATAAATGGCTTTTGAAGGAGACAAACCTTGACATAAATTTTGAAGTTGAAGGTAATGAACTAGATAACCTAGGAGTGGGCTGGTTGACGGCCAAAAACGAAGTCCCCGGGTCTGATGCACGGCTTCTTAGTCTCAACCCCGAACTGAAGCAGTGAGCAGCAATCAATGTGTCATCTTAGGGTCAGGAACACAGAAGCCAACCAGGGAGTCAATGGCACAGAGGTGAGGTGCCAGAGTTTCTGTAAGAAGACACACATGTGGACACACAAGTGTATTTGAGACCTTCGATATCTATTTATACCTAGTGACCCTCCTGTCTTAATCTGATTCTGGGAAATTCATTTTTTTCCAACAATTATTTGTCCTTGTAGAGGACTAATTGAGCCACCATGCCAAAGGAAAAATAGATTTCTATGCAATGTATTTTATTACACGCTTAAAATGATATGAATAACATTTTCCCCACTGCCGGTTACTAATCTGGCATTACTATAGTTAGAAGGCTATAAATACATCTAACTTTAATGAATCTTTGAAGTAAATTATTGATGATCATGAATTCTCTCACACCAAAGCCAACCAGAGCCATACCCCTGCAGTTTTATGAACATAAATTGTGTCTGTATATTACAAGTCTATTAGGAGAATCGTGACTTCCTGCTGTTGAGAGCTGTGGGTAGAATGATTTAGCAATGTGGTGGTCAGTGTTCATAACTGTTAGGTTATTAGACACCCGTAAGATGCATTTTCTTTTGCAACATGTCAGGCATTTGGTGAAAGGGAAGCAGGACACGGTAAACAAATAGCCACGTGCATGTAACTAGTGAAACTTGTAGACACTGTACATTTCCTTAGTGATTGGCATTGAAGTTGTGACAACACAGCCAGTACTGAGTGCATTCTCTGGGTGGATTCGACATTTGCCTGGCACTAATCACTAATATCAGTGAAGATATGGATCTCATTAGAGGTGTGGAAAAATCACCTTGGGGATATCTTAAGGAATACCTTTGGTTGGGAAGTACCCCCAGTGGGCCATCATTTATGCAACCAGCCTAACAGAGGTCTCAAAAACCACCACCACCACCAGGGCAGAGGGGAGCAGAGTTCCTGCAACAGATTCTGTTACTTTGGACTCGAGGGAAAGAACCACGCATATGCTGATGTTCTTGTCTGCGAACAAAAACTCATCTTCGCTCTGTCCACCAGGTGCCAATTACCTAACAGGCGAACTACAAAAAGGCTCAGGGACCCCAGGAAAGCAGGGGCACCAAATGGTTTTAAACAGTTCACCTAAAAACAATAAAAAAAAAAACCCACCTTGACCTTTTCAACCTCAGGAATCTGGGAAAAATCCATTTTGATTTCGGCACATTCATGAAATTATGTTTTATGGTTTAATTTTTTTCACTTTCTTTTTAAAAAATTATAAACAACGGAGAAAGTACCATAACATTTTCACATCTTAGCGCTTCTTAAAGGTCTTTAGCTGCCCTGGTTCTTCCCGGAAATGGAAGCAAAGGCCAGCCCCACCCCCTCCCCCAAAGTGAGGAAGTGGCCGGTGCCCTGAGCTGGTCCACAGTGTCTTTGTGACCCAGAAGGTAATTAGTCTGCACCCAGAAGGCCGACTGGATTATTCTTATCTGCCCGTGAGCTTGCAGCAAGACAAATATTATTAACGGTCATAAAATTATCTGATCCCCTTTTAGCGCCAGCGTTAGCATTTGTCTCTGTGACCTTGTGCGCACTCATTCCCACGGGCTGGCCCGTGTGCTGGGAGGAGATGAGCTCTTTCTTATTGATTTGAAATTTATTGCCCATTAATTTCATTGATCAAAGGGAATAAAAGATCAAAGAAAGGGTAGCCCATTAGATAAAGATACAAATCATTATTACTTTCTTTAATATTATGACATTAACATTAATCACTACGAATTATGGTGGTGTTCCTCTGGATGTAATATGCAACTTCAAACGCATTTCATTTTAACCCCACGTTACAGCTTGCCATGTTGCTTAGGCAACTTTTCTTTGACCACAGTTTTTTCCTCATTTGCAGCCAAACAGGGAAAAGCAACATGTTTGTATCTCCAGAGGCTGTGATCACACAGCTGTGTACCTGTATCTGCCTTGGCAGCAAAATACTTAATATTTAATAGTTGTGACTGAGCCATGTTCTTTCCTCAGTGAACCACACTGACTTGAAAGGCACATAAATATTCAGGATCTGTGGAATCAAAGACAAATGTGATATTTCAGGGGGGAAACTTAGACCCCCGAATGATAATTGGAATGTGTACTTGGTTTGAATGCAAGGGAACCGATAGCTGCTTTTGATGCATCTCTGACATACATTTCCTAGCCAGATGACTGCTTTTCAAAACAGTTTTTGTGGAGATTCTTTAGAGCTAAGTAGAAAAAGATTCAGTTATACATGGACTTTTGGGAAGATGGTTGGAAGTAATTTGTTGTCATCTTACGCAACACACATCTCTGGTTATTTACAACAAACAGGATTTTGGGGTGTGAGGTTAGATCCTTTTCTTTGAATGGCTGCCCTGTGTTGTCGGTTGTGACTGCGTACAACCAAGCAGATATTGGAAAGCTGGAGGGATTTTGGATTTCATACTGTGCACCTCACTTTGTAGGTGGCGTGCTTAGACATGGCGGAGATGAAGACCTGTCAAAGGGCGGTCAGTGGCCCAGGAATACCGCAGGCTCTGCATCTGTATGTTTATGACTTCTTGTGTTTTTTATTTTTATTTTTTTCTAAAGCAAAGCATGATTTTGGAAGAGAACATTGTCTTCTTTTTTTTTCTTTTATTGATTCCAGAGTGAGGGGAATGGAGGGAGAAAGAGAGAGAGAGAAACATCAATGTGAAAGAGAAACATTGATCGGTCGCCTCTTGTAGACCCCCCTGACTGGGAATTGAACCTGTGACCTTTTGGTTTGCGGGACAACACCCAATCAACTGAGTCACACTGGCCAGGGCTGACTTCCAATGTATTGATCTCCAAAATAAATCGCACTGTTCTATTGGTAAACTGCTTCTAAGGCACACTGTTTATTTTCAAAATAATTGAGGTTGCTTGTGTTTTTGCTCAAGCTGAAACCTGAAGGTCCTCGTCCATCAGCTGTCAAGTGGAGTTCAGCAACAATCATTTATTTACTAAGGATCTATTGTACGGTAGACCCAGTGCCAGGTATTGGAAATATCAGAATGATTTAAAAAGTAGCTTTTGATTTCAGAGTCTAGTGAGGTAGACTGGCTTAGGCAAAAAACAAAACTATGGTATAAAGGGCAATGACAGAAACTTCAAGTAATTTGTATGTGCATTCAGGGGAAGGAGTGCCTATTTCTGGGAAAGATCAAAGCCTGTTTCAAGAAGAATGTAATTATTTTTAAATTACGTTTTAAATTATGGTTGAAGTACTGTGTTATACTAGTTTTAGGCATATAATATAGTGATTAGGTATGTATATACCACAACAAGCAATCACCCAGTAAGTCTGCTCCTTATCTGGCACCATACGTGCCTATTACAATATTATTGGCTGTACTTCCTGTGAGCACTTTACATCCTCACAACTATTTTTATAACTGGCCATCTGAACTTCTTACTCCTTTTCACCTTTGTCACCTATCCTCCCTCCCCCCTGGCAGCCATCAGATGGTTTTCCGTATTGAGTTTGTTTCTATGTTGCTTGTTCATTTATTTTATTTTTTAGATTCTTCATATGAGTGAAATAACATGGTATTTGTCTTTCTTTGTCTTACTTCACTCAGCATAATATCCTCTGGGTTCATCCATGTCAATGCAAATGGCAAGATTTCATTTTTATGGCTGAGTAGTATTCCATTGTGTACAAGTACCACATCTGAGAAGTAGGTGATTCTTGTCTGCATGAGATATTGAAGTGAACATACGGGTTTGCCTGACAAAGAAAAGGGCATTCCAGGTGAAGACAACACCTAAATATGCAAATATCCAGAGATGTGAAAAATTAAAGCATGCTCAGAACACTCAGTTGTGCTGGGGATGCGGAGATGATGATGCGTGCAGTAGGAGATGGGGCTGAAGAGAAGGACAGTGACCTGATCTGACCCAGACCAGCTAAGGAATTGGGAAGGGTTTTTGTAGATGGAAAGCATGATCTGATTTGTGTTTCAGAAATATTCTAAGGACAGTGATTAAAATGGGCAGACTGAGGACAGAGGACCTAGGCCATCTCCTTGGCCCAGGAAAGAGTAGCAAGAGCCTCAGTGATGGCAGGAAACCAATGATGGTTTCTTGGGGAGGATTCAGACATTGAGGAACCAAGCAGGAGGAATACAGGCCGGCGTGGAGATTGAGGTGTCAAGTATGACTCCCAGGGTTTGAGCTTCTGTGAGTGGAATGCAGGTGAAAAGTAACTTTGGGGTGAGAAGAGGAATCAGAACACTGATCTCGGTTTTGAGCATGATGAGTTCAAGGTTATGGCATGGACCCACAAGGTCATTCTAACCCCCAGTGGGATCTACAGCTCTAGCTTCCAGTTCAGAAATACGGGTTGGCAGTATAGGTAAAGGACTCATCAATGTACACAATGTCGTTTGATCTTGTAAGTGATTGCGAGCCTGCAGAGGTAGCAGAAAAGAAAGTAGAAACATGGAACTCAGTTCCACCAATATTTCTGATTCATTTAAAGGAAGAGCCACTGGCATTTGCTAAGGAATAGAGACCAGGCAGGCTGGTAGTTTAGAAGACAAGTGTTTCAACGAGTGTTCGTGATAGCCAGAATCCTGAGGTCTTGGTGAGATGAGTGTGGAAAAGTGTCCATCTGCCTGGTCAAGTGGAATATCGGTGACTTCAGCAGGGGCAGTTCCTGGCATGGCGGGATAGACATCTATTCTGAGGCAAGAGAGGAGGTGAGCAAAACCACGTACAGACAAGTATTGCAGCACAAAGGGGTAATGTTCAGAGCAAGTGCAGAGGTCAAGGAATGGGGTTGGAGGGGTCGGGTTTGAGCAGTTGTAGAGACTGATAGTGAAGAAGACCCTGGAGTGGGAGAGATTGGACCCAGAGTTGAAGGGGCACGTAGAAGAAGGTTCCCGCGTGCCACGTAATCATCAGCACAGGTGGAAAGCTGCCTTTGACAAGGAGGAGGGAGAGCACACGTTTCCTGACTGCAGAGATGGGTGAAATGGACATAGACTTGTTTAATGGGGAAATATTGCCCTAGGGAATACTCCAACACAGCATTATTCTGAATATAAATCCCAACTTACTAGTTGTGTGACCTTGGGCAAGTTTCATTATCTGTCTGTCCTTTCGTTTTCTCATCTGAAAAATTGTAACATTATCTAAACCTTATTTAGTCATATGGATTAAATGAGATAATGCCTATAAAATTCTCAGTTTAGTACCTAGCACTTTATAAATGCTTGAAAATGTCGGCCGTCATTAAGGGCTGTCTGCAGAGTTCATTCCTTTCTGTATCCTGCCTGGTGGTTTTTATCCTCTTCTTCTATCCCCTCCTGTAGGAGTAGCTCCTCTCCATTCCCATCTCTTTCCTCCAACTTGCAGGCCTACCCTGGCACCTTCCTAAGGCAACCCTGCACTTTCTGAGGCTGCTGGTTGCTTGGTTCTTCATTCGTGCCTGAGGAGAATTAGGGGTGGCAAGGGGATGAGTGGAGAGAGTCAAACCTACTCATCTCTTCCAATCATCTTCGCATAGAGTGAAGGATTAATTTTCTCCAACACGATGCTCAACTACATTTCTTAGTTCTAGTCTCAAAATTTGTCAGAGTTCCTTAAAACATCCCATCATAGTCACTTCTAGTCTTGCTGCTGAGCACATAGGTAATAAAGGAAGAATGCAGTGGGACAAAGGCAAGGTCATTGCCTTCCAAATCATGGTCACATGGAGAGTAACCACACGTGGCCCCCATCACCTCTGCCCATGCCCGCCCCCCCACACACAAACACTCCAACAAGTGCAATGGGATTTTTTCCCCAAAATATTTTGTTTATTTCCATGGTGAAAACAAATCTTGTGATTTATTAGTCCATTTAAAACCCATTAAAGATCTACTTGCTTTGATTAAATGGCATCATTTTAAAGGTTAATCAGTGTCATTTTTTATATTTAAAACTTAAAGGTACAGTGCTTCTTCCTTACTGAAAGTCACCAGCAAAAAATGGGAAGAGAGCAGTTGTTGAAATGCGTGCTTACTTAAAGTGTGGAATAAATACAGTGTGAATCATTTCTTGGTTAGATCCTATGGGTCAGTACACTACTAATAATATACATTTTTCTCACTTCTAGCAACTGCAAGGTCAGCATGAATGTTCTTGTTTATAGTTTTCTCCATGCATCTCTCTGCTGAGCAGGCTGAAGAAAACCCCCCTCCTTTTCCATCCCTTGGTTCCCAACAAACGGGGTCCACAGATCTCTAGCCACCCATGTGAAAAACCGTGGTCTAGGGTAATGGAGAAATACTCTTTTTTTCTTTATGCATGCTGTATTACAATTTACTATATTCTTTCATATTTTCTTAATTTGTATATTATACTCATTTAAATATTCTTCTTATGAATAATATTGAAACATCACAGGTCAGACTAACATAATCCTTGACCTTCATCCCCCTTCCAGGTCCCCTCCCAGTTCTCCACTCAGCCTGGTACATATGTAATCGTTTTGTTGTTAACTCAAAAGCATCCCACTGTGGGTATTCATCAGTACCTCATATTCTCCAGTCTCTCTTGTGTCCTAGAGATGGCGTATTTTGTTTTCTTAATTTATCATGTGTGACTTACCAAAAAATGTTTATAGACTAATTTCAAAACTCCTGAAAAGAAGAAACCCTTTATTTGTAAATGAATTATGAGCAAGAATTCAAAGATAAATTCTGTATGTATATACAGGAGCTTTTTGGAGCTTCCTGGTTTTATTACATGATAAGAGAGAGGCTAGTTTGTATTTTTTCTTGAGATCTTCACATTCTTTCCAGATATTCTGTTTGAAAAGGCTCTTTCCCATTTTTCTGTTAGAGTGTGGGTTTCTTGCTGGTGACTGTCATTCTAGGAAGTCTCCAGTCGTAGGAAGTAATTGTGCAGTGATGTTCTGAGTTTGATCGCTTTTTTTTTTTTTTTTTTTTTTGCTTTTTAATGAATCACTACATGGGAACAAGCCTCCTCTTTTAATATGATGTGCAGACCCTCGCGTTGGGCAGCTTCTCTGTGCCTCATCACTGGAGGGAGAAGGCCCCTATAACAGAAACCTGTGCACAGCCCACTGTTTTTGCGTAGAACCTCCCGGAAAAGCAATGCCCCTCCGTGCTCTGCTCAGTGGCTTTGCCACAGATAAAAGCATTCAATAAGAAATTTTTTAAAATCTAGATGAACTTAATCTGTATTCATGAATAATTATTTGGCTACGATTCCCTTGTTTACCAAGTAATTATGGTTTTAAAATCTGTTTGGGTTAGCATTTAGCATTTCTCCATCCAAGGGAATCCTAACATTGACAGAATATCTATCAGCCCATTTTTATGTGCTCAAGTAATTTAAAAAATCTTTATTATTCTCTGTATGATAGTAACCTATAATACATTTGGAATGAGTTGCTCAAATATTGACTATCAAAGCAATGTCCTTCTGCTTCTCTGAATAAAGGGGAAAAAGAATTCGAAGGGTTTTGTAAGGCTTTAGTGAAACTCATGATTTCAGTATCACCCTTTGCAAAAGAAACAAGCCAGAGGCTTAGTCACACACCACACACACACACAACCAGCCGCAAACTTGTACACAGTGTGATACCAGTGGTAATCAGACCACAGAAATAAACTTAAAATCTGAAGAAAATGAAATTTCCGGGGTGTTATATTCTAAGTTATGATTTAGTGCCCGTTTATTTTGATTAAGTCAAAGCAGGAAATCCATCCTTTGAAAACAGTGCTATATCTCCTTAGTATATATAAGTGAACAACTATCATAAAAAAAAAAAAAAAACTGTTGCTAAACCAAAATGTCTATTTGTGGTACTTTTTATCTTAACTTACTTTCTGAATCAGGTACTATAAGAAATTAAAAGAAAAAACCCTTTCAGGAAAATGAGAGCACGGGGCCAGGTAGATGTCTGAGGTCTTGGTGCTCCAGTTGTGTAACAATTCTAAGGCAGCTGTTATTCTAATAATGACGCTTTGGTTTGTTTCCTTTGAAAATGTTACTTGCAGGTTTTTAAAATTTGCAAGTGAGGATGGTAGAGCAGAGATAGGGATTCTGAGCAGGTACTTGGAGAAAAGTGTACTTTTTTTAAGAACCACAATGTTGAAACTGCGTAATTACATGGTAACTGTTGACCTTGTAATTACACTGTAAGTACCTGTAGTGACAAGATAAATGCATGGTTATTTCAGTCTCTTAAGCTATAGGGCTATCATGCACCCCTAACAATGTAAGCTACATAGTAATTTATTTGCAGAGTAAATAGTACTTACCCACAAGTATTACCCACATATGTGCAGTACTTGCGACCCAGATCCATAGAAACAGGCAAGCCAGCACCCTGTAGGTACTTCTCTTCAAATGCCACACAACCCACACGTATGTGTACTGCCACAATTACTTATTTGTGCAGCGTTTGGGAGTTTTTATTGCTGCCTTTTGTCTTAAAATTCCCTGGTCTCTACATAAATGGAGTTATAGATGAGCTATTTTTAATGATAATTATTTTTTTTACAGTAGCACGGAATCATATGATCTGTTAACTAAGAGTCTTCTTGTCTTTACAGGTTTTCTTCACTTTAAATAAAACCATGTTTGCAAGAAATATATGTATATATACATATGTGTGTATATATATACATGCAAACTATATTTTAACAAGCATTAAGGTGACAATGTTTATGAGTTTGAAGTAGAAAGGAAATAGCTATGTTTTCTAACACACAAGTGCTTTTGCAATGTAAACAGTAATGGCAGCTACTAACATTTATTGAATGTTTATTAAACCCCAGGACGCTATAATAATTACCCCTAATTTTGCCATGGCTACTCAAGTTCAGATGTCAACATACCTAATGTGTTTGTGAGAATTTTATTTAAGAAGCTAGATGACTTCTTTTTTAGTCGTTTACTCATTAAAGTATTTTTTTTAGTCTCTCCATTGTGCCAGACACTGTGCTAGGTAGTCTTCAGAGACTGTTAGATTTTACAATGGGAGAACAAGCTGAACAATTTACTTTGGGCTATTGTGTAAGCATAGGATGTAACGGGAATAAAGTTATCCAGTTATGGAGGCAAAGGTTGGCGGGTGCGGGTGGCATCGTGATGAAGGACAAGGGTGCACCAGGTTGAGGGGACAGCAGAGTGCAAACAGCTGAAGACAAAGGAGAAATGACATGGGAAACCTGAAGCCTCCATGTCTGGGAGCTGGAGTCTGAGGGTGTGAGATTGTGGAGAAGAGACTCCAGGAGGCAGGCACCAAGCCTTGAGCCACCTTGTGGTAGGGAGGTTGGATTCCATGCTGTGGTCAGTGCAGAACCATTAAAGGATTTGACCAGGAGGATGAGAAGTTACACTGTGGACGGTGGAAGAGAGTCAGGCAATACTGCCACTGGGGAGCCATATTTGGGGGGTCATTGCAGGAATCAAGTAGAAAGGCAATACTAGTTGAACTTCAACTCAGTATTGCAGGCTCCTCCTGTATTCTGTTCGCATCGGTCTGCATGCTGAGTGCGCTTGTCCCTAATGAATATGATACACTCATCCAGGCTCAGCGTAAATGCAAGGTGGGTAGACCAGTGGCACTGGATTAGCCAGACAGGAACAGTGAACTGGCCCAGGTTTAGCAGCGGTGCTTTATAATTGGACACTGAGCTTAATGTATCACACAGGAATGTTTATAAAGTTCTGTAGGTTTATTCATTTGACAGCCTGAAGGCGGTTTCAGCTCATGAGACACGCTTCAGTCTCCCCTTGTCTGAAACATCGAATCATTCAATAAATAAGCCACTGGCACTTGTCCCCTGTGGTCTGTGTGTTGATCCATTTCCTCTCACCAACGCACAGTCTCATATGCTATGTTCCTTTTCTGACAAGGGTGTGCGAGTGAGCCTCCCTAGGAGAGACTGTATATGTGAACTGCTCCGAAGGGCTTATGGAAAGCTAAATTGGGACTGTTTTTCTTGGCACTTCAGTGTATGATCGGGGGGTAGGGGGGGAAGCAAAAGGCAAACTTTTGTTTGAATTCAAATGTCATCTTTGCCTGTGGCACATTTATTTTTATTTCTTCCCTGACAAGGAATGCTAACTTTCCAGGAAAACTCAACTTCTAGAGAACAGCCAACACAAACAATTTTTTTAAGGTGTGATTTTCCTGGAGACTGTGATTTTATCATTTGGAGCAAGTGCTGGGTTGGGGGAAAAAAAGTATGCATTTCCTTTATGAGGACATCAGCTTGAATCATGCTTTGGATATTTGTGGCCGTGGCTTTCCAGTCGTCCGCCTCTCAGGAGACTCTAATGTGAAACAAAATGGAAAATTCCCTTCACATTCTCTTCGGGTCACATCTCCAGGGGACCTGGGGAAGGTGAGGGGACTTCTGCCTGCTCACGGCGTATTCTAGACAGATGTTGTCCCTGAACATATTAGCATTGGCAGCCATTTATATGGAGGCCAGGTGAGTTTCGGAAACAAAAGCAGCTTTTTCCTTCCCTAAAATGGAACGAGTTCTCTATTCAAGTAGGATGTTCTAAAAAACATTTTTTATTCAAAATAATCAACCATGCCCTACAAGTAACTAAATTCCCCAATTATTGCCCATGTCCTGCCTGTCCATATTATAGGTGTGTATGTATGTGTGTGTGTGTGTGTGTGTGTGTGTGTGTATACCTATATACCAATATATATATATATTGGTATGGGTGTGTGTATGTGTATGTGTGTATGCGTGTGTGTGTGGGTGTATATATATATATGTGTATATATATACCTATATACCAATATATATATATTGGTATGGGTGTGTGTGTGTGTGTGTGTGTGTGTGTATCCACGCTAATTTATTTAAAGCTTAAATAGATGTGTCTACTTCCTCTGTGGTCTAAGAGAAATTTGTATTCTCTTTGCAGCATTTTCTCTGTGCTTTTAAATTTGAATGAATATCTTCTGCTTATAATATTTATATTTTTTCCAATTTGTAGCATGAACAATCAACAGGTAAAGCCATTTATGTCTTCTATATAGTATGACAAAAGATAAAGTTCATTTATAGATGGTGTTTTGCAGTTTAACCCCATCTTGCTGTTTCTTTTATAATCATAAACTATATCAGTGATGGTTATTTGCAAAGTAGATAGAGTAGGAGGAATGGAGAATACCTCAAAATTATAATTGCAATAACACTTATGGTGATGTGACACCTTGAATTCTACCCAACACTTCAGCTGTAGTTACTTATTCCCTGAACTTTTACTGTTAATGATACTCAGGCTGGAAAAAAAAAAGGTTGAAATGCTAGCATCATGTTGGAAGACAAATTTACGTTTCAGTCCCAACACCATAATTTAATAAAAGTTTTATGGTGTTATGGGTACTTAATTATGCTCAAAGCAGAGCTGGAGTTTAACGTTTTTCCACATACTGAGAGAACTTGGTGGTGCTTTATTTTAAAAAGGTGCTTTGAATGAGCAATGCAGTGTATTGATACACCAAGTATGCGGCTTTTAAAAGACACTTTGGAAAACGATGAATTGCTTAAATTGTATTTCATTTCTGTTACAGAGAATAAACTCTCATAATTCACTTAAGGTGATTTAATATACTAGGTTACTGGATTAGCAGGCTTTGAAATATTCATTCCTTAGTCATTCCTCTGAGGATTGCAGCTATGTGGATGCTACTGTTATATAAACTGTGTCTGTAACTTTCACATTGTAACCAAGATATGTGTTTTCTGACATTTTGTTTTCTAAGTAAACATTATTTAATTCTCCTGGGCACCCTGGGAGACAGTTTTTTATCACCCCCCTTCTCTCTTCTCATATCTAACCCAATGTCCTGTGGATTAGATCTTTTCAAAACTCAGTGAGAATTGTGTTATATGCTGCTTAAAGTTGCTCTGAGCCTGCTTCCCCAGTGTTGACTAACTCTAGTCCAAACCGACATTTACAGTTCCCCAGTCTGGCCTCTCCCTACCTGCGTGTGCAATCTTCCGCCCCAGGCACCCTCCAGTCCTCAGACAGAAGCCGGTTTTCACTTCCTGGCCTCACGCTGTTCCCTCTGGTGGACTTCTCGCTCTCCTCCCATTTCTACCTGATGATGTCCCTCATCTTTCAAGACTTGGCCCATATGCTACCATTTTCTCAGACAGAAGTGTTTGTCCAGCATTGGCTTTCGCTACTACATCCTTTATTTTCCTTTACACTTAGACTTACAGAAGAGTATTTTTTTATATAAGCGCCATCTCTCTATTAAGCTGCAAGATCCTCGTTAGGAGACTTTGCATCCACCAAAGCACTTGTACAATGTCTCCTACCTAGCCACTAACTCGGTCTCTGTGGACTGAACGGATTCACTTTGGGAGCAGATCTGTGAATATGCTGGAAGTCACCGTGCAAGTGGCCATGCCCCAGTTCTCTACATGTAATGTTGCAATGAATGTCTCAATTTAAACCGGTTATAATCTAAAAAATAGGAGCTGTAAACACCTCCCATGCCTCTCCGTGAGCTTGTCCATCATCTGGAATTCCTAACTGGTAGGAAGCATCGTTCTCCTCCGTCAGCTTTACACGACAGGGCCCTCACCTTTTATCTTGACCCCTTCATCATGGTGTAGGGCTGCAGGACTAACAGCTCTTCCCAGACATAGCTCTTTATTCTGAGAGTCAGGGCTTGTTTTTTAATTAGTAAAATTTATTTTTCAGACTCATTTTTGTTTCACAACAAAACTGAGTGGAAAGTAGAGAGAGCTCCCACACACGTGCAGTGTCCTTCACTATCAACTGCCCACACCAGAGAGATGCATTTGTGAGGATGCACGAACCTTTGTGGATGTGTATGGACCCAAAGTCCATAATCCACATTAAGGCTCACTCTTGGTGTCGCACATTCTATGAATCTTGAAAATTGTATAATGACATGTATCTGCTGTTGTACTATCATACAAAATAGTTTCACTGCCCTAAAATCCTCTGTGCTCTGCCTGTTCCTCACTCCCTCCCCCACTAACCCCTGGCAACCAATAGCCTCTGTAGTGTCTCCATTGTTATGCCTTTTCCAGGATGTCATATACTTGGAACCAGAGAGTGAAGCTTTTTCAAATTGCCTTCTTTCACATAGCCATGTGCATTTAAGATTCCTCTGTGTTTTTCAAGGCTTGATAGCTCATTTTTTTTTTAGTACTGAATACTATTCTCTTGTCTGAAAGTACCACAGTTTATCTGCTCACCTGCTAAAGGGCATCTTCGGTTGCCTTCGAGTTTGGGCAATCATGAATGAAGCTGATATAAACACGCACATGTAGGTTTTCCTGTGGACATAGTTTTCAATTCCTTGATGTAAATACCAGGAGTGTGAATGTCAGATCCCATGGTGAATGTATGTTCGGTTCTGTAAGAAGCTGACAACCGTCTTCCAAGTTGGCTGTACCATTTTGCATTCACTCCAGCAATGAATTAGAGCTCCTGTTTCTCCACAGCCTCACAAGACTTTGATGTTGTCAGTGGTTTGCTTTTGGCCATTCTAATACCTATGTAGTAGTAGCTCATTGTTCTAGTTTGCAGTTCTTTGAGGACCTATGATGTTGAACATCTTTTCATATGCTTACTTGCCATCGGCATATATTATTTGGTGGAGTGTCTATTTAGGTCCTTTGCCAGTTTTTAAAAATTGGGCTTTTATTTTTGTATGGTTGAGTTTGAAGAGTTTTTGTGTGTTTTGGATAATGGTCTTTATACCATGTGTCTTTTGCTGTGCTTTCCCCCAGTTTGTGACGTGTTTCGTCATTCTCTTGTCATTGTCTACCACAGAACGGACGTTGTTAATTTTAATGAAGTCCAGCATATCAATCATTTCTTTCACAGGTCATGGTTTTGGTGTTGTACCTAAAATGTTGGGCATCATTCTGCAAAGCTATAGGTCACAGGTTTGATTCCCGGTCTGGGCACATACCCAGGTTGTGGGTTCGGTCCCAGTTGGGTGCGTACAAGAGGCAACCGATCAGTGTTTCTTTCCCTCTGTCTCTCCCTCCCCCCCCCATAAAATCAATAATCATGTCCTCAGGTGAGGATAAAAAAAGAATAAGAAAATAAATCTGTTTCTTTTACCTTCACTTTTTCATTCTGTGATGCTTTTATTTTTATGTAGATTCATATTTCTAATCTATACCGCTTCCCTTCTGTTTAAATCACTTTTTTTAACAGGTGTACTGGTGACATATTCTCTCAATTTTTGTTTGGTCGAGTTTTTATTTCTCCTTCACTTTTGAAGGGTAATGTTGCAAGGCATAGAATTATTGATTGGTGGGGTTTCTTTTGCTCTCAAAATGTTGAATATTTCATTCTACTCTCTCCTTGCTTGCATAGTTTCTGCTGAGAAGTTGGATGTAATTCTTATTTTGCTTTTTTTAGGTAAAATGGTTTTTCTCCTCCCGTAACGTCCTTAAAGGTTTTTTTCTTTACCTTTGATTTTCTGAAGTTTGAACATGATCTATCTAAATATAGTTTTTTTGGGCATTGATTCTGCTTGGTGTTCTTTACATCTCCTGGATCTGTGGTTTCCCGTCTGTGATGTTTCCGTTGTCAAGTTCTCAAGTTTATAGACTCTTTCCTCAGTCATGTCCCGTCTGCTGACGGACTCATCAATGATATTACGTTAATATTGTTGATTTCTAGTATTTTTTTTTGTTTCATTCTTAGAATTATTTCTCTCCTTATGTTATCCACCTATTTTTGAATGTTTTCTCTACTTTCAATTAAAATTCTTAGCATTATCAATCATAATTTCTGAGGAAAAGTCTAATAAATTCTAATAAAATTTTAATAATTCCAACATTTCTGCCAAGTGTGACTGTGGTTCTGATGCCTTTTCAGTCTCTTCACACGGTGCTTTTTGCCTGTTAGTATATCTCGTAATTTTTTCGAAAGGTGGACACGATGGACTGAATAGAAGGAATTATGGTAAATAGGTCTGTAGCAAAGTCACGGTCAGGTGCGGGGAGGGGAAGTAATCTACAGTCCTGTGATTAGGTCCCAGTGACCTTGGGCTGTGAGTGTCCCCAGGATTCCTCAGTTTTCTCTCCCAGCAGGTGTGAAAGGATGGCCAGGGGGCCGGAACCGTGTATTTTACTTCCATCATGTAGAAGCCTGAGAGGGACTTCTCTCTGGTAGTTTGCTGCCTGCAGATGGGTTAGACCCTGGGACATCCTGCCACGTTAGGTTCTGGGGCAACAGTTTCTCCCGAGGTCAGCCCTTATTAAGAAGTACAGAATGCCCTGGCACATTTCAAAATATTTTCCTTTTCCTGCCAGAAAGCAAGGGAATTTTTCTCCTGTGCTCACTGGGAGAGTGTGGTGGAGCTCCTGGAAGTGGAACTCAAAAACATGTGGGGGGCTCCCTGGAGTGGGGGCCCGGAGTTTTTAACGCTCAGGCTTGTGCACACTGAGCCTCCAGCAATCTGTTCATTCAGTTCAGATCTTACCCTGGCACTGGCCCCCATGAAGGTTTCTTTTTAAAATTGTTTCGTCCTCACCTGGGGATATGGTTGTTAATTTTAGAGAGAGAGGGGAAGGGAGAAATAACCATACTGGATTATTCTGAAAAGTTTTCTTACCTAATGCTTCTACTAGTCTGTAGGGGAAGCACTCAGTGGAGATCATACTATGTGATGGATTGTGTAAACGGTGCCCATACATGCAGACATGCAGACATACGTGTGTCGTGCCCAAGGGAATTCATAATTGAATGCAAGCACCAGCCACACACAGGTTTTGATAATCATTGAATGCGAGCTAAGGACAGTTTGTTACTGTTTCAAGATTTTTCAGTAAAAAACTTAATTTGATATAGAAATTTATCCATGTGGCAATTCAGTCAATGCATATATATTTGTCTGATCTTTTAAGTATTCAAAAATATCTTACACACTAAATCTTATGTTATATACACCTTGGTTCTGTTTTAAATTTAGAATTCTTTTACTGTCTTTGCCTTGGAATGAGAGTGTCAAACAATGTTGCCCAGAGGAAAAATAAGTTCATATAGAAATATAATGTCCAATAGAAATACCACTATGAGCCACATATATAATTTAGACTTTATAGTTTATAAAAAATAGAGTAATATATAAAAATGTAAAACAATGTAGTTTATTTTACACATTCACATTGAAAAATAAAAAGAAATACCTGAAATTAACTTTAGTAATATGTTTTATTAAACTTAATATATCTAAAATATTATCATTTCAACATCTTATGAGTATAAAATTATTAATGTTTTATATTCATGTTTTTATACTGAGTCTTTGAAATCCAGCATGAATTTTTTATGTTCAGACTAGCCACATTTTCAGTGGATCATGGCTACTATATTAAACTGTGCAGGTGTAGACTATCAATAGTAGACTCACCTGTTGTTGCTTCTTAAAAATTCACATTTCTAGATCTCACCCCCGGGGCTAGTGATCTGAAATTTAAAATTTTAAATACTTAAATTTAAAACTTCAAAAGTGTTTTCCAGCTGATCTCCTGGATATTGACATTTGACAACCTCTTTACTTCCAAGGGTAACAAATAAGCGATCCCTTTCCGCCTCCCGTCACGAACGCACGAGTGCACTCACACACCTTATTCATCCTGGCTGATTCTGGCCTTCCTGGAAGGGAGAGTAAAGTCTCTTTCTTCCATCTCTCCCTCCCCAAAGACATGGTGTTGAAAAGAAAGAACTGTGTGTTTTCCATGATAATAAAAAAAGAGACAAGGAATGTGACAACTCAGGAATGCTAACAGATATTGTTAGGTTAGTCTGAATTTTGAGTAACTTGTGAGTCTGTTTTATATTTTCCAAGTGTAAATTTCAAAATGTAAATCCACATAGATTTTGACATATTATGTGACAGTCATTAGATGATTTCATTCGACTGATTTAATATTTTAAAAACAAAGAATTCAGTTTATGAAATAATAGACATCATAGCCCACTGGTGGTTAAGAAGCTGGGATTTGGTGTCAGAGAGATCCAGGTTTAAGGTCTAGTTTACTTTTGTTTAGGTTTTAACAACGGACTTGTTTAGGTCATTAAATACAAGGTTGAGGCCAGGCAGGGGAGGGAATAGAGGGGCATCACTCAAAAGCAAAAGTCCCTTGGGGTTCTCCCCTTCCTCATCTCCCCTTTGAGAGGCCACAGCTAAATGGCTGAAACCAGGTCCCAATGACCACTAGCCCCTTGGGGCAAGAAGAGCATACGTGACCCCAGGCCCCTGGTCAGGGGTCAGGGACCCGAGCTCTCACCTTCCTGCGCCCCCAGACCCACAGTCCCAACCCTGCCCAATGGTGTGTCCTGCTGTGTGGCTCGTCCTTCGACAACGTGATTCATATTTCTTTGCCTAGGTGATCGTACCTGTAAAAGGGTAATAGTGAGATTTCCAACATCATAGGTATGATCATAACAATTAAAGGGGATAAAATAAAGATGAGTCTGAAGCTTAACATGGTGTGGTTGTGATATGCTAGCACGTCATTCCTTTTTGTCCACCACTGAACGAGAAAATACACCCTCGTACTCCTTATGTATGTATTCATTTTCTCAAATGTAGTTGTCGGCAGAAGGAATTCAGCTGTTTTCACTGCACAGGTTCAAACTCAGAACGTCTGCTAGGTGAGCACAGCATGTGGGCCATGCTTAGCCGTCACTGATCCTGACGGTGGGCAATTCTGTTCTAGTCAATTGGTGGCCACTTCATGGGACTTACAATGGACACTGATAATTTAACAGGCACAATTAATTTGACCCCCGTTTTTAGAGTTAAAGTATATTCAGTCAATTTTATGCTTAAGGGTTAATGGCACATTACTCAATATCTCCTCAATGGGGTGGGGACACTTGGAGAAATGGTAAGGTAGGCCATAATAGTTTTTTTTCTCACAGAGATAATGATCACATCCCCAGAAGTGACCAACGGTAATGAAAGTGAACAAAAAGAGTAAAAAATATTAATATCTCAGAAGGACCATTCGATCACTCTTCGGCAGGTGTGGAGGTGACTTTCTACCTACTTCCCATTGGTGAAGTAAATACAAACTGAATTCTTCTGTTAAATGTGTTTACTTTTGCACCAAAAACAGTAACAGAGACAGCGTGTTTCAATTAAAAGGAACCCTGGAGCAAAAATGTGTTACAGTCAGGGGTAGAAGCATCATTATCTCGCAGGCACTGCAGTCAAGATAATGAACAGCTAAGAAGACTGGACAATGGAAGGTAAAGTATGACTTGTCATGAAATTGTCAGTGCAATCCGAGCTCCCTCTCCATTAGTAGGTGCCATGAAATCGCAGGGATGGGCTGAGCAGCTGGGGGAAAACTAAAATAAAAGTGGCCTGATAGGACTTAGCAATTTTAAGCTGGGTTTAACGTTATACCATTGTTACCAAAAGCCTTAAATCGACGATCTCGATGCTTAATTCCTCCTATGAGTTGATGGTGTGAATTTATCCTCCCTTGTCTTGACCTTGAAAAAGAAATTCCTCAAGTATTTTTCCTTTGAGGGGATTTTTGTGGTTGTTCTTCTTCTTTGGTATGGAATGTAAGATTTGAATAAGGTTTGGAATTCTGTCCCTGCAGAGGGACAGTATGATATTATATAAGTTAGAGTGAGACATGAACTATGGGTTTATTGGGCTTGTTAAAAATGGGTTTTGTACCCTGGCTGGTGTGGCTCAGTGGATTGAGTGCTGGCCTGTGAACCAAAGGGTCGCCAGTTTGATTCCCAATCAGGGCACATGCCTGGGTTGTGGGCCAGGTCCCCAGTAGGGGGCGTGTGAGAGGCAACCATACATTAATGTTTCTCTCCCTCTCTTCCTCCCTTCCCCTCTCTCTAGAAATAAATAAATAATATCGTTTTTTAAAAATGGGGTTTGCTGCTGAATGGGGCCCAAGTGTAAGGGAAGCATAAAGAAAACAATCAGGTTGGATTTGAAATGAAAACTTCAGTAGTATAATGTATCCAAGAAGATACATTGAAAAAAAAAAATCCGTGTCCGGAGAGAGAAGGGATCCAGGAATAGTAACTATAACTATGCGGGGTCAATCCTTTATTCATTCGCCATGTATCGGATACTCACTTCATGCCAGGTGTTGTTTGAGGTCACGGGGACAGGTGAATGACAGGCAAGGCCTCTGCTCTGATGTAGGGGGCCAGATAAAAGAGGAATAAACAAATGAACAACAGTTCCCCATAGCAGTTGTGAGAGGAGGAGAGGAGAGCAGGGCATTGTGGGAGAGGGACTGGGGGTCCAGGGCATCGGCTCAGTGACACCCACCTCTCTGTAGAGAAAGTATTTTCAATCCAGAGGGAGAGGAAGTTAGAAGGAGAAATCTAAATGGATTTCAGTGTCGACAGAGGAAGCATGCAGAAGGAAACTACTATCTTTTCTAGCTTCCTCCTTATGCTTAAATTCAGCATCTTCCCTAAAGAGATCAGAGCCCCACCCAGGCATTGATGTGGGGAATTTTGTAGGAAGTCTTTGGGGTTTCTTCCTTCCCAAATTGTCTAGAAACATCCTATTGATGGAAACATG
The DNA here is from genome assembly GCA_028533065.1 of Trachops cirrhosus. Lineage (NCBI taxonomy): Eukaryota > Metazoa > Chordata > Mammalia > Chiroptera > Phyllostomidae > Trachops > Trachops cirrhosus. Next base: position 7,933,312 of record CM052546.1, on the reverse strand, counting down.
GTGATTTTCTGGAAAGTATCTCAAGGCCTTAGCACTTCCTTTAGTTCGTATATGAACATCTCTTTGCCTTCGATTTATTAGGCAGCTTCTGTCTGTCCCTACAGCCATGTGTTGACTCTCCAGAGATAAAACCTTGTGTCTCACAGATTCTGTGCTCCCCACATGCCCATGCCAGGCTCGGGGGCGGGGGGCACACTAAATGTTTCCGTGTAAAAGAGAAGACGGGAAAGAAAGTCCAAAAGCCAAGCTGTTTAAGTCATGTTCTCATGAAGAGTTGCTGAATAGGCTCCCAGCAGTTACCACGCTCGAGGTCTAGGATAGATTTCAGAAGAATTAAAAGGGAAGTTTTAAAATTCCTGGTCTCACTCTTGGACTCTCTGATTCCATGACTCTGGAGTGATACTTGTGGATTTGATTTTTTTTTTTTAAGTTTACCAGTTAAACCTCAGCAGTAAGCAGTTTTACACGTGCTATTAGACTAGGGAGGAAGCAGGAAAGAAACTAAGAATATTTATTCGGTCTGTGGCTGCCTTGGCTTTTATTGTGTGTTTACTAAATCACTTTTAGTAACTAGTGTATTTGAATTGGCGCCCACCATCGAGACTATTCTCATTGTCTTTAAGAATATGGCAGAGAAAATGAAGGTAAATTTTGTTGTTCGAATTCAAAATTCAGCAACTACATGGGGCAAGATACAGGTCTTCCCTTTCCAAATAGCCGCCTGTCTGTATCGGCTCCCACCCGAACAATGAGATCAGTTCTCCTAATAGCCAGAAACTTAGGCAAATCGCAGCGTATTTAATGGTGTATACATTCACTTCCTGAAAGCTTTGGCTCATGAGGATTTTAGATTAGAATTCAACTTTTTCTCCCCATTAAATGTCAGCCTGGCAGAGTTGCATTAATGACGGTGGTAGTGTTTGAATGTAAATGGGGGACATCTGGCAGTACCAGCAGATCAAACATTGGGCGCCTGCGTGACGACTCTCATCTGTTTGTCACCCAGCAGGTGTAATGGATGGCAGGCATGTGGGCGCTCTGCCCAAGTCAATGTACGGAGCCTTATAAATATAGGGAGGTGGGAAGTTTTCTCTGCAATTTTAAAGGATCAGAGCTCAAGATCAGTGTACAGTGGTGGGCGGCGGGCGGTGGGGGCAAGGTGTGGGCAGGTGGAGTGGATATTTTCCACGGCACCCATTTCTTTAGTAAAATTGCTACTTTCTAGCCTACAAGCCTTTCCCTTGTCCCGTTTCAACAAACTTCCAGAGCCCGATTTGTTATTCAAAAATTTATGGAAAATGTATGTTAAAGTGAAAAGGGTACATTGTGCAGAAAAGGGAAGCAGCTTGTAAGCATATCATTATGCCTGAGCCACGGGGCCCGCAGATGGCAGCTCTACTCAGAAGCGAGCGCAGTGCCAAAAGCTAAACTCTAAATACATTTAAATCACATATCTTTACTTAAAAATGGAGTATTTGGGAAGGAAAAGCAGATGATATTTAAGTACACAAGTGGTATTCTTTTGTTCCTCATAAAATAGAGCCCTTTACAAAAGTTGTTACCTTGGAAGTGTACAGTAAGCCTTTGGTTCTTCAGATTCCCTGGAGGATTTAGTGGCTGTGGAGGCTCAGTTCTTAATAGGATTAACTGTGGAGGTAGCACCTTGCTAGGAGAACAACTCTTCAAGTATCCTCACTGTTCCTGAAAATGAAAGGATTTGTTTTGATGGCTGCGTTCCGTGCTAACAGCAAACCTTTGTTTTGCACATTAGAAATAGTAACAAAAAATTATCATGACATACGGCTTCTTGTTTTAATTGAAAATAAATTTAGTTCATAGACTGTGCCAATCTTGCATTAATTAGGAGAGGGTAAGGAAAGGGATGAAAGCATTTGGTTGCTGCTTAATATAAAGATTTTCTGGGAATATTTTAAATATATATTAATCATACTGATTTCTTGTTTATAGTGTGGTTCTATTTACTCCTAATGGAGGATTTATATTTTAAAGGGTACAGTTCATGCTGGTGAGACTCACACAGTAAATAAACCAGTGCGTTTTTATTTCTTGTTTTGGAAGAGTGGCATTATTTTTACTAGCACCTTATACGAGTTCATTTTAGCTCTGAAAATAATTTTGAATGTGTATTCTTAATTTTTATTGATGTCATTAGATCTGACAGCAGTGCTATTAAAAGAGACATTATTTGTATTTAAAACATTTAAAACATAACCTTTTATTTTAATATTCTAATAGCTTCATCTGTTTAATGATCATACTTTTAGAAAATCCAAAAGTATAATTATATCTGTGACATTTGGTATATGGGATCTTTAATTTTCAGAATATTGGAACACATGTTATTTCCACATTTCTCTACCTCCTTTTCCACTTAAAAAAATGCTGAAGTGCTCAATCATCATGGCCGCTATTGAGTTCGTGTGCATGTGTGCATGAGGGAGAAAATAATGCACCTACGTGTGTGCACACCTGTGCGTGAGTAGTGTGGAAGGAAGGGAGGAATATGGATCAATTTTTAGAGGAATACAATTTTATTATTTTCATCCAACTACAAGTAAAACAGCGATGACTGGTGATGTGTTGGTAAACAGAAGTCCGTGGGTTGTTGTTCTTAATGCACGCAGAAATCGATCATGATTTTTAGTAAATTGATCATCTCAAACTGAGTGTGGATAAAGCAAACCCAATGGCACTTCATAGACTGGATAACTTTATTGATTCTATTATCTCTGTGAAAAACTTCCTAGTCTGACCTGACTTTGAAAATTTGCCATAGACCAGCGCTGGCCAGAGCTCACATATTTGGAAACCACATCCCTTATAAATGGATCGCCGTAAGCTTTTCTCTCAGGCTTGCTATGTTGTAATATACGTAGCTTTGGGAGAATGTTGTGTTGTCCTGCATTCTGCTGTTACTCGTTAAGAGTAGGGTATGTTCTCCTCACCAAGGATGACTGGTTTCTTCATTTGTTTTTTTAAATTTTTATTCACTGTTCATTTGTTTGTTTGTTTATATGTGTACAACCTAGCAGTTTTTATTTTATTATTTTTTCTTTATCTTTATTATTGACACTATTGTAGATGTCCCCCTTCCCCTCCACCCTTTCACCCCCCTCCTCCCAGCCTCAACTCCCCTTCCTTCTAGCCATCACCACACTGTTGTCTGTGCCCATGATTTTTAGAAAGGGAGAGTAGAAGGGAGGGACGGAGAGAGGAAGAGAGAGAGAGAGAGATTTGTTGTTCCACTTATTTATACATTCATTGGTTGATTCTTGCATGTGCCCTGGCTGGGGATTGAGCCTGTAATACCCTTGGCCTATCTGGAAGATGCTCTAACCAACTGAGCTACCCAGTCAGGGCTGCAAGTGTAAGCTTGTTGATGTAAAAGGTTAGGTGGTTGGCTCACTTGATCACTTGCTCACTTAAATTACCCTCTCTGAGCAGTGAGAATGCATGGCCATGAGTGAGCCTGAAGGAGGTTCTGCTGTCTCTATATTTGGACTGAATATGATCCACAAGTAGGCATTCCCTTAGGCAGGGATGTCAAACTCATTTTCACCGGGTGCCCTATCAGCCTCGCAGTTGCCTTCAAAGGACTGAATGTAGTGTTAGGACAGTATAAATATAACTACTTCTTCACAGTTAAGCAAGACCTCAGTGCTGCCACTGGGTAGAAACAAGGTGCCAGGCTGGATAAAATAAGGTGGAGGGCCAGATTCAGCCCATGGGCCTTGTGTTTGCCACCTGTGACCCAGGGGTACTATAGACAATAGTTGAGGCGATCAGATGAACAATTCAGTAGTTTGCTCATGGGCAGGAGTGAAATATGACGATTATTCTATTACATAACTGGTTGAGTAGGCTGGACCACAGATCTTGCATTTGAATGTTGAAAATATGACTGTGGCCCAGGCCAGTTTGACTCTGTTGGTTGGAGAGTTGTCCTGTGCACTGACAGGTCGTGGGTTCCATTCCCAGTCAGGGCACATGTCTAGGTTGCAGGTTTGATCCCCGGTTGGGGCACGTATGGGAGGCAACTGATGGATGTTGGTCTCTCAGATCCATGTTTCTCTCTGTTTCTCTCTCTCTCTCTCTCTCTCTCTCTCTCTCTCTCTCTCTCTCTCTCTCTCTCTCCTCTCTCTGTCTCTCTCAAATCAATAAATGTATCCTCAGGCAAGGATTTTTAAAAAATCATGATTGTGTTTTGATTAGCTTGGTGCATCTTTATGATGGAATGCTTGTATCTCAGCAACATTGTGCCAGAATTTGCCAGACTATTGTGGAAATCTCTGTGTGAGAGAGTAGATGATTTAAATGAATGGGAATATTATCCTAAAGAGTGAAAATTCAGTGATTCCATGTAGTAAGAAAAGGAGAATTTTTCAACCAGAGTGGCTTTGGAGGGAATAAAGCATACTATAAAAATAGAAATTTGGCTTTTCTAAAAATAGAAATAAATTATTTTTTAATTTATTCTAAGCATACCTTGTTGTTTCTTGGGCTGCCCATAATTTCTCTGTGACCTTGGGCAGAGCCACCAAACGTTATGGTCTGCTAATTAATCTCTCACCTAGTCTCTTCTCTAATCTATTTGTCACACCTACAGTCGGCCTTCACGTTCTTAGGGAGGCTTCTGGGACCCCTGAGTGTTTTGAAATTTTTTGGGCTTCCTCCCTCCTCCCAAGGCCTGACTTTACTAGCTTGGGGACATGGCTGAATTTGAAATAGCATTTGTGATGAGGCTGTTCCCTCGCCCCCCTGTTCACACTGACTATTAAAAAGCAAATAAAACCCCAAGGAACCCATCCACAAGCCTGGCAGCAGGTTCTATGGAGCAGGTCCTACTCCTCCCTCATGATAAAAAAGCGAGCCCTGTTGAACAGCCACCCCTGTACCAGAGAGATTTCTTTGCACAGAACTGTTATACTTGGGGGTATGTGTATTTGATAGCTTTGCTGTTACAAGACTTGTGGTGTGTCTTCCTGATGCATATTTCTGGATGGCAACATTTCAGGGGCGGGCTTGCAGCTTCAATTCCAATTCACCCTCCCCAGCATCTCACACAAGCCTTTAAACAGCGTTAGTGCTCGAACATAAGCGTGCAGACGTGAACCCAGAGAACTGTTTCCTTAACTTCTCCCTCCCCTGGGGAAGGGCTGTTCCATAGGAGTGTACTAGGAGCCCCGTGTCATTTTACATTTTTTAATAGGTACATTATGAAGAATAAAAGGAAGTTGGTGAAAGAAATGTTATTAATGGGTCTCACGTAACTCAATATATCAATATATCAAACATTATTTTTTCAATATGTTATCAAGATAAAATGTTGAGGTATTTTATATTTTTGTACTCAATCTGTGAAGTCGGGTGTGTGTTTTACACTTAACAGCATGTCAGCACAGACCAGCCACACTGTAAGTGCTCAGTGGCTGAGAGCAGAAGTGGCTGGTGGCTATCCTACTGCACAGCACAGACCAGAGCTGGAAGTAATAGCTGCTACACGGTCACTACTCAGTTAAACATCTGTTAAATAAATAAGTGAATGATACTAGTTGCCTAGGTTTAGTGCATCTAGATCAATGAATAATTATCTGTGTTATAAAATTATTTTATTACAGGTCCAAATGCCTCATTATAAAGTATCCTTATTAAGTACTAGAGATATCTTTTATCTGGACTTAGAATGTTACTCTTTTGAAAAATTCTGAGGTTCCTAAACAGTTATATGAATAGTAGAATGCAACATGGCTTGAGTATTCTGAAACGCATTCCACTGAACTTGTGATTTCATTTTCTTTTGCTGTGTGGGATGAAACTCATAGGCTCATATTTTTATGTCTGTGAAATCCTTATTTTTATTCATTAGAAAGAAGTCAATTAATTTGCATTTACTAATCTCCCATTCCTTATACTATAATATCATTCTCTTTATATCTAAAGGGAAAATTGTTAGTATTTCTTTTAAGCCTATAAACTTAATTTCCATTGAGGGAACTGGTAGCTTGAATGACAATAACAACATCTTACAAGTTTTATTCCTATTGTCTGGCTTCTTATAGGTTTGTCTATATCACTTCACTTTGTGGCATTTGTGTAAAATACGTAGTCTGGTATTTGCTTAATTTTTCTGATTTACATGTTTAATGGTGGAAAAGTCCACCTAGAAGATGCAAATCGAGACACCCCTAAATTATTCCCTAGGTGTCAATAATATTTAATTAATTTAAATTGCTCATTTCATAATGCTTTTAAGTAGGATATTTGCATTTCTCGGGTTTCCTATAAGCATTAAATGAAAAGTTAAAGTAATTTGATTGTATCAAAAGGGGACCCAGATGAGCTGCCATCAATAATCTAGAAAGTGGCTTTCTGTTATAGAAAGGGTTTGCAATAAAAATAGATGGATGGTATTGTTCTATTTATACACAGTTTTGTCTACTCAAGGTGAATTTATTTATAGAGAGAAGTCTAGAAGGATGCTCACCAGAACGTAAGCAATCATTATCACTGGCTGATGTGCCCTTGAGTGACTTTTGCTTTCTTTGGTTTTATTTAACTGTTGGTATTTTATTTTCTAATACTTAAAAATAAATATAAGAATATAGATCTCATTGTAGTTATATAAAATCTCATGTGTATAACAGAAATGTATATTTCAGAAAAAATTATAAAACAAGCAAAATTATGCTTGTTTAGTTTCATTATAATTTAGTGAATATGGTATTTAATTTCAATCAATATATATGCTTTATCTGATGTGCCTTAATGTAGATGAAAACTAATAAATAATAATATTTGGTAAATGTATTTATTGCCTAAAAACATGAATCATTTGTTACTGAATATTTAATGAATAAAATATGCTGGTTAAAAATTTCCATTGGTTCACTTGACATTCATAATGCATATAATAAAAATGGGGTGAGTTTAATACTTTAGAAATTAGTGAATTTTTAAATACTTCTATTTCACTAATAAAAGTGAACAATAATAAAAGTTAACACTTACTATGTACCATCATGTGTTACTGTCAGTGAATTACTATGTAGTCTTTACAATAGTCCTATGAGTTACATAGTGTTATTACCTTTATTTTACCCAAGAAAAATCTGGGGAGCATAAAGGATTGTAAATTGTCTGGGTCACATGACGGTGAATTACTTCTATCATGTGCTAAACACAAGCAATTTAATTGTGGAGTACAGAATTGAATCATTACATCGTATCAAATGCACTATGTCTACTGACCATGCCTGTCTCATTTTATATTCCAGCAGTAAGCTTTTACATTTATAATTAACATGATCGAAAAAATAACAAAGCAAGTCACATTTCTGCTGCCTGAAATTTACAGCTTTCTTATTCGAGTCATATTACTACAGAAAATTCTTATGTTTGAAATAAATTTGTGACCTCGCTAAAACAGGTGTCTGACTCAAGGGCAAGGCCCCCACCCTCGGGTGCAGATTTGAAGGCTGCTGCCTCACTCAGGGCTGCACAGTGGGTCCGTGGGGCCATGCACCCCTCAGACCTCTACTGTTGATGGTTTTTTATGAGTTCGCACTATTTCTAAGTTTAAAAGTAATTTTTAGATGTAATGCAATGGTGAATCTTCTTGGAAATATGCTCGCAACTTTATTTAGTAATAAGGTTGTTAAATTGTGGCTCTTAATAGCATTTAAAACTAATATCCATGAGAGATTAAAGGGTCAGAATTGTACAAGCGAGTAAACAGACTTGATTATAAGGACACCTAATTATTACAAGGTAGGGTATAATTAAGTGCTAAAATTGTACAATATAAAGACAATAAAGGCTGAAGAATTTCTAAGGTGGAAATCAAAGAACCACATTGCTTTGCTGGGCTCTGATTACCAAGTTGAAAACTTGAAAAAAAAATAAAACAGAAGAAAAACAAAACAAGTTTACATGAGGTCTTACAATTTTGTCTAGTTTTGTCAGTTTGTCTTTTAAAGACACAGTCTTGATAAAACAATTCTACATCTGTAATTCCCTCATAATCAGATTATTAAGGTACCACAATAAACAAAAAAATAGAGCAAGTAAAGCAGACATTGCAATTAACATTTGTACGCCTACTGTGTGCTGGAAACTCTTTCCTTATTACTCAGTTTTGTGTGGCAGGTATTTTGCCTCACTCTCATTTTTTCAGGTAAAAAGACTGAGGCTTAAAGAGCCTTGGGAACCTTGAATGGGGTTTTACTTAGTAGAGATACAGACACAGTTCAAATTCAGGTCTGCTGTGACTTAAATTGCATACTTTCCACCGCACTGTGACAAGCCCTTTGACTGTCTGGAAGACGCTAGCACCCAATATTCATTCCGCAGTCCCAGGAATCTTTGTAGAGGGCAGACAATCTTTTCAGAGATTCCTGGTAAGTGGAATAGAGCCATCAGACTGAAAATACTGCTCGCCCCCGTGAGGAGTGTGACCGAGAGGATGATAGCCAGCGAGGACAGGTGTGGGAACTGGAGATGGCTCTAGCGAGGCTGGCAGCTGTCCAGCTCATCAGAAGATCTCACATCCTGCCTGGGAAACGCTGACTGAGGAAGGGCTCCCGTGTGCAGGTAGAGGTACATAGTTAGTGCCCGAGATGAGAATGACAAGCAAGCCTGGAGGATCAGAGCTATTTGTTTTCAGTTTTTGTCACTCCTTTGTTGACCTTCTTTCTATTTGTACTAACCACAGTCCCTTGGCGAATTTAAGAAATCACCCTCTGCTCGGTGCACTGCCCTAGCCAGCTGGCCAGATGAGAAGGGAACCTAATGAATAGCAAATGCCCTAGTGTGCGGAGTCTTTCAATATTTAGGCTTTTGAGAGAAAGAGGGGATGTTTGCATTTTTCTAAAGACTTAATCATTAGGAGACGAGCCCCCAACCTGTTGATGGCATTTCAGACATGTGGCATTGAAATGGAGGGAACTGTGACAACAATGGCCGGTGGCATGTGTTGAAGGAAGTACTATGCGTCAGGCATTGTGCGATGTGCTTTTACTAGATGTTTTGTTGAATCTTCACAGTATTTCTGCAAGACAGGTGCTATTATATCCCAATTTTTAGATGGTCTAAGCTTGTTATTTGCCCAAAGCAAGTTGTGTTGGGGCCAGTGGGACTTTTCTGATGTATAATATACTCCCACGTCTTATTGACATTGGTACTAACTAGCAAGTACTTGAATTTGAAAGTTGGCAAGGTAAATGCTCAAGCTGGATGAGCAAATTTTAAATCTTAAGGTTAAGTAAATCATTTGTAAATGTGAGGAACAAACTTAAAATCTGTACGTACCTCTGTGTTTTAGTGTTTTTGTTATAAACAACATCACATTTGAAGGATAACAAATGGGTATGCTATCATGGTAATTTTGTATCTTAATGGTAATGGCGTGTCATAGTTAAAATGAGTGAACTAATTAGTATGTTTTATGCCATATTTTACATTCTTCTACTGGAAGAAATTTTAAAGGGTAAGGTGTGCTATTTAGCTCATTTAGCTTCTAATCCCAACCTTCCTACATTTTGAAGATATATGGGTTTTATTTGCATTTTTATTCTATTGTTTTATGTGCTCATTTGAATCTTATCTATTTTCTGTTTTCTTTTTAACAGTTACATCCAGCTTTTTATTGCCTAAGCAGTCTGGGGCCGTCTTCCTCGCTTGGCTTTGCTGTGGAGCACATCAGTAAAGCACAGTGAATTGTACGTCGAAGCACCACGCTTTTGGTGAGTGGCATCATAGCTCCAATTTCGTATTTTGCTCTGCCTCAAGTTGCGTTTGCATTGTTCACCAAAGTGCTTTCATACGGCACACAAAATAGGGCTTTTCCAGCTCTGTGTGGGAAAGCTGGCTTTCCCCGCCCCTCCTTTTTTCCCTTATGGACAAATTTGTACCGTCATTTTCTTTCTCTGAAATCTGCTGTTGTCTCTCCTGCTCCCAATGCAACTGAATGACTACAGTTCAGTCATGATCTGCCTCTTCTCCACCTGGATGGGTGGATCCCCTCCAGTGCCCCCTCCTCATCGTCTGGCCTCTACAAATAATTTGACCACAGCACTTTTCTTATTTGCTATGTATACATGGAAGTAAAAGGGATGGCTGTGATTAGCTGGGCCACATAGCTTCTCACTGTAGTGTGTAAAGACCTTCCGGACGGAAAAGCTCACCCCTGTGATCTGTTTAATGTTGTTAATCTGTGCAGGCAGAAAGCGAAAAGGAAGCCAGGGTGCCTTTCTTATGCTCCTGGTAAAATCATTTCTGCTTCTGTTGCCTCTGAACCAGAGTCCTCAATATAATTCTACGGCATCTAGTGCCGTATATCAAATGTCTTCCTACGTCTCTTCCCGGGCCTCCTAAATCCGTTTTTTCCCATGCTATTCTTCTGCTTTTTAGAGCTGCCGTTTGCACCTTTGCAGGTCAAATCCTACCAAGATGGCTCACGTCTGGGTGGGACAATGAAAGGGTTCTGTGAACACAAGTGATGCTTTGTGCAATTCCGATTTGGAAACGGAGCATCTGCCTTAGCCGAAACATCTGTTACAGCATAATTTTAGTAATGTGAATATGTATAGAGGCCAAGGGTAGGGTATGAGAGGAGATAGAGTAGACTCCTCTCATAAGTGATTACATGGATAAGTGGAAAAGCCACTGGATTATTTTTCTCTTTATTTATTATTGCTAGCAGAAGCTTTTCTGTCAGAATGAGGCAATGAGGAAAGAGTAGGTCTCAGGCGACTGAGCGAGTGGGAATGGCTCTCAGGGCAGGGTGAAGAGATGCACACCCTCAGGAAGGAGGCGGGCATGAAACAGGGATCACACAGCCTGCTTGGAACAGTCTGTTTAGAAAGTACTTACAGAAGCGATACTGTAAGGCCCGAAGGGGGCTCTCACGAGGCTGTAGTGACAATTAGAGTACATGATGCCATAAGGTGCTTATCATTCTGGTACTTGGACACATGGTCAGTGATAAATGAATGTTATCAGCAGCCCCATCTCGCTGGCAAAGAATCTGAAATTCAGGCAACTTGTTTGAAATCTAGCTCTCCGTCACAGCTAGTTGTCCGCATTTTTCTTATCTCCCCCATGTGTTCTCAGGTATGTGCTCTGAGCGGGGAGAAGCTTCTAGTCAAGTAGTAGCGGCTTCTTTTTATGTGTGATTATGCTCTAAGTCTGGGGAAGGCGTTCAGTTTAATAATGCTCGGGACACCTTCACTTTCTCTGAAGCACAGTTGTCCCTGGTGTCCTGGTGGTCAGATCCAAACTGGACTGTGCCAGGAAACCTGGCCTTTGCTAGAGCTTGTCTCTGACTTGCAGGTGCCGTCCTCTCCCAAGAATACCGCCTGGTACCACTTTCTGTCTCAGAAACCTGGGTCCACCATGGCTGTTGTTCTTAAGGAAATATCACCGCGTGCTTCAGGAATCCATTATCAAGTAGAGTTGTCAATTTTGGAAGAAATAGGAGGGCGTATGGTGAAACAGACCTAAGATTCTGGCATAGCCTATGCTAGCCCATCTGTCCTCTCCTGCAGCAAGTGACAGATCAGAAAGCTGAGCAGTGAGAGGAGGTGAGTTTGGTGGGGTAGGACCTGGAAGAATGAAGCTGCCATGGAGGATGCGGCCTGGGTTTGGGATGTGTGGATGATTTTCCTGACCTTGTAATTCAGCAGCTATACACTGCTTTTGCGTTCTCTTGCTCGTCGTCCTCATCTTGTCCTCTAAAGTAATCTTCTGACTGAGTGTTCTGGCGTAGATGGGTCTCTGGGACGAGGTGGTTAGGGAAACAGGCAGAGGAAAACGAGGAAGAGCTTGTCAGTGTGGGAGGAGACAGCAAATGCCACACGGTGGCAGGAACTTGCTCGATCATAACGGCAGGCTTCAGAGATCTGCCTACTAACACGCCGGGCTGAGCATTTATTAGGTTTTCTCAATGCTCTCATTGTGCTTTGTCGTCATTCAGTTAGGGCTGTACTTCGATAATCTCCTGCTGCAACCAAACGAGTTTCAAATTTTGGCTAAATAACAAGCCAGTCAGTTACTTGGGCAGGGCTTGGCTTGCAGAACACGATCAACGTTTAGAAGTTCTTTGTGCTAACTGTTTGGCATTATAGTTTACACTCCATTGAGAATCTGTTTTCAAGAAATGCTTACCCACTCTGAAAGGAGTCTGCCAGGCTTCTGCCCTCTGCTGTTCACTCAGGACGTCATTTTCCACCCCTAATGGAATAAATGAGGCCGGCTTTACTGGGAAATAGGAGGCTTTATAAACATAAGCCCGTGTTTGCGCAGGTTTTTAGTTTCCTCCCAGACCTGCCCTGGGTCTTTCCTCTTCACTTCGGCTTATGCCTGAAGTTTTAAATGCTTTTCTCTTTGCTCATAAGAGGCAGGATCCTAAGGCATCCAGCTTTTCTGGCCGGGGATCTGCGTTAACCATTTTCGTGAGCGTACGAAATAGTTTTTACTCCATGCTTGATTCTCATTGGTCTGGGACAGTCATTTCTGCTTCCAGCCAGACGAGGATGAAATGTAAGATATGATTTCATCTTCACTAAAAATATGCTTTTTGGCTATTTTTCACTATTTAAACAATGAAGATGAAGGAGACTAAGAAACTTAAAAATCATAGGAAAAACCCCTAAGACTTGTAAAGGTTGTCTTTGGTAAGGGTTAAGACAGAACTAGTGTTTTTTTTTTTAATTTTTGATATTAAAATGAAACCCTCTTTTAGGTACCCCTTTTGGGAAAATCAGCAGACCTACACGTGTGTTTTCAGCAGCCCATGCCTCCGTGAGAGATGTGAGGATTTAATTCCCTAGCGGTAGAATACAAGTTGATATTTTTTACTTTCCTTTCCACTTAAAGAGTTCCTAACAATTAGTACCGTATTTTTCAGACTATAAGACACACTATCCCCCAAATTTGGGAGGACATGGGGGGGTGCATCTTATAGTCCGAATGTAGCTTGCCTGACTCACTGTGTGTTGGGGGGGCGGCAGTGGAGTGGGGTCACAGGAGGCAGCAGCAGGGTCACCTCTGCATTTTCCTCCCAAATTTGGGGGAAAAGGGTGCGTCGTATAGTCCAAAAAATACAGTATGTGCTGAATATATAAGTAACTGAGTCTCTTTAAAAAATAAGATGAACCCATTTTTTTTCTGGTTGAAAATCTGCATCTGTGGAAGAAGTGCGGTTATTAGCACCATGTTGAAAGTATTACACTGAGCCCTTTCTTCCTTTCCCCTGTTTGCCAGCATAGAAACACCCTTTCAGACTCAACAGCTAACCTTTAAGATGAGTGCATTTTGAGATTTTTTTTCTTTACACTACATGCCTGAGTTGCCTCTTAACATTGTGAAATTTACAACAGGTTTTCTTTAAATATTTCACATTTTTGCACATCAAGCCATTGCCATATTACATATTTCACAAAACACTTTCTTGGAAATTGAAGGAATAAAATACAACTTAATGCAACCAGAACTAATATATGATGCATGTAGTATTTTAATTACAACAGTTATGAAGGGACTACAAAGTATAAAGGAACAGTTATTAATACATGCCATGTACCACGTTTCATTTTCTTGTCTTAAATATAAATTAGTCATTTTACCATAAAAACAAAATCTCTAATCCTGAAAACTGTAAGCTCAAGGGGTTACATGTCTTGCTCAAGCCTGCACAGCTAAGGAGGGAAAAGAACCATATTTTTTTATTCCAGTCTGTTACTGCAAATACTAATCCACTGATTGAACTTACTGGACAAGCAAAAAAAATGGGATTATTCTAGAGAAAGACATGCTTTATTATGAAGTGCATGATCTCATAAATTATGGTCTAGTAAACTCACCAGTTTATAAAAGAACAGTTAGACCCAAGTTGTGTTTCTGGCAGATAGAATTTAAAGTTATCTGCTCAGATAGCTAAAACTTTTACTAATACGGGAAAGACTTTTAAGGTGTTTCATTTGCATAGCTTCCAAAATAGCCCCCCACTCCTCCCTCGAGTTTGCATTGCAGGAGGTGGCTCTGGCTTCCTCCAGGAGACCAGGTAGAACACTTAAATCTTGAAGGCACCGAGAAAGAATGTGGGTTTTTCCAAGAAGGGATTTTGCCTCCTAAATCCAGATCTTTTACAGCACAGGTGGCACACACAAGGCCCTCGGGCCCAATCCGGCCCTCCACCTTGTTTTATCCGGCCAGGCTCCTTGTTTCTACCTGGCAGCAGCTCTGAGCTCTCAATTCACTGTGAAGGAGTAGTTCCATGTATACAGTCCTAAAATTACATTCAGCCCTTTGAAGGCAACCATGAGGCTGATGTGGCCCCCAGTGAAAATGAGTTTGACACCCCTGGTTTACAGTACCTGCAAGCTTTTTGACAGGAAGAGAAGAGATTTGGGGATTGAGAAAAGGGATGGGTGAGGTTTGCGTTGTTTCTACAGCCCCAGTTCTAGTCTCATCAAGACTTGACTTGTAAGACAAGTGCAGCTGTTTTTAAATTTTCGAAGAACGGGGTTGCCACCTAAATGATAACCAGAAGCTGACCCGGTCATCCTGCTGCATGACCCTCAAGTCATAAGATCCCCATGTTCCAGACTGAAAGCTGTGTTTCTTCAGAATGTTTTGGTAAACCCTTCCACGGTGGCATCATAATGTTTTTCTTTGCCTCTGGGTTCATAGTATCATTTTAATCGTGAGGAGAAGGCATAAAAAATAGTTCCTATCAGGCTGTGAATATCAGCTTCCAATGTGGCAAATTTTGACCGTAGAGCCACTTTAAAGAGACACACAAAACAAAACAACAGCAGCAACAACAACAAAGACCTTTTGAATACCTTGACAGGTGTCAGCCAGGACAGCCAATAAGTACTTTTGGCACTAGTAAACAATCCCACGGGCACAAACAGGGTTCCCAAAGAGGCTGCAAAGACACTGCCTTCCCAAGATCCAGAGCCACTCCCCAAGATAAGGAAGAGAAAGACAATTCCCCTGAGAGCTGGAAACACTTAGTAGGACCCTTAGCAGCAAATGGGGTGCAACCCACATTTCTGTCTGGCCTCAAGGACTGATCATCAGGGTTTTCTGCCTGCCACTCTGAATTTTGAAACGAAGGGACAGCTTGAAATTTCACCTTCGTTCACGACGCACCACAGACAGATCTGGAAGCGCTGACCTGGGTGAGATTTTTCACCCTTTACCAGCTTCCCGGGGATCCCATGTGCAGGCTCTGGAGTGAAGGTGGGGCGTGGGAGGGGGCGTGTCCCGGCAGGTCTCAGCCTGCTCACCGGCACTGGGGAGGGCGGACAGTAATTTTCCCATCTACCCTTTATAGAGAGAACCTGGGCGAGGGCACGTGAACAGTTGATCTTCCCCAAGGTGGTTCAAACTTCCCCACGGCAGCCACTGTAACTCCAGGTTACCTTTGGTAAGGCTTGTTCAGCCTTAAAGCAAAATTATATTCACCTGAGGGCGCACACGCAGCCCCGTCTAATCGCAGCCCCGTCTAATCCCTGGTTTCTAAATCAGACCTGGTTCGACCCAGGACCCGGTTGTTTCTAGGTCGGACTTTGCTGGACCCCGGACAGGTCCGGCTTTAAGTGGGGCCCAGGCGAGCTCCTTGGTTTCAGACTCAGTCCAGAGGAACAAATGCTTAAGTGAAATCAGAAAGTGGGTTCACCATGAAAACGCTGCGGTGGGAGGACCCAAGCCGAGACCCCAGCGGCCCTGGGAAAGCCACCGTACAAGGGGCGCAACAGGTACCTGTGTCTGGTTGCTCGGGGCTTCTGGGGGCTCCATCTGACATCAACTCTGTTAAAAGATTCACTGAGGCGAGTTCACCATTTTGAGTTCATTGGAGCAAACTCAGTTCTAATCGGGCAGCACCAAACCCAGAGTGGTTTAGGAGCGCGCCACCCACAAGAGCTCCTGGAGGCACTCCTATGAGAAAAGGCAGAGGCAAACGAACTAAGACTATTATTTGAGTGGCCATAGCTTAGCCTTATTGCTTGTTTGTGATGGGTGGCCCTTAGCTTTTTGAATTTGTAACCTGGAGGCATTTACGGGCTTAGCATTGGGTTTGCTTAGGCACAAGCCACTCCAGCCTTAAGCCACAAGTGTCTAACGGTCTCTTCATTTAATTAATTTGACACTGGTTAAACCTGACACATGTGGAGCCTTTCATTTGCAAGTCGTTTCTATGAATCGAGCAGAAGATAGAGTGTCCAGAGTGTGGGATTCTATGTTGAGGACTAAGCAACATGTTTTTCAAAGTTTATCCAGTGTAGGTTACCAGCATTGGCCTGGTAGGCAAATTATCAAAGTTTTGTTTTTGTTTTTTTTTAATTATTGTCCTTGGTATTGGTAAGTGCCTGGTGTGAAGGGTCAGCTAGCACTGTCTGTGAGGGTGAATAGTGTTAAGAATGCTAAAATTCTTATAGCTTTTGAAACTATTACATTTATCATTTTATGCTAAGAATCATTGTTCAAAAGAAGGATGTATTGGTATGGATTTTAGCTAATGAATCATCTAAAATAAGGACAATTTGCAAACAACCTAAATGTCTACCAGCAAGAGTTTGATTAAATAATGACATCAAAATGTTGAAATACTATGTAGTCCTGAAAATGGTATCTTCTTAAAGAATGTACAAGGTGAAAATATTGTTTTTAAAAACAATGTATATGTAGCCTGAACCTTGTATACTTATTTTTTTAAAATGTACTACATATCATTAAGAAAAAGGATACCAGGATATGTAAGAAACATACCAGGATATGTTAATAGTGGTTATTTCTGGGAAGATAATGGGTCATTTGTATTTATTTGTTTGTTTGTTTATTTATTTTCAGTAGTTTTCTAACTTTATCCTAATTTTATGTAACTTTTAAAGTTAGAAAACAAGTAAGTGAG
This sequence comes from Trachops cirrhosus, assembly GCA_028533065.1. Taxonomy (NCBI): domain Eukaryota; kingdom Metazoa; phylum Chordata; class Mammalia; order Chiroptera; family Phyllostomidae; genus Trachops; species Trachops cirrhosus. Next base: position 7,916,373 of record CM052546.1, on the reverse strand, counting down.
AAGAGAAGTTTGCAGATATTAGTATGTGACATTCTTTCGGCCGAACTGAGAAGCTTGTTAAACCATCTCTTTATCAAAGACGCGAATGTCTTACTTTGATGAGGATTTAATATCCTCCAGCAGACGATGGTCCTGTCCATGCTGAGTATCGTGGACACCCAACGTGAGAGGGAGAAATATCCGCAGAAGTCCGAAGATGCTGTGTCTCCCCCACTATTACTTAGATCAGAATTCACCTTCATAGGTCCTGCTGACACAGCCTGTCTCATTTTGTCTAATTATTAATTTAAAAAATTAATTCACTAACTCTTGTTTGTGTGCCTTTTTGAGGCTACAGTGTGTTAAATCATATGTGGTAGAAAGAGTTTTGTCTTTCCTTCTAAAAGATTCAATTACATGGGAAGAACAAGTCGGATTTTTTTTTAAATGAACTGATATAAATCCAGAAGAAAGAGTTATCGTTGTTGTTGTCACCGTGGGCAGAACACATAAGGGAAAGCGTCAGAGAATGGGTGGCATGGAATGAGCCGTGGATAATGGCTAGGGATTTGATAAGCACCCTGTAGAACAATAACACCAACTGCTTATTGAGGCCCTACTGCCTACCAAGCACTGCACTATCATCTCACAGCAGCCACTTCAAAACGGTTACCACAATGTTGTCCAATAATTGATCATCTCATTTTACAGATGAAGAAAGGGAGGCTCAGAGATACTACACAACCTTCTCAGGGTTAAATAGCTAATGAATAACAGCAGGAGGATTCCAATACCATTTCTCCCTCCTTCTCCATCTCCTTCTCCTTTTCTTCTTCCTCCTCATTGAATCCTTGTGTCAGGCATATGATGTTTATTTAATTGTCATTTACCAAATTTTCAGTTTCTTCTGCAAAACAGTCTTGAAAGGGGCTTGCCCAGCATTGCAAAGTGAATGACGAGGCTGGAAACGACATCTGTCTGGCTTAGAGCCTCAGTTTGGTGACTGCTTTTGAACTTGAGAGCTCCATGAACTTCAACACATTATCAAACTTTATAGGGCTGTCAAGTGTCCATGTATGACAGACTAGTTTCTCATACGCTGTTAGGCAGAGTGCTGAAAACAGGGCTGGGCATATAGTAAGACTCTATTATGGTTGTTATTTTAATTATTAGTATTCCTGTTAGCAGCAGCAGTAGTAACAGCATCATTCTCCTTATCGTTGTTACTGCAGCATTGTTACCAAAAAACCAGAGGGGCCATCACCAGCGTGAAAGGAAGACATTTAAGTGAGTAATAGGACAGTGAAAAAAAAACAGTGAGGAAACGATTCTCATTTCAGATTTCTCTCATCCATTCATTACATCAAGAGGAGTGTTCAATTTAATCTAATAGGACTTTAACAACTCTCCTAAATTTGATAATTTCTCTATATTAGAAGAGAGACAGCATGTTTGGACTCAGAGCTCTCGCTGGCCAACACTAGCTCGTGTAAAATTACAAGACATTTTCAAAAGTAAACTTATTTTTGCAGCTTCCTTCTATTCATAGCAAATGATACATTTTATAATTAACTTTTTATAATGTAACTGCTTTTATAATTAGCTTCTAAAATAGTGTGTTTCAAAAACATACATTTATCAAGATAAATAAAAATACTAAGAAATGATGCTGATGGTACGAGACGGCGGCCTTTGGGAAGGTAATGACAGAAATATGGTTGGGCATAGGGCACTCGGGGAAGCTGGGGTGGGGGGGGAAGGAGTGAGCAAACTCCAGGGAGGAGCCACGGCACCGGAGTGGAGAGTTTACACAGGGAATCAGTGGAACACGTGGTTGGTAGAGCTCTCCTTTTCGCCCTTTCCCACGGATTGCAGAAAACAGGGCTTTGTGAGGCGGCCCGGGGCGTCGAGCCTCCTCGTTCCCACTGGGGAGTCTCTTCTCCAAACCAGAGCACTCAGGGCAGGGCTCTCGGGGGTGCCTTCTCTTTGTGATTTAAATTAAAGAAGGAAATCTTCTGTGTTTACTTAATGTTATTTTTCATTTACAGTTTACATTCAGTGTTATTTGTGTTGGATTCAGGTGTGCAGCGTAGTGGTTAGACAACCATGTGCTTTACAAAGCGCCCCCCATGTTTCCATCCCCACCTGGCACCAGTGTTGTTGGATGAGCCAGTTGGATTCAGGATTCCCTCCACATTAATCTGAGCTCCTGGAGGGGAGCCACTGTGTCCGCCTGCCTTCTTACTAAGTCCCCTGGGTGTAACCAACTGCCTGGGACATAACAGTTGTTCAGCAAATATTTTTTGAATGAATGAATGAATGAATGAGTGAGTTCTGCCCACTGAGGATCCTTCACTGAATGCATTTCATACTTGTATGATTATATGGAACTTTGATGGAACTGGTGTAGAGCCAACTGATTCAAGATGTAATCGTTGTGTGTGACCTTTAATGATGTCAGCACTGTCACTATAGAAGTGTTTTTAGAGACCTGGCAGTGTCAGATGAAACATCCGTAGCACAAACTGAGATGTGAAATCGATGCCAGAGGCCCAAAGTGCACATAGATGTCACTCCTGGACTACTGTTAGGGGCCTCGGAGGAGGAAATGTTACTGACCACTGGGTTTTCTTAAGGGAACAAATCAGTTTTAATCGTCAGGAGTCTCCATGATTGCCAGCAGTGGGCTGGAAAAGCATGTCCATAGGGCGGGGAGGGCAAAGATATTATGCTTTGGCATAGTGACATTGCTGTCTTAACAGGACACGAAGCACAGTGATGCACGAGGCAAATGATTCTATACTGTGTGTGTGTGTGCGCGCGCGTGTGTGTGTGCGCGCATGCGCATGCCAGTTTGAGGTTGTCAGGGAAATTCTTTCAGAAAAGTGAACTGAAGGTTCTAGCCTACCCCTGTAGGGATTGCTCATTCCATAAATGTCATCTGGAAGGTCATTGATTTAGATGAGGACCTGTGAAATCAGCCACTTACAGGATAATCTGCTTTAGGTGGGCTTCCTAATTCAGGTATAAGCAATGGTAGTGATTTTTAGAAAATCATTTTGTGATAAGCGATCCCACATCACACTTTCCCAGATTCACTGAGCAGTGGTTTTAAGTTCAGACCGCTCTGTCACACAAAACCCGCCGGCCTGTCCTGAAGGGTGCTTTGAAGGTGTGCCTCCATGGTATCCGGGATTTCGCCTCTACCCGCGAGCTCTGTGTGCCGACCTTGCTTCGGAATGCCATTTTAGTTCTTTATGTACACAAAACAGATCGAGAATCTTCAAAAATGTAGATCTATTTTAGACCAAATGTTTAAGTTTAATAGCAACAACAATAATAACAAATTCTGCAACTTAGTCATAGCTAGCATACGGAGACTGCATTATGCCATGGTTCAGCTCCGCTAAGGACTAAACCTATCACGTCTCATTCAATTGCCACGACACCCATGGAAGGCTCCAGGCTTATGCCTTTGGTGCTCCCTAACCCTTCTGTTAATCACCGAGCCTTACCTGATTTTTTTTCTCAGATTCTGTCTCCTGACTAAAGTGGACCGAGCATTGAAATAGCAATTATTTCACTTCAAGGTGCCATTATACTTGATATAAAATGAGATACCCAAGTTTGTTGCATCTATTGCGTCAGCATCAGAACTCAAGCTAATGTTGTATATATTTTGACAAGAGGGGCGCTCTCTCAGGCTCTCTGGTAATCATTATCTTGGCTGAGTGTATGATCCCAAATTCAAGCTCCAAACTTCAAACTAAGCTCTTTATTTCTAATAATGGCTAAAAATGATATCCAGATTTTTGATTCACCTATTTCAGCATCCCTGATTTGAAAATTCCTCCCCTTTCATTTTGAGCTCTATGTAAAAACATAAAATCACCATGGTGACAACTGCCCCATCGTCAGAGCACATTCAAATTAACGTTGAGCTTTTCTTGAGTGCTGCTGTGTCTTACCTACAGATTGTTTCTTGGAGTCACTCCACGGTCAAGGGAATTTCTTTATCACTTAAGGTTGCCTTTAGGGACACAAAAGAGCAATTTGAAGTTTATGATCTGGAATTGATCACTTTGATAATAAATAATTCTATCATGTTTGAGTCAGGCAAATTATTTACAAGGGCCCTTCCATTTAAAAAAGTGGTAGGTGATGGTGGGTCAAAAAGCCTCATATAATAAAAATGGATACTTTCTTTTTTTTTCTTAGAATATCTGATCAAGGCATTCATTGCGGATTATAAATTTAGAAAGTTGCTATGCATAATACGGGGTGGACAAAAGTAGGTTTGTGGTTGTGAGTACATGGAACACAGAGTTAATAAAGCTATTAATCAGTAATAACCATAGCCTGCATGCCCTTTCCCATATGAACAACCGAAAACCCACTCGTGCCCACCCCTGTATTCCCCAGAAGCGACTCTACATTTCCGGCAACTCCTATCAGCCACAACTGAATAGTGGTTCTCTTCCATTTGGGAAGGGGCTTCTCTTAAACTGAGCCTAAGAAGCAGAGCTTTATCAAAACCCACCCTGGATGCCATTGTGGCGACTGATGTCACAGCGAGACCCCCCTCAAACAATCCTGGAACAACTCTTAGGAACTCTGCACGTGCCAACAGTCATTTTTAAACACCACAATTTTTTTTGCTCGTAGTCTGTCCCTCTTTTGCTCTTCATGTGACTTTCTTTCTCTGTACCTCTGATTTCTGACTTTCAAAATTGGGGAAACAGTGATCTCCTCTTTAGAGAAGTCACGGGGATCTTGGCAAGACAAATATGTTGGTGAATGTGTATCAGGATTTGGGAGTATCGACCCTCGTCCTCGTGGCCCGGAAAGTCCTGGTGGTGTTCATCTCCTAACCAGAAGTCAAAAGCACCTTCCTTTGTCTCCTTTTCTCCTCAAGTACTTTGGAGACTTCCTAGTCACTGTCTTCTGTCCCCTGAAGGAAATGCAAGTGAGCCAGCTGCGAAGTGCTGGAGTTTGCGCGCACCTGTTTGTTTATTTTTTAGAACGTAATTGGGAATATGCCTGGAAGCGTGAGCCTGTTTCTGTAGTGCACTCTAAGCAGATTTAGGCACACGGAAGACAATCACAGCCTCATATTGTACATCTATTGCATGCAGAGTTCTCTAGTCGGCATTTTGCAAAGATATAATTATCAGACATGCTTGGAGCACAAACTTTAAATGGGGAGATGAGACACTAAAAAGTAACCAGGAGCATTAATGAAGAAACAACATAGTAATCAGAACTCCTTATCAGGGACTATGAAGCTCTTTATCCATGGCTCTTAATACTTGATGTACTTTAATATCATCTAGGAAACTCTAAGCACACACACACACAGCCTGAATGCCAGCTTCAGTGATTGTGATTTAATTTGTCTAGACTGGGGTGCAAATATCCATATTTTGCAAAGGCTCTGTAGGTAGTATCAGATCATCAGGCCTGGGACTCATAGTGCCTCCCTGTCCCACCTGACCTCCAGGCGTTTGCCTGCGCGTTCAGGTACTGCAGCCAGCTGCCCTGCTTTCTGTTGGCGCAAAGGTCATCCCTTCTTTAGAGGCTTTGCCCCACCCTGTCCCTCTGCCTGGATCTGTGCGTGGCCATTCCTCCTGTGCCATTCAACCCTCAGTTCGTGTGTCATCTCATTGGGCCTCACAAGAGCAGGGCCTTCCGGGGTTGTGCAGTGGGTCACGAGGGTGGCCCTAACTGAGGCACCCTCTTTCTGACGGACCCCCCTCTTCAGTAAGTGTCAAATCAACTTGTTTTATTCTTTTTCCTTTCCAAGTTACTAATTGAAACCAATTTGTTTACTGGTTTATACTTTTATTTATTTTCTTAAAGATTTTATTTATTTTTAGAGAGAGGGAAAGCAAAGGAAAAAGAGAGAAATATCAATGGGTGGTGCCTTTCACATGCGCCCCACTGGGGATCTGGCCCACAACCCAGGCATGTGCCCTGACTGGGAATCGAACTGGCAACCCTTTGGTTCTCAGCCCGCACTCAATCCACTGAGCTACACTAGCCAGGGCTATACTTTTATTTTTTAATCTCCTTCCTCTAAAAGGTTGGGAACAAGAGAGCAGGGTCTTTCTCTGAATGGTTCGTTGTTGTATTTTTCTGGTACTTAGGATAGTAACTTGCATACATACAGTAGGTGCCCAATAAACATGAACGTTCTGTGTGAGGTACACGAAGCTGAGAATTCTCTGCTGTGAGGCGGTAACATAAAGCAGTTGAAGTTCATTGGGAAATCTCAATAGCTGAGGTATGGTTCTGAGTAGACTTCAAATAACAAGATGGTGGCCTTTGCTAAGAGGTCGGGAGGAGGGTGTTTGTACGGGGAGCTGCATGTCTTAGGGGCCTGAGCAAGTCACCCTGAGAGTAGAGCATGCTAGTTAGCCTGACCGGGATGAGCAAGCCATGATGAAAATTAATCCAGTCTCATAATATAGTGAAATCACCCAAAGTGAAAACAGTATTTGGAAATCGATCACAGTTGGATCTAGTGCAAATATCTCTTATATGTTCAAAATTGCTGTGGAGAGCCGACAGCATCCCTAATTCCAGTAGGAACTTTGAAAGCTATATCTTAATATTCAATTAATAGTCTCAGAAAATGAAGCAGCAGCTAATAGTAATAATAATGATGATAACGCCTATCATATTGAGTGCTTCCTTAATGCTGGGCATTGGACCAAATACTTATATACATTCTATCATTTTAACTCTACCCAAACCTTCTGAGGTGATTAATGTGCAGTTTACCATCAGCAAAACTGAGAATTAGAAAAGTCAAGCAATTGACTGAAATCCCACCTCCGGAAATGGTTGGAATAGGAGCCGAGCCCAGAATGTGGACCCCAGAGCTGCTGGGTCCACCTAAGGGCTGCGTTGCTTGGTTTGGACCCAGCCTCATCCAGCATGACCCCGATGAGACTAATTGGATTGCAGCTAATTAGAATTTCAATAAAAGGTACAAAAAGTCTTCCAACTCTAATTTTGTAAACTTTTTAAGTCCATTATTTAGATCTTGCAATATACTTTCACAAAGGAAGGATGCTAGGAATAGTGCTCAGGTCCCCAGGCCACAGAAGCAAAATAGGCACAAAAAAAAAATGCCCATTCCGTACTTGGTTTACACTGAGATTGCATGCCAATGCCCCAGGAATGGTTTAATTGAACAGGTGAAAAAGATGTTTGGATGATTTTGTACAGATGCCAAAGGAGGTTAGGGACTCTTTCAGAGACTTTAGGTGGATTGCCATGGCTTTTATGACATGTGATCTCATTTCAAAGTGGATTTTTTCCTTTCATATGATGATATCCCTTCTCTTACAGTGTACTCCCATAAGGAGTGGGAGGGCGTGAACGGGATATGCCAGGGCATTAGGTGTATTGTATAGTATAGGGCGTCCGGAATTAAAGACAAAAGAAGAGGGGTGAGCATACAGAGAGATTTTAAAGGGAACATCTCTTGGGTTAGGTTCAGTTGCTTACCTGTTCTTGGCTTGGATCGCTTTACTGGTTTCCAGAGCCTAGAGCGCTGGCGAAGGGGCCGCAGGTAGCACTGGCGCCAGGGGAGGAGAGGGCCCGAGCCCGCAGCACTCAGCAGGCAAGCCTCGTCTGCAAGGCCTAGGTGTTTCTAACCCGGGGGAGGCGCTGCTTCCTCCACAGTGATAGAGGATTGACAGGTTATATAAAAAGGTAATTCCCTCGAATTCAGGTACCAGTACAAAGAAAGTCCCACTTCCTGATAATCAGCTTCAATTGATATTGAGTGCACAGGTGGGCTTATTTTTCTTTTCTTTTCTTTTTTTTAATGACTTATTACTGTCAGAGAAGAACAGTAATAAGCCATTCTAGTATATTTCCTTTAAAAAGTGGAGCTACTGCTGGCTTGTTCTTAAAACAAATAGTTAATTCAAAACTAGCAGAATTCTCCTTTTAAAAAAAGATGGTAGTTGCTTATTTACTTCGTCTCAAAGGTTTTCTCTTTTTTTAAAACTTCAGTCTCCCTAGCAACAGAGACATCTGTCTCTATTCTCTTAGTCATTAAAGCCAAAGAAAGTAGCTGCTTCAAAAATAATAAAGGCAATTTCTATGAATTGGGTGACTGTTAATTGTTGCCAAGAAATCTTAGTGAGATAATGAGGCATACAGCAATTGACAAAGATCTTTTCATTGATGTAAGAGCTCCCAGCTAGCCCATGGTGGTTAGCTAATATATACAGTACCATCGATGAGGTATTGTGTGATTTGCTATGTAACACAAATAGAGAACTGATCTTTACTATTTCTAATTTCTTTCAGAAGTATGCCTTGCTGTGATTCTTCTGATTGCTTAGTAACTAATCATACCTTGGAATTCCAGGGAATACATTTGCCCATTACATTGCACTCAAGTAGAATGGTTTGAAGCATTCACAATGGAGATCAATGCAACAAATAGTATTAGGGTTGTTGCTGGTGTTAAAACACAATATACCTCTTATTTGAGTTGTAGATTCTGCAAAACCATTTGAGTGAAAAATACTTAAAATTGCACTCAATTTTAAAATGTATATTGGCATTTGTGCTAAAACTGTTTGCAGGCCCCTTATAATGAAACCCGAATCACCCTCTACAATAGCTTCACTAGTCAACACAAAACAGTTTTTCAGTGCTTTCTGCTTTCCCAGCACCCAAGGAAGCAAATTATATTAAGTAACTATTTTGTATTATTGGCCCTGTGTTTGCCACCTCCCTGGCTGTGTGTGAAACTACTGTTAAATGGGTAATAGCAGAAGGACAAACCAAGCACACAGAAACAGATTTGTGTGTGTGTATGTTTTTTTAAATCAGAAAATATGACTCTGATAACCAGATGTGGAATAATCCATTTTATTATTGGCCCCATAACCAATTTTAGTTTCTTAAAGGCGGGGTGGGGGTTGATCACAAATGGGAAGTATAAAAAATGCTGGATCTAATTTCAGAATCAGGATGTTTATAAAATTCACACACACATAAATACTACCAAGGAAAATCAGTGGATATTAAAACATCAATTTTAGTAGATAGTTGAGTAAGAATTTTGCTCTTACATATATAAGAAATAGAGGGACTGAAACGTGTTTCAGTTTGCAGTGACATTTATTTTACATCAGACTGTAGATATACATAGTTTGGTACATTTGTACAAATAATTAGAGCTTTGTTGGTTGGAAAGTGGATGAGATCTTGGAATAAAAATGTAGACATGGTTAAGCAAATCTTTGTAGTGTAGTGATATTTTATAATTTTTGAGGCATTTTTAAAAACTCTAAATACAGATATTTCTAGTAAATTCTTATGAATAAAAGACCTTATCTTTTATAAATTACAGTTTTCACCTGCATAATTTCCCGCTGTTAAGGTGACAAACTGTTAATTTCCTTTCAAGATGTTTCTAATAAAATGAGAGTAGAAAAAATTTTTCTAACCACCAAGTAGAAATATACTTGTATAGCTGTTGGTGACTTTTTATCGAAAGTTTAAAAAATTCAGTGTAAAGAAAATCTTGGCACTTGATGTGGCATTTACAGCATACTCTGAGGGTCTCGTGGTTTTAGGAATGGCTTTGTTGATCAAGACTTACCAGATTGTCTAGCAGCACGTCACTGAACCTCAGCTGGAGGCCTTGAAATGCGTATTTGTCTCAGAGGGCCGCGTGGAGAGAGGATTGATCTCTTTCGCTACGTAAGGACTTGGGAAACTATGGCTGGTGGTCCAGACTGACTGATCTGCTGCCTTTGTTATATGGTCTGTGAGCTAAGAATTATTTTTACAATTTTAAATGACTGGAAAAAAGTCAAAACAGGAAAGATACTTGGCAACGTGTGAAAATCATATAAAATTAAAATTTCAGTGTCTAAAAATGAGATGGTGTGTGTGTGTGTGTGTGTGTGTGTGTGTGTGTTTGGAACACAGCACGCCCCTGGCTTATATGTGGTCTGAGGCTGCTTGAATGTGTCAACAGCAGAGTTGGTCTGGGCCCCAAAGCCAAAAATATTTACTCTCTGGCCCTTTCCAGAAAAGGTTTTCTGACACCTACCTTAGTGTTGGGTTATATTACCAGAGTGCGTTTTCTAAAACTGTGACTGCTATATTCTAATATCATATACATGCAGCTAAGGTTTAATGAGAACCTTGTGCCAGGGGTTATGCTAAGCATTTTGTGTGAACCGCCCGCCACCCCGGCCGAATTCCTACAACAGTCCTATGAGGTGGGTGCTGCTATTCCCACTTTAGAGATGAGGAGACAAACAGAAAAGACTTGCCCAGTGCCAGTCAGTTACCCAAGCCTTCCTCTCTGTGCCCTGCCTTAGCAGCCAGATATAGGACGGAAGGACCAGTGGACTCCTTCAGGTTCTAGCGTGGCAGGAACAGGGTGCGGATACCACACACATAAAATGCAAGTACATGTATCGTGATATTTGATGAGGGCCTGATTTTTGTCATCCTTCCCTGTGGGAAGTGCTGTTTTTCAGCAGTGGTTCTCAGAGAGCACTGCTGGAGGGTCGCTCACTGACCGGTGGGCTAGGAGAAATGCCCTCAACGGCTTTCTAAGAGGAGGGGTGGGGGTGTCTGGGTTCCAGAGGGTGAATGAGAGCAAACAGGGGACAGGAAGGAGGTCACCCACCGCAGCAGACTAGTACCACGTGATTCTGCTCACTTAATGGCCTGTTTGAAGCTTTAAAAAATCATCATATTGTACACCAAAACTCATTGGTGTACAATAAACTACACCAATTTAACAGGCACAATTTGCTGGGTTTTGATATATGTGTATTTCCATGAAGCCATCCCCAGAATCAGTTTTGCTAAAACTTTCAAAACTTTCCCAGTCCCCTGTAGGAATCTACCCCTCTCTCCTCCCCCATTCCCAGGAAACCACTGTTTTGTTTACTGTCCCTGTAGATAAGTTTGGATTTTCTAGAATTTTATATGAATGGAGTCGTTCAATATAGACCATTTTGGGGGATGCGGGATCTGGTTTTTCGCGCTCAGTGAAAGGAGATTTACTCATGTGAATCAATAGTACTTTTTGTTATGTGAATCAATAGTATCTTTTTTATTCTTTACAATTCTTATGACAGAAACTAAACAGGAAGCTGCATCACTCCCCACAGTCTAAAATCTAACACTGATTTTTTTTGATATGTTCATATAGTCCACGGAGAGTAAATCACAAAGTCTCCCTCTTAAGGTTGATCGTCTTTGTCGCGGTTTGACGAAGCATTGTTGCTGCATGGATGGGTCACCGGGAGAGGACCTGGATGAAGTCACTTCCAGTTGATTTTCTTATCCCCTTGAGTTGGGAAGCCAACTCTTATTGAGAGCCTGGAAAAGTTCTTGGAAACCTCAGCTTCTGTGACTTAAAAGTATAGAAGTCATTGTATTTCTCAGGGCAGAGGCATTTCCTTCGCAGATGAAAGATCCTTGGGGGTGTACTGGCAAAAGCGTGTTAGGTTTAGATTTAAACATGTTTATTCATTCAGAAAATATTTTGTGGGCTTTTAATATAGGTCAGTTACTGAGGGTGGTGGCAAAGACGTGGTCCCTGCCAGGGAGGGACTTGTAGTGCAGTAGAAGTACACAGTTAGAAAAGGCACTTTGTATGCACTGATTCACAGACAACTATTTACTGAACACCTATGATATGCCTGGTTCTGAGTTAGACCCTGTGGAAATGCCTACCTCCCTTCAACCACAGATCTTACTTTCTAGCGAGAGAGATGGATGATAAGAAAGCACATAAATGTGCAACATTGAGGAATTTTAGGAGAGAAATAAACAGAACGATGAGGTGGTAATTAAAGAATGCCATTTTACAGAAAGATACCCTGGGCCACTCTGCTGAGTAGCAAGGTGGTGGACCAAGAACATTCCAGGAGGCACAGAGAACTCCAGGTACAAAGATGGAGGTGGCAGGGCCTTCCCAGCGAACGGACCACAGAGGAGGAGGGTCGGGCCGTGGAGAGCGGCCGGGTGAAGACTGGCTTCACAGGGAGGTGCAGGTGTGGGCAGGGAAGGTCCTGTAAGGTGTTAGCAGCCATGGTCAAGAGTCGGGGCTTTGCATTCTATTGAAGTGTCGCAGGGAGATCCTGGAGGAGTTTAAAGGGGAGAATATCAGACTTTGTCTTCTATGTTTTAATTTTATTTTAAAAACAAAATCTAGTTAACACAATCACATAAATGAAACTCATACAATTCAATGGACAGATCTTAAGTATACAGACTGAGTTTTGACAATCGTACAAAAGTGTGTATAATCACCATCCAAAACAAGATGTGGGACATTTCAATTCTGAGAAAGTTCTCCGTGGCCTTTTCTGATTTGCTTTAAAAAAAAAAAAGATCAACATTGAGAAAATGTGCAGGGGATCCATCCCCATATTGTTATCTGACTTGCATCCTCCTGATCAGAACACTTCGTAAGCGTCATTGTGCCCCTTCTTTCTGTCCCCCATCAGTTTCTCACCACACACCTTCTGACTCGATCAGTCCTTCGGACTTCCCTGGGTACTGTCTTTTTAAGGTCACCTCCCAGTGAGATTCCGTTCCTTCCTCCATTCCATGCATCCAAAGTCTGCACGCCTTCCAGCCACTGCTCAATGTCTACCTTTTCACAAAGCCTGATGCCTGTCCAGAACGGTGTGTGTGCCCTGAACACCCACAGTGTTTCTCAGCCATTCCACACTTTTTGTTTACACTGTCTAGCAAAAGAGTACAGAGAAATATATGGCTCTAACGAGAATGGATATTTTAAATGACGTAGAAAAAATAATAACAGAGAGAGGAAAGGCAAGTAGATTCTATCTCAATGCAGCCTTGCCATTTTTAAAGGGAAAGTCTCATGCGGCGTGTGCTAGCACTGGCCCAAACGCTTTGCCGTCTTGGTTTGGTAAAACTGCTGAAACTGTTTGGTTTTTCCCTGTATCTTGCCCTGTGAGTCGTTTTTGTCTGCGATCTGGTCAGCCAGTCATGAAGGCTTACACACTCCAGAGAACGCTGGGTGCCTTTGCCGGGTGCAGACTTCACTGTCTGCTGCCTCGTCATCCATCTAAATGCTAACGAACGCCTTTTTTCAAGAAAGTCGACTGCCCGAGGCTCGTCAGTGGTGGGCGTTTGCCTGAGCTAGTCCTGGGGCCTGTTGAGGTAATGGATAGGCCGCATTCGCTTGTTTTAAAGATGATTTGATCTAGTGCGTTCTGCGTGGGTTGACGTGTTAAAAATTCAGGATGTTACTTGTAAAGAATTGCAGAGAAACCAAGGGCAAATGGGACCTTGGCCAAGATTTTCTTCCTTATTGATGCTACCATCACAAATATTTAACTGGCATCAAGGTAAATATTCAAAGGTTAATGTAGCATGCTGTTAATGGATAATGAAGGCGTGCGGTCCCTCCAGCCTCACTTTGCTCCTGGAATGTAATTACCAGTGTAGGACAGTCAGGTGAGGGTGCAGTGCATCACCTCCCGGCACTCATGTGCGGGTGGCACGCAGGAGAAATGGCTGCTCTGAGGCAGTCGGTGCATGTTGATGCATTTGTCACCACCCATCGTTTGCATTTCCCTGTTTTTAAGACCCAACATCAATGAAGGAAACAGTACTTTTTGGCCGAAAGACAACGATGCCAAAGACATATTCTTATTCCAAAGTGGAGTGAAGTTTATTTCTAATGCAGATCTTATCTTTGGCATCTCATGGGCGGCAGGGGGAGAAAGACCCTCTCTGAAAGTCTTTTTTCATGGTTTGTATTCTTCTTTGTCATGTTCCTCACATACGCTTGGGAAAGGACCTGGTGCATAATAAGTGCTCAATGAATACAGCCCATGGCTCTTCTTATTTTCTTGCTTTTCCAGGTGATTACGTCCTGTTTTTTTTTCCCTCATGGAGAGTTTTTCTTTCTGCAAATTATTTCTAATTTCATTGCTGTTGCGGTTTCAGTGACAACAATGTTTGAATGACGTCACTTAGAAAAATTTTGGCATGATATAGTTTTTATCTTTTTCTCTTCTTAAAAATTCTGTGAGTCATAGGATTCTATTCCAAGCAACTTAATTATGCAGAAATATATTTTATATGGTCATTGTCTGGGAAATGAATACAGAGTTACCTTATGCTATTATTTCTGCTCCAGCATATTATTTTTAAACTATGTAACAAGAATCCTGACAAATAGCAAGGGCAAGTGGGACTATTTGACCTGATGAGCCCTGTGACATTTAAGTGCAAGTCACATCAATGACACGTGAACAGAGAATGATACGAATAGATCATATAATCACTCCTTTCTTCGTTTCTTGTTTCTAATTGGGTTTTCCACTTAGATAATTGTATTGAGAATAAAGGAGAGCTGCTTTTGAATGATCAGTAAGTATAAGGCCCCTTTAAACTTAGTACTTACAAGAAAACATCAAAATGTGGGATTCGAGGGTTGCGCGTTTGGGCCACGCCCCCTGACCGTGTGCGCCCGCTGCTGCTCCCATCGGCGGCTCGGCCTGTCTTCTCCCAGAGTTTGTCATCGCTGTTGTTTCTGCCTGTTTCCTTGTTAAAGACGAGATTAACGGCTGTTAAATGCATATTAGAACCCAAAAGAGACTTTGAGATGAAAACAGAAAACTTGAAAACACACTGAGGAAAAGGGACCCCCTTCAGGAGGGAATGATCAGTTGTAGAAACATGTTTGCCTAAAACAGACAGTTTTCTAAGATCCAGTTTCCCTGCTTGGGAAGGTTGTGCTGTTGATAGATGGGAACCAAAGGGATGCAAATGGAGAACATTACTTCGATAAGCATGGCTTTTTCGTTTTGTATGGACGAAGAAAACTTAAGGATGACCTTTCTCTAACCATGTCTGTGGGAGCCTTTCTGCATTCGCTGGCCAGGGGTGCTTGTTACGATACAGAATTCTAGGCTCAAACGCCAATGTGCAGAATCCACACCCCTGCAGCCAGCGCCCGGGCCTGGGAATCGGCTGCTTCAGGTATTGCTAAAATTCCTGTGTGTGAGAGCTCTTCACCAAAAACACGTGGGTTTAAAACTGTTAACAGGGTGGGATATGGCACTCGACTGTGGGGCTGGCTGTGTCCCCCCAGCTCTACCACTCCCTGGGGCCTTGCTCAGTTACCTGACCCTCAGTTTCTCGCCTGTAAAATGGGAGATACAGTAGTAGGTCTCTCAGGGCTATTAAGAGACCTCAGTGGGACAGCCCCCACGAAGCAGTTTGCACAGTGCCTGGCAAATATCAAACATCAAATGTGCTGCTAAGCGTTCGTTGTAGTTGTTGGCTAGTATGGTTGTTATTGCTTTATTAAAAATAATCACAGTATCAAATTCTGTTGAGGCTTACCTGTGACAGCCTTGTAGGATACCAGGAATAGCAGAAGCCTCATATATTTTTGAAGCATAGAAATGTCTGCCTCCGTCTGTCTCTCTCCAAAGGAACTTTAAACAATAAGAAATGAAAGCCAGTGGGTTTTCTGCACTGGGCTGTTCATTTCAGGGGCTCTCATGAAAGATGCTCCAGGCTGCAGCCCGGGGAAAGCTGCCTTCAGGGCCGGGTGACCAGCTCCCAGGGAGGCCCGCTGTATTGTTCTCCCGCTGAGCCCTATTGCAGATTTCCCAGCACCGCTTCACCCTCCAGTGCCTCCACCTTTGTGAGGGGTCGCGCCCAGAACCACCAGCCGCCTTTCGCTCCTCACACCTGCAGAACGAAGGCTGTCTGGTTCCTACCATTTAAAGCGTGCCCTTCACCTTCCCCTGCATAAAGAAGGCCTCGTGCTTTCATTTTGTCCGTTTTCATCCAAGTTCCCACACACTGGGTTTTTGGCGATTAGAGGGATTTAATTACAGCTATTAGACCATCCGAGTGAGTGACAGTGTTTTTCCTCTGGTCATCGAGCAGAAACTTGAAAGGGGGAAGGCACAGATGGAGATGGTGTGTGAATCATTCTGGCTGTTCAGAGGCATCTGAGTGATGTGAGTCAGCGATGCTGCTTCTCGTCTGGTCCCAGGACACCTGCCATTATCACCCCGAGCATGCTGGCCCCACTGTGTCTCCAGCTACCAGGGCACCACTAGGCCTTTGTGACTGCCTCCAAAGATGCTGTTGTCTCCATCTTCGGTGTTCTTTCTCCTTGCTGGTAGACCACTTTCATTTGTCTTGAGGCCTTGGTTAGGAAGACTAGGAGGGTCCTCTCAATTGCTCTTGATAAATGCATTAAAGACTGCTCCCTTTGCTTTATAGCTGAATATTTTCCCTTTTTTTTCCATGTAAGTAAAGCATCTTTCTTGTCATCTCCTTTGCTCCTGTCACATTATTTGAGCATCCCTTGTGCCCAAGAAGCAACTTCTCAGGTGTTCTTTGGCAATGAAGTGAGTTTTCCTTTAAAATTATAAAACGCTTCCCTTGTATATCTTTTCTAAACAGCAATCCAGAGAATTAATGCAGGCTATTTCCAGACCTATTTCAAGCATTCTGATGACTCAGAACCTGAATCATAGCAAACAGAACACGATCTAAATACTACAAGGTGACACACATTTAACACGAGTAGGAAAGGATTAAAAAGGCAGTAATTGCAGTTATTCATCTTTAATTAGTTTATATGGAGAGAAGTAGTGCTGCGGGTCTGGAAATACATGTTTACATAGCACTTGCATCATTTTTTTTCAAATATGTAGTCCTAGGAATATATAAATAACTAAAATTTATGGATGCTATAACTAAAATACAGAGTTTCTGTCTCCTCACTTGAAGTTTTGAATGCCTTTGTTTGGAGTTAATGAATTCAAGATTTATGTGATGTTCCCCACAATAGTCAGTAGTGTTATCACTGCAGTAACTTTTGTCCTTGGTTTGGTAAATAGAAAGAGTGTATGGTATAATCTCTGCCTTCAAGAAAGTTGTAGTCCACTTCAGGGAAGAAGGCTAGCATGAAACTAATGTGAAATTGTTTATCTGTCCATTCAGTAAGTACTTACGGAAAAGCAAGTGTCCCAGGCAGGGTTCTACTACTGTTTATACATGACCCAATTGAGTTGTGATAAAGTAATGAATTTTACACAATGTCAGTTGATGGGAGATTGTATTTTCCAAAGACAGGGGCAGCAGCAGTATTTCCCGCACCATGTGCCTCTCCCTCATCTAGAGGTGAAGAGTACTTCCCACCCCCTACATCGGGGCTGGTCTTGGTGGCTCACTGGTAGCCAGTGGGCTTCTGAGGCTAGGGCAGAAAAGGCCGGGCAGCTTTCACCCGCATGCTTCGGAACACCTTGTTCTCCAGACGCTTCCGTTTGGGGGACATCCGCCTGGAACCTTGGAACCCGGCTGCCATGCTGTGCGATCCTAAGCCACACAGAGCGCTCTGTGTCGCTGCTCTTACTCCACTGTTTGGGTCAGCTTCACCCAAGAACCACACATAAGTGACAATGATTGCAGACCCTGGGCTCACCAGTCTTCCCACTGGGGCCCTGACACTGTGGAACAGAGACGGTCTTACCCTCTACATCCTGCCCAAAAACCTTGACCCACAAAATCTGATGTCGTTTTATACATACCATTAAAGTAGATTCACTCTTGCCAACATCAAATAGAGTACCGAACAAAAACAGACCAGCAAAGAAAATACCACTGATATGCCTTGTAATAATAATCAGATAATAAAAGTTTCCATTTATTGCTTGCCCTGTGCCAGATTTTGTAACCTAATGCCTAGATAATCCTCATGAGACCCCTGAGTTTGGCGTTATTGCACTTCCCATTTTGTCGATGAGAGAGCTGAAGCACAGGGAGGTGCAGTGATACGTCCACATGCTAAGAGAAGGAGGAGGCTGTGGAGCCCTTGTGCGTAACTGCTTGCATCGGTGATGCATCTAAGGGCAAAATGTGGCGCAGTCTAGCTTTGGGGTGTGAGTTCAGAGACTGGATCCCACTGAGGTGGGCGGGTTGTAGACTTTGTGTGGTTTCGTGGGGAGATAAAGTCTATACTGAGCCTGGTCAGGTGTGTAGGATTTAGATAAGCAGAGGAGAAGAAGAGAGGCAGGCATTTAATGTGGAGGTAACCATGGGAACAGTGACAGAAGTGAGAAGAGGATACGTAAGTGCATGGACGCTGGACAAACCTGGAAGAAGAGAAGCTGAAGTAGGAGGAAGATGGTAGACAGGGCTGGAAGGGCTCCGTTAGAGATGAAGGGCTTGGGCGTTAATCTGGGAGGAGCATGTCCAGAACAACAGCTCAGTGGAGGATCACTGTGGCATCCCCATGTGGACTGGGGACACCTGAGGTGGGCGTGGTCAGAGGGATGGCATAGTGGAGAAGCTGGGTAATTAGCCCCAAAGAACAACAGGCAGGTGGCAGCGGCAGTAATGATTAGTGGTGAACATAGAGAAATTTCAGAGAAATAAATGGCACAGCTTAAGAGCAAATTCAATATGAGATGAAAAGAATAGGAAGTAGTAAAAATGATGTTGGGAGTCCGATGAAATATTTCTCACATTCAAATATTGCCAGAAATAATTAATGCTACTCAAGGCCAGTATTGGCATTAGATTAAAGTCACAATACTCAGAAGTACGTAATGCACAAGTCGACAAATCTTACAACATAACAATAATACTCTAATCCTTGATTATTACAATGCCTTATATCGCTTCAGTTTTCTATAGTTGACATTTTTTTCTGCAACTCTAATATTTGGTACTCACTAGAAGGCTGGCTCAGACATGTAAGACAGGTGGCTACCCTATGTGCAGAGGATGTGACTAAGTTTCATAAAGGTTGGATTCCTAGTTCAAGGTCCCAGGGCAGATCAGAGCTTGTCCTGGAACCAGGTTCTCTGACTCACAGTCCACTTATTTCTATTTTTAAAACTGCTTTTTGAGTAGATTTGGGTCTTTGGTACACACTTTTTTGTTCTGATAAGCTGAGGAGCACAAATATTTCTCAGTGTCCTGTACCTTTACAATATGCTGTAGTTTCTGACTCAGAGAGAACCAGCCTTATGCATACATCCTTATTATATAAGGGGACCTTATATAAGCGGGCAAGCGAAAGTGTGAATAAGGCCTTATCAGGTTTCCTGAACTCATTATGTCTACAGGTTGAGTTCACAGACTTAAAAAGCTGTCAATTATTAAAAAGTACAAAAACTTTAAAAAGTTTTTCATTGTTGGTCACTCAGAGCAGAAGTCCAGGATTTCCTTCCTTCTGAACCCTTTCTCTGTAGTCCTGTTCATTTCACATCCTAATTATCTCTAAATCTTAGAATTCTCTCCATACCCAATTCTACTACCTTGTTTACACCCTCTACGTATTTCTTGGAGTAACTCTACAGGCTTCTAATTTGCTGTTGTGCTTTATTACCTCTGCACACCCATGCCATCCATGCAAATCTGACCTTGTTTAAATTACCCATGATTTTCCCAAGACTTCTATTAGATTTTCCAAGCTATGTGTCAGGTTAAGTTCCCTCAAGGCCCTAGCCACCACTTTGATGTCCTCTCCTGTACTTTACACTATAGTGATACTGATAGAGTGATGGGTTTACACACACACACACACACACTCACACATTTCTTGCCTCTGTAGCATAACATATGTTTCCTCTCTTTCTGGAATGACTTCCTCCACTGTGTCCGCTAACAAACTTCTGTTTGTCCTGAAAACCCCGCTCACGGCTCACGTCTACTCATCAAACTCATCGTGCATTCCTCCAGGCGGAAGTGTGAACCCCTGCAGCCTCCGTACTGAGTGTGGACCCCAGGCACACTCTTCTAGCCTGGTTTGCCCTCTGCTACAATCCTTTACCTTCATGCCTCCTCCACCTACTCACTTGTAAACCCCTCCAGGGCAGGGACCAACTCTCAGTCTCTGCATCTCTTGCAAGGTTCTCAGTACGTGCCACATGGTGGGCGCTCATTAAAATATTGTTGATGGAAGAAAAAGGAAAAATGTTTCAGCAATAAAGGCTTTGCATGGGAAAGGTCATTACCACTGTACCACAACCAGAAATTTACTAAGCACCTATTTTCGTGAAGTACTGTGCTCGGTTCTCCATGGGACAAGTTACACAAACCTGCTTCTTGACCTCTAAGAACTTGTTTATAATTTAATATGTGTATCAGGCACGAGGGCAGACAATATGGGAAGGGCAGACAATAATTGAATTACCAGCATTAAACAGATATACAAATAGGTGAGATTAAATATTTACTTTGTATGTATATTACCTTGTAAAGGGTAATTGCATTTGAGCAGCTAGTGAGTGTGTGGGAACCATCTGAGTTTTATTTTAGACAGTAGGATCCTATCATGATGATTACGAGGTAAACAGAATTTTGATATTTTTAAGGATGAAGATGGACATGAATATTTTCTATGAGGTTAATTTACATCACATTGGAAGAAGAAGTAATATATCTTGGATAGAATCCAAATCTCGACACCTCTGGACAATTTAGAACAAATGGGGCTTATCTGTGGAACTCCATCATTTAAAAAAATACGAAATCTGAAAAGTATGTGTTTTTCATCAAAAGCAGGAAACAGGGTATTTGACAACATGCATTTGTCTACTGAATGTGATGGAATATGTGATGAAATATGTTTTGTCAATAAAATAAATTGCCAAGCAAAACGTAATCCTTTCTGCAAATGCATTTAGTCTCCGGAATGAAATAAGCTACTTCCACAAAGTGCATTTTTCCTTTGAATTATTTTAGATTTGCTGTCTATCAAAAACTGTGGGGAATGTGTGTTTTGTCAGACACTGTATTTTAAGGCATATCAATAAAATATATTTGGAAAAAATAGACTCATTTGTGGGGGGGTCGGTAAATGTTTATAGCACAGTAATGTAGTTTGAGTATCGCTTTTGGTTTAAAAGGCTAAGTTCTCATTTCAGAGTTGGTTGTATTCATGAAAATGTTCAATTGATACCCTGACGAACCTTGAGCATTCTTACGGCACTTTTATTATACTGTGTTACCACCACGTTGCTAAAAGGGTTAATTATGTGCATGATTGGGTTCCTTTTTGTTTCATTCTCCTCCTGCTCTGTAACTTGGTCCTTTGCCCAAGGCTCCTGAGGAATTTTAGCTTATATAGTTAATGCAGTTTAACCCTTCAAATGCAACTCTTAGCACCCCACCTCGTTTAACATCATTTTAGATCCCAGGTTAATAGCCTGTAATGCCTTCCAGTGGACAGGTTAAAGTCAAGGACTTGCGTTGTTAAGTTAGGATAAGATAGAAAACTGATCAGAGGAGCAACGTGTGTGAAAGCAGCTTTGAGAGGGGTGAAGTATGGCACCACAGTGAAAGGTGGTGTAAATGAAAGGTTTTTCCTTTTTCTTTGGCTCTTTTTGAATAAGACCACACTTCCTCACTCTCGGTATCTGCTTAATATTTAAGGATTGAATGAGGTAATGTCTATGAAGCCCTTGGCTCCATGCCTAGCACTATTTCTCTATGGGTTTATAGTTTTGCATTATTGAATAAACATTGTTCCAATTGCTTCCCAACTGTTCTCTTTTCTGAAGAGGAATCGTTTGTTTCCGTTTTGTGGAAGGGTTAATTGAGACTTAGACTCGGGGTCGCCCTCAGGAGATACTGACCTCTGTGGGTGAGAAGGATTGCCTGGGGAGCACTTGGCGTTTGAACTGCGCATCCTCGGTAGTGAGAAAATAAAAGGCAGGTACTACGTGGAGATGATGCATGTCGGCGGTGCGTTGAGTACGTTGTCAATAATCTATATTGCCAGGGAGAAGGTCTGAATATGTTGGAAAATGATGCTAGGAAAGTAAGTTGGGGTCAGAAAGTACCTCGTGTACTAAGGAATTTTGACTTAATTCTAGTGGTGCCGGGAAGTTACCAAAAATGTTTAAGCAGCTGGTTGACACGATCCAATGTATATTTTAGAAAAGTGGCTTTGGGGGTAAGTGGGGAAGGAGATTAGAGCAGGGCAGGGGACAGTGGGCAGGGTGTCAGGACCTATGTTGGTGTGTCACTGCTGTACCCCAGGTGGCAGATGGTGAAAGCCCACCCTGGGGCTGTGGCAATAGAGATGAAGAAGGTGGGAGAGGAATTTAAAAGGTGTCTGTGGGGTCTGATCAGTGAGAGGTCATTTGTGGTAGACAAGGGTGTGAGAGAATTTGGGAATAACTACAAAGCTACATAGACAAAAAAGCCAATGATATAGATAGAAAATGCAAAAAAGGAGAGAAAAGGAGATCCACGAGTTGATGCTGGTGAAGCAGACCATATCTGGTTTTGAATGTAAGGGATCTGACCACAGGATCGATAGACGGATGTGTTTAAATATGGATCCTGTGTCCAGCAGAGAGGCTGGGGAAGGAATAGAAATTGGGAGGGGTATTATTAATATTTGCTTTTGTGATTGCTGTGATATATGAAGGAAGTGCCTCTATAAGAATTGTAATTAATGTTCAACATGACATATTAAAATGAAATTTAACCAATGTGAAGGCCTGACTCTCTCATGTTCCTCTCACTTTTACTAAGTAACAATCATCGAGACTGTGCCAGGCTTATCTCAATACTTGTGCATGCATTATCTCAGTTAAGTAAAAAAATGGAGAAACTTAGAGGAATAGATATTACCATAACATTGTTCCTTTCTAGTGAGAAAAACTGAGGCTTGGAGAGTGCAATTAATTGCCCAATGTAGAGTAAGAATTCAAATCCTTTTTTCTGAAGTCTGTATTCCTAAACCACACACACACACACACACACACACACACACACACACTTTCAAATCTGTTTCACTTTCAAGAAGTCCAGTTCTCAGTGGCAAGTCTCATCGGGCTTTGATGGGTGGATTAACCTCGTCTTCGATATGAAATTACTCACAAATACCCACCAGAGGACTTGACTGTCAGAAGATAGCCAATGGATATTTATTTCTGTCCTTTTTTCTCTCTCTTCTTTCCCTCTCTAATCCTTCCAGCACCCCTTCTGGATATCATTTATGACTCTGAGTTCTCTCTGCTTTGATTGCAGACATCCATACACCTTATTTCTTTCTTCAGGTCAGCGTTTTGAGTGCAAGCCTTATCTCTGCCTTTCCCGTGGTAGTTAGCACAGGGCCTTATACTGTGCTAAGTTCTCTACTGGCATTAGCTCATTGTTAATCCAATGAGTTCATAGTATAAGTATTTCCATTTTCAGAAGAGAAATATGTAGCTCAAACCACAACTTGCCCAAGACTTGCAAAGAGTTGACTTATAGATGAAGATTTGAACCCTCGTCTAGAGAAAGAAGAGGGCTGGGGTGACTAGTACTGTGTGCATAGTAGGCTCACATTCTACTAGGACGGAATGAACAAAAATGCTGTTTCCACAGGCAAGGCTTCGAGGGCATGAGCACAGTTCTGTTTACTGTGGGTTTTTTTTAAATCAGCATTCCTGCTAATAGGGTTCTTCTGCCTAATGTGGCTCATTACAGAGAAGGCTTATGTAAAGGAGGTCCATAATAATTTGGAAGTCAGCCTTCTGGAGTATCTGAAAGGCTCACACTCATTACTAACCTCACAGATCCAAATTCTGAACAGGGGAGTCCACCACAGTATTATGGAGCTTGTTCCAAAGCTTAGGAGCTCATTTGATTTTTGTACAGAATGTTAAGAAAAGGTTTTAAAGAATTTTTAATGAAAAGGCAATTAATGTGGAAACCTTCATTAATGGAGAGTTCAGAGGGAAAACTGGACTTCTTGCTGAGTTTTTGACTTTTTAACTAATTGCAAAACTTTATGGTATTTTTACTGTATATTAGAAAATGGTGAGGCACTATCTGTTTATTACAGCTAGACCTTATGGGCAAATAGAACAATTTTAAAGCCTTTTAATTTTTTTTAAGTAAAGAGGACAGAAGCCCCAAGAACTAATTATAACTGAACAGTTCTTATTTGATAAAATGGATGCACAGTAATGAAATGCTCACCAAGAAACAGTAATTTTGACTCAGCTTAGAAGATTCTTGAAACGACGATTTGTTTCTTCGTATTAACACACATTGACCAATGTTGCATAGAGCAGAACGCACACATTTTATGAGGAAACTCAGGACAAAGAGCGGTCCTGAGTATTGAACAAAAAACAGGCATTACTTATGAATGCCGGGTTCCCTGAATCCAAGCCCTGTAAACTCTTTAAATATGGTTCATTTCTCACTTCAACCCTAATAACTCAAGTCAGTAGAATATCCATTCTTTGGTTTTCTCAATATTCGGTTTTGGTACCAGCCACTTTCCAAACGTTGCCATAGAAATGTTAATAACTATAGTATTCTCCACCCCTTCCTGCACACATGGTCCTTGGGGCCTTCAGAGTAATGGAAATGATGATGGAAGCCTTGTGGCTGGAAGATTATTTGAGAATTTTATTGACTATATGGTTGAACCTTCATGACATGGAGTTAGGAAAAGTCATATTTCTTGCCTATCAGAGCCATTTAACTAATAATTTTTATAAGCTCTGAAATTCTGATGATTTCCCACAATTTCCTTTGCCTTGCCAGGATAACTAATCACCGTGTGGGAGGGCAGGGGCGGGTGGAGGCTGAGGGCCCCCAGAAGAAAGGCAGCTTTGCTCGTGGCTGGAAGTTTTACATGTCATCCTGTCCGCCGCCGAATTCAGTGACAAATCTCAAAATTCTAAATGTTAGGTGTGACATATCAGAATAATTAAACTGTCTCTTTACCCTTTGCATCTCTGACTTTGTTTACTCAGGGCTGGCAAGGTAAAAGACCTGGAGGCAAGTTCCTTTAACAAAACCAGTCTAGTCCAAGAGAACAAGGTAGGAGGAACCAATGTAGGTGTCTAACCAATCAAAGGCATCCCAGCTTAACAGGATCCACAGCAGTAAATACACAGCCAAGTTCGAAATACCCCTCTTCCCTCTGATTCACTGCTCACTCTTTATTGAAGTTACAGCTCATTTACTTACGACCCAGCGTGTGTGTGTGTGTGTGTGTGTGTGTGTGTGTATCTCACAAGAATTCAATCTATTTCTAGATTATCTAGTTAATCGGTCTGTTAAGTGCATCCAATCAAATATTTTCCCAGAATAAATTGGAAGTAAGAAGATCTGGTCTGCACCTCAGCCACTGACCAGCTTCCTTACCTTGAATGTTTGTTAATTTTTCTCTTGTACTTGGGACCATCACTGTTTACACCTAGGTTCTCATGAGTTGGAACAGTGCTGTCTTACTTGATTCTAATCGTATCTTTTTCGGAGGCTCGGTAAAACATGGGATTTCTTCATAGTGGAAAATTTGTGTATGACGATTTCTCATGCATGTATTTTTCTGTACTTGAGGGTTTGTAGTGTGATTCATTGTAACTAAAAGGAATTATGGCAGAAAACATAGAAATATGGCAGGTAAATGCATTCCTTCTTTTGGCTGTATTCCCTGGTATAGATTCTTAGTTCTCTCTCACTCTTTCTCTCTCTCTCTTTCTCTCTCTCTCTTTCTCTCTCTCTCTTTCTCTCTCTCTCTTTCTCTCTCTCTCTTTCTCTCTCTCTCTCCTTTTCTCTCAGAGTAACTCCTTGAATTGGCTTCTTTTGGAAAGATGCAAGAAAGCAAAGAATTTTTGCCCCCCCCAAATGCTGAACTTATATTATCATAGAATATTTTTAAATACATTTGATTACTTTAAATAATTTTATAGGAATGTTTTATAAACATCCCCATTATACTTCAGTTTATTTAGGTATAGCTGTACGTACTATTCTAGTTTATGAACAATGTCAGTAAGTTGTGTGCAGTAGTTCTTCAATAACCCAGAACACAAAATATTAGCGCCGTGCCTTGAATGCGATCTCCATGATGCCAGTTTTAACTATTGATGTGGCTAAGTAATTGAGTCTTAATTTCATCTACATAATTGAGTTTATACCAGTGCATAACTCTTTTGTTCACTGACACATTTATCATTTTTGTTATTATTAGCAAAACCTGGTATATTCATTAAGCTACAAAGAGAAAATGGAAACCAAAGTGACATCCTATGGTGTCAGTTCAATCAGAGATCAATGTTGTAGGCTTACAGAGCTAAGCAAGCCAGTAGGAGTTCAGAGCCATTCTCTGTGCATTAGAGGTTACCCAAGCCCCGTCTCCAGACTCGGGTTTGGCTCCCATCCCATGCTTGATGTCTACATTTATTGTTGTTTGTATAGACTGATATACCCAGTCTGCACTCAAACAACAAATAAGGAGTTCGGCATTTTAGCTCCTTCCCTTTCTTAAATTACAGAAATCATAAAACATAGACATTTTGAGTGAACTCTTATACTAAATATAACCTATTTATAGTAGAACAGGTGTGATAATTTTTGAGACTGTTTTATGCAATAGTACAGTAGAATTAACCTGTCTGTATTATAGACTTTATTATTATTTTTATTATCTTTTATTATGCCTTATCCAAATTAATAATATAAGCTGTGTATATCCTTATTTCTGCATTAGGTTTATTAATTTTTTCCCTTGCCCATATGTTTGGATGCCTCCACATGAACTGGATATCAATTCCCTTGTCACTTACTTCCTTATCCTGCCATAGTGTGAGTTGACACCAAAATGCACACTGCAAACTGTATGTTAGGCTGGGACATTAAAATGATTGACACTGAACTTGCAGGGCAAGGAGGAGGCTCATCCATATATGACACCCAGAGGCTGTTTTCCTGGCGACAACTTCATCATTGTTTCTAAACATGAGAGATGAGCCAGTGTACCTAAAAAATCAGTCAGGTAAACAGCAAAGAATTTTGTTTGGCAGGGCATGAATACCTTCGTCTTTCTCCTTCTCTCTTCACTCTAGTAAATGGAAATAGATTCTTTCCACCTGGATTAATAGCTGTTTTAACTCAATAAAAAGTGTGTGCTTCTTTGGTGGCTTTTATGTATATGTAATAACATCTCAGAGTAGTTAAGATATAAGTCAGGCCCTTGGGGAAAATAACATGTGCCTTTAGAATGCAGAGTAGATATGTGACCACCTTTTGGGGGGTAATAAATTATTTTGAGAACACATGGAAATTTGATGATAGCCTTTATCAAAATTTTAGGTCTAATATCACATAGCATTTCATGTTACATGAAGAAAAGAGAAACTGGGAGGCTAAGCTGGTCCAAAAATTGTGTGAGGCCTAAGAAAAGACTGCTCCCAGATGGAATTCGCTGAGGATTCTGTTTCTTTGCATTTTTATTATAATTAATTCTTTAATATTGCCAGTTATATCTCACGAATTGAGTGTGTTCCAATCTATACAATCTGGCCTCATGCCGCTCTTCTGAAATTCCAGGGAGCTTTCCTAAAGGGGAGATTGGGAAAGTCACGGTGTGCGTGGCGCTATTAGAGCAGAGGTGTGGCACGGAGAGATGTGAGCCAAACAGACGCCCCATCCTGACCTTGGCCTCTTTCCAAATGCATCCCAGTCAAGTTAGCACGTGGTCATAAAAGTAGGACAGAATGAGGCTGCTCTTTGGAAAACAGTGTAAGTTAAAAAATTTTATTTTGGTGGTTTCCAGACTGCATCGTGAATGAGCTGTGTGGTAGGGGAGTTGGAAGCAGGGCGAGGTGAGTTACCAGCATAGGAAGTTCCAGGTGAGGGTGCGTAAACGTCGAGGGGGTCGGGAAGCAAGGAAGGAGACAGGCCATTGTGTGGAAAATAAGTTATTGACCAGGGACTCTCAGAGTTAACTGAGGGTGGAGAATTTGCAAAGATGGGGACTCCATGGTATATTCTATAGAAGGAAAGTTGTGTGAGTTGCAAAGGAGCTTAATACTCGGGGAGCGGCAGACCGGGGTTCATTATCTCCTGTCTGTCTCTAGACTTGCCCGGAAGGCTTACAGTGTGCACTCTTTTAAGAAGTTAAGTACATAGGAAGTGTCAACCTCCTTGAACCTTATGTAAAATTCATGTAATCTTCCATCTTACCTTATGACATTTTAATTGTAAAAGCAATATATACTCATTGTAGAAAATTTTAAAACTAGGTGGAGATATTTTCTTTTTCTGCATGCAAAGATAACCACAGTGAACTGTCATGTTCTTGGCCCCAGAAGACCGGGGCTGAGTCCAAAGATGGTGGGAATAAAACTCATAGACAACTGTCGGTCTTTTCCACACACCTTGTGAGGCGTAAACAAGGCTGTGAAAGTCAGCACAGACAGAGGATGCTCCTGAGCGAGCATGGTCCCCACGCCGTTCCTCACAGGGATGTGGCCAGAGGAAGGACGAAGGTCTGTAGCCTTTGTTAGCCCCAAACAGATTATCCCAAGTCTTCGACATGATGACTCGCCACTCCCCAAACCACCACCAAAAGAGCCACATCGGTTCACAGAAAGTCCATTTTGGTTTTTCTGTTTCTCTCAAACAGTATAATTTCTGTGTATCTATTATCCATCCACCCACCCACCCATCCATCCATCCATCCATCCATATTGACAACATTGAACTGGATAATGTATTGGATGCTGCCTTTTTCATTCATTTTATACTTTCAGTATTTTCCTTGTCAATATGAGAATGCTATATGGAAAGATCCACATCTAAATCTTCGAAAATTTTTTTTGCTAAAACTTTATTTGCTTTTTTCTTTTTTTTAAAACTTTACCTTCTCTCTTTTCTCATGACCCCTCAACAGCGCCTGTATTGTGTACTGAGTAAGTCATGTTAATGGATTCCATAGATAATTTCCAAAGGTTGAAAAGGCCTTTGACTTCAGAGAAATTGAAGCAATTTTGAAGAAGCCGAAGAGGTGTACATTAGAATCCTCTCCATACACATGAATAGTGGAGTGACATTTGAATTTGACAGAGAGAGTGAAAAGATCAAGCTGAAATGTGGCGCCAGAGAAGGGAACGCTGCCTTATCCGTGCCTTGTCTGTTTGCTTAGAGGAGATACTCGGAAACTTTGAATGAGAAGTAAAGGGCATTAGCATCAAGTGAGAGCACAGGAGGCAACCTGGATTTGCAAATAACAAAGTCATCCGGGCTAAGCTCCAGGAAGACCTTGAAGCTGAGAGCCAAGATCACAGGCTGCAAAATAAGTAACTTTTGTTAAAGAAGAGTGTGGAGGTGACCAAAGTGGAATTTGCACAACAAAGGAGAGATCACAGAAAAGAGACTCTGAAGGAGGAAGGCTACCTGGGCCGGTTCTGGGAGTCTGATTCAGGAGGCTGGGCTCGTCTCCGAGTCTGTAAGACGGTTTCCCAGAGGTGAGCCAGGCCACTTCCGCTTACAAAAAAAAAAAAGAGGCCACTTCAGCTTTAAAAAAAAAAAAAAAGAATCTGAGGATATCAACACTGACATTTTTTTCTCCTTTAAAAGATGGACACTTCACTGCAGTTGCATGCATTTATCCTTAATAATAAAGACTTCATTTTCCCCCTGGGTTCTCTCCTTAAAATTTAAAACACCCGTAGTCTCTCAAGGTCCCACCATTTATTTCTATCTGAACACCAGGATTTCAAATATCACGGCACTGGACTCACTTGGAATAAAGAATAACTCAGGGAGTGAACTACTGGTTGAAATTCACCTCAAAAGCTACAGTCAGTACAAGTTGGTTGGTTATAAATAGTATTTCTGCCTCTGTATTGTCGGATTCTGTTAGAATAGGCACAGGCTCATGCATTATTTGGGAATCTTAAAAATAAGTTTTAAAATAGAAAATAAATGATAGTATAAGAAAAATAGCATGAACGTCATTAAAAAAGATCTTAATTAGGGAATGAATTAAGCTTGCTTTAGTAGTAATGTTTACCTATAACCAATAAAATTGTTTAGGAGAGTTTAGAACTGTGGTCAAGAGAACTTGGATCTACAGAGTCCTACTGCCTAGATCGTGGCCTACAGTTCCCAGGAAATGCCTGAGAGATCTTCCCCAGTTGTAAGATGGGAAAAATAATACTCGTTTACCTAATGGGGCTGTTTTAGAAATTAAATGATGCGCTCATAAAGCATTTAGCACAGTGCCTGGCACAGGCTGGGGTCTCTGATGATACTTGTTCCTGCCTGAGGCAGGAAAGGCCCCTGTGAGCTCAGATCCTTTGCTGAGATGGAATTAAACCCGGAGGACAAATATTGAGAGAGACAGCTGAGAAGGAGGGAGGGGAGGAGCAGCAGGGAAAACCTTCAGATCCTCCTGTGGCCCTGACACCTGTGAAGGAAGCGGAGGAAGGAAGGCGGGGTGAGTAGGAGTCTCGGAGGGCAGCACAGCCCGCAGGAAGTTTGGGGCAGGTGAATGCAGAGTCCCCGAGCCAATCACTTGTTGGAGGAGCCTCCAGTCCCACGGGAAGGAGCCTGTGGAGTTACGCTCCCGGAGAAGCCAGGGCTCTGGGGGAATGTGGTCGTGGATGCACAGAGAGCAACTAGGGAGTCGTGACCCTCGGCAGGAGGGGTGAGCAGTGCATCTCAGTGACTGCCAGGGACCATGGTGTGAGCTGGGGCTTTGGTACGACAGCTGTGAGTCATTTGTTGAAGCATGCCTTCACTCCAGCGTTTTGGTGGCTTAGTTCAC
The DNA here is from genome assembly GCA_028533065.1 of Trachops cirrhosus. Taxonomy (NCBI): domain Eukaryota; kingdom Metazoa; phylum Chordata; class Mammalia; order Chiroptera; family Phyllostomidae; genus Trachops; species Trachops cirrhosus. The sequence continues at coordinate 7,885,799 of CM052546.1, read as the reverse complement.
GGTACGCTGTCTCAGAACCTTAGTTTCCTCACTTATGAAAAGGGTAAAATAATAAGCATGACACACTGATTTCAGAACAGGTTTAAAAACATGAGGTAGTATATGCCGAAGCATTCTCTTTCTTTCAAGGATGAAAATAGCTTTGGAAATGTAAAAACACACAAAAGTATTTTCTTTAGGTATTTAATAATTAAAGGATTTCTTTCCACTTGTTGGTCCTTTCAATCAGCCTGATTTCTGTTATAATTAATTTCACATGAAAACATGTGTCAGTAGAAACAAATCAACTCTCATCTCTGAAATTACTAAACATTTAAGGTTTACCACCAGGAAATTTTGTGTGATAACTACTGTGAGCAGGCATGGTAGTGAATCAGACTCCACTATTTAATATGTGGAACCTGAAGAATTTAACTCGCTTTCGCCGAAATCCCGTTTCAAAGGTCCTGCGATCGGAACTCAAGAGCAGTGTTAAGTCCTGCAGCCATCATTAGTGGCTGTGTCGACGGCCTTGCAAATCGATGGGGGCATAAAAGGTTTTTAAAAAGTATTTGTCGAATAATTCACTGAATCAGTCGATTTCTTGCCATTTTCAGGTTTATCTTTGTGATCTTTTCTCATAGGGATTAGGGACCATAAATATAAACACCTAGAAGAAAGCGGGATGCAAACGCAAGTCCCTGATGCTTGTGGAAATTAGAAAGGGATGGGTCTGGTGTTTGGACTGTGCCTCTCGGAATCGCAAAGGTGATCCAACCCTTCGAGGTTGTTTAATTCTACTTCATTTTGAAGCAGGTTTTCTCAACATGGGCCAGAAAATTCTTTGTTGTCAAGAACTGCCCATACCCCGTAGGATGTTTAGCATCATCCCTGGTCTCTACCCGCTAGATGCCGGGTAGCATCCCTCTCTGCAAACCACAGTTGTGACAATAAAAATGTATCCAGAATTGCTGAATGTCCCATGGGGGACAAAAGTTGTCCCTGGCTGAGGGCCACTGTTCTAGACACAAGGCAACCAAGGAAACTTTGAGAGTTTTAGCACATCACCCAAATGCTTGATGAAGCAAGCACAGCAGCGCTAACCCCGCGGCTAAGCATCTACCCAGTTCTCTTTCTACTGTCCTGCATTGCCCGAGTCAATATCCGATTACATCTGTCTCCAGGAAACTCACTGGTATTTCATCTTGCCTATTTATATTTATTCCCAGCATTCTCCGGTTTGGCTGTTTGATATTATAGGCACTTTATTGCATAGAAGGCAAAGCTTGATATCCCTTCCTATATTGCATTAAAAATGAAGTTCCTCTTAGAGGTGAAAGTGCCATGTTTTGAAGCCCAAAATTGACAGGAGAGAGTTCAACAATCTTTCTCTTAGGGACTGACTTGGAGCTGTATTATGCTTCCTTTGCCCAGCTTATACTTGAATAGAAAAATTTATCTGTACACAAAGATTTCTTTAAAAAAAATGCCTGCCAAGTTCAGAAGACACCTCTGTCAAGTGGCAGAGAACAGAATGATCTTGTAGAGATGGTCGAGTGTAATTTCAGATAATTCTATATCGGGTTTCTGAGAACCCTTTTGGAAAACACTGTTATAAATTAATGCCGGGTCTCCAAGAAATGGAAAATTAGTATTTTCTTTCCCAGCCTACAATTTATTGATCAAAGAAAACTTATTTTTGGCTTTGTAGTGTTGCAACAATCTGAAGCATATTAATAAAGAAACAGAGTTGCTTCTTGGGGAGATAGAACCTCGATGACTGTAATTTTTCTCGTGAGCATCAGTGCTGCTCGTGCGCCAATACATCACGAGTGAACGGCAGGGAGGGTGGCAGATGTTGCTTAGCGAGGGCATTGGGAAGTTCTGTGCACTTTGCTTTGCCTTCTTTCAGCCTTTCTCTATGAGTTCTCATTCTTCACTCTTCATTCCGGAGAAAGACTTAAGGAGATAGTGTTACAAGCAAAGAAAGACTTTTGATTGTGAATGTAGAAAGAGCTGACAAGGAGTGGCCTAGTTCTAATCATTGGTTCTACCTAATGCAATAACCAGGGGATTCAACCACGGTTTACTCCTCCGTATATTTATGCACAGCTGGGCCCCATCCCCGCTCCATCTCCTACTCACCTTGCAATGATGACATTGCTTGTCCTCTCTCTCTGCCTCAGTTTTCTTGTCTGTACAATGAGGATATTAGATTCTTACACAAATACAGATAACACTAGCTAATGTCTCTACCATATGTAAAAACTGCCTGGCATGTAATGATGTCAGATATTTGTTTTGTTTTTTTTTACATGGGAATGGTATATTTAAAATTTATGATGAATATATAATATGCCCCGAGCACTCTGCTAGGTGTTGCTGGTGTATTACACCAAAAAGAAATGCTTCAGAGGCAGGCAGATACCCAAAGCACGACGTAGGTCACATTTTTCCAAATCAGTTTGAAGCTTGTGATGATGAAACACCTGCTCGGTGGAGGCCATTGTCGGAGCCACGGAGGAGGCAGGCATGCCAGGCAGCGTTACTGTTTTCTAAGAACTCTGTCTGATGGAGGAGGAAAAGGTAAATATAATTATAAGATAATGTGACAAGTGATGTGATAAGTATAGACACAGTGTAATATGTTTCCACTGAGAGACTCACATCTCAACCTGGGAAAGGGACCTGAGATGGAGAGGACTTCCAGGAGAAGTGACGTGTGAGCCTAGCCTGCGCTGGGTCCGGCTGGCTGGGATGGGGTGGAGGACGATGGACGTGGAGAAAGGGGAATGAGCCTCGGAGCCCGGTGAGCAGGCAGGGAGCGCCGTGGCATGGCTAGGTCAGGAAGGCCCCGGCAGACCATGTCACTCTACCTTGAAAGATAAAGGAAACGGAGGGTGGCACGTCAGAGAGGCGGGGATTTCATTGGGTAAATTGCAGTCTCATGCTGTGTGGAGGAAAAATTGGGAGAAGACCAGACTGGAAGTCCAGGCTAGAAGTCCGAATTGATAAAACTTCACTGTGAAATGATGAGGCGTGACCCTCCTCACCTAGAGAGAGGTGACGAAATAGAGAAGGACATGGAAACGATTACTAGTAGGCCTCCAGCAAAGTCACACTGAGTATTATCCTGGAATGGGATTTGAATTGAGGAAAAAGCATGGAAGTGAAGTTCACTGTCTCTCTCCGTGTTGGAAGTCTCATCTGGCCTCCCCAGACCTTCAGAAGGGGAGGGAAATTTGTGGTTAGTTGTCAGGAGTTGTCTGTACGAGACCTTCATGCCATCTTACAGCATTTGGACACTTAGATTCCTTCCTGGCACCTCGTGCTGACCTCTTTCCAGGTCCTGGCGTTTGGCCCTGATTTTTTTTGCCACCGTTTGATTCAACATGAGAGAATCTTCATGTATTACTTTTGACATAGACATAGTCCCGTAGAAGGGACTTCAATGTATGATTTTATTCGGCCTTTTTCTTGAACCATGGATATTTGAGCAGAGCCTGAAAAGACCTCTGCCAGCAATCATCTAATGAAATGGCAGCAGCAAACTTTTTATCTCAAATGTCACCAGCACAGTCTTAACGGTGGTTGCTTGGAGAGCTGCGTTGACAAAGAATCTGCGGCCCATATGGCCTGGTGGGGAAGTGACAAGATCAACGGAAGATGGCGCCCATGGGTGCAGCAGGGCAGAACGCAAGCACCCGCATCTCTGGGACAAAGAACCTGAACCCACAGTCTCAATGCATTTCCCAAAGGTGACAGATGTGCTTAGGGGCATGGCTGCGAAGAAAACCAGATCACGTGGCGCCCAGTGCAGAGATACTTCAGCATTTTTTCCAATAACCAGTTGCCTAGGGTGATTATGTGTCTGGATCATGCTTTCTGATGGTTTTGGTTTTAGTGTTAGATTTTCAGTTTTTAATGATGCAGACAAGGTCCCTCTTTTCATGGCAATGTCTTTCAGAGGGAGGCAGGTAATAAATAAGGGAATCAGTAAGATAATATCAGACAGCTGCTGATGATTATGGAAACCATGAAAGCTTGGGTGTGGGGACGTGAAACAAATAACACGTGGCAGCAGCTGGCCAATCAGGAGAGTTGTTTCTGAAAAGAGAACTTTTTTTAGCTGAAACGTGAGTGAGAAGAGTCCACAAGGCCAAGATCTGCCAGAGGAAAAGACTAGGCAGCATGGATACCACGTGTGAAAACACTGAAGCAAAAAAAGTAGCTCGAGTGTTTGAGGAACAGAAAGGCAAGCCAGCAGGGCCCGGGCACCCTGAGTGAGCGGGACAGTGATATTTGGGAAGGTGGGAGAGTTGGGTGGGGGCCGGGTGGTGCTGCTCTGTCTCTCAGGGAAGTGAGTCTTAGGGTTCTCAGTGGCCCCAGGCAATAGTTAAAGTGACACCCTTGGTCCCTGGTTTCTTAGTGCGGTTCTTTTGAAAGTGTCTATGAGTACGTAGCCCTCTCTTTCTTTTTATGGGAAACTCCTTGATTATAACCGCCAAGATGGAACAGCTGATAGGATCAAACACTTTGCTCCATGCAGATTAGAGTGGAAAATAGAAACCTGGAATAAGCGTGTCTCCTTCAGGTGACCTTAGTAAAACATTCATGGGGTGCTGACAAGTTCTTTGAATTTATACAATGGGGAACACAGTTTAAATACCTTGATATATTGCAAGCAGCTTCTAGAGAATCTCAGAAAAGATTGTGAAGCTCATTTAAATCTTGTACCAACCCTGTGAGAATTGGTAGGAAATAGCTGTAGCTTTTTTTTTCTTTTCTTTTTTTGCAGATGAATAGAATGAGGCAGAAATATTAAATTACTTCATTTCAGCTTTCTTCCCATAGTCTTGCATTCAACCTAATAAATAGAGTTCACACACATTAATTTATAAATAAACCTGTGGTTGAAATCCAAACAGGGGCAAAGCATCATTAGAATCTTTGATTTTTGAGTTCTAAGGTTCTGATTTGTGTATTTATCTTACTAATTATGAGCAACAAATACAATGACTCTTTCAAGATTCATGCACTTGAGCAAGATGCTGAGCCTGCTGAATTTTATTTTATTTGGCAATTTGTTCCTAGACATGTTCTGCTCAAGTGTATTGTGGTCAAGTTTCGGGCTGCCCCGTTTGATATTTGCATATATTCCATTAACTGCCTTGTCCTTCTCCTTCCCTCACTTTCTCCCCTACCTTTGCCCTCCCCAGGCCGATTTACCTGTTCTGTGTGACAGCTTATGAGCTTAATAAATCCAGGCAAATGTATAAATGGATGTTAATGGTCCACACTCCCCTTCAGCATGGCAAGCGTGCACTTTAATGGTGACCCTTGATGGCTAACACCTAACTCAAAGGAATGACTAATGGCAGAATTAGGAAGCCAGGTAGATTTGGAGGTCAGCGTTGTAGCTCATGGAAAGTGATACAATGGGGGGAAAGTCAAGGACTCTGTGTGCCCCTCACATCATCAAGATGTGCCGACTCCCAGGGCCAGGTCTCATCCTAAAAGGTGGGTCTCATTACACAGGATTTTATGGAACTCAAGTGCTGTTTCCACCACGGACAGAGTGAGGCGTGAGCAGCACCTAGAATGTTTCTCAACAAATGAACACAAATGTACATTGATGTGCACAGTAACACCTGGAAAAGTCATGAACTGCAGGAAGACCGTAATCATGTGGAATCATTTCCTCCTCCGCTTTATGGAAAATATTTGTCTTTTTGGTTTGAGTCTCTTATCCCCGACCGAATATTTTCTGTGAACAGTCCAGATCCTGGTTGTTCTTTCTTCTCTTTTGTTGATCCATGTCCTTAAAGCCTATTTCGAGTTGTAATAACTCGGTGATGTTACTCATAAGGGAGGAGTCCGGGATAAGTGAACCCTGCATGTTTTTTAGTGTACACCCCGGTGTGTAGCCAGGGTATATACCACCCTGAGTACACCTGGGCGTGCAAAGAACAACTCAGTCTAAAGGGACACCTCACACTCTACTTTAAAACGACATCTATTTAATTAACAAAGCCCAAAAATATTGCATTTTATAATTTCCCAGTTCAATTTTTTCTTCCTCAGAAGCGATTCTTCCAAAAGTATCCTGCTTTCTATATAAAGGTCTATGCAGAAAGGTAATAATCCTTCTGAAAGTACGGAAAATGGAAAATTGTATTTATATCTAGAGTAAGTGGTATCACCTTCCAGAGCTTTTAATACCAGTAATGTATTTTCTAATTCTTTGCAATAGGTAGATTTGTGAGATTATATGATCCTAAATCAATCTGGTTTGAGCCCTGAATCATGAAGTTTCTTTTCATGGCAGTCGATGTAAACATGCATTCCCAGGCCAGCGGTGCCTGGGTGGATAGTAGCTCCCTGCGCCATCACTTCCGTTTGGTTGGGAATAACACCCGGAGTCGAGTGATGTGCACTTTCTGAGAACGTCTACTTCATAACCCCGGCTCTTCCCTTTACAAGATCTCAGATTTTCCATCTAAAAACCAAAAGGTTAGGTAAAAGTTTATTTTGAGGATACCTCCCATCTGTAAAGCTCTATGATTCCAAGAAATAAAAAAAAATCATAAATGTTTTCATAAGGACAGGAGGAGACTTTGCAAGGTGCTATTCCGTGTCTATCTCCCCTGTATTAAGCTGTAACTCTCATAGCCGTTTGTCTGTATTGTTTTGTCTTATGTTCATCTCGGGATACAATTATTTGTATCCTTGCCGTGCTCCCCCTGGTAAGTCACAGGTTCAAATTGATATAAAATATGATTTTCAATAAAGCTTTGCCTGTGATAAACACTCAATACATACATCTACTGGATGGTTGCCTCTTACGTGATGTCCTCCAGAGACTTATGGAAATGGGCGTCCTTGCTTAATTTTTCATTTCCGATATGTCATCCATTTCTTCCTTGGGTAAAATTTCCCTGAACATCTGTTGTGAGCAGATCACCATGTTAGATGCTGGGAGGGTTGTGACTGTTCTGTCTCCTATCCCAGGACGTCGTTAATCTAGCAGAGGTACATGGATGACAGCCAGTGAGAGAGTTGTCAGTGTTCAGGATCTCGGCAATGCCTGGCAACAGCCAGTTCAGTAAATGACAGCTGGGTTCTGGACCATCAGCTGCAGATAGACTTTCTAGTGTTGTTATTATTTTCATTATTTCTAGAATCTAAGATAGTTAAATGTGAAAAACAACCTGAACATCCTATAGGGATTAGATAGTGCTTCAGATGATGTGACTTCTTTGTAGGGGCATGGATTTGGATAAAACTGGTTAGTGGGGCTTTGAAAAATGTGTGCTGGTTGCTCACAGTGGAACTAGGTATCTGTACTGCTTCTAGGACAGTGTATACTGTGGTTCCTCTAGCAGTCCTAACTGGGGAACTTGGCAGAAATGCAAGTTTGCGTTGGTTTGAGTCAGAAATTTGGGGGACTGAGTCAGCCAATCCGAATTTAAACAAGTCCTCTGGGAAATGATTCTGATTTGCCCTACAGTACAAGAACCACTGTTCCAGGGTGTCCATAGGGACCTGGAGCATGTACCTGGGGAGCAGTGTGTGACAGTGAATTGCCAAAGACAAAAGTGCATTGAAAAAAGAAGAGGAATTTCATAACCCCTGCTCACACAGAGTTTACAGCCACGTGAGGGGGCAAGTAATCGCCGAGTACACAGTGGCCAACTCTGATGCATGCTGCAAACCCAAGGTGCACGCGTGATCCTGGCCTGCATCATAATAACTGGGGACTCTAGGGGTTAGCAAGGCCTACTAGGGAATGAGTTCGAGCAGAGTTTGTGCCTCTGATGCTGTGTGGACGTCAGGAGGAGTCCTGGAATCTGTTTGATTCTAACAGTATTAGGGAGTCTATTTAACAGTTCTTCCCCCCATACTGTTGTTGAGAGTTAGTGTCCATATTCTCTGTGATTTTTTAAACAATCGCTTAGTACTTCAGTTACCTGCACAGATGTATGAATGTACACACACATGCAGAAATATTCATTGGTGACTCTAATATTCAGGATGCAGTTTGCTTTGTACTTTGGGGGGACAGTTTTTATGGGTTAGGTACCAACTGTGTCCTAGGCGACTGTCATAGGTTCTTTAAGTACAATTCTGAATTAATTCTCACAACATTTCAAGTAGGAATTGTTAACTCTACTTACAATAAGTAAGATGGCCCAGGGAGATTAAGTCACTTCCCCAGATCACCCAGTTAGTAAGTGACAGAGCAGCATTCAACCAGGCAGGCTGGCTCTAGATGCCTCTCTCTCGACCACTACATGAAGAGTTCTTGGGACAGAATGTGTTTCTCATTAAAAGTACGTGCACACAAAAGGTAACTCTGCCTCATGAACGTGCACTTCATCTTAAACCTGTGCTGTGCCCGACCCCAGACTTCTCATGACTTGCAGAAAAGTTATCAGGTGCCAGAGTTCATTGGGTTCAGAGCAATCTCCAAAGTGTCATATACAGATTCAGAGAAGCTGGGAATTCTATTGATATAAGCAACTGGAGCCACTCCTGAGATATGGCAAACCAGGACATAGATATGAGGATATGAGTGTGGGGTGGGGAGGGGAGTGATAGAAATAGATGAGCCAGCATATTTCAGGGCAGCGGCCACTGGGGCATGGGGAGACGTCTCTAGCAGCTGGCACGAACCTGCTCCTACATCCTCCCTCTCCAACTCCCAGATTCTTCTCCATTTCTCTCTATTTTCACATAGTTTCCCTCAGTTTGCCCTTGTCTGACTTTTGCTCCCCCTTTAAATGTCCTGATGTTAATTTCACCTTTATGTTAAATGACATAAATGCAACCAGAAAAAACACACCATATACCTATTTCCCCAATTGCTAATCCCTTCTCATCAACGTAAAATGGAAGAATTATAAACTAGAAAATAAACAAAGGAAAACACATTCATTTCTAATACTAAAAATGCTGATGAATTAATAATAATAAA
>CM052546.1:7823703-7876343 GCA_028533065.1 Trachops cirrhosus | reverse complement strand
AGGGTTTGGAACTCTGTGCCAGGAACCAAAGAATAAGACCAAATATATATTTCTTATTATACCACAATAACATGCCATTTGGTATCTATGACGTCCGAGGCTAACTTGGAGGCACGTGGAGAAAGGAGGACTCCTTCCACCCCTCCATGACCGTTTTCATGTGTCGGTATCACTGCACCAGTTTGCAGCCCTACTTGTTTACAGCTAAAAAAAAAAAAAAAGAGGCTCTTTTCTTGTTTAAAAATGTACCTAAACCCCTTGGGTAATACGTGGTTTTCCACTCTAAGGGAGGACAGTAAATCCAACTCTCTTTACATTCAAGCTCCAGGTAAAAGGGGAAGACGTCATGTCCACCCAGGCATTGCATCCACCGCGGCTTTTCCTCATGCTCCACTTAGATGCCCGGTAGTTAAGCCAGTGTGGTGTGCGGGGCTCAGTTTGGAGCCGCTGGCAGACGCGCTCGTATTCAGCATTCGCTCCTGTTTGGCAGGGAAATAACCACATTGGAGAAGCAAGGTGCTATACATGCTTTCGAGCTGTTGTGGTTTCTCCTACTTCTGTATGTGCCGTGCGCCCTATTTTTCTATTGTTTTTCACAAGGAAACTAACATGGAATGGAGCTGAAATCTTATTACAAAGTCGATTCCCTTTAAGAAACCAAAGAGTATAAGCTTGGCTGACACATAACTGAACTTTTGAATATCATTATAATAGTAATTTTATGTACACAGGCACACACAGTTCAGATCTGCTCGCAAATTTGACCTGAGATTTGTTGCGTGAATGTTGTATATAACATAATGTGAAAGCTATTAGGAGGGAGGCTTTTTTGCCTATCAAGTTGGGAATTAAATTAATATTCAGTCTTATGGGGCCAAAATAGGGGCACAGTTTTAATGGAGAACCATAGTTCTGCAGCTCTTATGTAGTGTTTGACAGAAGTGGAACCGCCCAAACATAGTTCATGGTAAGGACGTGTGTGTTAGGCGTTTCTGAAAATGAACTTACACAAATAATGTGTCCTAGTTACTTGAGATTCATTTGCCTTCTCTTGGAAATATTTAGTGACTTGCATACATTAGGATTGTAAAAATTTTGAATTATCAGGAGATATATATATATGTGTTTTTAATGTGATATAGTTTTTAAAAATTCATCAAAGCTTGTATTAATTTGACTTTAAGAATGAGGATGAAAGGGTTTTTTTTTATTTTTGGTGCTTATTAGATGTTTATTAGATAATTAAAGAAAAGTTTAATCCTCTAACTCAATCTGTAAAAATTCTAAAAAAAATGCCTTTGTCACAATTAACGCAATTATCAGACATGCCCAAAATTCATACTGGTTTTTAATATGTATCTTTGTGTTTTTCAATCTATGTTTGCAACGTTAAGGTGCGAATATTGCCACACAGTGTGTATGCGTCTGCTGTAGAAACTCTAACAAGTTCAGCCCAACGTGAAATCAATAAAAGCCGCTGTCAGCTTGCTGACATACAAGGGCAAGTTCTCTGTGTGCACGAAATGAGGCCAAACACTGATTTTCTTCCGGAGATTAATATTTCTGTTTATATTGTCCAGACCAGGATAGCCTGCCGATAATCAATTGATCTAAAGTTGAATGATAAAGATGGCAAATGGATCCGTTCTCATGGATAGGTGTTAAAGGACAGGGTCTGTGTTGTTGTGTGTGAAAACTACACTGATTGAAGTGACTGAACCAATGACAGATTCCGTTTGCAGTGTGTATATAAAACCTCGTAAGCGTTTTCCATGGGCTGGAAATATTTATACTTTGGTAGTGTACAGGCAGGCCGTGAACCACAAGGGTAATTACAGAATTGACAGGGCCTCTCCGTTGCCTGGTTAAGCTGTGCAAATTTGGCATGAATCGGGCATATGAATGAAGGAAATGTGTCTAAAAAAAAAAGGACCACCATATTTCTTTAATCAAAACCACACATTTTTTAAAAAATTAAAATAAAGCACAGGCTGGGTAGAACATGATGATAGGGTTGAATCTGCAGTGTTTTAATCCTCAAGAAAATTCCTTATTTTACTCTTTGTGGAAGGCAGCATCCGATTCTCTCACTGGTGCATCAGATTGCAGCATTTTTAATCACTATCATTTGCTCTCTAATCATTTTCAAACTTGCCCACTATTGTCTTTTTCCATTGTGTCATTTAATAGATGTGTGATCTTTTGCATGTTTCTTAACTTCTTAGTTCCCAAATTGCTTTATTTGGAAAATGGGGAAAAATTAGTACCTAATCTGTATATTTGCCCTTAGATACAAATGAATTACTACATGTAATTAGAAGTGTTGGCCGTATAGAAAGTGCCGAATAGATATAAGCTACTTTTATTAAGAATTCCAATCCCATTTGCCTTATAAAAGCATAAAAGTCATGCATATTCCCTTGTAGTCTTTCACGGTTTCTTATTGGAGGAACCTCATTATATCATCGGTATTGCTTATGAGGCGGTAAAAACACGATGGTTTGCGCAATGGGGTCCATTTGGTGGGTCCAAGGTTGGGAATTCACTAAAAGGTACATAGATTTTGCTCTGTCAAGAGGACCGGCGTGAGAGATGGCAAAGTGTCCACTTACTCAGGGCCATGCCCTGTTGTGACACGTGAAAAGATCATTATACTCTACGGAGCAAAATTTCCCAAACCACGTTCTGTACTGTTCCCAAGAGATAACAATAATCCCTCCTCCCAATGCGTGGCCACATAATCCCGAGAAAGGTGATGGAACAAGCGCGCCCCTGGGACTCAGGTTCATCAGAACCTTGGATGCCCTGAAGTGTGTGGGATAATTCAGCAAGGGGTGGGAGCACTTTCTGAAGGTGCCCTGAACCCTTGTATGAAGAGGTACCCGAACATCTTGGTCTCCATACGGTGAGCAACAGGATTTGGGGAGAGTGACTCGAAATCCCTGACCACGGCCAGGAACACAGTAGTGTGCCTGTCCGGGGGCTCCACGGTGCCCAGGCAGTATGAGGTCTCCCCGACTAAGCACGGAACTTTGAGAACAATTCACAAAAAATCACACCGAGCCAACTCAAGGAGACCCCTGTAAGCCTGACTCTGTCATTCACTTGCGTTTTGGCGCATCTACTCCTCAGGTGACCAGCAGGGAGCCCCAGGTTTTGCTGCCCACGCGTGGTCAGGCAGCAGGTGTGGAAAGCGACATGCCGTTTGAGAGGCCCTGGACTTCTAAGGCGCCTTCCGAGAATTTCCTCTCAATGACTCCCTGGGTCCCGCATTCCACTAACTGCTTCCTCTGTCACTCTAGGGTGGTCTGCGTATAGCTATCACAAAGCACTTTCATTTGAGGACTTTCAGATGTCTTGTGAGTGGGCAAATGAAGTGATGGGACAAGTGGGTTTTGTGTAGTTGCTAAGGAATAAAAACAAGTGTCTTTATTACTTTGCTGGCAAATCTATTTATAAATTTCCGAAGGAGGTGACTCTGGAGGAAAATAAGCATGTTTTGGACATACCTGAGATTTTTCAAGTACCATTGATCAACGGCCCCTGCCATCGCTTCTTTGGTAGCATGGGGCAATATTGTTCCCACACTCAAGAAAGATTCAGGCTTGGTTCTTTGAAGGCTCTCGGAGAAAAGACATCTGGCCAAGGTTGGTCCATTCACCTCCCTTTTGCTCTGACAAACACCGACCCGCACGTTGGATTTTAAAATATTGTACTGTTACCGCCTTCACCACACAGGATGGGGAAAAAGACAAGGGGCAAACCTTTTTTTTTTTCCCCAACATTTGCCCACAGTGGTTACATTAAGCCATGAAGTCTTCCTGTGGCAGCTGTGAACATTTATTGTTGGGTCTGATTGCTCTTCCTAACATCACACTTTTCTTGATCTTCAAATCAGAGAGCACCTCTTCAGGTACTTTTCGCTGCATTGCCACAGGCTGGGCCCCCAAACTGCTGGGAAGTTGTGGAGGGCTAGCAGAGCATTGTGGGTACTGGCATGCAAATGAGTGATTCCAGCCAGGAGGCTCTCACAGGCCGAGAAAGTCAAAAAGAGCAAAATATGCCTTTTTTTTTTTGGTTACATACCCGGCCCCATCAAGCCTTTATCCAGAATAAAATGACACTTAAAAAATTGCCTGGACGGTGAAAATTTTGAGTCCAAATGGCTAGACTTGGCACCTCTTGATGTCTCTGAATATTTAAGTTGTATATTTATGGTGTTTTAAAAGGGCGTTAAAGCGGAAGAGAAGATAGAGGAAATGGTAAAATACGGTCACCTGTTGTTTATCGATGGCCACTATGGTATTTTCAATTTCTGAAAGCCGGCACGTTTTTTTAATGAACTCAGCATTTGTTTTCATGCAGGTGTGATTCATAATACCCCAGCACTCTGAGCTAATAAAGAACTTTTGTAGGCTCCAACATTGTTGATGCTGTGATAATTTGGCAATCTGTTACAGTAGGAAAAATATCTCATATAGTAGCCCCAGTAGTCCCATTTGCTTTGTGCAAAGAATTCCTGCCATCCTACTATTGTTCTCCAGTGTTTAGACTTCAAAAGGGCTCTCCTTGTTGAGTACAAAAAGATACCACATGGCACAGAGATAGAGTAAGTCAAAGTGAAATGAGGGTGGTTTGTTTGTGGATAAGCCCCTCCTTCAGAGTGAGCTCCTCTCCTGCTTCCCAGGGAATGATTTACATTTTTCAAGGTAAAAGACCCCAGAAATTTTCCACAAGTGGAGGGTCCTTTACAGTCATAAGGACTTTTAGACTTGCACGTTACGTTCCCTTCTGATGTCTGGGATGGAAAAATGAAGCCTAGGAAGGAATTTATTATATCTATATGAACGTGAAAACCTGTAGTTGTAATTGTATTGTCATATGAAAGCCCGTTGACTATACTGTAGAATTACTATTTAGGAATTAAAATAAAGAATTATAAAATTAATTGTCCAGTTCATTTTGGAGATAAGAATATTTATAATCTATCTTAAAAGTTTTATCAATAGCACTGTCTTCTTGTTGCTCATTTAATTTATACCTTTGTCCTACAATATCAAGATCTGGGGGCAGCTAAGTGACAAATAAATTAATCGAATTCTGTAATGAAATAACAGTTTAATCAGTCATTTATGATGTACAACCAGAAAGGAGAAAAATAGCCCAAAATGTGACATTATCATTGTTCCCCTTTTGTAATTTTTTTTCTATACAAATCATGTTCTTCTCTGAACCCCAAAGCCTTGGCTTTGACAGAAGTAACTGACATGTAAAATTGATTATACACTTTGCTCTTAAATTCTTCTTCACTTCTTAATCATTTAATCTGGAAAACATAGGTACAGAAAACTGAGTAAAACAAACATGTAGCTTTAATAAGTTCTTATAAAGCAGCACCCTGCACGGACTATTCAGGTCAAGGAATAGCGTGTGGCCAACCCACACCACTCCTACCCCGGGGGTCTTGTGCCTGTCACGTCCCAGAGCAGACCCTCAAAAAGTACCCACTAACCCGATTTTGTGTTACTACTTTCTGGCTTTTCTTTATCACCCAGGGATGCATTTCTGGATACCATGGTTGAGATTTGTGTGCTTGGAAGCTATTTTTAAGTCTCTTTTTAACACATAATCCCCCCTGTATTTTTTTAATTTCCCATATAATTTATTTGTTAAAAAATTGGGTAGGTTGTTTGTTTGTTTTTAAAGCAATGATTTTGACTTTAAAAAAGGCAGAGTGTCCACATGGTTAGTGTGTTTGTTTTTTTTCCTAAGTGGTGCTTAGTCATTATTCAGTTAGCTTCTAGTCCTGCCCCTACCTCACGCTCCCTGCCTTTGAGGTCTGCTTGGGTAGGCAGGCCTAGCTGAACTCAAAGTCTGCCATAGTGACACCTCCATGATGGGATTCTGGATCCCTAAGGACAGGCTGGCTGGCAGTGCACTCCTCCACCTATCCCTGGAGAGGGAAGGTGGGGTAGGAAAGGCATTCTCTCTGCAGTTATTCCCTGCGGCCCATTTGAATGCAGACAGTCGCAAGAGATCGTAATTCAGAAAGCTGGCTGGAATGTGCTAGTTGGGGGTGGGGAGGTCAGTGTGGGGCATGGAAGTTTCTGCATAGGTGGGGTTCCGTGTCTCAGGAGAGTACCGGGAGCAGGAAGTTCTATTTTGGCATCTTTTCTGCACCAAGCCCTTATCTAGCTTTTTAGTACTTGCCTACAATGATGTGAGTTAAGAGTTAATACCCTAGGGTTGCAGCTGAATCCACTGAAGTTCTTTCTTACCAACAAATTACCTTCTAACTAGTCTCCTTGTTTCCAGGCACAATCTTCAGAAATCTTAAATCAGACCATACAGTTCTAGTAATTTTTTTTGTGCTTACAGTGAAACCCCGATTCTGTCACATCAGTGTGGGTCACCACGGTGGAGGTCTGCCCCCAGCATATTCTGTTGCTCTCTCCTGTCCCCCCGGCTCACTCCAGGGTCACTTGCCTCCTCGCTGCTTTTCAGACACAAGGTCACTTAACAAGACGGGGAGGCTGTAGCTTCCTAATTTTTAAGTTTCCTACTTTCTCTCTTCAGGAAAGTCAGCATGCAAGCCTGGACTTGGGACCTTTTCATTTGCTTTTTCCTCTCTCTGGGATGTCCCCTGTCACTGTCACAGTTGGCTCGGCTGGATCTTACATCTCTTTCAGGCCTGGGCTGAATTGTCACTTCCTCAGAGAACTCACTGCCCACTCAGTCTGTATTAACTTTTCCCTGTAATTATCTCCTCCACTTCTCTTTTTCCTTTCTGTTTCTTATCAGTGCTCAAAAGATACTCATACTTGTTTGACAATTATCTATTCTACCTAACCCGGAATTACCTGAGGGGGGGCTGTGCCTGTTTTGTTTACTGCAGCATTCTCTAAGCCTAGTAAGCCCAGGGTCTGAAACCCAACAGATACCCAACGAATATTGGTTGGAATTCAAAACCGAAATGAGGCTCAGAGAGGTTAAGTCACTTGCCCAAAGCCACACAGCCCATAAGTATCAACGCTAGAGATTTGAAAACACACCCTAAAACCTATGTCTTTCTAACCATAATTGGATTTTCTAAACTGCGATCCTTGAACACTAGTGTCTGATAAATCTTAACAGGTGTTCCAAGAATGTAAAAGGACCTATGCACGAACACACTGTGGATATGATACAGTTCTTTAAAGAAAATTGAACATCTTCCTTGTCCACAGGACATCCAAGAGACTTTAACATGCAAATACTCATGTGGCTCTCCACGAAACGGATACGGTAGGCAGCGCTTCCCACCAGTGTTTGGCCA
Organism: Trachops cirrhosus; assembly: GCA_028533065.1. Lineage (NCBI taxonomy): Eukaryota > Metazoa > Chordata > Mammalia > Chiroptera > Phyllostomidae > Trachops > Trachops cirrhosus. Next base: position 7,869,028 of record CM052546.1, on the reverse strand, counting down.
TGGTTTACATCTTTCAGTTCAGCTCATACCTCACGGGACACCAGTGTGCAGCAGCGCCAGGGCGGGGACCGTTCCCTGACATGATCATGCCCTGCTCCTTCTTAGAGAGTGGGTGAATAGAAATTTCTATCACCGGATTAAGACTAAATATCCCAGGTTTGTTGTTGTTGTTGTTTTTTAAGTGTTATACTTTCTGCCCTCTCTCTCACTATGAATACTGGGGAGATTTTTCTTAAGAAAATAAGATTAGAAAGTAGAAATTAAAGATGGCTGTTAATTTGGAGGATTGTGAAGAAAATATGGGAGAGAGATTTTAAGAAATGACTGATAAGAAAATACAGGCTAAAGGAAGTTAAGTGGCTGGAAACTTAAAACAGTAAGCTTTATTTTTCCACTTTAGCCTGCTATTACAAACGACTCAGAGTGATCTTAAATGTTGACTTCCTTTAATGGAGAAAGTATGAAATTACAAAATAACCAATGCAATCGCACCTTAATCTTGTTAAATTGAAACACTATAATCTACATTCAAATTTCACATATGGTCAGTCTTGCGAGAGCGGGGTGATGGAGCCCAAGCACTATTTGGAATTTTAAATAGAGAATCTTTTGTACCTCTCCAAAGCCCGTTTACTTCTTCATGAGAAATATTTCCCTAGGACGGGGTAGGGGTGGGGGAGGGAACCCCAAACCAAGAGACAAAGCAGGTATTTTTTTTGTAATTGAAAGAAAAAAAGTTTATTTTCAGAAGCCTGACACTCATGACCAATTCCATCATAAAGAAAGCAGAGTGCATTTCAGAAAAAGGTGGAACTATGTGAGGAGAAAATAGGTTTCAGCTGTATCTTGCGAAGACAATATTACAATCTGTTGACAAACGTGCTTTTGAAAAATAATAGGGAAGGTGAAGCACTTTCGACTAATTCTGGTTCGCGTGCCCTTCAGAATACACGGATGTGCAACGAAGCCCTTGTCTAGTTACAAACACACAATTGCCCGTGGGGGTGGGGAGGTTTCAAGAGAAGAGGTGCTCACATTTGGTTTGGGAAAAAGTAGCCCATTAATCATGGAACCGCCAAGAAAAGACATCTTGACTTCGGGATGGGCCCTTCTGAATAGGAATGTGCGTGTACTCTGGTTTCTGTTCAGAACAAATAAATCGTTTGCCTTTTACTGAATAGGAATAGGCACACTCCTCGGATACACTGAAATCCTAGGGAAAACGTGCCTGACTTTTTATTAAACAGTTCTTCTGGCAAGAGAACACTTGCGAGTCGTAATCATGGAGGAATAAGGGGTAAGCCGTGTGTGAACCGTCTGGACTTTTCTGCCCATTCTATTCTGTTGCACTGGATCTCGACACTTACACCAGCCCCACAGTGAGTTACCTTCAATCAGCAATTCCATGGGGATTTCTGATTGTGGTAACCACGGGGTGCGCCACTGATGCTCCCGGCTGCATTCCGGGGAAGATCTGGCCATTTCATTTGCTCCAGCCAGCCGCTGCTTCCCAGCAAGTCACTTGTTTCTGGAGTAATTTACTGTATCTATAATAAGACCAAACAAAGCTGTTTTGAGGGTTTCAGTAGACACGGCCTCCAAAGCCACATCCTCTAGATACGTGCAGGGAAAGCAAGAGGAGCCAAAGGTTCACCTGTCTCCAAATCCTCTGTGAACTTGAGGCTCATATCATACACCCCCTTTCTTGGGTCTTCCACCTGCTGAGAACTTTCTGGGGGCTTTGCAGTTGTGCACCCAATGCCCTTTGTTTTAGTGTGTGAGTGCAATTGCATTAAGAATGCTGGAAAAAGCAACTTATTTTTTGTTTCCAAATCGGGAAACTGTGTTTCCTAGTGTGGCGAGATTCCAGGCTACACGAAGGACCCCTCTCGTCTCCGCTGTGAACCAGGCAGAGTAGGAATAAAAAGGCATCGGGACAAGCCGCCACCAACACGAGATTCCGAAGACGCCCTCCTCAGTCCAGGGCTGGATTCTTGTGTGGCGTTAGGTGAGCTGCTTTACCTCTCAGACACTTAGTTTTCCCTCCCATCAAATTTTACTATCCAAGGGCACCAGAGATTATCTGTATCACTCTGATGTACCTTCACTAGAGAGGTAACTGTAGAAGGCGTGCAGCCTAGTATGGAATATAGACTCAGTGTTTGAATTCAGTGAATGTGCTCTAATATTCTGGCTCTCGTGCTCTGAGGCTAAAATGTCCTATTGCTTTTGCACTTACATAAGCTGACCTCATTTACTCTCGGAACATTTTAAGTATTTTGGAATAGGAAAGTAAGCACCATAGAAAGCATAATTCAATCTGGATGTAAGAGACTCTTTTTTAAAGCTTCATTAACTGATAATTATTTGAGTGTGAAACAATGCCCGTCCTGTTTGATAAATGACTGTTAGCCACATGTCATGCTGCTAAAAGTCACGAGCAGAACTAAACCCGTTTGCATTTGGGGGACTTGGTTATTTTGATGCTAATGGTTATGGTCTTTGGGGGCAGATAGATATCAGGAATGACTCAGCAGGACCATCTTAAATTAGATTTGTCCATCCATGCTTCGGTTATTAGTATGTCTGCATATCTGATACCAGTCTTATATTGCAACGTGTACTTCATAGAATTTATCTATCATGACCTAAATATTTCTATAATAGGAAAATTTGATTGATCATAAAAATCATGATTATGTTTTTATTTGAAAGGGTAGCATTGTGATTCCACCAAAGATGTATTCTCAGAATCAGCAATATGAAATAGCTTATTAAAATCTCTTTATAATGTATGCTCTTTTGGAGTCTGTTATTGAATATTAGTTCTTTGTGGATATTAGCTTCTTATAATGAAGACTCGTATTACTCGGGGTAGGCTAACAGCTATAATAAATTACGTCCAAATCTCAGGGCTTTGCCATCATAAGGGCTTATGTCTTGTTCAGATCACAGGGTGCAATGCAAATCGGTGGGAGTGGGGGGTGAGGGAGGGGCTGCGAGGACAACAGGCTCTACCCATCACAGGTACTCGGGAGCCCACACCCCTTCTGTGTGCGGCTTCAACCCTCTCTAGCGTCTTAGGGTCTTTATTCTGTGGGTGGCTGAAGAAAGGAGTGAGGGTTACACATGGAAGGTTTCCCTTCATTTGTTCAGCTGAACTGGCGGGCCTCGTTTCCACTCGGGCTCCTTTGCTCAGATCTCTGACATGGACTTCAAGGGAGGTGAGCCCATGGTCTGGCTGAGTGACCACAGAGAAGGGAGAGCACAGATCCTGATGGCCGTCTCTTCCCCGAGACCTGGACGCCAAACTGACATCAGTGAAAGATAGGTTTGGGGAACCCAAAGCTCAGTGAAAGCCTTAGGCGGGACATAACAATGGTTGTTTTCCCCGTGGTGTTCGAGAAGATAGTATGTGCACATAACCATATTGTTGATAAAAATGGAATGTGGCCATGCAGTACGGTCAGACCTGGGTAAACACTGTTTAAGGGAGGGACGAGTTCAAACAGTTTGGGAGAATTTGAACATTTTCTTGTTGTGCTGGCATTGGCCTTGGGCTGCAGAGTCAACCGCCACAACTCCAGACTGCCTCTGCCATTTGCTTGCTACAAAATGATGAACAAAATGTCTCAGCCTCACTTTTTTCCTCTATGAAGCGAGTATCATAATCTGCCTGTTTCGTGATGTGAGAGTGAAGTTCAAATTAGGTAGTGATGGGGAAACATTTCAGAATCAGTCATTCAAATACCAGATTAAAGCTGCTGCTGCTGTTCTACTAAATGAAAGGACCGGACACCGGAGAGACTCAGGAGCAAGATTCTTTATGCGCGCGCGGTCCCAGAGGAGAGGAACTCCAAATTCTGGGCCCCGAGGACCAAGGGCTCAGGGCTTTTATACTTTCCTTCTTCCGGGTTGCGTGACGCAAAGCAAGGTACAGAAGCGGAATGCGGAAGTTAGTTTGGATTCCCTTACTTGGCTTCCTGGCTTGGCGCGCACGGGTTAAACCGAAAGTAAGTTTGTACTAAGCTTTTAGGCAAATTCTCTATATTACTGTTACTGTTATTATTTTTTAAAGTTATGCCAATAAATAAGGGCTATGTGTACAAAATATTGTTCTACCCACACCTACACACATGGGCGCACACTGGAAACACAGATACACACATTCACATACCAAACACGTGTGCACACACAAATTTTCAGGTAGAGGGAAAGAACCAATACTCTATTTTTTTTGGTCTTCAGAGTAAAGCTGATGAGAAACGCCGAGATATTTGATTTCCTGGCCACTAATACTTTTTACGCACGTGTCAGTTTTATAACCTGTCCTTGGAAAGTACCATCAGTTACCCAGGTCCATTCAGATAGGCTGGACATGAATATCTTTGTCCTTCCTGCCTCGTCATATTGTTAAGAGCTTTGGGCGAAACTAACTTTGGATTGTATTCTATAAGCTGTAAAGAACGTATGTGTGGAAGGGAGGTTTATTGTTATTACAACTGCTATGAGTTCCAAATATTAATCGAGTGGATTTAGATCATCTGTAAGAAAAGTTATTTAAATCACACCTTCATATAAACATTTTGCCCAAATCCCATGTGCTTTAAATAACACAGTAAAGCAGCAAGTTAACAGAAGGCATTCATATTGGGTGTATGTTATTTTTGTTAACCTTCTTAATAATGAGTATTAAAATAGTTGCTTGTTCTTAATAATATTACAACGTTCCTCTTTGATAATTTCACATTCTGCTGGAGCAGCAGGGCCCAGGGGTTTGGTGCCAAGACGTGCGTGTTTCTCAGGAACCTCAGACCTATCTTGGCCAGTCCTCAGAGGCTAGGATCAGTATAGACAATATTTATGGAAGTGTTTCAGGGTCTAGAGTAACCAAAGCCAGGTCATGAATTTGGCCTAAAATTCCTATAATTGGCAAAACCAAACCCCCCTCATCTTTCCTTCATTCCCAGCTGTGGCCACCTGGCAACTGTCTCCAAAAAGTGCTTGGCCAACAAGTTGTCGGAGTGAACATCTAGGGAGGTGAATAGCAACTGTTTAGCTGATATTATTGACTTAGAGCTGGAAAAAAACAAAGACGGGGGTTTTTTTGTTTTTGTTTTTTTTTTGATCAGCAAATTCCAGCTCCAAATTCTGACAAACGATGATGGTGTCCTCAATTATTTAGGACTGTAGAGAAATTCACAAGGTAACATTAGATTACCTTTCTTAATGATAACTTTAAGATGGACTTGGATTTTACTCTGGTCAGTTCTTCCCAGTTCACTCCCTAGGTCTTCCGCTGTGTTTGTTTCTAAAGTAGAAATGAAGTAGCTGAACCCAGTGATAGCACCGTGCTGCGGCCCCTTTTGACCCCTCCCCAGTCATAAATTCAGCTCTGGACCACTCTTCCCGGCAGTTACACACATTCCCAAGCGTATGGACATCCTTCACCTCTGCCAGGAGTGTCTTCTCCCTCCTCACCCACCTGGAGAATGGCTACTTCTTCCTCCCGCCTCAGTTTCAGAAATGTCTTTCTCTGGAAGGCACACCAGCATGCACCAGGCAGAATTAAGGCTCTCCGAGGTGTGATCACCCAGCACCCTTTCCGTGGGGGAGTCGCAGCCCTTCAGCCAGCAGGCTGAGACTGCTCACCCCTTTGTCCCCCTCCAGCAGTTGTGAGACCTTTAAAGAAGGAGGTTTTTCATTTTCAAATCTCCAAAGCCTATCAATGGGCCTGGCACTCTGTGGGTATTCAGGAAACAGACATGGACTGACCGAGTGAATGAATGTCCCTCTTACAAGGAGCAGGGGAACTACAAGATCGAGTGACTGATGTGTGTACCCACTCTGAAAAATGAAGAATTACAAACTTAGAGCCACACGGTGAATAGAGTGGGAAAAAATCGGTGGTCTTTGCAGAGGGAGGGCAGCTCAGCTGGCGGCTGCCTTGAGTGTTTATTCGTCAGAAAGGACTGCCGTCCCCTTAACCGGGGAAGGGCGGTCTGCCTGTTCTCCGCACGCTGGCGGGGATGCCGTCTAGGTGTTCCGAGACATCTACATCAGCCCTCGAGTCGGCCGTAGCTTCATTTACTTTCTGGCCTACGTTTGATTTGTTTAGACTTACCTGCAACAGAAAATTTATCTTCTTCAAGCAGTGTTTTATATCGTGTCGTGCCTGAGGTCAAACATCTCTTCATGTTCAGAATACTTTTCCACTCGTCACTAACTCCTCTCTGTCCTCACCAGCTATCTTTGCTAAAATAGTCCACACGCCTTTCCCATCTTCTGTTCGTATCAGTCATTTTTTTTTGAAATTTCATCTCTTTCCTTTAAGACGGACTGAAGGTTCATGCCTGAGACGTGTGGAGTTCAACAACGCCCTGGTGATGTCTTCTTCCCATGAACTTTCCTCTCCATTCAAATGACTACATGCTCACCACTGACACGTACAGAGTATTTTTTTTAAATTATGTTTAACGGAATAACCTTAAATTTTTCACGAGCTTTTGAGCTTTGTTTTCCCAGCTTTATTTTAAGATTACTGAGAGAGAACGTCATTTCTCTACATTCAGTTGTCACAGCTGGCCCAAGGCCTTGACTGTGGTAAATGTGCTGTAAGCGTTTGTGGGCATTCGGAAATGATGCTGTGTTTCACAGCAGCGGTAAAGGCAGACTTTCGCAGTGGAAGGGGGTGCAGGGGGTGCAGTGCTTCCTCTGGAGTCAGAGACAGGCTGAAGTGCCCCCTTGCTGGCAGGATGCGCCAGGGCCGGCTGCGTCAGCCCTTCCCAGCTTTCTCCTCTGTAAAGTGGGATAGCTGTAGTTTACAGTCGGAAAACATGAAGATAAAAACCTCCTCAAGGCCATGCTTCACCATAAGTACCCGTTCAATGTGAGCTAGTATTAACATGATGTTACATTTTGTAAGCACGGGCGCCAGACCTCCTGTGTTCCTATCCCAGCCCTGCCACTGGTGAGCGGTTCCTTACCCCGGGGAAGTCACCTTCCCTCCCTGAGCCTCCGCCTCTCTCCCTGCAAAGTGAACAGAGTCGCTGTCCTCTCCTCACAGTGTCCTTTGGAGAAAGGAATGAGACCACGTGCAACACTCTGAGCACAGTGCAGAGGCCGTAGTAAGCACGCCGTCAATATCAGCTGGTGTTCACGGAGCAGCTACACGGGCGGAAACTCTCACTCGCCCGTGCTGACATTGTCATGGAGGACGTGTCATCCTTTCCCAGGACAAAAAGTTATCTTTCCGACAAGAGATTCCCATTATGACCCCACATCTCTTTCCTCTTTGGCTACTACTCTTGGAGACATAGAGTAAAAGGCAATTGAGCTGGGGTTCAAGTTAACATGAAAAGGATGTGATGCTACATGTGTTTGTTTTCTGCATTTGTGCTACCGTGGGAATGAGCTCTTTGTGAAGGAGTAGCCTAGCCTATGTGATTTATATATCTATATATCGCTATCTATCTGTCTATATGTCTATAGATATCTATAGCTAACTATAGACATATGATAGATACCTACAGACAGATAGATAGATAGTGATATATAGGTATATAAATAGACATGCAGATATCTACCTATCTATATATCTATATCTATATCTATATCTATATATACACAGACACACATGTTGGTTAACAGCTCTCAGCAGATAAGAGCATCTGTCACCATGAAAAGTATGTGGGCACACAGCCGGACACTGCTGACCCACACTCATTGGGAGCGGTCAGTCCCAATGCCTCCTCCAGCACTCCGCCACCTACCTGCCACAGGGCTCACACCCTCCCCTGCTCCCATCGAGAGAGCACACCCATTGGATGGAACATTTACATGGAATCTGATTTCTTCTACCTAGAAAATAGCCTGTGCTCTTTCGAAGAAGGAATAAAGACACCGTAGAAGCCCTTGTAGGAGGATTAAAAAATATGATTCTTTTCAGTTCCTTCTCAGGGGAAAATGTACAATCAAGTTGTTGCTACTCTTCCAACCTAGTAAAGCCTCCTTGGCTTGCAGGTCAGTCTCAAAATAGGATTTGGTTTGACTCTCACATGCACCGTGGCAGCCTACTGCGTAAATGCGGTGGTGTGTGTGTGTGTGTGTGTGTGTGTGTGTGTGTGACGTTTCTTATAAGAAGATGAGTTGTTTAGGTCAAATTGAATGTATAAACTTTCTGGGATAATGGCATGCCTCTTAAATTTAATCTCTTGACTCCAATCACTGTTTGTATCTGCAACTTTTCATGGCCCATCTCTTGCCAACTCAGTTGTTTGAGACACACATTGTTTAAGATTTTATGTGATACTCTCATTGGGCATTTTATTCCAAGACACCAAAGTCCGTTGGCATAATATTAGGTCAGCTTTTTGGTGTTCATTCTTGTTTAATGTAGTCTCGAATGCATCCACCTATCATCTCTCCTTTATTTCCTGCCGCACCCACCGAGGTTCTAGCCCCTGTTCTGCAGCAGCCTTCGGCACCGCCAACACACAGCAGCCTTCGGCACCGCCAACAATGAACCAAGTGGTGAGGTCCAGTGGCATGTATGTATTTACTAAGTCTAGGGTGGACCTACAATAGACTCCTTAAGACTCTTTTTTTTTCAGTTGTCTTTTTAGATATCATTATTCCTTGTTCCCATACCTCCCTGGCTTCTTCTTCTTCATACCCTTTGCTGGTCGTGGGCCCATCCTCTTGCCCTGAGCGACTCTTTCCTGGACCCGCCCCCGTTCCCTCCGGGCCGGGCACTGTCTGGTCAGCTCGCCCTGGCCCACGGCTTCATGCCATCTTAGGGCCAAGGGCTTTTGCCCATTTAACTCTGTCCTAGCAATACTAACCTCTTTTCCAGCCTTGTAACTTTCAAATGGACCTCTGATTTTGAACTTGCTATTAGCAGAACTATGAAATGGTCCTCCCTGGTAGCCGCATGGCTCTCTAAGTCAGTTTGTAGCACAACCACTCCTGCTAATGCTATTTATTTATTTTTATTTAATTTATTTTCATCGTTCAAGTGCAGTTGTCTCCATTTTCCCACCACCACTTTCCCCCGTCCCACCCTCAGTTCTTCCCCCCTTTGGCTTTGTCCATGGGTCCTTTATACATGTTCCCTGATGACCCTTCCTCTCCTTTCCCCTGTTAACCCCCTCCCCCTCCCCTCTGGTTACTATCCTCTAATGCTTTTAAAAATAATCCTATCAGGCAGGGGCCGCATGGGAACCGGTGGTGCCCTCCAACAGGTTTTCTGGGAGAGGTTAATAGAGGGGCTATGCGGGAAGGGTTAGGCAGCGTTAAGGGAACCGATAGGGAGTGCAGCTGGGGGACAGCCTTTGCCGCTCCTGGCCTGAAGGGACAGTGCCTGTCTGTGAGCCAGAGCTGTGAGGGACTGGCTGCTCAGCACACTGTGACAGAAGGACACATACTCCAGGACCATGATACTTCAGGATACTTCAGGAAACACAGGGAGTGGGGGGAGGTAAAATGGGAAGAAGAACCCTGGGCTCCCCCTTCTCTTGCCCTCTGAACCCTTGCTGTCCTCTCCCATTGGCTGAATCCAAGGGGACTCCCCAGGGCGGGTCAGCTGGCTCTGGAGCTCAGTTTATTAGCAACCAGGCCAGGGAGAGAAGAGTTCGGAATGGATCCAGGGGAGTGAACAAGGGCAAGCTAGCAGAGAATCTTTAAAATGACTTATTCACACTTGGCACTTGGAATTGTGATGCTGTAACCACAGGGATCATTGCAAAATCAGCATTAAAAGCCATCGCCTCTTTTTTGGTAGGTTAACCTCTCGATAGCACCCAGACTAACATTGGCTGAAGCCACACCAAGCCCATGAGTCCTCTCCAAACAGCAGGGGTGATATTCAACTATTTGACAACAGTATAGAACAGGCACTCAAAAATGAGACCAGTAGTCCAACAAATGAGAATAATGCAGCATGGGATACGTGAGGCGATGTTCACTACAGAGCGTGTCCAGTAGATGCTGGAATTTAAACGTTGAAAGGGTAGATCTTTTCTAAGGGCATTTGGGAAAAGCTTGCCTTGTACCCAGGAAGTCATGTGACTGGTGTGACACAGGCATTGTACTAAGCTTTATGGAAAGAGTATCTCACTTAAGCCACTTACAGCCATACTCAGCGGGTTCTTGTCATTTTCTCCGTTTATGGGTGTAGATCTTGAGGCTCAGTGAGGAATAATTTTGCCTAAGACCAGTCATCGAGCTGTGGCGGTGCTAGAATCCCTGCGGTCCCGCCTGGGATTTTTGATCCAAAGCTCTAGCTCTTGACACGTCTTAATATGAAGACTGCCTCCCAGATGCAATCGTGGTATTTTCAGAGCAGAAACTATTCATCTTTTGAGCTTTCACTTTTGATTTTAGATATTTTTAAGATAAATCTCTAGGAAAAAACTCTCTATTTCCTGCATGATTTTATCTCTCAAAAAGTAACTTGGATTCTTTCCTGGATTTGACCAAAATCTAGAGTAGGGTCAAAAGATACGTGTTTCTCCTCCTGACCGCACCCCTTACTCCAGTCTCTGTCTACAAAAGGCACCTAAGTCTGCACGTTGACTGCTGAGCACCTTCTGGCTTATTATCTGCAGTGTGGGCCCCAGGTTTCTGAAGTGTGGCTATTCCTAGCAGGGGCCACAGAACGCTGGTTTGGCAGAGGCACCTGGGAGGTGTTATTGCTCCAGTGCACCCAAGTCCCCTTTTAGACCCTGTGTGTCGCTTACAGAAACCAAACCTGAATTGTATTACTCACTGACTGACTGATACCTTTTTAAACCCCAAATTTGTTTCCTTTCCCTTGCTTTCCCACCTCAGTGAGTAGAATACCACAGCGAAATTACTCGTTCAAGCGCTTTCTTTGCAATAATTATTTTGCATCCTTAAATCCTGACCCATACCTGTCGGTGGTCCCACATGAGCAAAACTATCTCTGTGAATAATTGGAAGGGCCTCTGGGTACTGGTTTTTCTATCACGGCTTATAATGTCCTCATAAAAAATGAACTAACTTTGTGGAATGGAGGAAGCAAAGATGGTTATAACCAGGAGTATGTTGGAATGGTGATTTTTGGGTGTGTGTGTGTGTACATCACACTTGTCTGCTTCAGTTAATGAAGGAAGAGTGAAGACTTTCTGCTTATCATTTTAATACAGTTTTGAGTTTCCCAAGAGAGAATTTCTCGTTTCTAGGTGATGATTTGTGTGTGTGGGGGTGGGGGAGGTGTACTTAACTTGTCCAAATGATACATAGTCCCCTAAGTAAGCTGCAGGATATACGTAAGAAAAAGTAATATTACATTGATAAGTTTTCAGGCGAAGTAGAATTCCATTTTATTTTGAAAGGCGCTGATGAATGTTAACCACTTTCTTGCTGAAATTTTTTTCAGACCTATGTTAATCGCTTTAAATGATCCACAGCTGATATTTTTAAATAGAAAATGTATAATAAGGTAGAAAAATGTATTAATAACATTTGAGGGAGCAGTTTGTTCTCGATTTCCCTTCTCCGCCCCCTTGAAATAAAGACGGGCCCGAGCATGCATGCTGTAGCGTGAAATGGAGTGTTGCAGGGTTTTTTTTCTTTGTTAGTGGAGTTCTGCAACTGTGAAAATTGTTTCCCTGGTTTCCTTACAATGAAATGCTGTGTGTCTCATTGAAAACAACAATAATGGAAACATACATACCCTGCATGTAATACGTCCAAACACCCACAAATAAACAGTGATCGAGCTTAATGCCACTTGCACCCTGGGCTTGTTCTTACACACTTGCGGAGGCATGGAGATTTAATTTTCCCCGTCACACAGAGCAGACGCCTCCTCCGGACGGGTGAATTTGTTTGGGGTTCTCCCTAGTGTCCTCACTTCCCACACAGCTGTTTTGACATATTATGAGTTCTGTTAATTACAGACCTCGTTTCACGAACTACTGCAGAACAACGGTTAGTAAGCAGAATTAACACATGACAAAGTTTTATTTGTTGCAAGTGCAAATACGTATTCTAGATGCCATGTTACTGAGTTTTAAGATGGTGTGCTGAAATGTTTTTGTCCTTTAAAATTTTTTCTAAAAACTTTTGTTCATTTTTTGAGAAATAAAAGCCCTTTGTCCTTACTTGTGAATAAGCATCAGTGGTTTCACTTTTGGATGGCCAGTGGTAGGACAGTTTGCATTTCACGTTGTAAATGGAAAACCAGATTTAACTAGAACCAAGATAGTGTACGTGACTCATAGGCTACTAGGGTCTCCAACACTGATTATTCTTTTCTCTTTAACATTGTGTCACAGTCTTAGATGTGTAGACTCAAATGCATCTTTTTCATTTGTTCCCTTCCTCTGCTCTACCTCACGGCCATTGTTTTTTTTTTTTTTTTTCTTGCATTCTGACTGTTACCATTCAGACAAAAGGGTCCTTGTTTCCTGGAGGCCCCCGTTTCTTTTATGCCCAGACCTCCCCACCCAGTCCGCGGTACCCAGTTCATTCTCTGTGATTAAACACAGCCGTTCACCATTTATGGAGCCATCCTTGAGCTGCAGGCCACGGCTGGGGGGGGTCACCCCCTCTCCCTCCTCCAAACTCACGGAGCTTCCTCTGTCATTTCATTCTCCCACCTGCCTGGGCTGTGCACTACAACAGCTTTAATTACAGAAATCCCTGCCATTTCGTGGATGTGGACTATGTGGAACCACGGGACTCCAGGACTCACAATTGCAGTCTCACTTACTCCTCTGTCCGCTTTGACTGGTAGGTACAGATGTGGCTCCGAGATGCGAATTAGCCCCCTGCTTCCGAAGTGGCCGAGCGCCCTGCTGCAGGCCGTCTGACTCCGGAACCTTCGGGCTTTGAAGTGGGCTCACTCACAGCCGTCTGGACGGGCTACTTCTCTTCTCTGTCAGACTTTACGTCCTCTGAGGCCAGACCTTACTCTCCCAACTGTATCTTCTACGTAAGGTGCCTTACACATAGTTTTATATTTTCTGAAAGCTATAAAAAAAAACGTCGATTTAATAAATAGGGGAAACAGAACTCTTCCAGGTTGGAAAAGAAAGCGCACTCTGTGGGACTCCCGAGGGCTGACCCCGACAGGGAGCCTGGATAGAGGGTACATTTTTAATACCATCCCCTCCCACTTGGGCAAGCTGCAGGTCACCCTACCTCAGAATTTTATCTGGGCCATGGCGAAGAGAAACTGCTATGTCAAAGCTTTTTCAAGTTCTTAGTGTGGCTGAGGGTATTGACCCAGGGCAGCTGGCTCTTCAGTTAATCACATTAATGATGCTTTTAGTTATAAAAGTCACAACTAGGTGTACTCTCGCCAGGGGAAGTGGAGACAAAAAGGAAAATGTTCCGTGTAATAGAGGGAGAAGGCTCTTTCCTCTGGGTTTTTACCTCGCCGCCTATAAGATTTAATGGATGGTGTTAGTGTTGAGTGGATAGTAATTATATACTATAGTAGCATTTGAGATATGAGTAAATATAAGTCCCAAAATATTAGAATACAGGAGAGTCACTACTCGTAAGGAAAACAGTTAAGCATACCAAAATCCAACACCTGCCTCTTTAAACGTCTCTCCTTCTCAAGTGGAGAAGGGATTCCCCCAGTTGTCTGAACCCAAAAATGGCATATTCCAGCTGGATTTCTATCCTGGCAGTTGATTTGCTTAGAGGCAGAAAACATAGTTCTTTGCAGAACTTTCCTTACTTTTCTGTGTGTATTCCACAGCAGAGCCTCGGTCAGTGTTTTTCAACTGGTGACAGACACAGGAACAGGTGTGAGAAGGTAGAAGAGGTTAGGGACAAGCGAGCTGGTCCCACCCTAGGAACTAGGACGGGTGTCGGGGCTGCTAGAAGAGCTCAAGTCTGCTGAGAGGAGTATTTGATGTGTGAGAGGACGAGGGACAGGTGACTCCCATACTGTGTCAGGGGAAGTCGCTGAAATGTGGCCGGGCTGGAAAGGTAATGGGGACACAGGAAAGGGCTGAAGTTAGTCGTAGTGTCATAAGGCCCCATGAATGAATCTGTGTTACTTCTCATTCACTTGGCGTGAATAGCAAAGCGAGGTCTATTTAACTAAATGAAAGCCTCAGTACACGTATGAGAAAAAAAGGACCACAGCAGATCCATGTTGTCCCCGTGGTAAAGCGTGCAAAGCCCAATCTCAGGCCCGAACCACATCCACCTCCCCCTGGGAATGGGAAGTGGGGACAGCGACTGTCTCCTTACCCCCAAGAGCAGTCACAACCCCAGAGCTGCCATTTTGCCCTTACGGTGACAAATGGAAAATGACAAACATTTAATTTGGAGGCAGATTGAACGTATGATTCCCGAAGTCCACTTGGCAAGTGAAGGAGGCAGCTAATACAAGTTCATTGCCCTGCAGTGTCCCTTCCCTGCAACCACTACCGGTGGCTTTTTAAAATCACAGGTGACAGGTTGCAGTTGAGGCATAGTTGGTGCTTGCAGGCTCCCTGCCAAGGGAAACCCCCGGAGTGATGCATACACCTGTCCGAACGTCAAGGCCTATGCCCTCAGACTTCAGGCTGGGTACACATTTGTCTTTCGAAACTCTGTCTCGAGCATCCATATTTCCTCCAGCTTTATGAAAGCAGGTCCAGAGCGAGGGTGAGGAAGTAAGTTTCTCATCTGCGCCGGGGCCCTCCGTCCATAACTGAGCTGTAGCGCACTCTCCTAGTGGGCAAGCAGGGAGTGGTACACAGACAGCGGGGTGCCGCCGGAAGGTCCTGCAGAGACTCATCATCAAAAAGTGTAATACTGTTTTATCGATCCCTTCCACACTGCCTCCCACCGTTGTGTTGAGCCTGTGGCGAGTACAACCTTTACAAAACGAGATCTGGAGATACGACTTGCTTTCTAACTTGAATGTGGACTTGAAAAAAAATGGATAAAAGCGTGTTTTTGTAGGAATGGTGTGGTGTTGGCATTTCAGAGCGTAAATGATAAAAATAAAATCAAAGTCAAGTATCTCAACAGAGGGAAAAAGTCACATTGAGACTTGTACACAAGCATATAAAATGTGTGCACAGTCTTCCATTTAGAACAGAAATAACTTGGCTTGACCATGTTTTATTGAATGATCCAACTGTTTCTTGTTACTTTAAAAAAGAAAGACAGCATTCTTAGCATTCATTTTTAGAGATTAGATGTTCACTTTAGTCTCAGACCTTATGAGCATGGAATGTTGTTTAGGAGAAGTCCAATACATTTACACTGAGACCAATAGATTGATTTTCCCCAGAAATATTGATGATTCATAGGCCATTGTACTCCGTGATACTTTTCCCTTTAAGAAGGAGTTAAAGGAAAAAAGGATTTGCTGAGAGCTGCATGGAATGTGTTTTTAATTGGCACCGTCGCCCTTCTAAGGATAATGGGGAAAAGCTTATACTTCGCTTGCATGATTTTTGATTTTACCTTTGTTTGTTACAATGCAGAATTAAGGGGGGAAAGAATTGACCATGAGGTACCTTTTAAAAAGGCTTTTCCTTTTATTGTGCATACTAATGGGATGAGAGAGAAGTGAAAGACAGATTTATATTTATGTTTAATCAAGTCCAGTAATTATTGCTTTGTGGTTACTGCTCTGAGCATTATGTTTTCAGTAAGTAATTTATCAGCTGCATTCTTTTTATTTTATTTTTTTTCTGGAGGGGATTAACAGTTACTATGGGATTTATACACTTCGGGCGTTTTTTTCCATTAGTAAATAAGGCTCATTGACAGCAGGGGCTGCTTGAGGCCTCCCTGAACTTTGGTTTTACGCTTATAACTTTCGTTTTGACTTATTTTGTTTCTTGCCCTGACTTAGTTCAGAATGTCTGTGTGACCAGCGGGACAAGTGGACAAGACAAGGAATTCCTGGTTAAACTCGGCCTGGTTTGTTCATGACATCTCCGGCTTTAACATTGACAGCATGCAGGGCAAAGCAGGACCTCTGGTCTTGGGCCCAGTGTTGGAGCGGGAATGTCCTGGGAGCAGCTTCCTGTGGAAAGTTTTAAAGTAATGAAGATGAAGTTTTTTTCCCCAGATGGGAGAACAGGAGTGAAGAATGAGACGTGAAGGGTATTCACAGAATACAGGACTCGGGAGAGCCGGGCGGGGGCTGACTCAGGCCGAGGCTCCGTGGCCTTGGGGCCATTGACGACCACGTTCCTTCACTGTCTCCTCCGCACCTGTCCCTCTTCCCCAGCTCTTTTCAGATTAAGTGCTTCTGTACAAACCCTTCTCTACTCCTTCCTTTCCGTGGCTGTTCTTCATGCTCTCTGGAGAAGTGCGTCACCTAACCCTGACATGCCCACTTCACTGTGGGCTGCTTGGGGTTTGCTGTCTGTGGGGTTTTTTGATTCCTCAGTGCTCCTGTTTCCTAGTTGCATATGGAGAATCTTTCCCCAGACTGACGCAGAGACCTGCTACAGGTAACCGTGACCTGTATGGGAGCGAGGGTTTCCTAAAAGTTTGGTAGGACGTTTGGGTACAGCAGCCTGGCAATTTAGAACCATGACGGCAAAAATGTTGAACTCTGGTCAGCCCGATTCTCTCTGAAAGGAGACCGTCAATATTGTTGTGGAAACAAATCTAGGCCCTTTGCCCCTCTCTTCCTTGTCATAACTAATTTTCCTTCCTTCTCCCCAACTTTTCTCTCCCCCTCTTTTCTTCCTTCTTTTTTTTAAACAATACAAGCATTTGCATTCTAAAACTTGGTTTTTTTTTGGTTCTCTGTTTTATTTCCTAGGAAGCAGTTGGTGTGTGTGTGTGTGTGTGTGTGTGTGTGTGTGTGTGTGTCATGTTGTCCACATAGCCCACCTTTAGGCCAATGTGGGGACAGAAATAGTGTGTGAAGCACAAAAGATCTAAATACGCCTTTGGCTCAACACGGATAAAAGAAATACTATTGCATAAAATGGAAAGTATTTAAATGAATTCTTACCTTTGCATATAATTATATTAAAGGAAATTTTTAAATTTGTATGTTGATTTCAGTGGAGTGATGGTCAAACATGTTAAATTTTTATTTTAAAAAGTATATGCCATAATGTGCAGCTCTTACATTTTTGTTTTGTGATGAACTTAAGAAATCAACATATTGCATTTTGTCTGAAATCTTAGATTTCTTTAGAAGGAATTTAAAATTAAACACATTTCTTTACTTTTCTGTCCAGGTACTGTGTGTGTGGGTAATCCCTGTTTATTTCTACAAAAAATGAGAAGTCATTTGTAAGTAGCAGGTCTTATCTGAGGTTTCATCCAAAATGCAAGTTAAATTAAGGGAGATGTTACAATTTTTGATAGCTAATAATCCCTATCAAATTCAGTACATAGGTGCAATTCATTTCTTATCAAAATTTAAATACAGTAACATTTCAGTACTTTACAATTTAAATACAGTAACACAAATAAAGCAATTTAGTGCATGGTATTTTAGCATTTACTATTTAGATGCTTGGATGGAAAATAACATTGCTAGTAATATTGATTTAAATTTTTAAAAAATTCTACATGTGGGAAAGTTCTGCTAATAATCCATAAATTTATATGATTTTTCTAAATTTCATTATTCTTCAGATAGCTTGATACAGAAGTTCCTTGCATCCATTAAATACTATATAAATAGTTCTTATTTTCTTGAAAAATGTTTGGTGCTTTATAAAATACTCTTGAATTCTGTTTGATTTTAATTTGGAGCTTCATTCAGATGTTTTCATTTTCTAATATTAATACATAGTTTGTATTCTATTCACTAACAGTAAATAGAAAAAAAATTTTAAATGAACTGAGAAATCTTTCTAAAATATTTCCTAGACTTTTTATGTCCTTTATGTTTTTACAACTTCAGAAAATTTGCATATTAAGAAGAATCCATAACTTCTAATTTTTCATTTGTCTTTTTACCCTAATCCCTAAGTAAATTGTCGGAGAAGTAACTTCTTATTTTTTAAGGGGGAGGTATGAAACTAAAGGAAGTTTTCATACAAGTCTACGCAGTTCCTATATTTATAATACCTATACACATAGTAATCCATGATTTCACTCCCCCCATTACAAGAAAATCTTCCCCAAATAAAAAAAATAATAATAACCTAATGTTATTTTGATGTCAAAATTATTTGCGGGGAGCTTGTGAAATGTGTGCATTTCCCATTCACAGGAATACATTTAAAAATACTTACACCTAATTTAAAATTTTTTAACATTGTGTTTAAACTCAGGAAAAGATTCTGATGGTGAAGTGTTCCTGTGTTTTTAAAAAACAATGATCTCCCATCAGGCCTTCATTTCTCTCCTACCACAGCTTCAAGCAAGGAAAGCTAACATTATTTATACAGTTTAGGCTGGGTTGCATTTAAAGGCCCATTAGTTATCTTTCACCAAGATTTGCTGTACATCATTCCTCTATTTTATACCCCACATTCGCACTCATGATTGGAAGTGATGGTACGGAGGTCAGGCAGGAAAATGATGCTGTTTGGATGATGCGTTCAGCTTGGTAGAACCGATACGTACATTGGTCCTGACACTATCCCTTGATATATAGTTTTTAGGAGCCCATCTCCTCCCAACTTCCTGGTGTGAAAATCTGGTAAGTATAATACTTACTAGTAAAACAGATGTTTAAATTGAAGTCGCCCTATTAGCCACAAATTAATTTACCTTGCAAAGACTTAATAACATGTTAAACATCTTCCTTGTCAGCTACATGACACGTCCAATATCTTCCTTAATGTAGGTAATTTCCGGGGCTCTGTCATTGTCTTCCAATACGGCAACTGTGTACCAGAAGCAAGCCAGAGCTCCATACTCAGCAAATACTTGTTAAATGCATATACCCCCTTTAGGTGTCTTGTTATTTATAGACCCAGCTGTTTGTTTTTCCATTTTGGAAACACTCCTTCTTCCTCTCAAAAATGAGGTATCAGCTACCTTCTTCTAAAGATTTTTGCCAGCCCTCGGATTCTGTGATTCCATAACATATGTATTTTATATGTACGTGGCTCATATCCAAGTAAGCCAACTTGCAGAATCAGCAACGTGAGCCACCTGAACCATAAAGAAAAAAATGGCCACTTTCTGAATTTTGTAAGATACATACCAGACATGGATTTTAGACATGGGCATGCACTAATATAATTAATTTACTATAACTAGTCTAGTACATTAATTGTTAAAAGCCCATCCCATTTTGCACTGTAAAGGTAATTTTACAATTTTCTTTGTGAGTTATGAAAGGACAGAGCTTTCTCACATTTATATTTTTGTCCAGAAGCACACATGCCTTTGAAATCTCTGTGTTCAGGAAAATAGGTTATTTTTACAGCCATTTCTGGCCACTCAACCTGTGTATACAAAATTCACTCAAATTACTTGGTGTTTTCAAGAATTATACTAATCCCTGTTGTTAAAAACATGTCCTTTTGCAGATATCTGAGAAAATGAATTTTTGGCTCTGAACATAGTTTTGTGTCTGGTTCTGCTAGATAAGATGATGCAGAAATCACTTTTCCCAGGCTTGGTTTCTTTAACTCTATAATGGGAATAATGCGGTAATACAACTAGGAGGATCTAGTAATGCTGGGCACATAAAAGGACCAAACTTCGGCTGTGTTACTGACTCTGTCTGGATAAAACTGTACGTGCATGGTCCACGTCAGCACTCTAAGCAGAGTTCAGAGGGCATATTCTTCTGGTGGGTAACTAGGTTGATGTAGGAGCAAGTAAAAGGGACTCCAAGACCCTCTGAGATTTTATCCAATCTGAATATTAGTGACGGTCAGTAGCCCTTTGTAAAAATAACACCTGACATGTATTATGTACCCAATAGTCTGCAAATCTTTATCAGACATAATCACCTCATGTAATGCTCTCTGTCTGCTTGTAAGTTAGGTATATTCAACGTACTGATCTTATGCATAAGGAACTGAATCTTTCCCATCTTATAAAATAGCATCGGACTCCAGTGCCCATGGAAAAGGTACAACCATGGTATTCTATAGTCTTACCTTTTTGCCCTCGATTGTTGAAACTTTCAGGTAAAAGGATCATAATCAGAAATGACTCTTGATTTTCTTCCTATGAAAGCGAATTTCATAAAGCAAAACATTACCCATTACCCTTGGTGACTTCCCTGTTTCCCTCCCTCTATTCCTTTGTGTCACATGAATGAAGCCTTGGGGACAGAGGAGTGATCATTGGATCCCTCTCTACCTTTTTCGCTCACCGTCACCTGTCCAACACAGCAGTTTCCCTCCTGCATCTTGAACCTAAGAACCTAGTTGGTTTGGGGATTTTAGTGCACTGGCATGATACTGTAATGACCAAAATAAATTATATTTGGAGCTCCTTCAGAGATTCTCACCCTTAAGCAAAACCCTCTAATAATGTGCACATTGTTATGTGTATGCGAATACTTGCACTCTTCTGGATTCCTCAGATTGCCAGCTGCTCTGTGACCCACCGGCGGGGGGGGGGGGGGGGTCACTGTCTTCGGCGCTGAGTTCTTCACGAGATTCCTGTCCACTCAGTGTTGTGTCTGCTTTGTGATGTGGGACCCCATGGAGGGCGTGGGGCAGACTACAGTATCATTTGGCCTCATTTCTGGAAGATTGTTTGTTGGCTCCTGTTGCTTGGAAAATGACATGTTTTCAGATTAACCATCGACCTCCATGCGACTTTCGTGCCCCTCAGAAACCTTCAGAGTGTCTTTGCGGGGTAGGAGGCAAAGCCTGTCTCCCTCCGGATTGGAAGGTTTGCTCTGAGAACACACACGGGCCCGGCCACGCTTTGTGCACACAGAGCTACGCCCCTCTGTCCCTGCCGAAGTGCGTGGACCACAGCCAATACCTGCAGGCCCCTTTGGAGGTGGCAGGGCTAATTTTTCAGCATGGATGATGGCTGGCCCTTTTGTCCTTTATGGTTTAGGGCATTCATAATTTGGGGTAAAAAGATAAAACATTTAACAGAGTAGAATACAGCCAATGTCCTAGAGTGTGGCTTTTATGATTACAAGTTCAATCAGCCCTTTTAAAGATTGACTTTTTCCCCCCTGAATTTCCCTTTGAAAGTTTATTTCAAGAGGAATCTTTACTTCATTTCACGATAGTTACAAAAATATTTCAACAGGGAGAAAACAAAACAATAAAAGGTATTAGCTCTGAATTCATATAGGTTTATTATCTGCCATACACTGCATTTGAAAGAGGTGTGTCTCACCTTTGACACTGAGGCTTAAATTTGAGCTGGAGGGTGCGAAACTGGAAAAGGGGTGAAGGAAACGATTTCTAGTGTAAAACGGGTAACAGCTGCTCTTCAGTCCGCCTTCCTTCCTTCCTGAGGCTCGCTGAGGCAAAGGAGGAGTCAGGTGTTAGAAGGAAAGAAGCTGTGAAAATGGGTCGGTATGAAAGCATGCCTGGAGGAGTTTAGCGGGTTTCCTTTGGGAGACCAAATTTGGAAACAGCCCTTGGGACACTGTGTCGTTGGCTTCTCTGTCAGTCACCGCACAAAGCGTGTCTCTCCACAGGCTGATATACCGAATGTGGGGCATAGCCCTGTGTCCTATGCGGGGAAACAGCCTGAACTAAAAAGGAATGGGAGATATAAATTGACGATCTGACCCCTGGCTAGCGAGTAAGTTCCAGAATTTAACAGATTGTGACTGCAAATCCAGTTGTGTGCATAGAAATTATAGTTGTAAATAGAAGCTGCAAAGATGGGCCAACCTACCTTCTGAAAAAGGTATTGTTTCTTAGTAAGGTTGGGTGTCAGTCTCATTCTCGTGCATCGAGTCCCGTTTGAAAAATCACAGGAGACATAACCGTGTGTCTTCTGTCAAACAAACCCTTGTCGTTTTCTGCAATGCAGATAACCCCTCACCAGCAACCATGGCTTCGAACACTTAGTTGTCATTAAATTGGGTTTTCTTAGTTTCTGAGATTTGTCAATACGGTTAGCACAGGGATGCACTAAAAAAAAGAAAAGAAAAAATATTAAGCAGCCATGAGAAAATCATTCTACTGCGTTGATAAGTCAGTTCTGCCAGATGTCAAAATGCTGTTCCCGCATCCATCTCAGAGGTTCTGTGAGAATTAACTATTCCCAGTTAAGGGTTTTCTGATTTGACAAAACGTGTCATAATTAGTGACTTGCCTTTCAAAAAAGCGAACGGCCAAAACAACCAGGACTGTGGGTCATGCCAGTCTTCAGAGGGCGGGCTGCCTCCCCTCCTGCTGATGAACATCACTGGCCGGGGTGGCTGGCGTTCTCTCCCGGCCTCAGTGAGGGGTGGAAACATTAGGTATGATTTGGAGATCTCAGTTTGTTTTGGGGTGAACCATTTGGTTGTCTCTTGGATCTTAGTGTTCCGTGACAGATGTTAGCAGCCTGGCATTTTCTCCAGATTAACCAAAGTAGTGGGCTGGGGGCCTTTGTCTTTGCTTAGCCTGAACCCAAAGGTACTGCTAAGTACTGGTAAGAAGAGTGGTAAGACTTGAGTGATACCCGGTGTCTCTCTCTCTCCACCTCAGATGTGACACCACGGCCCCATCAGCCTTAGCTGCTGGGACTCCTCCCCGACCTTCTCCCTCCACCTGTCCCCTTTAGCTGACGAAGGTTGCATTTGAGTCAGCACCAGCAAGTTTCCCATTGAGTCTGCGCTCCCAGGGACCTGGGTGTTTGGAATTCACCGTCACCCCCGTCCTCCATCCCGTTATGAAACAGTGGAGGGTGGGCCTTGCCGCCGCTCTCCATTTCCCATGAGCAGGGAAATGCAGTCTGCTTTGAGTACAACACCCCCAGCTGAGGCTCTGTTACATTCCCCACCCCTGGCAGAGGCCGGTGTGTTTTGTTAGAGCAGTGCACAGAGTTGTTATTAGAATGTTATGGAAACCAGGTGTTAAAGCTGATTAGTCACTAATCTTCCATCTCTGGGAGCTTGGCTCCAATCTTCTCTTCATCAGAATCATTCTGTCGCATTAATTTATTCATGCCAGCTCTAAGAACCTTGTCGAATCAACATGGTGGTCTCTGCTGAGTCCCTAATGCACTATAGCCCAGATCACAAACCTACTCTCTGACACCTCATTCAGAGTAATTGGCAGTCAGGGCTCAGACAGCCCTGCGATTAAATGGGGATGAGGGTCAAAACAGCCTCTCCCCTCTTAGAAGGTGGGCTCGCTAAGCCCCCCCGTGTCTTCTGCGGAGGCGGCTGCTGGAGAGGCTGCATCACTGTTCTAGCTTCTATGTGGTTTCCGACTGATGGGCTGGGACTTATTTTTCTGCTGAATATTTTACCTCTCGATACCCAAAATGAGCCACTGAACTTTATATTTCCTTTTTTTAGATTCCATCTCAAGTCTTCACTAGTAAATCTTAATGACTGCTAAAATTATAGGCAACCCTCCTCTTAGTATAAAAGGGAAATAGACCATTTTTCCCCTTGTTATGCTGATTTGCAAACAGCTCACTTTTGACAATGAACTGTAAAGCCACAAAGGGAAGAGTTTGACAGGGTTTGTAATTTTTGACAAGTTATGTGACCAGTGCTATGTGCCTTGAAGCAATTGTTTCTGATGGAAATAATTTAGCACAGCCAGGAGGGGTCTTTAGGTTGAGAAAGGCAAATTTGTACTCGCTCTGAACATTCTTAGGGTTGTGAGGTTTTAAAAATCATAGATATAATATATTTTTGGAAATGTGGAATCTACTGGCAGATGATAAAAATTCCTGTCATCTCACTGTGCAGAGAGAAATTATTTGGCATATGTTCTTCTGGTCTTTTTGTAGGCGAAGTAAACACTCAGGGTTTGTGGATTGGATCAATTGCAAATGACCCGAAGACCCGTGATGTCTTTGTTCTGCTGAGGTCTATGTATTCGCGTTTTAATGTCAACACTTATTTGTGTTACTCTCTACTCATCTCCATCCATGAAGTAATTCACATCCATAAAAACTTGGTGTGAGTCATCACTCCCCCCCCCTGGGGAAATGACCACAAGAAGGAAGTGTTGCTCCGCAGCCTCCTAGGGAGCTTTCAGGGAGTGATGCGAAACCAGACCCACCCCCAGAGGGCAGGCAGGCACCCACGGGCGAAGCGGCCATGCCTGACTCCTCAAGTGGTAGGCAGCACGCTGACTACGCCAAGGGACATACTCACAGGGCTGGTTCTGGGCAGCTGCAAGACAACTAATGTTCCACACCCACTCCCCAAATCTTAACAGTTTTTTATCTGTCCTGTATTCAGTCCAGAGAGCCTCATCACCGCCTTCCTATCTCCAGGCTGTGCCCTTGGGCAGCTTCTGGTGCCGGGAAGGCCAGCCGAAGGAGGTGGGAGCCTCCAGGTACCCAGGTCAGAACAGCAGCAGTGAGGTCTTCCTGGGGACCTTCCCCACCAGAAAGCCACTTGCTAAGGCTTGAAACGGAAGAGGCAATACAACCGAGCAGTGTAAAAACAAATAAATAAATAAGCAAGCAATGGTCTTTTGCCAGAAAACTGCTTTATAAATTACTGTAGGTTACAGGATCACTCATGGTGCGAAGGAGACTTGAGGATACCCATTTATATTTCCTGCAAAGTAGGGGAGGAAAGTTTCTGCCGTTGTAAATGTGTGAGTTTTGTTTCCAAAAGCCGCGGGGTACAATGAAGTTTCCATATGTGCTTCTAGAGATTGTAGAATTTCTTTTTAACTTCAAGCTATAATTTTTACACTCCCAAGTCACAGCGACACTAGATAGTAGGATTATTAATGGATACATGGTTTTCTACCACATGTAACTACCAAAATTTAAATACCCAGTTCCCCTATTTGGAGACATAAGTGTATTTCTTTTTCTTTCACTGTTAAACATAATACCTTGCCAGGTACCTTGGGATGTAACTTTTCATTCATGATTTAGGTTATTTGCTTAGCATACATTTTTAAAATTAGAAGCAGGTGAGACATAATAGCCTACAAAAGTCTAAAATTAAAAGAAGGTTATTGGAAATGAAGTAAAAAATTTGCAAAAAGCACCCTTAGATTAAACTTTATCCCAATTCTTCAAGGCAGGCTGGCTTTGAATATCTTGCATTTGCATAACTGTAACAATTTTATATTGGCATGTCTTTGTTTTGTTCTTTTATGGCTAATTGAACTGGAAAGTCTCTATTAAATAATCACGCCCCGGGTCTCGGGGTTGGGAGAGTACGTACAGCCTCGGAGGGTTACCCTGGATGCTCTCAGTCCTCCCTCAACCAAACCATACTTAGCAACTGAGGGTAGTGATGGTTTCCCCCATCTGATGCACAGAGTCTCTAACTTAGGATTTTTAAGGTGTGGCGCACACACGTCAAGGATGAGGAAGTATTTTCAGCACAGGACCAGGACTGTTCCTGAAAGCTGCTGCTCTGGCTGCTTAAAGTGCCCTCCACCTTTCAACAAAAGCCTCCTTGCCCTCTGTCTGGGCCCATTTAGCTGCGGATGAGGGCGCAGGTGCAGCAAGAGAGGCATGAGATTTCTAGAGGGGAGCATTGTACGTGATTGCATGTGTGGAGCTGTTTTGTTTTTCTCTGTGAACGTCTTCATCACTGAGCCAAGTTGGAGTCTGCATTTGGCTTGTTTCTCCAGGTGTGATACAAGCCATGTGGCCAACAAAATCTCTAAGGACTGAGCTAGGTAATTTGCTTCCCTTTAGTGCTTCATCCCAGGTTTCTAAGAATCACGGCATCGGGGGAAGAAGAAGCCACTAGCTCCTTAGGTCAAAATACATAAGTGTTTTTAAGGCCCCTTGGCTTTTTCCTTTCCACACCTCAGCCTGAGGAGCCATTTCAGCAGCTCACGCCAGCCTGGGTATGTTTTTTTTGTCTGAAAGTTGCTAATGAAGCAGGTGGGCAACACAATCTCTTTTGAGTTATTATTTGAAGTTGAGTATTTTCGCATGAACTTATTAACTTCTGTTTTACTTCAATTTTTTAAAAAAAATTACTTCTCCTTCATTGTGTCACTGGCAAATTTTTTTCCATTTTTTCTTTATTTTGTGTTTTGGCCACAATTGCCTATTAATAAATGATGCTAGGAGATTTTGTATGTATACACAATTTTGTGAGTAAGTTTGATGCATTGATTAAAAATGTTGTTTCTGACTGTTCCTGGGATGCTCTGGTTAGCTCTCCATTTCCGCGTGTGCACAGCCATCCAGGTACCTCCACACGCACTGGGAGTAGGTAGGTTTCTAAGAGTCTCCAAGACTCCCACCTCCTGGTACACACCCTGTATAATCCCTCCCCTTGAGTGTGGGTGGGGCCTGTGAATGTGATGGGATTGCATCCCCATGTTTAAATTACCTCCTATGACAAATGCGAGAGATTTGTCAGATGTCATTAAAGTCCCTAGTGTACTGACTTTAAATAAATGTGAGGGTGATTTTCCTGGGTGTGTGCAACCTAACCAGGTGCAACGTATGAAGACCTGGCGAGCAGAGCGATTCTCCTGTGGCCTTGAAGCACAGAGTTCGTGTTGCAGGGAGATATCTGGGGTGGGAAACTGTATGTGAGCCTCCGGGAGCTCAGGGCCTCAGTCCTATGTCTGCAAGGAACTAAATTCTGCCAAGGACTAGGGAACTTGGAGAGGACCCCAAGCCTCAGGCGAGATTCCAGATCCAAACACCACCTTCACGCTGACCTTGTGAGACCCCAAGCAGAGAACCCAGCTGAGCAATGTCCAGACTCTCCACCCATAAATACGGAAATGGGGAATGCTTTGTTTTAAGCTGCTGAGTTTGTGGTGGTCGTAGAAAGCTGATATGCTTGTCAACCACAATTCTCCCTTAAGCAATCCCAATTAAATCCAAATACCTGAAACTAACTGGTAACAGTTCCTTGCTAATTTTTTTTTCTTTCTTCTACCTCTCCCCACACCCATTTCCCTCTGGTAATCACCATACTGTTGTCTGTGTGGATGAGTTGTTTATTTTTACGTTTTCGAGGTCCTTGCTGAATTTAATGGAGTTTCCCATGTGTGTGCATGCCTGTACTTAGAAGAATCCAAAGAACAACCACAGGAAGGTGGAAGTTCCGTGAAAGGAGCCTTTTTATTCAAATAGAATTCTTGTGTCAGTATTTTTTTTAAATCAGCTAAGATTTTAGGATAAATTTTGGTAAGCTTTATGGGCACACTCAGGTTAATGTTACTGTCACCTTTCCTTAAAACAAAAACATGCATATGAGTAACAGAAGAAAATGATCGCTTTGGTAACGGGGAAACAGTTGAGCCGGAGTTGACACGGCGCGGGCCAGGACGCAGAGAACAAGACCCGGCACTTCTGCTCACGACTGCGCAGCGGCGCCACGAGAGAAATGCCGCACCAGCAGCGATCCGGCTACATCCGGGACGTGAGAATGCGCTCCCAGCGGCCTCAGAGAGGGAACTGGTTTAGGTGCTGCGCTTATGAGAAGTGAGACTCAGCACGTGCGAAAGATTTCTACCTCCTAATCCTTAAATTCTTATTTTTTCACACAGATATAACATGACAGTGTAGCAGGGACAGGGAAGGTGATCTTGCTGGCACATTGAATGTCACCAGATCCATTAGCACCGTCCCTGCATGGCTTCCCAGGGATAATTTTATTGTCCAGAAAAACTCCTGAGTAACTCCCAATGCTAAAGCTGGGTGGTATGTGTTTGTATACGTACGACATTCAGGTCCAGCCCACATACAGCAAAGCTGGTGCTCACTGCTCCCTTCCTTCCTCTCATCTCAGGGCAGACCACGCCCCGCGGCCACGCTGGCTTTTCTGCAGAGTCCAGATGGGCACACTGGAACCCCTTTAACACAGTGACCCACAGAGCCACTACCCAGGGCCTGGTGTCGGCAAGGGGGATGAAAACCTTTTTTTTCTTCACGTCTGTGCTTACTCTATGCGAACAAACTGATGTCCAGATAGGATAAGAAAATTCCCCACATGCTCGCAGCTAACCAGGGGCAGAGCAAGGGGTGGAAACCGATCTCGCAGCTTCTAACACAGTATACACTTATCAGAGCCACCAACGTGGAAGGCATGGTCTTCCTTCATAGCCCTGATGTAGGGCGATGAAGCAGGAACTCAGTTCTCTTTTGTTGTGGCCGTTTCCACGACGACAGGGAGATCTCCATCTATGAGCCCTTTGCTGAAATGCAACGGACACAGATTATTTGCAACTAAGTTATGTGAATACAGAGTTTTTCTATGAAGGTAATGGTGATGCTTTTTGTACCTGTCTGACATTTTGGGAGGTTGAAGAAAGAGAAAAAATATATTATAGGAGCTTTAGTCTGTGTGACTCTGTTGGTTGGAGTGTCATGTCCTAATCCAAAATGTTATGGCTTCGATTCTTAGTCAGGGTACGTGCCTGGTCAGGGAGTGTGCAAGATGGAACCCGATCAATTTTTCTCTGTCACATCAGTGTTTTTCTCCATCTCTCTCTCCCTCCCTTCCCCTTGCTCTAAAGGCAATAAGCGTGTCCTTGGGTGAGGATAAAACGTATGTACATTTATTTATTTCTGTTTATATTTACATGTATGTCTCAAGGCATGAAATGCGTGCAATGGGTGTAAAGGGGAAGGTGGGTGAAGAGTCTTAGGTGTCCGTGGGACCTAGTCCCCCT
This sequence comes from Trachops cirrhosus, assembly GCA_028533065.1. Classification (NCBI taxonomy): domain Eukaryota; kingdom Metazoa; phylum Chordata; class Mammalia; order Chiroptera; family Phyllostomidae; genus Trachops; species Trachops cirrhosus. The sequence continues at coordinate 7,840,388 of CM052546.1, read as the reverse complement.
TTGGGCGAAGCACCCGTGTTTGAATCTGCGCTGCTGCCACAGCCTAGCAGCAGAGCCTGAGCACTTCGCCCTCAAAGGGCGTAATCCTGTTGGTGATGGCAGGAGTGCGGAAAACATCTAGTACATCTTGTTCGCTGAAAGTGGCACCTGAGCGTCGCTGCGTATTGCTTTTAAGCCCACTAAGGCTCGTGCGCGGCAGGTGTGGTCAGGAAGGGCAGGCGTCCTTGCACACACTTGCCGCTGACACCTTGGGGTGCACTGTCAGCCTTGTGTCCCTGGGAAGTCACTGGAGGTGTGCCATTCCTGTGACTGTTCAGTGGAAGTATGAATCCGACCCCCCTGTGTCCACCCAGGAAACCCAGGCGGAAGATAACCTTTGTTTTCTTAAGCATTTCAGCTCCCTTTAAGCAGAGGCTGTGAATTCTTCCCTTTGTACACAGCCTGGGGAATCTCTCCCCGCCCCAGTTTGTATTAGGTGGAAGACAAAGGAGAACCCAAAACATTCTTCTCCACACATAGGTATATATCTGGGTTTTCACACACAAATTCCTCCAACGTTGGTCCGACTCCAAGGCCCAGGAGTCATGTAGCCAGCTATCCGTGGGGGTGGGTTTAACCGTGGCAGTTCAGACTGACATTTGAACCTACTACTGCCTCGAGTTGAAGTGCCATAGACTACGAGGACTATAGAAACAATTTTGATCTTCCTGGCCAGCTTTTGATGACTGTGGTGATGATGATGATGATGATAGAAACTTCAGGTTACTGAGTGCTTACTGTATGAGAGGGCTCTTTTGGGGGCCTCACAAATAATACATGGATTTGGAGCGTCTCTAACAGAAGTCGTGCAGCGTGCTTTACAGGCACCATTCCTGTCCTTGCAGTCGTTTCTTTTCTTGGGGGGGAGGGGGGCGTGGTGGGGAGGAGGTGAGGAAACTGAGTCTCTCAAAGGTGAGGCATTTCTCCCAAGATTGCTGGTGAAGCCAGGGGCCAGCCACAGTTGTATCTCGTTTTAAGCCCAAGTTCTTTGCACGACATCTCCAGGTGTGAGCAAATCCCTGCTAGGACTGCCTGGCCACTATTGTCCCAGGTGTCACCTCACTGGTGACGAAGCCATCACAGCCCCCATCATTCTTTGCCGAAGGTGGGCGCAGGATGCCAGCATTGTGGGATAAGCCGTTTCCCTGGTGATTTCCCAAACCATCGTGTACCAGTGATGCATTAGAAAACACATCAGACTTGTGTGATTCACAACCATTCAACTCGTCATAAATAATAAATGACACATGAAGCAAAACACCTCTTTCTTCCCAGAGCCTCTGAATTTCCTCTAGTTCGACATGACCCACTTTAGGCAAGATTCCCACTAATGAACACATAAGCTGCCTTCTGATTTCTAAACGTACGTGAAAGCTCGTCTAATGCAAAATTAACCTATCTTTATTACTAGAACTGGAGACTATTAAGGTAGCATGCAGAGTTACCAAATTATGAATTTGGAAGAGATTTCCATGTGAGGCACCTGTAACTTTATGAAGGCTCTTCCCCCTTCTTCGGAAATTGGGTTCTGAGTAAATGATTAGCAACGGTGAGGAGGAACAGGGGGATGGGGCAGAGAGCAGCTCTGGAAGGTCACACACTCTAACTCCGGGTCCCTGGACAAACCCAGTTTAGCAGGGCTGTCTTCCCTGGGAGGCACTGACATTTTGCAACACAAGGTGTGAAAATAGTGTTGCTCCATAAATGTTAGCTGCGATAAGCACTTCCTTTGCAATTTCTCATGAATCCACACAAAACCTCTGAAGATGAGTGTTGTCCTTATCTCCATGAAACGAAGGGGGACACCTAGCTTAAGTCTTTGGTTTTAGATTATGCAGATGGTTACTCATAGAGCAAGGAGGGAGGTCTGTCTGGTGCCCAACACCGGGCTCTGTACCACTGCCTATTTCCTAGAAGGGGTTAACTATTGTGGAGAATACCAGCTAGCTTGTGTGAGCTTATGGTATATTTATGCTGATCCTAAAATTACAAAAATAGAAGAAATGCCGAGAGCAGCTGGTGGGATGTATGGAGGACGTCAGTCCAACGCTCTCAGGGGGAGAATGCCTCCCCACCACAAGAGAGCTCCACAGTCCCAGGCCCTAGCGTTGATTTATGAGCTGTGTTCTTGGGCTAACATTTGCATTTTAAGGGGGGGCTTTTAGTGTCTTATCTGGGAGTGGTGACATATTAAGCCATTATCAGCTGTTAATAGCTTAAATTAATGTGTCCAATTAGTTCCCAGTCACCTACAAGAGACCTGAGGGAACGGGTCTTTCAGACAGAAAATGTAGAAGCGTTTATTGAGCATATATTATGAGGTAGGAATAAGGTAGATCAGGGATCTGCAAATAATTTCTTTAAAGGCTTAAATATCTTAGAACTTGTGGGCATAACGGTAACTGTCGAGACTGCTTCTCTCAGCATTTGGCTCCTGAAAGTAGCTATAGACAAAATGTAAAGGAATAATGCATTCTCATAAACCTTTAGTTATGAAATTAAGTTGCAGGCCTGTTTTGGTAAATGTTACCTGTTAGTAGCAATATGTTATTATTCCTTTATAAAAGAAGAGGTGTTTTAATACTAAAAAATGAGATTACCTGAGACAGAAAAGATGATCCTTTAAATTGAATAAAGAATAAAAGTACTCCATAAAGTACTCTCTCTGTTTTCTTATTTTTCCTTGATTCTACAGTTTAATCTGCACACCTGTATTTGGATACCAAACTCTTTTAATCATTGACAGTTTGTACTGTAAAAACTTTAAATATAAAGTAAAGCGAATAGTCCAGTGACCCTGCACATAGGCATTACCCCACTTCAGTAGTTATCAACATTCCACCATATCGTTTATAGCTTCACTCACTCCCCATTCCTCCCACACAATTACTATTTACTCACAGGTTTTAATGTGTTATGTGTGTGTAATAGGTCAATGTACAGATGTTGCTGTGAAACTCTGGCTAATGTGCTCACGTGTCACCGACTGTGTGACTCACACCCTCTCATGTCTCCAGCACGACTCGCTCTGTGCTTCATCAAGCAGGTCACTGATTCTGGATGCCGAGTGCCAGGATCACCAGTGAATTCAGTGAGATCCCACCTGGAGTCACTGACAAATGGGACAGTCACTTCTTTGTCTACTGTCCTACTAGACATGGACATTATCGTGACCATTTTATGTAAACTCAGATTAAGTAACTGGACGGGGACACGTGGTAATAATAGGTGGCAAAGCCAGGTCTCAAACCCGCATGTGTCTCGTTCCAAAGCATGAGCTGCTTCTGTAGTGCGGTTTGCTGGAAGTCATAGGTGGATTCCCACCAGTTCTGATGGTGGTAGGGCAGGTGAGAGAACTCACCTAATCCATATCACTTGTTTTTTGGTACAGAACCTAATACATGATATTTCTTCAATTAACATTTGTTCAAAGAATGGGGGGTGGGGCCAGTCTTTGGAGGATGCCAAAATTGAATACCAAGGGTCACTGACCTTCTTAAAATTTTGCGTGGTGCTGACAGAACTCAGTATATTGATTATCTGTGAGCAGACCCTGCTCCTCATGTAAACTGTGCTTCCCCTGCAGCATCAGCCAGTATAGAACATCAGAAAATGGAGGAGAATAAGGGGTAAACTAGTTCAGTCCCATGTATATTGTAAGAACAGAGGAATATCTGTTCACGTAGTCAAGAGCCAGGCAACCTCACCCCCGTTCTGTGGACACCTTTAAAACAGACATTAGCTTGGACATAACTCCTTCTATATCCTCTGTTATGAAATGGACTTTGGTTAAGCACTTGTTTCTTCCTAGAGTATGAGAGAGGTACAGATCGAGATGATAAACAGAGAAGCAAGAAGGAAGAAAGGAGAAAGGGGGGAAAGGAAAGTCTGAGGGAAGATGGAGACTAGAATTAGTCTGAGGAGAGAGTTTCTTGTATTGGAACATCCTCAGATACTTTAAAATATTGTTATTACTGTGGAAATCATCTCCGCTGGAGATAGCAGACTCAACTGCACAGGGTTGGTGCAGGAAGGAGTAGCCAAGGACGTGCCGTGAGTACGGATTGTGCCGAAGTCCCGGGTTGTGCGTGCGTCTCGTTTTGTCAAGGAGAAAAGGTACCAGCATGTTTATGTGGAATATCCTGCTTTGTCAAAGTTAGCCAAAAGGAAGAAAAAACCCGCAATGTTTTCAAAAAGGAAACAATGGTGTACGCAGTTTACAAGGCCAACGTTGCACTCACTGGCCGAGGGAAATGACTTGGGAAGGAGAGTTTAGCCTCTGAGCAGCCTGTCTAAACTTCCAATCCAGTGCAACGAAGTGAAGAGCCAGAGTAAGGACTGGAGCCTCGAGGACTTCTCTTTCCACATTTTCTTGAAAAAAATTATGAACAAACAAGCAAACATTTGGTAGCCAGAGCTTGCTAAAAGAGTGTGGAAAGGATGCCCTGGCTGGTGTGGCTCAGTGGATTGAGTGCCAGACCATAAATCAAAAGGTCGCTGGTTCGATTCCAGGTCAGGACACATGCTTGGGTTACAGGACAGGTCCCGCACTGGGGGTACACAAGAGGCAACGAATGGATGGATGTGTCACATGTTAATGTTTCTCTCCCTCTCTTTCTCCCTCCCTTCCCCTCACTCCAAAACTAAATACATAAAATCTTTAAAAAAGAAGAAGAAGAAGGAGAGTGCGGAGAGGAGATCAGAAACACAGTCTCACTCACTTTGCAAGAAAGATCACCCCCACATTTCCAGTAGGTGGGGCTGGGGTGTACGTCCCCGTCCCGTCTCCCAGCTGTATCATCGATCATCCGCCACCAGCCTTGTAGCATGCACAGTTGAATTGCTTTTCCCCGAGGGAGGCAATGCCTCCAGGTGTGCTAATAATAAAATTAATAGCTTAGAGAAACTGCTTGCTACAGCAACAGCGGCAGGGGAAAGGGAGGATCGATTTCAGTGTTTAACTGTCCTAATTCCATAGTGGGTACCCCACCTCAGCCCCTGGCGAACTGCGCTGGGTCTCACGGTCAATCAATAGATGCCTGATTTAAAACAAAGAACCAGTTTCAAGATTAGAAGTCTTTGTGAATAAAAAGGCATATGGTAAAACTGTCAAAATCCTTTCAACTCCCATCTTAGCACTGCAACTTGAAGGGCAGGCACTGGCTGATATGAAAGAAAAATCAAGTGCATTGTATCCTCTTCTGCCTATAAACAAAAGAAGGAGGCTATCTAGGCACTGCTGCTGCTGATGGCATCACATAAATAAGAATTTATTGAGTTGCTCTGTGTTTAAAGAACTGTGAACATAAAGATGTGTGAATACTTTCAGTTGCTCGGAGAGTAATATGTTTCTGCTCTAATCGGCCTGCTATCTGGTGGTTCAATTTATACCTCCTTGTAGCTGGCTTTCTCTCCTGTTCCCTGGAGGAAGGATCAGATTCATGATCAACTCCTTGTTTGAGTTTCCCCTGTCCACTGAGTTTTCCAGAGCCAGCACCCCCGTAGGTATTTAATCCCACACTTCTCAGTGTCCACTCATGCGCCAAATCTGCCTTCGCGACAATAACCAGAGAGACGCTGTCCTCCACTTTCAGGAGAGCCGGGAGCTCTCTCCTGTTCTTCATAATCTTTCCTGGCATCTGCTGTTGTTTCCGCTGGCCTGTCTGACTCTTCCAAGCTGCACCCTCTCCTTCACTTCACCTTCTCTCTGTTTTTTGCAATAAGCCCATTGAGGGTGGTGAGGAGTTTCTCACTTCCTTTTATGCATTTCCCAACTGGCTCTCGGTAAGCCCCTAAATTAGAATATGAGTTCCTAGAAAACTGGGACTGCATTGTTTTCTTGTCTGTGAATTGCTTTAAGTGCCAAATTTTTTAAAATTGTTATTATTACTATTTATTATTATCAGGCATCCCTAAACTTAGCCCATCTCTATTTTGTTCGAGGTGCGCACATTGCCCTTGGGTTGATGTGTACATTACTTCCCTGCGCACCGCCGCCCAGTAGAAAGGGGGAGAGACTCCTGGCTGGTTGGGGCTGGAGCTTCGAGGCGCTTCTTTGCAGGGCTAGTTTATATCGAGCTCCATATTCCTCACCTCCCACTGCTTCCTGTGGTGATGAGCCAACCAAAGGGAAGGGTTGAGTCTTCTCGCTATTTCAAAGAGAGTGAAGCAGACGGTGGCTGAGTCACGCAGTTGGTCAGAGCACGGGCCCTATAAGCTAATGTTGCAGTTGATCCCCGGTCAGGGCACAGACGAGAATCAACCGATGAATGCATAAATGAGTGGTACAGCAAAGCAATGTCTCTGTCTCTCTCTCTCATCAATTTTTTAAAAATTTAGAATCTAAGAGAGTAAAGCAGAAATGCATATCTACCCTCCTCCCTTTTATTCTGTCATGTGAAATCTCTAAGGCAAATTATTTAATTTGAAACTCAAAACTGGCATTAAGTTTAGTTGTGTTTTTTTTTACATTTATGTTTTCACCATGATGGTTGAAGTTGATTCCTAGTACGAGCTTTTTCCAACTCATTCTTCAGCGTGAGAGACCTTTTCACATTAGTTCAGCCTGAGCAAAGCCTTTCATTTTGCAGATAACCCTTCTGTTTGTCGCCATATTATTGCATTAAGTTCTACTTCTCCGTCTCTGTCTCTCTCTTTCTGCCCCCCTGTCCCGTTCTCCTGTGTGCACCAGGGTTCCAAAGACAGTAACAGAGCAACGTGTCTGTGAGTGTTTCCTAAGTTGGGATAAGGGGTGGGAGAGGGGAAGCATTGCACAAAACCAAGTTCCGAGAACAACTCTGCCATCAAAATGGAGGATATCGTGGAGATCCAAATCTCCCTTTTTGCTTCATGTATTTCATTAGAATGTGTCTCTCCAGTGAGGCCAAGCACCGGGAAGCGGTGTGGGAACCAGTGTGTGGGGGAATCCAAGTGCAGCAGCCCCTACTGAACGGAGCCTAAAAGTTAGAGATTTCCCATCAAGCAGATGATTCTGTCATAGGGCACACACTTCCTCTTCAGGATACAAAGATTTGTAAAATTAAAGAACATCTCACCTGTTGGATTACAGAACCCATTGGCAAACCGAAGCCATTTCATTCACACACTCTAAGTCCCCAGAAAAGGTGGGATGGCACTGGTTCCGAGATCCAGGAACATTTTATCCCAAAGGACACCTGAGACAAAAGAGAAATTCCAGGGGAAGAGGGAGGAAGGAGAACACGGAACATTGAGTCCAGCATAAACCCACGTGCCAACTTCATTTTTTTTTGCCAGCAGATTTCAATTTCTTTGGAGTATTTTTTTCCCATTGTATGCTAGAAGTCAGTGAAATCAGGATTTCCCTAACAAAAGTACTCCCTTTCTAGCCAGGTTTCTTAGAATGTAAGTATTATGTAAAGTGGGAAATGCTTGTATGTAGCAGGTCAAGTTAATGAGACCTGAATTGTGTTTCCAATAACATAACAGTCAAGTAAAGGTATCGCTCTTACTGTATGCCAAACCTTTGATTGGAGTTGCATTGCCTTTCCAAGATGCAAGGCTAGGTAGATGAAAAGCAGAAGGAAAAGTCCAACTTTAATGACCTTCGTTTTACATCCTGAAAATGAATGCAATGGCCAGAAAATAGAGACGTTCCAGTGATTTAAGATTCATAAATATTAAATGTCGTGGAGGAAAATCACAGATTTTTTAAGAAACTTACTTGAACAAATGGTGATTTGAGTCTCGATGTCATTTTGAGTAATGGTCATTAGCACAATGGATGGTGATGGGTGCGAGCTTACTGTATAGAGAGAATGCCTTCTGATTAACTTGGGGTTTTTTCCTGATGCTTCAGCCGTTTACAAGTGTACTGTATATCTGTTGGTTTGCAGCTCGTGATTGGCTCTGCGCATTCTTTGTTTAGATGCGTGTGCTCTATTTTCATGATTAGGCTTTTTTTATGATTAGTCCCCATTTTCTTTTTTGTTTTAACTTTTACTCTGAATAATGTGCAGTGCCTTGGAGAACTGATTGGCTGGCTGCTGTAATTGAGTTCAGATGCAGTTTTCTTCCCTCCCCACTGTTTCCAGTCCCAGCTCAGTTCTGAGCCTCTTTCTGACTGCCCGGGGACTGGGTTTTTGGACTTGCTGTTTAGCATTTCCTTGCAGTGAACTTTTTTATTTTTCTTTGCACAACCCGAAGATCATTGACTTCAAGGCAGTTGTTGGAAGCACGAGGAGGAGCCCTCCAGTCTCCCTCCCCCCACACACCAATGCATGCTCCTGAAGAAAGCAGTGAAGACATGGCTGTTGTGGCCTTTTCATGGGAAGAAACATCACATAGCAAAACTCCCTGGATAAGACTTGTGAAGAGGTCTTGGGATCCCCAGATTTCTCTCTCTCTTATAGCAGTCATAGCCTTCTGAAACTCTCTCAGATCCTTCTGAGTTAGCCCCCTGCCCGGTTCTTTTTCCAGCATCTCCTACTGCATCTCATAGTCATAGCATCTCTTCCCTGCTTTCCCCCTCAGATCTGCCCTTCCTTACCTCTTCCTCTGACCTCTGACCTCCTTCTGGACAGACCCAGTTTGTAGTCCCACCCCTTCAACTTGCCCACCAAACCACCTATGTTCCCCAGGATTCATTCTCCTTTGCTAGGGAACTGAAGGGATTTAAAAGAGTAGTAATGGCTAATTCTATTTTTCATCACATTAAAATTACCTTGCATTTCTGTTTAGGTATCCTATGGTAGAAAGGAATGCCCCTTCTTTATCTGCTGGTTTGGATAATCATGTTCACAGTGGAACCCACCCTCCTGCTCCCCTCCTCAAACTCCTACCCTTCGTCAAGCATTTTCCCATGAATGACTCCACCATCCTCCTGGGCACCCATGCACGGTCCTGGCAGCATGAAAACCCGAGCTCCCTTGCCTGAGATCAGGATCTCTCCGGGCTGCACCTTGCAGTTCAGAATCCCCTGGGAGGATGAGGTGGACGCCAGCTCCTGTGGACGTAGCGCTCTCACTCAGCCCACTCCCTTTCCCCCTCTCCTGTGTCTGGACCAGAGGCCCCCTTCCTAAATCACTTGCCTGTGAATTCTCCCTCAGCCTCTGCTTCCAGGGCTATTTTTTGGTATCTTCTGGATAAGGAACCTGATGTAGAGGGATCATAGGTAATTTGCTAAATAACACACACGTCTTGTAAAGGGAGAATCTGGAATTCGAATCTGCACCATTCCAATTCAATACTCGTTATTTTTTGCCACACAAGATCCGGGGCTGCTTGACTGATTTTCCCAAGTGCAGTCTCAATGTATCAGCTCTCTGCCTGAAATCCAGTGGGGAATCTCTGTTCCCTGCACTTCTAGCCTCACCATTCAACACCCTCACAATCCATAGGACTAACATAACTCCCATTGCATCACTTCCTGGCCAGGTTCCTGGGACTACTCCCTGTTCTTCAGATATTGAAGGACAGTTATTCAGGTTCTGTCCTCCTGATCAAAACCTGTGCCTCTTTTTCTCACAATGCAGTTTCTCTCTGAAATACACCCTTCTTTCTCCCTTCCTTCCTTCACACTACAAGAAGAGACTCCAGCCCTGGCTGGTGTGGCTTAGTTGATTGGGGGTCATCCCACAAACAGAAAGGTTGCCAGTTTGAACCCCAGTCAGGCACATGCTTGGGTTGCGAGGTTGGTCCATGGTCAGGTTGCATTTTGGCACGTATGAAAAGGCAACTGATCGATATTTCTCTCTCATGTCGATGTTTCTCTCCTCTTTCTCCCTCCTTTCCTCTGTCTCTAATCCTTCTCTCCTTTCTTTTCTCTCTAAAAAGCAATATTAAAAAATGCCCTCAGGTGAGAATTGAAAGGAAGGAAGGGAGGGAGGGAGGGACGGAGGGAGGGAGAAAGAGAGAAAGACTCCACACTGCTCCTTGAGAGCAGAGCTTAGCCACCACCGCTTTCATGAATCAGGTCCTCCTCTCTGCACAATGATGCAATCATGTTCTTCCTTGAACTACTGTAGAATTTCATGACTTTCTTTCATTCATCTGGGACAGGTAGGAGGCAAAGTCCTCTGCACTTGACAAAAGAGGACAAAAGAGGCTCCCATGAGAAAAGTTAGAGCCTCTGCTGCCCTCCAGGTAGATAGAGCTCCCACTGGGTTAGACTGAGTTATGTTATGATAATTGGACTGCAGCAAAATGTTATTGGTGACTTGGTGGTTATCTTGGTTTTTATGATTATGAATTTTTTCCAAATTTTCTTTTTTATATTTTATCATATTTTCTAAAATATATGAAAGAAAAATGTTGCTTCTGTTTGCCAGTGAAAACAATGAATCTTACATAAAGAGAGAAAGAAAGGAAGACAGTGAGAGAAGTACAGAAAAAAGAGAGAAGGAAGAAAAAGAGTAAAGGAAAGTTAAAAAGGTGGGAGGAAATGTGGGCAAAAAAAGGGAGGAAGAACTATGGTTCAATTATTAAAATGTGAAGAGTTATAAAATCCAGGAAAGGAGAACTTGTCATTCTTAGATACTAATGGGGAGTGGTTCGTCTGTAATGGGAGAAGTGAGTGGATCATGTAACGTTTTGCATCTCAGTGTCTTTGCTGTGGGTGATGTGTACTCTGTAAATATTTGCTTCGGTTAGAGATTATTATAAGGCCTGAGAAAGAAAAAGGAATGGTGATCGACTGGAACAGAGAGACATAAGAAGTAATGGCGTGAAACTGGGAAGGGAAAAAAAGAGGAAAGTGGAGGAAATTAGATATTAGAAAATAAAGTGAATAGTAGAGTCAATTAGACAAGAGAATAATTTCCCAAAGAAAGTAATTGAAGCAATGGCATTCAAGCTGCTGGGGATGAGAAGAGATAAATCAGTGAGAAGATTAATGTGGGCAAAGCACTGTGGAGCCCGATGAACCAGAGGTGAGAGATTTTGCTGGGCTCTCCAGACGAAATGCTGACACCTGTTTCCTGGAAGAGATGCCGGAAGGTTCTCGCCCCTCCCTGCAGGAACTAGAAATGCAGAGATATCCCCGATGGAACTCTGTTCAGGATCGCCAGTCGTGATTCTGGGACTCGGAGAGGCTGCCTATCCACCATCAAGCACCATATGTTGCGGTGGAACAATTTACTCTGATGCCAGGGCTAGGGAGGCTGGCGTCCTTGTTTGAAGGACGTTCATTCAGGGAGAATAGAATAGAACTCAGGGAAAACTATGTCTACCGCAGGTTACAGTCCTGCCGGGCCAGGGGTGGGACTTCTCCTTGGAGGGGGATCCTCACTGCGTTATATACACGCGTGAGTGGAGCAGAGTCTAAGTTCAGATGCCTCCGGGAGGTAGCATGTGGGCACAGCTTTCTGAGCTCCTGCCTGTTGCTCTCTTGAGAGATATAGGCCTGGTGATATCAGATCTTTTGACATTAAAGTGACCTGGAAATCTAGATTTTACCTGTGTTACAAAAGGATTGTTTTTGTAAGTGTTGATAAGGAATTCATTTTTTTGAAATCCTTGGGTAGACCATGTAAAACTCATCTGCAAGCCAAATGAGGTCCACGGGCTGCCAGTTTGCAGCCAGATGTGGGGCTGGCCTCTGGGCCAGGTGTTCCCTTCCTGCACAGGCGCACAACTTCCTCCTGCCTTCCTGCCCTTGCAGTAACATGAGCGCATGCGTGAGAGTGCTTCATGACATGTGAAAGGCTACATGCGTAATGACAGACGGGATATTCTTAAGTCTTTCTTTGCATTTAAGAAGGAAGTAATGTCATTTTTAAGTTTGAAATGGACTTATGAGAGAGATGTACATTCTAGGAAAGGTGTATTGGGGGCAAGGAGGCACCAAGACAAAGACAGGAAGGAAAGATCTGCAAGACAAATTCTTGGTTAGTTTTTGCTGGTCATTTTATACTGCCTCTGATAGCCATGACAAGCAGACACATACTCTTTACAATGCTATGATTGTCTGAGATAAACTGACATGGCTTAATGTCTGCTTTAATCATTCTGACCTAAGAGGAGGTGGCTGAGCCGTTAGAGGCTGAGAGTAAAACGCTCTGAGATGCCGCATCCCGAGAAGAAAGCCAGGGAATGGTCTCATAAATCTGAACTGCTAACTTAGACGTGAGAAAAGCCATAAAATAAATAAGTCAGGCATGCACCGAAGAACACTAGAACCTCGTGGACATAATTAATGTTTTCTTAAGGCGTAGAGTGTGCAGGTATTACCTTCGGATTTAAATTACAAGTCAGTTTATTTTGTTACATTGGCATGAATTAGAGATCTTTTAACGCTTTTCATTTAAGAAGATGTAAATTTACAGGGATTCTTAACCGGTCCTCCTCTTGACAGTATCCGTGTAACTTAAGCTAAGTTAATGAGGACTTTGCTGTGCTACCATGTCTGGGCTTGTCTGCATTCCCGAGAGCTCTCTCGGCCCCTGAACGGTGCTCCTGCTAGCCAAGGGTCCGTCAGTTCACGCCAACACTTAGTGGAGCCTGTGGGCTCTTCCTTCCACTTCGGAAGCCGTTTCACTTTGCTTGTTTGTGCCATCTGTCCATAGTTCGAACGAGAGCAGAGTTGCTTTGTGGAGATTTCTCTCATCCTTGGGTGGGAGGGAACCGTGACCACAGGGCTGGGCGAGAGTAGGATAGTGGTAATAATAACAAATAATGATACAAAAACGAACTCTGCTTTGCAGACTCACAACTGTAAACCTCCATTTGCCCACCCCTGTGCGGTAGCTTCCGATTTTCCACATGGGTCAGCTGGAAGAACAAGGCCGCTGTGCCGCTTCCACACAACTTTCTTCAGCGCTTTTCAGGTCTCTGTTCTTTGTAGGCAGTGACCCCGCCTTAGCACCTTGGGCAAATTGCTTTAGTTCTTCGAGTTTCCTTTTCCTCATGCATAAAATGAGAGCAATGAAAGTGCCTACTTCATAGCACTGTTATGAGGAATCGATGAGAGAGCACATGTGGAAAGCATGTAGCTTTCCCGGCATGTGGAGAGCACTCAATAAATGTTAGCTAGTCTCCATAATGTTGTTATTCCTCAGATTGTATTGACAGAGTGATTAAAGTTTCTAATTTAAGGCAGCTAATGATTTATTTTTATGCTATTTTTTACTTTTTGTAAAGCCTCTTTTTTCCCTTCACATAATTTACCCAATTCTGTGAAAGTGCCAGAAGTAGAAATGTCACATTTCTTAGGGTCCAGGGGTAATCCCGTGTGTGTGTGTGTGTGTGTGTGTGTGTGTGTGTGTGTGTGAGAGAGAGAGAGAGAGAGAGAGAGAGAGAGAGAGAGAAAGAGAGAAAAGGTCTGGTTTTCTAGATGATGCCTGATACTAAGGCTCATTAAAAATACTCTTCTCTTAGTCAACTCTATGGACTCTCAGTTGCCACTAAATTAATAGAACATTTAGTCATATACATTTAAACTTCATCTTTCTGTCTTGCATACCTGGCATACTGTAAACTTCTAGGAGTAGGAAACTTTGCCTTCATGTTTCACTCCATGCAGTGAGTAACACAATACTATAAATATGGTAGACACAAATAAAAGTGGTAGCCAAATGTATTTAGCACGATGCATGGATTATTTCATTTATCTTATGTGACAACCCCATAAAGTAGGTATATTGTTACTGTGTGTTATTCCTATTTTATGCCTTAGGGAAACTGAGGTTCAGAGATATAACTTAGAGATCATTCAGCCAAAAGCGGTTGGTGCAGGACTGGAGCTGAAGCAGCTGAGACCAGAGCCCATTCCACCCTGCTGTGCTTCTTCCTGGTGCGTGAGCGGAAGGAGTGCACGCACGAAAGAAAGCGATCGTCTTCTGCAAGGCCGTGCTAGGTCTCAGAATGTTGGTCCTACCTAAAAAGAAATACATTCCTCTTTCTTAAATTAATATCCATCCTTGAATTGACAGATCTATTTACACTTTTGTTACCTTTTTAAATGCCTGCCTCTGCACTCTTTTTCTATGACATTTAAGCAATATTGTTCACACTTCAATTAAATTTTCCAACAGCATATTGAACAAATAAATACCATGAACATAATTGTATGCTAGGCACTATGGGAGAAAAATGCAAATGAGAAAGCATTACTTTCCCTTTAGAGAATTGCCATTCAATACACCCAGATAAGTAACTAAGGACACACCAAAGTGGGAGGGGGTGGGTGATGGACACACGGCACCTCTGACGACTCGGGGCAGAGACTCGGGTCAGGGCCCCGGGATGCCTTTTGCGCTTACAAGGACTTTCAGATTCTACGTCTGGTTTCTCATTGGAAATAATCACTTGTCACCGCTATTTCCTCTTCGAAAAAGCATAATTTCCCACAATGCTGCTTGTGTTAAGCCAGTTTCATAGGCCTTTCCGAAAAAAATATCGCAGTGACTGTTGAGTCTAACTTGAAACTGCAGCCAACCTACTAAGGTTTTATGAATATTACAAATTTTCACATTTCAACCAATGGCATAAAAGATGTGATTGTAAATTCTACATTGAATTAACTTGGAGGCTAAGATTCTATAAAATATTATAAACATTTTTATAAGAGTTGATAAAATTAGACGGTTTGATCATCATCTATCATTGAGATATCCATGTGGATTCAGAATAATTATTTATAATGCGTTTGGGCATAACAGATGCCGAAGCCCATAATATAATATGAGTTTCCCTAGAATATATTTATCATTCGCAGTGCTGTGTTGAAGTGTACTTGGCTCAGGAATGTGTTTTCCTCACTCTTTTACCAGTATGATAACATAACAAGAACTAGTTTTTTGCATCCAGCGCTGTGTTAATATGTTACTCATATCACAAAGACTATAATCCCGGGGGACAATGTGTGTTTCTGTATATTTGGTGCCTTGCAAGACAATGATTTGTTATTGGCAGCCCTGTGCACAGACCAGTCGGTCAGGAGGATTATGAGACTATAGGGTTTTTTCCTTTCTCTTAGTAACACCAGTGAGGACTGACATTAGACTGATTGTGTGTTATGTTATAAACAATGTCCTATGTTATATTGACTGATTATATGCTTATCATTTGCCTTCTCTCTGCTCAGAACTTTACGTGCTATATTTCATGTTCCCCTTAACAACCCCTTGAGGACAATATTATTAGGAATCCCATTTTATAGATGATAAAACTGAGAGTTACAGAAGTGAGGTCTCCAAAGCCCAAGTTCTTAATCTCTAAATTTTTAGGGCCTCTGCACCAGAGCCCTTCTTTCTAATAGTTCCAGATATTTATGTCTCATCGGATCCCCTTGTTCTGAGACTTCACCACAGGAGAGAAGATTGCTTTTAGCTTTTCGGCTTCACAGCCCAGAAGAACATAGAAATTACTCTTCAAGTGGAGTGCGTGAGAGAGTAGAGAAACAGCTCAACTCAAAGGCTGTTGTGAAAAACTTCCACAGATCAACAAACCTGCGGCTGTGGCCTCAAGGTAAAAAGATTCTTCTCTCATCAAGAGCGGCCCAGCCTCAGCCTCACCATTCTCTGGTCCCCGCCCATTAGTAGTCAGGGTTTTCACTGTGCTCAGCAAAACAGTCTCGGAGGGTAAATGTGCCTCATAGATGGGCCCATAGAAAATCCACTGGATGTATTCTTGAACATTCACAGCTAAATGACTTTGAAGGGGTGGGGTTATTGGGTGCATGATTAGAACGAGGTGTGGCGTGCGTCTTTCAGACCCAGCACTTCCCCTGTAGAGCTTTGCTAAGACGGACATGGTGCGCAGTGGTAGCTGGCCTGTGGCTCTCAGATGTACCATGGCTTACTGAACCATTCCCCAGTGAAGAAGTGCATTTCAGGTGCATTTGCTCTACACTGAGTTAAACTTGAAGAGCTGTATAAAAAACATCTGCTTCATTGTATATAAGCTAAAGCCTTTCATTTAAGGATTTTTAACTTGGATTTTCAAACAATAGAGGGATTAGATCAATATTTCTTTGGATCACCTATACTACCCATACCAGAATTTTTTGATGTGATTCAGGTTGCTTCTCAAAAATACCCTCACAAGTGCTGGCTGGTGTAGCTCAGTGGATGGAGTGCAGGCTGCAAACCAAAGGGTTGCCGGTTCGGTTCCCAGTCAGGGCACATGCCTGGGTTGTGGGCCACCCATTGGGGGCCACATGAGAGGCAACCACACATTGATGTCTCTCTCCCTCTCTTTCTTCCTCCCTTCCCCTCTCTCTAAAAATAAATAAATAAAATCTTTTTTTAAAAATGCCCTCTACACAGAGGAGTAGAAACCAGAAATCTTCACTTTTAACAAGTATCCCAGATTATTCTTGTGACTAATGGATCACATATTATGTGAATCTGAAATAGTACAATTTAAATATAATGAAACAAAATGTATAGTATATGCAAAATTTGAACCAATGTGATTTCTTCAACATACAAACATTACAGTTGAGATTTATAGTTTTAAAGCTGTCAGACCAGATGAATTATTAACTTTACTTTCAGCAATGCTAATTTAGTTGGTAATTTCAAATACCTGCTTTTTTGGTATCATTGACCCACATTATTTTTTTTAAATTTTTTTTATTTTAGTTTATTCAGTACAGTTTCTATCCTTTATTCCCATTCCAGCCCACCCACCCCTTCCTCCCCTCCCCCCTCCCCTTTCCAACCCCC
>CM052546.1:7744428-7823203 GCA_028533065.1 Trachops cirrhosus | reverse complement strand
GGATAGGTGGCTGGGATTTCGGGCGGAGTCTCACTTGGAGCTGTGAGTAGTGTCTCCCAGCGCCTCCGAGGGACAGAGAGCCTTCTCCAGGGGGAGTGTGGCACTTCTCCACTTGTGTGCACCCAGAGTGCCATCCTGTGGCCTAAACTGAGCTGCGTTCGCGTGGCGTCGGAACTGCCTGTGGTGATTTCAAGGAGTTTTATGAAAAGCAAACACAGAGTGAAGGAAAACTTTATCAAGGGTCCCTAAAAGTGTGACCAAGAGGGAAAATAATTGAAAACTGCAGCGGACACATTATATATTCTAAGTCATATTCATTCCATGTACAATCCTCATCTGTCCCATTGCTGGTTGGATGCTGGTGTTGAATCTTAGTTGCCATTTTAATTCCTCTGCTGGTTTCCTGGTTTCTGTGCTCCTCCTCCCTCAAAGGTACATGAGCAGTGATGTTTCCTTTTGTCCTAATTTCCAAACAGGTGTTTAAATGCTAATAGTCATGATGTTAAGAGATTAGGTAACTTGATCTAAGGAAATGTGGCATTTCACTCAGTGAAACAGGGCCTTCCAGATCACGGATGCACCCGGGCTCCCTGCCACAACCAGAAGCTTGTCAGACCATCAGGACACGTTACTTTCATCCCATTCCTTAATTCTTGTAAGGGTGTAAGGAAACAGGTACCGTATTTTCCATACCATAAGGTGCACCTAGGTTTTAGAGGAGGAAAATAGAAAAAAATTTTGAAGGAAAAAATGTGCTAAAATATTTAATAACATAAATAACATAATATTTCACTAGTGTAAATGGAAACAGAACTCAACAACATCATTAACAACCATTATTCCTCCCAAATTTGGGGGCGGGGGGAGTGCGTCTAACAGTTCAAAAAATACGGTGTTCTCATTCACTCTTGGGGGAAGCAGAGAATGGCCCAGTCTTCCTGGAGGACAGCTTTGCATTGTGTGTGTGTGTGTGTGTGTGTGTGTGTGTGTGTGTACATATACAAAACAATTTTTTTAAAAACATTTCAAATGTTGATGTATGCTGACCTGGCCAGCCTTCCCTTGGGAACTCCCCTTTAGGAAGTGAATGGAATGGCATAGGAAGAATACTGTATTTTATATTATTTACAGTAACTTATTTTTTAAATATTTCATTTTTTTATTTTTAGAGGGGAAGGGCAAAGAGAGGGGGAGAAACAGCACTGTGTGGTTGCCTCTTACGTGTCCCCTACTGGGGACCAGGCCCACAACCCAGGCATGTGCCCTGACGGGGAATGGAACCTTGCTTTGCAGGCCAGTACTCAGTCTGCTGAGCCACACCAGCCAGGACATATTTACAGGAACTAATTTTTTTTAAAAAAACAATTACCTATGAATAAAAGACTGGTTCAATAGGTATGGAGTATCATGTAATGAATACACTGAATAGCCATTAAAGACGATGTTTTAGAAGAAGGAATATTTAATGACAAAGAAAAATATTCTCAACGTGTTAAGGGTCAACAAGCAAATTACAGGACAGTACTTTGTGCCTTGTAAAGACCATATACAGGACCAAAGAATAATCTCAGTTTATGCCCAACCTAAGGTAGAAACCAGCAGAGGGAGCTCAAATAATGGAGATCAAAACAGCGGCTTCCAGATTCACTCTGTCACTTCTTGAATGTAGCCCCTCCTCCAGTGAAGCTGGGGCTCTCGGTCACAGGTAGACCCCAAGGACAGCAGGCCTCCCCGGTGTGGCTGGAGAGGGACCTCTCTATGTTCACTCAGCTCCTTTTCCCGTTTCCACTAAGCAGGTGATTACCCCTCCAGGGACAAGTAAGCAAGGCATTGGAAGGGGCTGGGGAGATGCTTTCCCATCCAAGGCATGCATGCTTCTCTTTCGGGCAAGACAGCAATGGCCACATCGGCTTTCCCATTTAATTCTCGGCAGCTTGGACTGCTTCTGAATTAGTTCAGGACTTAAGAGGAGAAGAGCAGATTGCTATTATTGCTGCCTCTCTAAACCTTAATAAATGTGTATAGTGGGATATGAATACTCAGTTTTTGTATTAGTGTATTAGTATAAACATAACACTAGAAACATCCATATATCCATGTAAAATATTCTCTACAGTGAGCATTCACTGCTTCTATGAATTTTATACATATATACACATATTAAAATATATAAAGACATATTTAAATATACATTTATTGTATATAATATAAAGGAATACAGTATAAAGTGTATATAAATATATATTTCTAATAGAAATTTATATTGTATTTTATTTAATATTATGATATTAACCATATATCTAAATATACCTTTACAAAGAAAAAGAAAAGGTGTAATGACTAAGTTAACCTGATGTATATCATGTCCTAAAATTCTGGTTGGGTTCTTTAAAACAAGAAAAGGCAAGCATTTCCTAGGGTGTCATAGGCACCCTTTCTCCATGAGGTGGGGAAGGGGCCAGGAGAGAACGGTGTGCTTCCTACAGATACAGGAAGGACGGGAGGCCTGCCGCTTGCTCTCCCACATGTGAGGGATGGAGGGGCCGCCCTGTGTTGCTGGCATGGGGTGTGGAAGGAGGTAGAGGCCCCTGTAGGTAGGAAGGGATGAGAGACAGGAATGTGATGGCTCCTATTTCCAGCGTCTGGAGAAATCTTCCTGCCAGAATCTCCTGGGACCCGCCCACTATTTGCCCTGTCATCTGTACATCATGCATTTTGACAAGTTTATGGGACCCCTGCACCGAAAGAAATTCTTATCAAGGTGTCATTTCAGAGATGAGCCGGTTATTGAAATACTGTGAGTAAACAATATCAGTAAATATTTCATATTATGCATTAGGAATCGTACCCTGACTTATTTAATCCTCCCTATCAGCGATTTGATGGATAAATAAATTATGGACTTTTTATAGATTCAAAAGCTGCAAGGCAGAGATTAAGGACTTGCTCAAGGTCATTCAGTAAGTAAGTGACAGCTAAATTCATTCCCGTGTAATTTGACTTCCGGGTTCATGCTCTTTGCCAGCATGCCAGACAGCCTGATCCTTCCCCGTGTGACCTCAGCCTTCTCAAGTCATATGGCAATTTGAGGATGAAAAGATACTTTGGTTTAATGTATTGAACCTTTTGGGGGAAACACTATCAAAGTTTAAAGGTGCCAAATGATTTTTACTAAAAATCATTAAAACGATATCCGAGCCACCTAGAACACATTTGGTATTGGAGACAAAAAATAAATGACTGGTACTTGAAATAGAAGCTCCAAAGCAACGTGTAATCACATAAGGAAATAAGAGACCAGCCGGACTCATATGATCCCACCTCCCCCTCCCTTTGTGATTCTCAGTTTATCTTAGAGTTAAAAAGAGCAAACCCCTAGGATAAATCACTTCATTTCATATCATTCCTTTCTACGTTTTTGAATTTAAATTTGAAAACGTGAAGCCTGAGAAATCCTAGAATGTAATCTTTTTAATAGGAAATTTAATTTAGGGGATGGCATGGAAGAAGAGCTGTAGAACCTCTAATGGATTTTCTTTTTCGGAAGGAACATGAAATTAAATATTGGTAATTATTTGCTATGCTTTTAAATGCAGATTCTAAATCCATTCTATCATAAGAACTTCCCAACGTAGCAAGCATTAATGTGACAATGAAATGGTGAAATGCTTTAAAAAATGATGAGAAACCTCATTTTCAAAACCAGATGACAGATACAAAAAGTTGGCAGTATGTCTAAAAGAAAACATAGCACGCAGAAGGACGTCTAAAAATACTGTAAACAGAAACTGAAAGACAACGTGGATTTCACTGCAGCAAGGTTACAGATTTCGAAATAGCACCCCTGACTTCTTTTCCCCTTTACAGTGGAGTTGGATAGATTTTCACTTGAAGAGGTTCATGTTTTGTTTTGTTTTATTTTACTGCTTGAGGCGTTCTTTGAAAATTTTGTGTGGTTTATAGTTTTTTTTAATTTTTTAGATCATACGAGGATGTAAATGTGCCCTGTGAATAAGTTTCTCTATCGTGGCACCATGTTGGGACTCCAGGAGTAAGAATACAAGGACTCATTCACTTGTCTTCTCTCTGATGATACACCACACAAACACAGGGCAAGAGGTTGGCTAAGAACAGTGAATTTCAAACTGCACCAGCATCCCTGGAAGGCTCCATAAAACACAGATTCCTGGGCCCCATCCCCATGTCTCTGATTTAGCAGGTGTGGGGGAGACACCTGAAGATGTGCCTTTCTAACAAGTCTCCTGGTGATGTCCCTGCTGCTGGTATCTGGACCACACTTGGAAAATGCAGGCCCTTCCTGGAGGAAGAAGCAGCTGCCACCTGCCTGACACTCTCGTGCCTTGTCATGAGTTTGAGTGTCAGCCAAATCTGACCGATGCAGTGGGTGCACTGGTGGTGGGGAGGGCCTGGAGGGCTGGAGACCGTTCCAGCATGACATGGACAAACTTAGCTGAGTCTATGGATTGATGAAATCAAGCGGGGAATGAGTAAAATATGGATTTGGAGGAAAGAGATTCGAAAACCCACTATATATCATGAGACATTTCAAAGCTCTGGACTGAAAGATACATTTGAAAATGACTGATAGTCATATGTATGTATAAGCAGGAATAAAACAAAAACAAAACATTGGCTCACAAAAGCTATTATGGTGATCCTCTAATTAAATCAGTAAAGAGTGAATAGGCGACTAGAAGGGAAATTCCTGCATACCTCTGTAATTAGAGCTTGGTGCGGACAGCTTAGAGATACCCCCGTGATCCCCAGCAAAGGAGAGTTCCCCAGCCTTTTTCTTATGCATGCGTATGATACAATGTAAATTGGGTAGAAAAGTTTTCAGAATTTACTGGAGTGACTGTAAAATATATAGCCCTTTCATCCATGTCTTTAGGTCATATCCAGAATTGAAACATTGTTGAAATAAATCCAGGAAAAAACGCAAATGAAATACAATGTATGAGGTCCCGCTTCCATGGAGCTTGGAAGAAATCAGAAAGGGCTGCATATAAATAAGGTAGAGGGTGGTAAATCATGGCAGCTGGCCTTGCCATTTAGCTAATGAACATTGCTGACATTTGGAGAGAGTTGTCTCACTTTCCACCAGTACACAGCTCCTCCCTCTTTCCTTCCCTCCCTCCTTCCTTCCCTCCCTCCCTCTTTCTCTCCTTCCTTCTCTCCCTCCTTACATTCAACAAGTATTTTCGTCGCCTTTGTACCAGGCACTGACTGCGCTGGGAAGCAATGAATAAGACAGATGTTGTCTTTACTTTCATGGACCTTTGCAGTCTATTAAAGAAAATAGATATTGAGGAAATAATTTGAACTAGAAAACATGCTATGAAGTAGGATTGTACTCTGTGAAAGCACATCACAGTGGGACAGGTTTTCTCAAGGAATCAGGACAGGTTGCTCTGAGTAATTGATGTTTGGATTGGCTGCGCTTTGAAAGGCAGAGACTTTGCCTTGTCTGTCTCTTATCTCCTGCTCTTAGAATGCTGCCTGGAACAAGGTGTATACTCATAAATATGTGCTGAATAAATAGTTCTGAGCTCTGAATGTGAATAGAGCTAGCTAAGTGAAGGCTTAAGTGGTCCTGGAGAGCATTTCAGGAGGCTGGCGTGTGATATTGTGCCCAAACATAACTTAAAGTGTATGGAGCTCAGCTGTCCAAGATGGTAGCCTCAGCAACATGTGACTACTAAACACTTGAAATATGGCTCGTCCAATGGAGATGCACTGTACCTATAAAATACATAACAGGTTTTGAAGACTTAATATAAAAAAGAAAGTAAGATTGCCCAATAGTAAATTTTAAAAAATTGATTACATGTTGAAATTATTGAATTTTGGATATGTTGTGTCAACTCAAATATACTATTAATTTTATCTATTTCTTTTATATGTTTAATGTGGCTACCAGAAAATATAACATCACAGAAGTGCTTTGCCTATATGACTCCCATTATGTTTCTATTGCACGGCACTGAGATACATATATTATATCACACATATGGTTTGATTTGATGGAAGTCTCGTGCAAGGGCAGTGGGACATGTACTGCAAACTTTGCTCTCCTATCTGAACCATTCCATCACTTGTTCCTACATGGTGGCAAGTCCCTAGACAGAGAGAAACATGCTTCTTGCTGGGATGCTGTTGTGTTGTAAAAGCTTTCTGTTTTGACCTACTATTTGATTGTCATATTGTGCACCTCAGTACAGAAATTTTAGTATCTGAGAATGCTGCTGAGTGAATAGATTTAGTGAGCAGCTTCTAAGAAGTGTGGTGATGGATATAAATGCCAGCCATATTTTTTTTATGAGTCCCGTTCCTCGTTTCTTTGCTTGAGGGGTTATGTTGATTGGATGGATTTGGTTTTATTTGGCCAAGTGGTGATATATGGAGGCAAATTGGTTCTCTCTTGGACAAGATAAAGTGTAAGAAATCGAAGGAGAGTGGAACCATTCTTTACAGATACAATGTCAGCTTGTAGGTGTTTAAAATTCCTGAATAGGAAACAGTGTTAATGATTAGAGTCTTTCTATTCTGAATGCATTCAGAGGGATCGTGGTGTCTGGAAAGAATAGGGACGTGTTGTAAAAGTTGATTCTGAGGTTCAGCTTCATGTGCACAGTAAGCAACAGAAGCAGGAGACTGGCTGCATATTTGCCATTGGTTTCAGCCGAGGGCAGCAGGGCTCTGGTTCAAATAAATAACTAAACTGAAGTACAGCGATAGCACACGCAGCCATCAAAACAAGCAACGAAACAACACTGTCCCACAGGGAAATCTATAAACCTTAATGTTAAGAGTAGTAATGCAGGGTCAAAAGAGTTAAAATCCATGCTAATGTCTAATGCTACATACCCACTATACTTTTAGATGTTTTATTCTCTCATTCTGCCCTTTTTTCAGTTGGAATTGGAAGAGGCCAAGAAGTAATAGTTCATTTAATGTTCTGGATGATCTGTGGACAAGCTAAGATAAACTGCTTTCAGATAAACCAGTTCAGGCAAGTTTATGATATTCAGTCTGTCTTCTACACTGGTGCCCAAAATTGCCAAGTGTCTGGGCCCAGGTCATCGTAGTAAAAGATGAAGGACATCTCATGACCCTATGAATTTCACCTGGGTGGGTTTTTTTTTAGTTTAAGGGAATCAGATTGACTTTGGACTGCATTTGAGTAAAGCAGTGATATTTCTTTGCCCTTGGTGTAAATTTTTGAGATTTTGTCTGTTAGCTTTACTTTGGGTATGATGTTGTTTTGATACACAAAGTTATGGCTTTGGAATTTTAGCTCCGTCCTCATCAAGGACAAATGATATTTGAAAAACATTTATTGAATGCCTACTATGTGCCAAGGCAAGTCTCTGTGTAGCATCTTTAAAGGAGGAAGCATCTTTTACAGTTGAAACAGAAAAATCCTCAGCAGAGATTGCTCAGGAAAACTGAGCGGAATAAAGAAGTGTATTCAGGGCCAACTTCAGGCCTGTTGGGGGTGTCTAGTGCGATGGTGCTCTCCTGGCATCTGCTCAATTAAGAATTCACAAGGTTAATTTGCTCTATGCTTCTGCAACCCAAAAGAGAAGAATTTTAGAGGGCTATGAAATGTCCTTTCTGAGGTTAAGGAAAACTTTTCAGAAACTGAGAAAGCTACACAATAGAAATGCCAAAGGTGATAAAGAAAGATATTGAGGAGGAGGAGATGCTGAACCCAAAGCTTGTGGAAATGTTAGCTTTTAACAAAGTTCAACACGTGTGATGGAATCTAGCTGCGTTTGTTAACAGAGGCCAGCCACTGTTGTAACATAGCTCAAAGAAAGAATTCACTTCTCAGTAACAGTAACAGGCAGGTGAAAGCAGTGGGTAGTTCTCTCGCACACTGCCGTGGGGAAGGAGGGGACCCAGGCTGATGGAGACTCTGCCATCTTCAACACATCTTCCAAGGTCATCGCCCTTCTGACCAGCTGTGTGTAGGGCAAGGGGCATGGAGAAACATCTGAGAGATTTTATGGGTTGTGGCTGGAAATGGCTTGCATAACTTGTCTTTCTGCGCCGGTAGATAGATCTGTTGCGCAGCCACAGCTCGCTACAGCAGAGGCTGTGGATCTGGGTGTCCACCAGCAGTTAGGTGAGCAGCTAGTGATCGCTGCTAGGTTGGTTCGGCTGAGCCCTGAACCCATGCGCCCCAAACACAGCGATTCTTTTCCTCAGGTAGTTGCTGAGTGGCGTTAACACAGTACCCCCTGCCTGTCAACACTTGGCAGTTCCGTTTTTTTAGAGTATCTGAGATATGTTCAGCTGGATGTTGAACTCTGACCTCACAGGCCATAGGTGGAAGTTCAAGTACATGTACTATTATATCGTCTCATGCCTATCGTGACCATGCGGATGATAAGATGAATCAGAAGACTCTGTTTTTGGAGTCACATAGACCTGGGTTTGGGTTTTTGTTCTTGACTTCACAGCTTTATATGTTTGGGTAAGTGTCTTAACATCTTTGAGTCTTAGATTTCACATTTGAGTAAGAAAAAACCCCACCTTATCTCCCAAAGTTGTCTAGGGAATTCAATAATTTTTAAAATATATAAATAATTTTAAAAATTAAAATCTTAGCACCAAGCCTCAGTTTTCTTAAATGTGGTGTTTGCATTAATGAAGACAGGGACATTTTCTCCTTTATTCATTAACATTATTAGTGTATTCATAATTAGTTATACCTCCCAAATTCTGCTCATTATGCAGTATCTAGGGCCATGTTGAGTGTGTAGTTAGTGCTCTAGAAATACTTATTAAATGACTGTCCTTGAATCTATTGCCTAGAATTGGTGACAAACTAAATGTGTTACAAGCTACAACCCTGAAGATTCCGCTATAACAGTGACATCCACTTTTGGCACCTCAGAGGGGACTGCATGCAAGGGAAAAGAACTAGGAAAGGCACACTTACAGCTTGCCTGCCGAATCAATTCGAAATAAAGTTGGTAGATTCTTTCATGTCTTGGTTTGGCTTTCTCTGAGATATTTAGTACAAGTTGCTTGAGTGACATGAGAAAAAGAAAAGGCATTTTCCACAATAAGTATTAAGCAATGAATGGTTTACACTTCTAGAGATCAGCTGGCACAGTGATCGTGGACTTCTGAGCTCCCAAGGATCACAGCAAATGCGTGCAGAAACGAGGGGAGAAGGGGTGAAAAGACAGAACAAGCGGTTTCAGGAACAGCCGCCTTCTTCAGACCTTTTCCGCCTAAGAGTGGCCTCATTCAAAGTCTTCAAACAAAGCTCAGGAAGAAAGCCCGCCAAGTGAGACCCGAGCTTCGTGCTGAATGCAGAGAGAAAGTTTCTCTTCCCTGCTGTGCTGGGCGTGGAGATGAAACGGGAACTCTCTCTGAGGCATTTGTGCCCAAGTCGTTCCTTCATCCAGCCAGCCTATTCCCCAGGGGGATAGATTGTATCTGGGTCAGCCAGTTAACCAGCCCTTGTCTTAAATTTCTCCATTTTTCCTTATGCAGTCTGCAAGGACTTACTGGACTTGGGGGATGTTAAGCTCTTCCTCTTACGAAGATTACGTTACAAAAATCAAAACAAAACATTAACAGGAGGAAGTCCAACAATGAACAGGAAAGAAAATAACTAAATTATTAGGGAGAATAATGACTGATGATGGTGAAGTAATAAAAAGGGAAATCTGGTAAGAAGTAAGGAGTGCTGAGTTTAGATACAGTGATCCAGGAAGGTCCATCTGTGTAGGGGGCGTGGGTGCTCAGACGTTCATGGCGGGAAGGAGAGAAGGAGAAAGCCATCCATGGCTTTGAGGACAGACCTTTCTGAGAAGGGGGGACAGCAAAAGCTAAGGCACTGGGCAGGCATGTTCTTGACTGGTTTGAGGAAGAGAAAGGAGATCCTTGTGTTGAGAGTGGAGTGAATGTGGCTGAAGCTGTGAGAATGGAAGATGCCAGATCAATCAGTTCCTCAGAGGTCATAGGAACTAGGTAGATGCTATCCGAAGTGTGTTACAAACTCTTTCTACCTACTAAGAAGTCATTTATTTTGGTTCTATGTGGTTAAATATTCTGTACTACTGAAAGTTCTTTTTCTAGTGTCTTGAGCTCTGTCATCAAACCCTTCGTCCCTAAGTCTGTCAAATTGCAAGAGAAATGGAGAATCGTAAAGAGAATTTTAATAAGATGTATTGACACTTGTAAATTGCAAGCTCTTGAATGGCAAACTTTATTTCTTTGTAATGTCCTTTACATTTAGGAGAGAGTAAAGAGTAAGATCTTTTTTTTGTTGTTGTTCCAGATGACTGTAATGAGGGCTTTTATTTAATGTATCAGAAATTACACCATTATGAAGTTCCTATTTCCAAAGGGTGATTGCTAAAAGCCATGTTCTTTCTTTAAGGCATGTTTCTCATTTAAAAGCACTTATCTTTGCAAGAAGGAATGAAATGGTTAAGGGAATTGTTGCTAATTAGGAATGACAAGCTAATTATAGCCTCCTTTTTCCTCTTACTCCTTGCTCTATTTTCTATGGGTTTTACGCACACTGTTGGTATTTATAAATTCTTTATTGTTTTTTGAAACATAGATTTCAATTACATGTTGCTTTGATTTTTACAGCAACATTTGTTTGATGTTTGTCTATTTAGGAGAAGTAAAAGTTTTGAAGGAACAAGAGACGTTAGGCTGTTTCAGTTAAGGCATCTCCGGCTAGAAAATTAAAAACAAGACAAAACAAAACGCGTCAGTGTTGATTGAATGAAACCGCAGCTCTGGGTGCGTGGGCTCACAAGCCGAGACTGGGTAGGAGGCCAGTTTGGTTTTCACTCTGTGCTCTGTCCGTTCTCCGTCAGAGACACAGCGCTGCCATTGGGACACACGCTACCGCGGTTGCTTCTCTGCCCAGAACTGTTTGGAACTCAGGATTGTCAGACAGATGTGTGGAAACAGCGAGTTTTTGGTGGTGTTTCATGGAATGCCGTGGGAACCCGATGAGGCCGCGATGGCGGTCATGTCCCGCGCTCCCTGTTCCCACTCATCACGCATTCCTTGGGCTTTCGCTCTGGTGGGGGTCTTCAGCTTTTGCATGAGATCCTACGCTAAGGGGTGCCCACCCTGTAAGTGACGAA
This sequence comes from Trachops cirrhosus, assembly GCA_028533065.1. Lineage (NCBI taxonomy): Eukaryota > Metazoa > Chordata > Mammalia > Chiroptera > Phyllostomidae > Trachops > Trachops cirrhosus. The sequence goes on along the minus strand of CM052546.1, from coordinate 7,812,050 downwards.
GTGCCTTTGGGGACAGTTTCTGGACCAGCCATGAGGGGCACGTGGATGAGGTTGAGACTGCCTGATTTCAGTATCCCCATAGTCTCTGGCTACAAACGAAAGCCGGTGGGCAAGGTTAGAGACTCTTGATGAAGGGAGACATTAAACCTCTGAGGAAGAAATCACTGAAATAAAGAACAAACTGACAGTAACCAGAGGGGTGGGGGAGGGGGATAACAGGGGAACGATGGGAAGGGTCATCAAGGAACTTGTATAAAGGACCCATGGACAAAGCTAAAGCGGGGAAGGACTGAGGGTAGGAGTTGCAGGTGGGTGGGGTGGGGGAGAGTGGTGGGGAGGAAATAGAGGCAACTGTATTTGAACATCAGTTAAGAAAAAAACAAAATGTATGCTTTCACTTTCCTGCTGTAGACTGTAAAATAGCACTCCACATTGAGGGATACTCAGCAGCTGCCTTATGTGAGGAAAGACCAGGCATTATAACCTCTGCCACCAGTAGGGTAACGAGAGAGAAAGAATGTGTGTAAGAATAAACACGTCTATTTTATGTCTAAAAAAAAACCTTTGGGGAATAAATGGAAACTCTCCAGTTGTTACCCCCATGAGCAATAAAACGTATGAGTCGAGCCATGTTTCGTTGTGCATGGTTGATCCAAAACAAAGAAGCGGAGGTCAAGGTGATGGGCGAAGTGTAGCTCTCCTAACAGTGCATTGGAAACAGTGGGAGCCGGGAGGGGGCTTCTGCTGGCGTTCCCCTTTTGGTTCTTACTGATTATAAAAGTAGTAGATGCTCATAGAAGATGTAATCGGTTCTAAAATGAAAGTCTTGTATTAACCTCAAAATAGAGTGGCATGTAATGACCACCAGTAAAACAAATGTTGAATTAATACAGTCCTATTCCTTCTGCCCCCTTCCCACCCCACTGTGAAGGAGGGTCTTTTGTTTGTCTGCTTCTCCATCCAAACATTTGGAGACATAGGTGAATAGAAGGAGGATAATATATTCAGATTGATTTATTTAGTGAAAAATTAACTGGGAAGGGAAGGGGAAATTAGGAAAAGAGAAAACCTAGAAATACGGAGATATGTTTTGGAGGACTTTGGGAGAAAGAAAAATGATTGTGGAGTAATTGCTGGTGGTGTGAGTTTTGGGGGCAGTCGGGGTCCATTCTTAGTCTTGTATTTCTTAGCCTTTCATCAGTTAGAATGTGTTATTCCATGGTCGCCTACAGATTCAGGAGTAAACCAGTGCCAAGATGCACCGTGAGATATTTTAAATACTTTATATAAGATAATAAAATGAATTTCTGGTCAGTTTATTCATATTCATTAACAGTTCCTAGTATAGTTCTTCTTTTTTTTTTTTGCTATGACTAACAAGTATCATCTAGTTATGAGAGGCCATTATACAAAATCATTAAAACATGCTTAACTGTACTGTGCTAATTATGCAATGATAAATTATTCTTTATTTCTTCGTTAACAGTATTGTAGCAGGAGAATTAGCGTTGTTTGTTCCTTTTTGAAGAAAAAAATTATTAATATTAAAAAATGAAAATTCTGGAAACTTAATGTTGTGGAATGACAGTTTTAATTTGATTTTTAAAATCCTATTTGCTGCTCCCCTCAGCTATAAAAGTTTAACCATTATGTCACTGTAATTACATCGGCTGTTTATCTCTCCTTCCATGGCTATATCTAGCTCTGCGCAACAAACCGAGGGCTGGCATTCGACTCGGCGTCGGGACACCTAAGGGATCTTACTAAATCTTCTGCTAAATTGAATCTCATAATATAATTTACATTTCTTCTAGTTTCACTCTCTGCTTTTGAATCATTTCATTATGAAGCAACAAACAAGTCAGTAATTGTTTACAGAGCGCGGTGGAAGGCCCTGCGGAAGACAGGGAGGCAATCCACATCCACATACCTTTACCGCCTCGTTGTGGTGACGGTCTGTCGTGGAAGTCAGGCGCCTGTATAATCAACAGAGGGTGTAATGCAGTCATCAGTGTGGGGCAGTGCAGAGGCATATGAGGGCATAGGAAGGAAAGTGGTTCTGGCTAGATTGTTCAGTGAAATGTGAGCCAGGCCTCAAACAATAAAAACAGCCATGATAACCAGCACCACGATGTGCCAAACATTTGCCCCACCTGGGGTGCCGGCTGTGAGAGCTTTCTTCCATACCCCGGGTCTTTAAATCCTCACCAGACCTCTCTGACTTCGGTCCCAGTACTGTCCCATTTCACAGGCGCGAAAACTAGGACGATTCCGTTAGGTCAGGGCTTCGTAAAGTGTGGTCTCAACACCAGAAGTATCAGAGTCACTTGGGAACTTCCCTGTCCCCTCCCCAGCTCAGACTTACTGAGTAAACTGTCCCAAAAGTGGGACAACCGTTTGCATTCTGACAGTCTACCCAGGTGATTCTGTTGTTTGCAGAAGTTCCGGTACAACACAGCCTTAGGTAAGGAGAATAAAGGTGGCAAAAAACAGGACATGTGACGTAGAGCCTATGATTCTTGGTCATTGGCCCCATCTTTGCTGTTTAATTCATGTGTGACCTTGAATATGTTATTAACTTCTTTAAAGATGTAAACACAATAATGCAGCTTAATTGTTTAATATCCTAATGGAGTATCCATTGCTATAACTCCACTTGGTCCAGAACATTCTTATAATATGCAGGCCTTCAATGTATGTTTGTTAAATTAAGCTGTTTGACTCTAAGCATGTTTCCTTAAGAGTCACTGAAAGCTGATAACCAGAAACATATTTCTGAAGGAAAATAAAAAATTAGAATCTCCTCTGGCTACCTGAAAGAAAAATACATTTACATCTTTATCATCTGTAAAATGGGGAGAACATTTGTAGTTACCCCTTATCACTGTTTGGAGCATTCAGCAAGGTCATACACATAAAATCCTTAGCAAGGGGCCTGATACAGTGTAATCTTTCAATAAATGTAGCTTCTAGTATAATGATGTCATCACTATCATCATCCTTTTCATCCCCATCCAGGTGAAGAGAAGAGCATGAATTAAGGCAGAGGGGAGGGAGGAGGTGGTTTTCCTAACAGGAGATGAAGGGAACCATTTCTTTCTATAGTAGCAAAAGCAAGTCACAAATAATAAGTCGAAATATTAAAGCCTCAATATTTATATCCTGTAAAACACTTCTTGATTAATCTTCCCCCACAGAGATTTGCGTGTTTGTATGCACACGCTTTCCCGGAACATGCATGGATAGACCCTCTCCTGAATAAATTCTCTCTTTTTGTTACCTGTAATCGCTCTAATTCGAAAGGCACCCAGGGCCTCTCCCTGGAAGAGACAGCCAAGTCCCCAGGGAGAGGCGAGCCGTTCCTGCCCTGTAGTCACATGTGAGCTTTTGACTTCGGGTCAGTGGCCCAGGGTTTCTCATACTTAAAATGGGGATGATATTAAATTCACGTTTTCCAAACAGGTTTATTGAGATATTTAATTCAATTTTAAAATTTAAAATATGGTTACCTTTGGGTGGGAAATGGAGGAAATAATGCAAGGAAAGCTGTTATTTCACTGCTTGAAAGATAAAAAGCTGTCACTAACAATTGCCTTTTTCTTTAATTTTTCTTTTCTTTTTTGTTCTTTCTCTTTATATTTCTCATTTTTCTTTTTCTTTCTTTTTCTCCTTTCTCTTTCTCTCTCTCTCTGCCCCCTACCCCCTCTGTCTCCCCTCAACCCCCATGTCCCTTTCTTTCTTTTTCTGCCCAGTGAGTGGAAGACAACCCCCACTCGTAGTTTGGTGAAATTCCGACATGGTGTGACTCGGCAGAACAGGACAAGAGGGCACCCATGTAGAACCGGCTGTTCCTGCCGGTGTGTTTCCCAGATGATAAAGTCTGTGTGCGCTGCTGTTGGGCGGGTGTAGGCCTGGGTCCTGTGAGGGAGGTAGTGAGAGGGCGAGGGGCAGGGGACGGGGCTGCTGCAGACCCAACAGCCGTTTGGTGAACCTTGGGGGAAGTAAGAGGTCTCGAGAAGATGCATTTTCTGGTCTCAAACACCCACCGTGGAAGGTAGTCCCAGGAGCTTTCCAAGTACCGTGCAAGGCTGCAGTTTCTCTGAGTACTGTGGTGTCTGAACACACTTCCCTTATCCAGTTACATCAGTTTGGGCACATCGTGCTCTCTTCCCTCTTCCATTTGGTGAGCAGATGAGTGATGAATGAGTGAGCGTTCACTGGCTAGCACCTGTGTGCGCTCAGGCTGTGTCAGGCACTGTGTTGATATTGCATACCATGAGAACAGCCGTTCTCATTCCTTACGATACTAGCCTAGTAAAGTGAAGATCGCCATCCTCCCTTTGCAGAGGAGCAAAGAAAGACTAAACCAGGCTAAGAATTTTGCTCAGGGGGAAGTGGATAGGTAGCAAAAGGAGTTCAAGCTGGAGTTCAAGACCATGTATGTGGCCTCAGAGATAGAACTCTTGGGCAGCACCCAAGGAGGCCAGGCAGATGGAAGCAAAGAATGCAGAGGGCCTTCACCTCACACTGGAGTTCTATGGATTCAACCCACCGTGGATTTTTACGAATCCTACCTGGATCTTAATCTACTTTCTAACGGTTCCCCGTATGCCGAAAGAGTGATTTTTCCCCACCATTTTATCTTTCTAACTTGAAAATATTTCTGTAAAGCCCTCTTACATGTGAGGCTTCACCATTCTGGTGTCTGCTCTCTTGATTTAGGAAACATTCAGGAATGCTAGGCAATTCTGCTCATTCGAATGAGGAGTAAAAACGTACTTGCTTAGTGTGAGCTGCGTCTCCAGTGGCCGGGACGAGGTCAGACACAGAATTCCTAGTGGCCAGGGAGCTTATTTTAGATGTGGAATGGAAGTCTCATGTCCTCCCAGAGCTTGATTTCGATGAAGGGTTGGTTTGAGAAAGAAGAGGCTGTGTTTTTATATTTTAGATGCTGTCTATTTTGCAGAAGGAACAAAGAGGTTGGCACTTGCCTGTATAGCTAGCCTGGAAACGTTAACTGTGCAAAGGCATGCTACTGGCCCCAGGGGGCACGTTCCCTCCCACCTGCACTGACCAGCTCAGCTTCCCTGGTTTTGTAAAACATGGTGCAGTAGACAAGATGGGGAGCGCTTGGAATAACGTGGCCATTACTGCATGTGCAAATATGTCCGTGAGGGATTTAGGACACGTGACAGTTGAGTAGCGTGTGTTTTGTTCCCTAACTCTGGGCTGTCTTCCTGTGGAGGGTGTGTCCCATCCTCCCATCCCCACTGGCAGCTGCAAGGGAACACACACCCTCACTGGGGCCTTAGATGGAACCACGGCTTCTGCAGAATCTTGCCCCTGATGGACCCAAGCAAGCACTGCGTCAGGATGTGCCTACCTGGACGCCTTCCCCACTCAGAGTGAGAGCCGCTCCTCTGTCACCAGGCCGCGCATCCTTCTCCATCTGAACAATATCATTTCTTCAGCAGTTTGCACATCCTGGGCCGACATTTGCTTACCCAGTCAAACTGGCGGACTTGTTAGCATCATCAAATTGTATCTAAGCATCTGGATGCTCAGGATATGTGCAAGGTCAGACAGAAAATGTGTTAAATAGCTTTTTCAGCCTAAGGTTTTATGGTCTGAAATAGCTAACTCTTATATGAGCCAAGTACAGAGGAAAATAATGAAGACTTTTCCGAGAAGTTCGAAGCCACCATGTGGATCAACAGAAGGAAGTGTGGACAGGATTCCCCTTTGAAGGGGTTTTGCTCTCAGGTGCTGAGATTCGGAGGCTGCAGCATGGCTTATGGGATTATGGAATGATTTGACTTTACACAAGTTCAGGTGATAGCTTCTTAAGGCAAGCTTTCTCGGTTCCAAGCATGTAAAACTCAAGTTGGTTTAAACTGAAATGGAAAATTTGTTCTCAGGGTATAGGACTGACTCTGTGAATCCAGCTGCAGAATTATACCCAGGCCTGGCAGGTACTGGAACTAGGGACTGGGAAATTGCACAGACTCTCCACCTACCATCTCTGCGCCATGGATCCATTCTTCTCCCACTCTGCAAACCGGTTCCTGCATCTGCTTATCCACTTACGAGCAAGGGTTTCTGACCTCACCTTTTCCCACCACGTCCAGTATGTACGTTACAGACACACCTACTGGAGGACTGTGCATTTCAGCATTTCAATTAGTCTCTCCTTCCTCTCCAAATATGTCCATATTCCCAGAGAAGATTGTTTTTAACTAAAATGATGGTTTGTAATGGGAACCAGAGATATGGTTACCATGACATAGTCCGACACAAAAACCCATGAGTGATCAGTAGTTGGAAGGTTACAAAATAACAAGGGTAACCCTGGATACAGAAGAAAAGTTGTTCCATAATCTCAGGAGGCAGGCTAATATGGCCTCTCCCTGCAATCCTGTCTGTGGTCACTCCCGGGGTCCACTTGCCAGGGCTAAAGCCACCTGTGTCCCCACCGCCCCAGTCCCCCCATTCCTCCCATGTTCCCCACCTTGGTCTGCATAACTGCCCCGATCATAGCCTCCTCTGCCCCCCAAAAATCATCCCCATAGCTACCTACCACCCATATGGGAGCCTCCTGGTCCCCCTCCTGGACCATCAGGTTTAGGGGCCTTACACTGGTTGCATTGATTCCTCCGAGAGAAATTCGTATTCTCACGTGTAGCGATGTACCTTCACGGTGTGGTCACTATGCGAACTCAACTGCAGAACTGACATTGCAGTGGCCTTACCCTGTGCTTGGGTCTGGCTTCTGAGCAGCCAGTGAGATCCTTGGGACAGGGCTCACGGCTTACTCATTTTCACCCACCGCATTTCACACAGCAGCTGCCTCTCTGAAGGTGCGCATCAGCGCCTGCTAAGTGACGGAGCGAAGTCCAGTCCCACGGAGGGAGGCCTGACTCTCCTCCTGCTCCCACCAATGGAGGCTCTCCTTTCAGCAGCTCATTACTATCATTTACCATGACTGTGCAATTGCAGATTGTCACTCATTGTCTCAAGGAGAGTGAAAAATTCCCCTGGAGTGAATTTTAATTCAAGTTTGTTTTATTTTTATCAAGTCACATAAAAATACTTGGGTACCAGGGAAAGCAGGTTAGCATAGGAAGAGAGGTCGTGGAATTTACCTTGATTAAGAGTTGGAAAATCATTCATTTATTTTTGAAGTGTCTTCTTACTAGAGACAAAATTTAATTTTCCAAAATCTAGATAATCTCATGAGAGGTACCTAAATGTGGGGCAGTTGGTAAGTTCTCAGAAGAGGGGGTCATCTTTTACCTGTGGTTTTAGAATCGAATACGTGGAAGAGAAACAAAAGGATATGGCATGTCTTGGTGAAATCTGCATTTAAAACCAGGTATCTGCATTCACAACCAGTCTCTGCTGCTTTTGAGTAATTTTGAGCCATGTGTCTCTATTTTATTCCTCATTTGTAAAACGGGGATGGCGTACCTAAATTAAATGGTGGTTGTGTTGTTTAAAGAGATAGTAAATATGAAGTCATTGACAAGCTGCAGTAATTGGCTCATTTTCATTCATTTAAGTGAAAGGTTTCAGATACCCAGGTACAGACTGATTGATGTTTTGGGACAAAACCCGTGCCAGACTTGAACACGGAAATGTCCAGCGGTCCGTGAATCCCCTTTTCTAAGTAGGAGCCATCTACTCCCATCTGCAGGCTCTCTAGTGGTTTCTAAGAAACATATTCCCTTATTTGTTTACCCTTCAGTACGTTTTGAGTGTTGTCTCTGCTCTGTGTCATCAACTGGTCCCTCTGGTCAAATCCACCTGCTACTTTTCAAAATCCTGCTGTTTCCATAAAATGTCACGAAGTTGTATCGGCACTCCCCGTAGAATATGGCCCGTTTTCCTGCTGGCGAACCTGGGGAGAAGACACCGGGTGCATCGCACTCCCATTGGGTTTTTATGTGCTCTTCTTTGGTTGGCAGGTCCACGTACACTTTGGGCTGTTCGCCACAGTTCCCAACAGTCCTGCCTCCTTAGGGTTTCTAGCAACTGCCTTCACGGGTCCATATGAATTTATCACGCCCAGTTTCCTTTTTCCGTTTCCTGGATGTAAAGAGTGCGTGTCTTTTGAAAGCAGAGTTTTGATGGCTTCTTTGAGGCTGTATTCTTTCCCCCACAAGAGTGACCCTCCATTTTTATAATCAAAGGCAAGAAGGAAGCCAGATTCACTTTCCAGGCAGTCGTACGAATACACAAACGTTCCCTAGTATGAGGGATGCCGGTAATTGCTTTGGGAGGGAACATTCCCCTCTCAAAACTCAGAAGCCACCCCTGTGTTTTAGGCAGTTCCTCACAGCTGTCCCCCACAGAGGCTGGTATCTGCGTGCGTGGAAGAGTTTACACGGCCGTAACATTTGATGCTATATTAGACAACAGAGGGTAGTAGGCAAATGTGAGAGACTTTCATTTCCTTGAACCCCTGAGTGATTACAGCATTATGCTTCTGGTGAATGGCAGTGCTAATGGCTGTAAAAATATAATGATATACCTTGAGGGGTCATTAGGAAATGCAAGAATGCAAGTACATAATTTCGAGATTGATGTTATTGAGTTATTTTTAAATTCGCATGAAAATGTTGTATCAGGCTCTTGCATTTTCCGATCTCCTCTTTTCGTATCGCTGATTGATTTACCACCAAAATACAATGGTAGTAAGCACAGGCTACAAAGGGTCCTTTTAATACAGGTTTGTATAAGTGAACTCGTAAGGGGTTACCCCAAGTCTTGCTGCTTAGTTGTCTTTCTTGTTAATTTTTAAAATCTTTTATTTTTAGACTTACTGAGGCATAATTCACCAATGGAATTATTACCTATTTAAAATGTACATCACGGTGAATTGGATATATGTATATACATTGTGAAATGATTGTTTCACTTAGTGAATTAACCCGTCCATCTAAATACCTTCTTTAGCCAGAATTGCTATGAGGTGCTCTCTGGAGGTTTGTTTTCCTCTGGATATAGAAACTTGGACTGTCAACACTTTGGGTCATTTGGTAAATGAATTATTGTCTTCGAGTGCATACATGCAAAATAAGAGCGAGATAGCAAAACAAGAAGTGCCGTAAAAATAAATGATTTGACGTCCTCATCGGTGCTTCTCATCTTCACAGACAAACCACGGTGCCAGGAAGTAATCAGCAACCTTCTCGGGCACAGGACGACACTCCAACCCACGGGGCAGCCTGGCCAGGGCGACCCCCTAGATCCTCAGAGCAGGAACGTTCAGGCCAAACTGAACACACACTGTGCGCAAAGCTCAAATTTCACACCACAGTCCCAAGACCCGTTAACTTCTAAGTCTGTCTCCTCGAGAGAAGCACACCTTTCACTTGTAGCCCAAGAAAATGTATCAGTTTCATCTTAGCAACCTCCTAAATGCAAGCAATGTCCTCCAGTGACATTGCAGTGGGGCCCCCACACTAGCCCACCTTGAACATTGTCACAAAGTGTGTGGTGACACTTTGTGTTACCTCCTGTTCTGTGAGATCCTGGGCAAGGCGTGGTTATTTTCAAGCTGGTAATTAGCCAGAATTTATTTTTGGTTGCTACTTGTCTACGGCAGGCCAGGGTTGGCACACAGTGGCCAGAGGGTCAAAGCCAGCTCCAGTCTTTCTCTTGTAAATAAAGTTCCATTGGAAGGCGGACACGCCTGTTCACATAAGGATTTTCTCTGGCTGCTTTTGTGCTACAGTGGCAGAGTTGAATGTTTGCAACAGACCCTGTGATATAGAAAATACTTACTCCCTGGGTCTTTTTCATTTAATCCTCACCCAAGGATATGTTTGTTGATGAGAGAAAGAGACAGGAAGAGAGAAAGAAAGAGACAGACAGACAGACATCAACATAAGGGAGACACATCTGTGGTTGCCTCCTATACGCACCCCAACCAGGGATAGAACCAGTGACCTAGGTATGTGCCCTGACCAGGAATTCAACCCTCAACCTTTCGGCGTGCAGGACAGCACTCCAACCGACAGAGTCACCTGGCCGGAGGTACTCCCTAGATCTTTATGGATGCATTCGTCGACTCTTTTTTAAAAATTATTTTTGTATTATTTTTTTTAAATTTTCATTTACAGTTGACACACATTATTATATTAGTTTCAGGTGTACGCCTCAGTGATTAGACATCATGTAGCTTAATAAGCGGCCATCCCGATAGCTCTTGCACCCACCCGACACCGACCATAGGTATTAGACTGTTGCTATTACAGGCATGTGTGTCCACCCATGACATGCCAGGTCTCAGCACATACTTCCCAAAACAGAAAGATGTTTTAAAAGCAGCTGATTGAGCCCTGGCTGGTGTGGCTCAGTGGATTGAGCACTGGCTGGTGAACCTAAGGGTCATCAGTTTGATTACTAGTCAGGGCACATGCCTGGGTTGCAGGCCGGGTCCACGGTAGGGGGCGTGTGAGAGGCAACCACACACCGATATTACCCTCCCTCTCCTTTTCCCGCCAGTCCCCTCTGTCTAAAAATAAGTAAATAAAAAAAATCTTTAAAAAAATTTAAATATATAGGTCATTGATTCTGACTTCATGCCCTATCAGTGGCCTGCTCCTGTTCTTTGAGTACTCCTTTAAAATAGCTTTCCAAGCACTTAGCAGTGTTTATATTTTATTTCCGAGTTAAGGAAGCAGAGGCTATTTCGAAAGAGAATGCTTACACCTATATTTGCTTGACAAATCAGGAGCAAATGTGTTACAAAAGTTGTGTGAAAATTCTTATGTAAATCCTGGAAATTAACAATAGACTTGAAAAATATGTTTAGGACAGTTAAACACTTAGAAAGACAAAAGTGGCCTGAGGCTTTTCAAACATTTATCTCTTTTTTTTTTTCACCTTCAAATGCATCTGTGTAAATACATCGCCATTTCTAACACCGCTTCGGTGGGTGCCCTTTAAGGCAGGCTCTCTGCCAGCCCCTAGAAATCGACCGCTGGCAAGAGACAAGGTTCCTGCCTTCAAGGAGCATCTCACCTGCGGAGCCGAATGCTCTTTTCTCTCCTTATTCCTCCTTTCTGAAGTTTGCACCTCGGTTCTCGTTTCAGCATTGAAGTAAATCTTCAATGAGTGCTATCTGCCTTCTCATAGCAGTAACATAATAGATAGAAAACATTGAGTGCATCCTCACCTACACGCTGAAGAAAATTCGTAACTGAAGTGGTGTGGGTTGCGTTGTAAACCTTTTTTGGGTGAGGGCATGGGGCACATATGGTTGGCATCACCCGGTTAGCATTCCACTGAGGAGGTCTCCAGCGGACCCCCAGTTCATGCTCCCTCTCCCTCTCTGAACATGCATCTTTTACATCCTCCCCACTCATGCCCCGATTTCTGTGGTCCCTGCACTTAGCTACTCTCTTAAGACTTTTCTACAACTTTCTCTTTTGTGCAGAGTAATTTAACCCATCCTGGTTCCTCAAATACTGTATTTTCACATCCAACCTTTAGTTCTTGTAAACAACAGAACTTTCAGTTACCAGCACCCACTTTTCTGGACAGATAGTGAGTTAATTATAAACAACTACTCCTGTCCACAGCATTTTCTCCTTCTCACACGTGTTATTTCTATGATGCACTTAGTATTTTCTATTTAGAACACAGAGCAAAACGCATCCGACTTGTGAAAGGATGGGAGACGTTAGAGCACCTGCGCTTCGGGTTCCAGCATTAGTGGAGCGGTGTCCTGCAGCAAAGGTGGAATACTGGGTGGCGGTATTAGTCTCCGTGTGTCCAGCCTAAGTAGAAAGTGCTTCAACACTCACCCTTTGGAGTTCAGACATGTAGCACCCTGGCAGATGTTATCTGGAATAGCAGCACTTAACCCAAACTTTGGGGATCTCTAAAGTAACAGGTACAGCGATTTTTAATGACTAGATGCTATTCATGATGACTGACGGCAGTGATGAGGTTGGTGGCGGTGCCCGAGGCTGTCACGGTTCGAGCTTTATCTGTCAGTAGGAGATGCCCTTAACCCATTTGGACTTTCTCACCTTCGCCCGTCAAGATAGGCATCTTCTCCTCCTCTTCCAGATGTGGCGACTGAGGTCTGTCCCTCTCAACCTTCGTGGGCGTCTCAAAACCTCTCCCCTCTTTGATTCCAGTGCCCATAATGCACAAGAGGCTCTTGCATACATTCGTCTGCAGACTGGAAGTTTTCCTCTGCTGACTCTGGCAGGAGTGTGATGTGGTCAGTGACACTCCTGAGGCAGCCGCATCGGGCTGGCGGGCCCGGTTCTCAGAAAATTACCAACTCAGTGACCAGGGGACACAACCAGGCATTGCGAGTTACTATTTGTGTAATGAACGCAGGCCTCGGAGTTGTACATCTCTCAGTCCTGATGTCAGTGTGAACACTTGTTCAGTGTGCAGAGTTCGCTGGTCACTTAGCCCCCGGGGTCTCTGTCACCCCATCTCTGACGCACGCACGGATGCCTGTGTTGCAGGTGTCAGCAGGTGGCGGTAGCTTACACAGGGGCCTCACTGGACGCATGCCGCACTTCAGGCATACCTGGGGGCTGGACTTGACGGGGACATCGACTTTGATGTTTTGCCTCGTAACCCATGGTCCAACACCCTCTGCTCCCTCTGATGACCCGGTGCACTTTCTGCGTCTGGTACGAGAAGGCCACACTACAGGATGGGAAGAAGCTGTGCTGTTCTTTCCTTCGTTACGCAGGTTCTGGGGCCGCAGGCTCATGTGTCTGCTCTGCTGCCCCGGGGAACCCTGCATGGCGGGCAGGGCCTCTCTTTCCAGTTATGGGGACTTAGCCAGCGCCCGAGGTACAGCCGTCAACTGGGCTCCTGGTCTCAGGAGGCACGAAGGACAGTGGGAGGTGAGCAGAGGGGCCCGCGCATGGGGAAGGTGGAGCTGAGGAGCAGAGGCTGCAGTAAACTCCACCATGGCATACGGAAATTTTAGCAGGAGGTGTAAGTAACCCTGCCGGCTTCCTTGAATGTTAAACAGTTTAGACTGGAAAGGGCGAAAAAGGCAGGGCAGTAGACTAAATAGCGAGCTGAGGCGGACTTTGGACTTTTCATCGCTGTGCAAATGAGAATATACACACACACGCAAGCCTGCACTCTGATGGCAAACGTCTAGACTTGGGGGGTGCACCCTGCCCCTTCCTGGCTTTTGTTCATCGGGACTGCTAGCGCGTAGACAGGTCCTCACAGTTCACAATTCATAAATCCACGGGCAGCACATCCTGGTTCTACTCGCATCATTTCCTGTGCGAGTGCATTCAGGGACCCGCCCCGCCCCCAACCACCAGATTCTAAAAGGCTCTGAAGCCAGAGAGCAAAACACAGTTGCGAATTTGCTTATTCCTTCTGCTCAGGACACGAACCAGAGTAGGCTTTTGATCCCCAGACATATCACTGTAACAGCACAGGGAACCGAAAAGCAAACCGTCTTTGACCTTTTACTTACTACTGCATGAAGTTACCAGGGCACCTCCTTCCACTTCTGTAGATTTTAAACTAGATTTTCCTTGTTCTACCCAGAGGCCACAGGGATAGTCTGTCTGTAGATATTTTGGAGTGTATCTTGTTCAGACTTGTTCTTAAACATTTCTAAGAGAAGACGCTGGAAGTCGTCAAGTACGTGCTCCGGTTTTCATCCTGAGTTCATCTCAGCCTCACTCCAGGGTGGGGGGAGGGCAAAGGAGTGACAGCTCCCCCTCCCCCTCCTCAGCTTCTCTCTCTTTTCTGTGTGGGGTTCTGTAGCACGTTTTAACTGGTGCTTAAAGATTTGAAAGTAAACCACTTTTATACAAGAGTTCTAATACACGGGACCGGAATCTGTGAACACGCTGTTTGTAGGTGGACTCAGCGTTTCTGGTTTTGGTCACGGGCAGCATTAGCAGAGGAGTGGTGGGCTGAGGGGCCATGAATTACCCACTACATCTTTTTCCACACGGAAACATGACACCTGCAATACTGAAGAGACCAGTAGGCAATCCAATCAACATGTTGTCAGAAGGAAGAAAGATATTCTACAGGAGCTTTCTGATTGATCTTTTCAAAAATATATGTGCCAACTATAAACATGCTCACATAATGATACTCTTTATTGGATTTCTAAAATATGTGACATCAGCTCAAATTAGGAAACTAGAACATTTGATTCAGGTGATTGACTTTCTCCACCGCCTTCTAGACAAACTTTTTCAGTGATTTCTCATCGTTCGAAAGGGGGAAGAGAGGTGGTCACATCAGTCTGTATCCAGAATGGACAGAATCCCAATCCGTGTGGGTGTCTGGAAGTGGCTGGCGTTCCTGGTACCAAGCCTCCCAAAGGCTACAGCCAGTTGATATGATAGGTGTATTCAAGCACCGTGAAACAATGCCGGGGGTGGGAATCGAAGATCAGTGATGAGAGCGAGGCAAGTTGCGACAACCAGCTGGCAGCAGTGTCAGTGGCAATGGAAACAGCTGCCCTCTGCATCGTTCATGCACACCCACGGACCGGTCCACTCGCACACACAACAACACCCATCTCAAATGGGCTGTCAGTGATTAACAAGTCAACCCCCTTAAGTAGTGAGATAATCTGAAAAGTTAATAGTGAACAGTGTTACAGCTCACAGGATTAGTTAATTAGACAAAGGCTTGCAGGCAAGATCTCTGTAACTGTTCTGCGAAAGTGATGGAACCCACTCAGGCAACTGATGAAGAAAGCAGTGGGAACCCTGTTCGGGAGAGGAAATGTGGATGTAACAGAATAAAGCCTCCGCCTAGCAGTAACGAGCGAGCAGAGGCTTTGCCAGGCAGTTGCCACTTGTTAGGGCTGCACAAGACCCAGGCTTGGGGGAAAGAGTTATAATTTTGGTTGTCATCTTCCCTACGGCTTCAAGGCAATTTTAATTACTTTGTAAAATCAGTCTCTAAACTAGCGTTTCCCCACATGAATTGTTGACCTTCACTTTCAAGGACGACGGACGATGCAGAGTGCTTTGTCCATAGTAGGTAAGACACGCATTTTATTAAATAAATTAGGAATCTTTAACCATATTAGGGTTAAGACCAATATTTTATTATTTTAGAATTGTCTTAAGAAAAACGTGTTGGCAGGTGCTGCCTCTTATATTGTAACTGGCCTTCTGTGATCTTTTCCAGGGGCCAGAAGCGTATTTTTTTTTCTTTACACCAGAAGTCACAAATATAATGACCTATATTAGCCAAGCAAGGGGTTCGCATAAGTGGAGCAGACTGGCTATAGAATCAAAAGGAGGAGTAAAATAATAATAGTAGTAATGATAGTAGTAGTAGTAGTAGTAGTAGTAGTAGTAGTAGTAGTAGAGCACTTGTGCCCAGCTAAAATTTCAAGTGACCTCCCAGGTCAGACTTTTGTCCTACAGCACCCTTGGGTCAACTTCTACCAAGGACAGTGTCTTGCAGACAACATCTGTTGTAGACAACATCACAACCAGGGTTTGACATCAGTGTGGCCGAGATGCGGGAAATTTCCATCACCCCAGGGTTCCTGGTGTTGTCCACTTACAGCCACGCTCCCCGCCCTCGCGCCCTCGCGCCCCAGCAGCCGGTAACCCGTTGTCAGGTCTGTACTTCCCTCATCTCATGGGTGTTGTATAGAAGGGGCACAGAGCATGGAGCCCCCAGGGCTGGCTTTTCACTGAGCATTCTTCTCCGGGATCCATCCCGACTGCTCTGGGCATCAGCGGTCCATCCCTTTTTCCTGCAGAGCAGTATTTCAGGTCCTGGGTGTACCGGAGCGCTGTTTGACCGGCCTCCCATTGAAAGACGTCTGGGTTCTTTCCAGTCTGGGGCTGCTACCAATAAACAATCTGCTACAAATATTTGTGAGCAGATTTTTTGTTTTTATTTCTCTGGGATACATGCCTGGGAGGACAATTACTGAATTGTAAGGCAGTTGCACTTTTAGCTCTTTTTTTAAAAAAAATCTGCTAAACAGTTTTCCAGAGTGGCTGCGCCATCTTGTATCTGGGCCAGCAGTGTGTGAGTGATCAACTTTTGCTCCGTTGTTGCCGATACTTCGTGTTGTTTCCATTATTAATTATTATTATCGTTATTATTTCAGCCATTCTGACAAGCCCATCGTAATATCTCCTTGTGGTTTTAATTCGCATTATGTAATGGCTGACGATGTTGAATATCTTTTTATGTGTTAGAACACGTTTGGGTGTCCTATTTGGTGACATGTCACTTCATGTCTTTTGCCTGTTTCTGAATTGCATTGTGTGCATTTCTACAGTTGTGAAAATATTCCTTTATTTTTAATATTTGCCCTTTCCCCAATATGTGGTTTCCAAATAGGGTCTCTCAGTCTGTAGATTGGCTTTTTATCCCCATAACAGGATCATTTGCAGAGCAGTTTCGCACACCTTTTCATGTTCTATTATCACTTCCCTTCACTTCAATGTATATTTCGACTTTGCTTAGACCTACTTCTTCGACCAATGAATTATTTAGAAAAGTATTGTTCAGTTTTCAGGTGTTTGAGATCGTCTTCTGTTTCTGCTATTGATTCAAGTTTGATTCCGTTGCGGTACAAGAACACGCTCTGTGTGGTTTCAGTTCTTTTAAAATCGTCCATGTCGGTTTCACGTTCCAGACTGTGGTGCGTCTGATGTACTCTCCCAGGCCAGCCTGCCGCGGTCGGGAGGACAGTCCATAAACATTGAGGAGACCCTGTTGGTTGATGCCGTTTGGGGGCTCTTCTGTATCCTTGATTTTCCATCTAGTTGTTTATTAATGTTCGGGACTTTAATTTTGAAACTTCCAAATATTGAAGATAATTATGAATTTGTTTATTTTTCATCTCAAAATATTATTTTTTCACATAGGTAGCCGCTCTGATTTTTATAGTGCATGCATGTTTAAAATTGCTACTTCTTCTTGGAGGATGGATCTTTTCATTATCACATAATGCCCCTTTGTTTGTGCTGGTTTTCTTTGCCTTGAAATCCACTTTGGCTAGGGTCAATATAGTCACTCTTGCTTTCATTGATTAATGTTTGATTATATACCTTTTTCATCAGTTTTACTCCCAACATGCCGACCTTGTTATATTTAAAGTGACTTCCGCATTACCAGATGGAGCGGGATCATATCTTTAAATCAACTCCACGAATCTCTTTTTAACTCATCTATGACTTACATCACTTACATTGAGTGTCATTATTGCTATTTTAGGACTTAAGTCTGACATCTACTTTTTGTTTTCTGTTTGTTTTCTTGTTCTTTCTGTTTTCCATCTCTCTGTTTTCATCTTTCTACTTCCCTGTCACTTAGTGAACATTTTCTGAACTCCATTTCGATTTCTCCTGTGGTGGTTTTAAGTACATCTCTTTGGATAGCCTTTAATGCATCTTATCATGGTTTACTGGTTTCATCATTCAACCGGTTCAAAGACATGTAGAAACTTCCTCCTCTATGTCCTTTTACCTTTAAGAAATAGTACAATTTCTTAAGTATGCCCTCTACCTACATTTAAAACCTCATTGGATGGTGTTATAACTTTTACTTCAACTATCAAAAATAATTTGGAAAATGTAAAGGAGAAAGTCTCTTGTACTAACTTATTTTTTTTTGCTTGCCATATTGTTTTCCCTTCCTGATATTCCAAAATTTTTGCTTTTAATGTTTCCTTTCTGTTTCAGACAGCTGCTTTTTGAACCATTCTTTTAGACAGTTAATTTTCGAACTACTCTTCCTTCATCCAAGAATTTCTTGTTTTTGTCCTTTATTCTAGAAGGACATTTTTGCTGAATATAGGATTCTGGGTGGAAAGATCTTTTCTTCCAGCAATTGAAAAGTATTTTGCCATTTCTTTCTGGTGTCCATGGTTCTGATGAAGTATCTATCTTCCTAGCGCATCGCCTTCCCCTATAAATAAAGTGTCAGATCTCTCCCTGCTTTCATGGTTTCCTTTAAGTTTTCAGAGGTTTGACTCTGGGATGTCTTGATACGGATGTATGCAGTTTGCTTAGCTTCTTGCATGTGTTGTTTTATGTCTTTTGCAAATTTAGATGCATTTGGCTGGTGGTTTAGCACTTTCTCAGCCCCCCTCTCTTTCTACTTTCCTTCTGGGACTCTGATGATATAAACATGAGGTCTTTCGTTATCATTCTACAGGTCCCAAAGGCTCTCTTCATTTTTTCTTGTTCGTCTGTTTCTTAATGTAGTATATAGATTGGGCGTTTTCCCTTGTTCAGTTTGGCAAGTTCCCTCATTCTTTCTTCTATCCCTCCATTCTGTTCTTGAACCCATCTATTAAGTTTCTTAATTTTTATTTTTGGTTATTTTGTTTTTTAGTTCTAAAATGTCCATTGGAATCTTCTTTCTATTTTCTATTTGTTTGCTGCAAGTTTCCTTTTTTGATGAGATTTTTCTGTTGTTTCATTTGTTTTAATTTCATCCATAAATGCTCATTGAAGTATTTTTGTAGCTGCTTTTAAATCTGTTTCAAATAATTCTAACATCTTTGTCATCTTAGCACTAGCATCTATTAATCGTATCTTTTTATTCAGTTTGTGATCTTTCTAGTTGTTGGTATGCCAGGTGATTTTTTTTATTGAAAACTAAACATTCGGGTATTATGAGATTCTGAATCTTATTTAAATTTTCTATTCTGGCTGGTTTCTCCTGACACTGCTCTTTCAGGATAAGAGACATCCCATTCCGTCATTGCTGGGTTAGGAAGGAAGTCCAGGTTCCCTACTCAGTCTTTGTCAACACCTCAGTACAGGGTGCTCTTTGTTAGAAGCTGGGAGGGGTGGATATGGGAGTTCTGTCTTCCTACTGGGCCTCCATGGATGCCTCCCCGGGTGGAAGAGAGAGGAGCACCTTCATATTCCTCCCCATGTGGCATCTACCTACACCAACAACCGCTCACAGGGAGCAAAAGGACTCATTACCGCGGAGAGAGAGTGGAAGTCTTGACTCTCTCTCTACTGGGTCTCCTCCTCCAGTGACACTCCCACAGAGAAGGACAGGGGTACCTTGTCACTACCCAGCGGGGTGGAGGCCAGGCTTCCTGTGAGGGAGGAGATGAAAGTCCTGGATCCCTTCTTAGCCTTCTCTGAAATCCCTGTAGTGGAGGTGGGGGTGCCTTACTGCTTCCTCAGCACCATTAAAATTTAGGCTCCCCACCTGGCTTTTACTGTTGAAGACGGAAGTGGGGCTACAGTTTTTTCCATGTTGCCTGGCTAGAGTCATGCGGTTGCTATCTAAATTTTTCTCTCTTGTTAGGCTGCTCCTTACATAGTGTTTTGAGTGGAGGGAGCTAGCTTTTATTGGAGCTTTCGTTGCCTGTGTCCATGGTGTTTCTCAGTGGGCAGTGTCATGGAGGGATGACTCTGGGAGATCTGGTGGCCGAAAGAAATCCCAGACACTCGCCGCAGTATCGTTCCTTGGGGCTGAGGACCCAAGTTTCTCTGCCTCTTCTTTCCACCTTTCAGACTCTCCTTGTGTTGGTTTTACATGTAGTGCCCAGGGTTTTCAGCTGAACTTGTTGGGAGGAATAAGTAAAAGTATATTCATTCCATTTTTCTGCGAGCAGAAGTTTCTGCTCAGCCCAATTTTTAATGATCAGCTATAGAACCAGATTTTAATATTTCCTGGTTTGTCTTTTTTTGTAATGTTGTTAACATCGAAAAGTTTCAACAATAGGCAAGCTAAATACAAAAGATCTGTAGGCTAGCAGTCTGTGTATTCTGCTCAGTTTTCTGGGAAATTAGCTTTTCCTGATTAAGATTTGTCATTTTTACCTCATTACATATGCATTTCTATTGTTTGTCTGGTGGTGACATCGCTGACAAACTTAACTATGGAGGGCACAGCCGGGAAAGAGGAATCAAGCAGGAAAAGGTCACCGGGCAGCCAAATTGACACCACAATGTCCAAACACAGAAGTTATCCCACTTTATAACTAGGTAACAGGCCTTCAGGCCTTCTCAATAAGCCTGTAAATCAGAGCATGACTTAAAAAATAAAATAAAATCACATACCCACATATAGAAAATCAGCCCACTTTCCAAAGCATGATACAGATGAGAAGAGAAAGGATATCATGAGTCAGGAACAGCAAAAACATTAAAAAGTAAAATCTTACTGTGAAACAGGAGAGAGGAAAATTATAGAGTCCCCTCAAAACGACCAATTATCCCCCCAAATCACTTGTGGCTCTTACAGTTGCCACACAGCCTTATACAGTCTCAGCAGGTGCCGAAGGCCTTCCTTTATTGGTCTGTAGTTCAAGTATTGAGGTTTATAATTAGAACGCTGAGTTTCAGGGATTTATTTTACCATCTTCCCCCTATATCTAATGCAGCTCTGTAACCTACTTAGCTAAGAGAAAAAACAATTTAATCTTTCAGAGAAGAGAACAAAAAACGACTTCCCATAGGCCACTACCATGCGCTAGCATATGGGGAGCTTTATCCCAGTACGTTTTACTTGTTACGAAAACTCTGTGAAGCAGATGCTCTGGTTTTCTGTTTTCACTGATCAGGGACACTGAGTCGGAAAGGACAGGAGTAATCATACAAGGGCTCTAGCTGGTCGGTGGCCGTGCTGACTGGCATCCAGCCAGGACTTCTGTGGTCACTCTTGGCCAGCCTAAGACATGGATTCCAAAATGTGGAGGTCCCATGTTGGAAGTTTAGGGAGATGGTTTCAGCCACTCAGAAACGCCATTACTGTCCAGACACTTGAATTGGCTCCGCTCAGAAGAGACTGCCATGCCAGCATTCACTGTTTGTGTCCCCTAAGCAGGTCCTGGGATCTTGACTGGTGGGGACCCTCAAAGATACTTCAAACTCCCTGAGTCAGGAACTGTAGCTTCAAGGACATGATGGGCTTTTTTACATAAGCGAGTGTGGCAGTGGCACGACTGTGCTTGGTGATGTTTTCATTGCCAAACAAAATCATCCGTGATTACAGGCAGTATTTGACCAAGTGTACAACAGTGTAAATGAGGAAGGTTCCTGAGATCAAGAGGGACCTCTCGGTATGAGAAGACAGTCTTGGGACAGATGCCAAACACGTTGTGTGCACGCAGGTTAGTCCTTTGCTATACAAGGGTGTCCCACTGTCGTATGGTAAATAACCAGAGGAGAGCAGAGGGGTTCAAAACCACAGATCTGCTCCCCAAGCAGGTCCTGACACATCAAGGAGTCACAGAGCCACAGTAGCCTAGAGAAAAAGCAGCACCCTGACTCTGGGTTGTATTTTCCATTTTAATTAAAACCCTTATTTGCCCATTCTGTCCAGTCCCTGGTCCTGTAGTCCGTGCTATTTTGCATGGCCTGTGAAATCAATACGAGCCTATCGCTTGGAACTTGGAGGCATCTAAGCATTTCTGTCATGTTTGCTCGGCAGATGTTGGGCGCACACGGCCAGGCGCAGGGTGTCAGGCGACAGACTCTGGGGTCCCCGGTTGCCTGTTGACGGGTCAGAGAGGCCCCCTTCTATCAGCTTTCCTGTTTAGCTGGCGCACTTCCCCGTTTGTCTCTTCTGCAGCGGATATCCGGCACTGAGCAGGACAGGCTGGCGGGGAGGTTGATGTACCAGTTAGAGCTCTTGTCAGCGAGCTCTCCAGGTGGTAGATGAGGAAGAAGTGGCCAGGTGTGTCCAAGACACAGATCTGCGAAGGAGAGAAAGCTGACTAGGAGTTTGCTGAAGGCTCATCAAAGAAATTGGGGGAAGACTGTTTGCATGTCAAGAATGCCTTATGTTATCCTCCTCCAGAACCAGCCAGGCAATTTGATGTTAGCCAAATTGACTTGGTATCAATGCAAAGCGTCCACAGCATAAATTTATGCCTCATATACTTTTATTTTTATTTATCTTTTATATTTGTTTCTCCAACTCTTCTACAGCAGAAAGAGAATGTAATTAAAGAAGGATAAAATCAGTTTTGCTTTCAACTGCTTCATACTAAGATCTTGCATTAGAGTGACAGACTTTATCATGTCATCTGTGCGCATATAGAAAAATCAAAAGATGACTTATTTTGCTATTACTTTTCCCCCTAAATCTGTTAAATTAAACAGCAAGAAAATTAATTTACTGTATCGAGTTCTTCTATTTAGGCTGATTGTTTAAGTATACATTAAGCGCTTGAAAAAGAGATTATGTGGCACTGACCAAATTTGCCTTTTTATGTTGTTATCGGAGTCAGAACGTGAGTCAGAACTGAAGGCAGCATTTTCTTATAATCACAGTGTTGGTTGCTTCCTCTGATGTCTTTAGGTGGCAACGTGACACGTGCCAACACTGAGGCCTGTCTTCTCTGAAAGCATCAGCGCTCTGCCTGATCCGGAATAATGGATGTGAAGGACCGGCGA
The DNA here is from genome assembly GCA_028533065.1 of Trachops cirrhosus. NCBI lineage: Eukaryota > Metazoa > Chordata > Mammalia > Chiroptera > Phyllostomidae > Trachops > Trachops cirrhosus. Next base: position 7,789,668 of record CM052546.1, on the reverse strand, counting down.
CACCGCTCTCTGACCCGGGGGCGGTGTGGCAAAGAATGCCGCTACACCAGCTCCTCCCTGGACAGCGAAGACTGCCGTGTGCCCACGCAGAAGTCCTACAGCTCCAGCGAGACTCTGAAGGCCTATGACCACGACAGCAGGATGCACTACGGAAACCGGGTCACAGACCTCGTCCACCGGGAGTCAGACGAGTTTCCAAGACAAGGTATGTGGAGCTGGCTCGCTGTCCTACGTTCTTGACCTGCGCTGTGGCGTGTTGTTGATGACGGAGGTTGGTGAGAGTGGGAGCGAAGTGTGGCGCTGTCGGGGGTCCTATCAGAGTTTAGTTGAAGAGAACAGTCCCTTTTATCCACCCGTATCCAACTCCTGCGGGTATCCCAGAAGCGCTTCTTTGGTCCTGGACGCTGCATTCTTTGAGGATTTGATGGTCGGTTTTGGAGACACACCCTGGTGGTTTTTGACAGATGTAATATAACAGCAGACCCTGGGCTCCACAGGGGGTCGGTTTCTCTTGAATCTTAGTATTTTGATTTCACTGGGGAAGAAAATATTTCTCTTCCAAGTCCTAACAGCTGACCTTCTCTTCGTGTTCAATATCCGTAAGGCATTTGTTATCACCTGTCAAGGGTCGCCCTTGTATGGACATGTAGGAAGGCAGTGTAGCTAAGTTGATTCCCTAGCTCGACATCTAGAGTTTTGTGTTCCAGCCTTGCTGTGTGTGTGGTTTACATTAACGGCTCAGCAAAGTTACAGGTGAAGGCACAGAAATACAGTCAATGCGCTGGGAAGGGTCACTCTGCCAGTGCCAAGGGTCAAGGCCCTGCCTGCCCTGTTATTGCATTACTGACGCTCTGTTTCTTGTTCCAGCAAACGTTGCAACTGATTTCATTCCTCATGAGATACCTTAGACTGTGTCCTAGTCTGTTTGGAATGCTATAAAAAAATACCGTATACTGGTGGCTTGTATACAACAGAAAGTTATTTTGCACATTCCTGGAGGTTGGGACGTCCACAATGAAGGTGTGGGCCGATCTGGTGTCTGATGAAGGCTCTCTTTCTGGTTCATGGACATTTGTCTATTCCTGGGTCCTCACATAGTTGAAAAGGGGAGGGAGTTCTCTGGGGCCTCTTTCATTAAGTCGCTGAACCCATTCATGAGGGCCCCACCCTTATGACCTCATTACCTCCCAAAGGCCCTGCTTTTGAACACTGAAGGGATCAGGTTTTAATCTAAAAATGTGAAGGGTCACAAACTTTCAGTCTATAGCAGCTTGGAATTCCATTCCTGGTTTCTTAGCTTACTTAAATTATTTTTCTTTATTTCTTAGAAAACACACATAGATATTTATTCCAGCAGTTTTTTCTAAAAAAAATGTATTTTCATGTGCTCCCAGTTTAGCCTAGCTCCATCTTTTATATTTAGCAAAATATTCCAAAAAATCAGCTAAGAAAGAGATAAAATTTTGTTTCCATTGCAATGATAGACCCTTGCAAGATACAGTTTTTATTTAATCTTCGCTCTTATTTTCGGAGTTATTTGCACGTGAATGAGACACAGTTCAAACAGGGGGAGGGTTGCTTGAAAATGTCTTTGATCTGTGAGTGACGCCAACACGTGTTTTACTTCACGTTCTCACCCGATGCCGAAGTGCATGTAGTGGGAATTGGCAAGAAATATACGAAGAATTACAGCTTAATTAATTAAGGGAGTACTCTAATTTCCAATGTGAAAAAGTATGACACCTTTCTCTTATTTCCAAGAGCATCACTAGCACAAGACTCAGATATTCTGAAAGGTGAGGCACATTCACCACGGTTGACAGCCTTTCATTTCCTGCTGTAGTTCTGGTTTCACTGAGGGTGTTGCTGCATACATTTTGTTTCTCGTGGTCGGTGCTGAGATGCAGACTCTTATTCCTAAGTCTCATTAAAGGTGCATGCTGGCTTCTGCCTCATTGTGCACTGAACTGTAGACCCCAGATTATTGTCAAATTGTGAATGGGCCTGTCACCTTTTCCCTAATTTAATATGTGCATAAAGTGAAACCAAGTGCTTGGATTTTTATTTTCAAATATACCTTTATTTCTCCAGTTTAATCTTCTTCCTCTCCATCGATAATAATGGAAGTTGCTTGGCCATATCACACTCGGAGCTTTGCAATTAACAATTCACACATGCCGTGTGTTGTTATCAAGCCCATATTTGTTTGTGTAATGTGTTTGCATGAATTAAAAACTGTGCAGGCCAGAAGTAAAAATGAAAAGGCATTGGAAAGTATTTGCATATGCAAGTGCAACTCCTTCTGAAGACATCTATGAATTTATGCATGGAAATGTAGTCAGAGTCTGAGTGGATCTACTTTGATGGGTTCTAAAATTGAACTCTGCAGGAAGTAAATAAGCACGTATTTAAGGAGAGGGGGAACAGGAGATACACTCTGGCAAGCAACACATTCACCATGAAACTTAGCCACTACAGAGAGGGTTAAAATAAATTTTATGCTCAGTAATAACAATAATTTTTTAAAATGTCATGCATTTCCCCTTTTGTTTTCTTATTCATGAAATCAAAGAGCAGGATCATCTCAGTACTTATTAGCCTAGAGGTACATTAGCAAGGATCACAGTGTGATCGTCTCCTGTGGTATTCTTATTTAAAACCCAAGACACTTATTATAAAACAAACATGCTTCTCACATACAAGCAAGTTTGGCAAACACAGTTGGATGGCTCTCCAGATGCTCAGAGTGGAAAAGAATCACCAGCCGATAAAGTGATATGGGGCCAGGGTCAGACCTTGTCCAGTTTTCCCAGCTGGCCAGCTGCAAGTTAGCAGATATGGGAGGCTGCCAGGTCCCAGCAGGAGAGATGAGAAGCTTCTAGAAGCTCCTGTCAAATTAGGCCGCCTTTGCTTGCTTTCCACACAGAATCCTCCTCTGCTGCCTTCCATCGTTGGCCTCTTAAGCAGAGACAATGCAAATTACCTGTCTGACCTCTATTATGCAGGATCCTCCTGGTGTGAAGGGATAAAACTGCTGACCTTAGTCTGTGGCCATTGGAGTAATTAGTAATTAGTTAATGACTAATCCTGCAATAAATGGCATGCTAGTGGTCGGAGTGTTAATGCACCTGACAAAAGTGACCAGCAGTCTGAGTTGTGATCAGACCCAGACCCAACCCAACCTGTGAAATAAATAGATGCCACTTTGAAGCATGTAGGTCGGCTACGTTCCCAGGCAAGTTGTATACGCTTGTTCTTTTGGACTCTGAAGTTAGGGTGTAGAGCAGTGGGATATACAAGACATGTGGCTGTGTCTTAGGAGCCTAAAGTTAGCCTTGAACTCTATTTTTGCATACTTGGGTGCATTATGTGCATCACTAGGATTAGTACACAGCGTTCAGATGTATTGAACAACAGTAACGACAACAAAAGAATAATGGCTAATACTGGGATACACTCTCTGCGTGTCAGGTGCTGGTCTAAGCATTTTGCTTGTATTAACTCCATCAGCGTTCACAACAGTGCTGTGAGATGGGTACTATTATTACTTCCATTTTTATGTATTAGGAGACTGAGGCATGGAGAGATTAAATAAGTCTTCCAAGGTCACAAAGTTAGGAAGAGGTGGAGACAGGTCTCAAATCAGAGAGTTGGGTTCAAGGGCCATGTTTTAAACAGTGTTTCCTCACCTCCCCTATGCACACATAAAGAAACGAAAAGTAGGCATTAAAGCCTCAGTCACAGGCTCGGGAGGGTCTGTGTAGTTCGATTTATAAACTTATTAAGGATCAACCCCTTTAAACCTTTCTTACTAACGTAGGAACTGGAGTCAGTAGTATTGATTGAACAGACGATGAGGACCATCACCAGCCGCACTGATCTATATTCCCGTTCTCACCCTGTTTCCCCCATTCCCGTAACCACCTAGACCCCCCGGAAGCATTTCTAGCTGCACTGCCTCTGCGCTGACCCCACTGCAGGAGAAAGCTCCTGCTGCCCGGAGACGTGCGTGGCTGTCAGCGCAGACCCTCTGCCCTCCCCGCCAGCCGTCGCCTTTTCGCACAACCTCTCAACCTGGAACACTAACCAAGAAAGGTGTTGCTATCTAAATGATATTGCTCAGGTAAGCAGAACTGACTGGTTTCTCTGCCAGCCAAAGCCCAGTGGGCCAGAGAGTTCAGCCAGGCTTCTCATTCCTCAAAAAGCCCTTCTTCCCAGTTAGTAGTGCAAGTCTCTTGAGAGGGGGGCCAAGATTGAATTCTTTCTCCGCACCTCAGGCTGGCTGTTTGGGTCAAGGTTGAAGAAAGAACTGGGGGAAGATTGGATTTTTTGAACACACACCTCCATCAGTTCTCTCAATCGGTTCTTGCACAGAAATAATTCTCGGCAGCCCTTTCCTGTGCTTTTGAAATACATAAACACATATATACACGTGTACATATTAGGCTCGGTTTGATTTTGGTATCTCATGAGCTGTTTCTCATTCCCATGATCTTTAAAAGAATTTGAGCAATATTTTTTGCTCTGTGTAATTTGTCAAAGCATAAATTTAACCTTATGTAAATGAGCTGAAAACTGATGAACAACTAGCTAGCTACAATATTACCTGTATTGATTCAATTAATGTACATAATAATTGTTGACATACTTTGAAAACTTGTGAGCATTTCTGTCTATTGCCATTGTTGTCAAATAGTTATTTGTTTTTACGGCACCCAAAGCAACAGTTGGAAAGACTTTATTTTGAAAAATGCCCATCCTTTAATGAACCTACAAAGGACAACTTTTAGAGTCGAGTGAAGTTCAAGAGTTTGCGTGGTCAGTACTTGGAAGGCTGAAAAGTATCTTGAGAAGATTGCTTTGGAATTATTCTCCTCTTCTAAGCAGGACTTTTGTTCATAACTCAACTGAGAATACCTGGTGTTTCTTAGTCTTTGGCTGTGTGGTTGTTTTTTTTAAAAAATCTTTAGAAAAAGCAACTCTATAATCTTTCAATGTAATATGGTTTGTTGCCTTCTTGCTGGCTAACTCAAATCTATGTTGCTTCATAAGGGAGGCATATGGGAGAGTAGTTAAGAAGCAGACCCAAAGGTAAATTGTGCCAGGAACTTGATCGAATTTTATAGCATAGATGCTCTAAGACTCATTTTCTTCATCTGTAAAAGTTCCTGCCAATATAGTTCTTGGGATAATTTCTATCAATTAGGTGTTTATCACTCTGTGGACATCATCTTTTTTTAACATGTACTGAATAAATGCTAGCAGTTATAATTATTGTCATTTCAATCCTATTTCTGGCAAAATTGAGGGTCAGTTTTCCTATCCTCATAATACTGTGTGCAAGAGAATTATTTTTCCCTTTGGATTTGTTTCCTATGACTTGCAAAATTCTGACATCTTCAAACCCTGAATTTCTCCTCCAGTTGTTGATAGAGTGTGTTGGCTCCCCACGCACCATACCTTTGGCTCCCAAGATGAACATAACTCACACATTATTTCCCTATTTTTAGAAAGGAATGAAAGATGCCATCTCACAGCTGTCAGCTCGTGCCGACCCACTGTAACGGAGTTGCTAGTCAGACAGTTTTACAAGTTAAAAAGAAAAAATTGGAAAAATGCTCTGAGATAGTGCCATTGGATACAATTTTTTAAGAGATGTGCATTTTACAGCATGTGATTAAATGTAAGTTTTTAGGAATGGGTTTAATTAAGAGAAGACTATCCATGTAATCTCTGAATGAAAATTAATCCATTCTTATCACTTAACACATAATAAATTGAGGTCTGCGTTACTCAGTTTCATCTGGATTGCCATTGTTGATATTCACTGCCCTTCTAGGATTGCCTCTGTAGTTTTCAATAACTGTGGCCATTGGGTACCAGTCTTTCTGTTTGCTCACGCCTTATCCTTCACATGATTTGAATTCTGCATTCAACTGTGGGTCTAACTTTCTTTGAATCATCTTCCCTTTCCTGCTCTTCTCTGGTAGTCATTCTCCAATTTTACCCATAGTCCTCTATGCTTTCTTCCCCATGGCATTTTCTTTGAAACGATCTTATCCTTATAACTTCAGCATTCACTGTTTCTACTTCTCAAGATTGTTTCAGTGACAAGTGAAAGTAAGATAATAATATGCCAAATGAGGTTAGCCAATGCAAAAATAAGAGGCTTTGTCACATCACTGGGGAATCTAGCAATACATCTGGTCTCACACTCAGCATCTCTTATTTCTCATTCTGTTTATTTGGCTTTACTCTCTGAAAGATCTGTTTGAAGATGTCTTTTCATAACCACACTCTCACATTCTCTTTCCTCAGTCACATCATTGCAAAAAGTTTTGTTTGTTTCTTTGTTTTCCCAATCTTGAGCAGAACATTCCCAAGGAAGATTTGCATGGGCCTGGTATGGACCTATGACAATGTCTCTGTCTATCACTCTGACTTTAGGTGGCCATGTCTTGGACTTAGTTAGGCTTACCCTGTGCCTGGAGATAGCTTTTGGTGAGCACCTAGTGCAGTGGATTCCCCATAGGAAAGAAAGGTTCTCACATCAGAAGTAAGTAAGAAATACTGATTTGATAACAGATGCTCCCATCCCTAGTGATGCTGAAGTCTAAGATAAGTATGGTCCTGCCACGCTCCATTTCTGCTTTCCTACTGCCCTTGGAATATTTCTTCTTGGATAACCAAGTGGCAAGCGTAATTGTCTTTTCCTCAAAATATGTTCCCATGTATTATTTCCCAGCTTTGGGGAAAGGTATGTATGGCAGCTCTTGCTTTTTAGGTAGACTCTGCCAAACTATCTTTTTTTCTTGAATTTTTTTTATTGCTGTTCACCAAAGCACAACCATTATTCTTTCTTAATTTATCTCATTTCCAATGTTCACACTCCATGAGAAGCTGCCAACTTTTTTTCACCATTTAAATTGCCTCCTTCCCTCAGTCTTCCTCAGCATATTTTTCATATAATGAAGTTTTGGGATTTTTTAAGCAGTGCTCTGTGCTTGCCTCTTTATTCAAACTAATTCATAAGTATTTGGGGAGTACTCGTGGGAAAACTATTATGGGACACAACAGGGAATAAGGCAAAAGTGGTCTGTAGCCTCACAAAGCTTGGTAATCCTAGAGAGGACAGATATAATAGACATGTAGCTAGGTACAGTGTGAGACATAAGAAGAACGGGAAAATATCAGATACTCTGGAGAGACATCTAACCTACAATTGCACATTAAAGATGTCAGAAATTGTGACATCCTTTCACACATATGAGGAATGAGGAGGAGTGGGAGATCAAACACGCAAGAAAGAGTGTTCAAGCAAAAGGTATAGTGTGCGGAGGTGCGCAAAGTAGGTTAACAGTTGTGAGTGCTAAAGAAATAGAGCTTATTTTTGTATTATTATTTATGAATTACTCCATTATTTTCCATTTGAACAACTGTTTGTCTGCTTTTGTCCATGCCTGTCTGCAAAGGTCCAGAGGTGACACAGCTTGGTTGTCCCAAAGATCTAAAAGAAGTTCAGGTTAGCCAAATGTGGAGTGGGGACAGCAAGCTACAGTGGTAGGGGGAGAAACTGGGTCATGAAAGCATCTCAGGGAGATAATGTTGCGTGTGGTTTACGGAGTATGTTCCCGGCAGATAAGTGGTCAGCGAGTTGAGTTAGGGGGTTGTATGTCGTCCAGGCAAGGGAGCGTGGTCACCTGAACTGGGACAGTGGGGACGGCATGAGACGGGTTGAACACCAGAGATTGTTGACTTTTTAGGACCCTGTAAAAATGGAGGTGGATAGATTGTTCTGGGATTTTTCTGCATTGATTGCTTTCCCTTCCTGCAAAAAGATTATTGCCTTTCTGATGCTGAATTTCCTTAAAAAGCCGGGAGAGGTCAAAGCTTGTAAATAACCCCTTAAGTGGAATTGTACAGATTATTAGGTCAGATCCTCCTGGAATGGTGACATAAGCCTGAATATAAAAATGTGTTGTTAAAAGAATTTGCATTCTTTCTCAACCTCGTTAGGTGCTGGCCTATGTGAAGAGCAGTACCAGCAACTGAACACCTCATGTGGGTCCATGGCAAAGAAAATATAGGAAAACAATTGTGTTTCATCCACCACTTCTCTATGTGACCATAACGCCTAGTTCATTTTCTATCAGTGGCTAAATAAACTAGGGACTCATAGCAGGTGTGAAGTGTGTGTGTGTGTGTGTGTGTGTGTGTGTGTGTGTGTGAGAGAGAGAGAGAGAGGGAGGGAGGGAGGGAGGGAGAAAGGGAGAGAGAACACAAGTGAGTAGCTATTGTATTCCTGCCAATTGACATGTTTACTTGTAAAGCTGAGGAGGTTTAGAAGGTGGAATCTGGCTTTTTGGCAACAATGGGGCAGGCAAAGTGAGGGAGAGAAGAGGAGTCAAGGACACTGCTAAAATTTGTGCTTATGGAAACTGAGTAAATGTTAGTGATGATAACCAGGGTTTGCAACGAAGGTTGAGCTGCTTTGTGAGTTAAGATAGTATGTGTAACTGCAGCCCTTCTGGATTCGAGGTGCCCTTGTGCTGTGCATGTACAGATATCCAATAGGCAGCTGAATGTGCAGTTCTGAAATTCTAGAGAGGGAGGTATCAGCTGAGTGGAGACAGAGGAATTGACAGCTAATAAGTTCATAGGAATGAGTGTGATCATTGGGGGAAAATGTACAAGGAAAAGAAATAAGGAGCTCACATGAGAACACAGGTAATTAATGAACAGGAAAAGGAAGAAGATATTTCAGTGAGAGTGGATGGAAAGAAACCTTACTTTCTTTACATGGTCTACTCAGTCAGCCCGGACTTGACTCAGCATTCAAAGCATAAATAAATAAAACATCAGTTTTATTTTCAAAGTCACTGCTCAGAATTGGCTTCCTTTCTATTCTTAAATCAGTGGTCACGAAGTTAATGCACACAGATGATACTTGGCTCTGAAGTGTGTTTTGTTTGGCTTGCGGATTGCTTTAGAGAATGTGCCTAGAGTGCCTGTAGCTGGCCTGTCCACGTTTCAGTTCGCCTTAGACTCCACGTATGTCTGCCTTTGGTCGATACCGGTCCTCCTGTTCACTCATGCATTGTGTATGTCAGGCCCCCGAAGGCTCTTACAACTGCAAACAATAGCACAGACCTTCCTGGGTTCAGTCCTTCCTTGTGAAATGCCCATCTACCTATTCCAAATCCATTTATCCCACACGGCTTGCCCTGTGGACCCCTTCTTTGGTGAAATCTCTGCCCTCTGAATTCCAGTGGCCCTTAACACGTTGTTATGGTCGTGATCATCCTCTTTGGGAGTGACTCAGCGTGTAGGACACCTGACTGCATGACTCCTGTGACTGGGGAGATAAACAAAGTACTCAGCAGTTTTGCGCTCTGACTCACGGGTGCAGCTACAAGGGAATGTTTTATTAGTGGCTTGTATCTAGTTCTGATGAGAAGAATTTAAAGCACGGCTCAGAATAGCACTCCTCCTGGAACGCGTGGGTTATGTGGCCAGCATGAAATTTTCAAATTCCACATGGTGAAAGAGTTGTATTTTGTTTGTGTTTTGTTTTTGCAACAGACGCGGACATACACATATAGGAGTTCACTAACATTTGGTTTTTCTGAGTATTGCTGATCCTAGGCTGGCGCTACATACTGTAACTGTGCCTCTTTGGGGACCTACTATGTCTTTTCACGTGGGTGCAATGTGATGGATGATAGGACACAATTCTGACTGGAAAGTTTAAAAAAATCTGCACTGTCAGAGATGGCAAAAATTGCCAGTTTCTCTCCCACCATAGCTGAAGGTCTGGGTCCAGGAGGGTTGATGCCCCGCCCACTGATGAGTCATCCCATTGATCTTATCAAAGGAGACTTTATATTTTCAGTGTCGTGTTTCATGTTTCTAATTTAATTTGCAGCTCTGGCAATTCCAGAAGCATCCCTGGGGACACATGCAGAGGAGGGGGCTGGTGTGCACCCTAAATGAATTCATGCCCATCTCTTGAGCACCTTCATTGGCATGCATATCTCAGCGGCCCTCTCTCTGCGCTGCAGCCAAACTCCATGGCTCCAGCACGTTGCTCAGCATTCCTCCTGCACCGACTGCTTGCCTCCCCACTCAACCTCAAGTCAGATCTACTTTGGTAATAAATCTCTGCTGGGAGCTATCAGAACAAACACTGAGTGTGCGCAGAGGTATTAAAAATAAGTGCAACATAGACTTATTTAATAATGTCCAACAGCCTTTCATAAGACTTGGAATATTTTACCGAAGTGACTTTGAGCATTATGTTTAATGCATTTTCTCCAAGATGGAAAGATCTTTTCCGCAATGAGGAAATGAACCAGGAAAGTCAGAGGGGGCTCCTTGTCTCCTCAGCAGAGCCTGCTATTCCCCTTCCTTTTCCAGGCCCTTTTCTCTGGCCAGAGCCACAAAATGCAAAGCTTCTCTTTGTTCACCTTGATTTATGAAGAGCAGGCACTGGGCAGTCACTCTCCCAGTGGGACATACTTTATTTTAAAAATAGTTTGAAGCACTTCCTTTTCAATTCCCTCACGTCCACTGCCACCTTGGCCGTATAATACAACGCTTCTCAGGCTGTCCTTGGCCAGCGAGGCTTCGCTCCACGTAAAGGGAATTAAAGTACTGAATTTATTTGTAGCAGTTTGAACCAAAATGTTAAATTTACTCAGAGAGTCATTCCGGCGGATTAAATTTGTTTCTGTGCATCTATTTGCTGCAGCTGGAACATGGATAGAAGGGAGGAATATTACTTTAATGTCCTCAAACAAACAAACCAAAAGAATCAGTCAACTGCAGGATACATATCCGTAGTCCAAACCAATTCCTCTGAAAATGGCTGCGAATTCTGGGAACCCCTCCCCTGCATCAATTTTAAAGAGACCCCTGTGCACCTGGCAGCTTTGGGTTCAAATTCTCCTTAGTTCACAGTGACAGTTCAGTTAATGGGCACGCTCCGACCCCCATTTACATGTGTTGCAAAAGCCCAGCCTGGAGAGGACCCACGAAACACGTTCTGCCTCACAAACCCAGGGACTGAACAGTGGGAAGCTACAGCGAGGTGCTCAGCTGTCCTAGCTGACCAGTGAGGGGACAGTGAGTGTGCCCTCATGCCACATCTGTCTCTGGACCAGTGACCGCACCTCAGCTCTTCTGTGGAGTTTTCAAAAAGTCACCATGCCCAAGCCTTGCCAGAGACTGACTGAATAAAAATCTCTGGGGAGTCAGACCCAGGCATCAGCATTTTTAAAATTGTACTTTTATAGAAATACAACATCTCAAAGGATTGAGTGTAATAGGACACACTCTACAGAAGGTACCGGTAACCATTTCTTCAGTAACTGATAGTATTTCAAGCTTACAGAGTCTTATGCTTAGCTTAGCTTAGGGACTCAGAATCTCGCTTTTCACTCAGAAGCCCATAATTCTAGTTTGAATAGAGCTTCCAAATTCTTAGAGGGTTTTGCTTAATAAATGCCATGCAGCCAGGTGCTCATTATACAGTGTTTCCAAACCAATAATGAGCAACCACGTGTCTGTGTATATGGTATGGCAGGTCCTTGGTCGCCAGGGTCCACCTTTGTTGTTCTGAGTCGCGAGAAGCAAGGGGACCGAGTCCTTTGGCACCCTTGCCTCTCGTCTTCCATTTCATTAGACATGAAAAGTGTGGATTTAGTTTGAGCCCCTGACTCGGAATATAGCACCTTGTCAGTTAATGATGTCAACTGATCCAACATCTTCAACATTATGAAGGAATGTTGTAGAGTTTAAATCTAGCATCTGAAGAAACACAATCAAGCTTATGTGGAAAGGCCAAGTCAGTGAGGAAAGTTAGCGTTAATAGTGGAGCGGGTCCCTACCTGCTTTTCAGTGTGATGTTTATTAAGCACAGGAATGGTTTGAGTCAGGGTACGAAGTCCAGCACTCACAGGGGAGGGGAGGGAAGATGAAGGAATGAAGCAGGCTGGGTTCCAACATGCGCCAGGGTGGGGACTGTCTTGGTTTGGATCATGTCCAGGTGGTGCCTCTCAGCTGTGGCCATTTGATGCCGTTGAGGGTATTCAGATCTAGTGTTGCTAAATCTCCCAACTTCTCAAGAAAATTTTAAAAACCTGACATCTCTTTCATAAATCCTCAGATACCGAATGTTGCTGCAATGACCATGGTAGAGCCGTGCAGGAAGGCTCTGCACAAGATCCTGGCCTCATTTCATGCCCTAGAATTTGCTGATGGTCAGGAGCTGGATGCCCTGGAGGAGGAGAGCTGTCGGAAAAGAGCAATCCCAGAGTCAGCAGCTGAGGGGCCCCTCTGAACAGTGGGTTCAGAAGCCAAAGGGTAGGAAACTGTTCATAAATGCCCTTCTCCGCATCCTAAGAAGCATAGCCTAAGGCTGCTTGGAAGGGTCTAGCGCAGCCATCCCCATCCTTTCTGGCACTGGGGACCACTTTCATGGAAGATGGGGGGAGGCAGGAGGCAGATCTCAGGCAAGCTTTGCTCGTGGCCCAGTTCCTAACATGCCACGGACCAGACCATGACTGGTCCACAACCCCGGTGTTGAGGACTCCTGGTCTAGCACCATCCTCTCTAGCTACCCACAGCAGTGTTCACCTCCATAACCCATCCTGACTGACATTCCCCCGTCCTGTTTTGGCCCTGTCCCTCAACACCAGTCCTTTGCATCACTTCCTAAATAACATACTTATTCACAAGAATTTGTCTCACCCTGTGCTTCCAGGGCAAACTGGGTTAAGACCTTTGGCAGCTGAATCATGTTAAGATACACTGTGTAGGCCAAAAGGAGACCATCTGTAGGGCCGATGTGGCTCCTGAAGCCCTCGGGGTAGGGCTCCTTAGCTGGGAAAGGGTGGACTGGAAAAGAACGCACTGAGCTTACGTTACAGATGGGGCGTGGCAAGTACTCGATTGTAGAAGGTGTGGATGTTGTTCTTGGTTTTGTTTTACATAAGAAATACAATGATTTCTTTCTGCTTACTAGGGTAATATTTTTTTTAAAATAATAAAATTTTAATTGTAGAACAATATTAGATTTACATAAAAGTCACAAAAACTTGAAGGTCCCTGGTTGGTTGTTTAGTTGTTGTTGCTTTTGGTACATGTGAGAATTCTAATTACATGCCTAGTAAACTGATACTGAGTTGTGTTAGAAACTCTCGTGCCAGGTCTCAGGAAGGACAGATGAGCAAGCCACAAGCATTCCCTGTGAGCTTCTTGAGGATGGAGACTACGCACCATTCATCTTTCCATCCCCCATAGTCCCTGCCATGTGCAGGGACATTTAATAAATGTTTGCTGAGCTTGGGGATTCCCATCACACATGAGAATCTGAAGGGATCACACCCAGTCCTAAATCCAGTCCCTCCAATTCGCCTTCCTGAAGGGCAGCTTTTCACAGCATGTCATTTTGGTTTGGCCACAATGGATTAGGAAAGGACATTGGAAAGCACGATGTTTTGTCCAGGGCTGGTTTTGCCAGACCTCCCTTTCTCTCTTGTAGGATCAAATGACCTTTGTTGAAACCAGAGCTGTGGCTTGGCTACTCCCAGTACCATGAGCACTTTCTGGGACATGCATGTCACGACGCACTTTTAGCCAAACCCTGAGTGAAAGCCAACATACATTTTGTTTCTTTTCCAGATCCTCTAAGCATTTATCTTACTTGTTTACTGGATAGCTAACCAAACAGTAATAATAACACACTGGAACTTCAGCCTCAGATTTCTGATCACCTTTACAAGGTGTTTTTATTAACCCTTTTCAAGAAACTCAGATGGTTTGACCATAAAGCTATAAAAGATGGAATTGATATCTGTGTGAACAATTTACTTTTCTTCAACCTCAGTTTACATCTCAGGAGAACCATTAGTCATAGAATGTTAAATTATGTGCTAGCTTAATACTATGAGCTACTTGCTATCAGTTTTAACAGCATTAGAAGAACTTAGCACATTTATAAAGTGATGAAATGAACAGAAGGCATCTTCTTTTATAGTTTTGTTTTTAATTATAATGGTAATAATTTTTAATGAGTACTTATGAAGTGCCAAGTATCCTGCACTGCATCTTAAATGTATCAATCTAATATCACCCCATTTTCAAAATGGAAACACTGAGGTACCAAGCCCATAGATAATCAGAGCCAAGGGGACAGTGGTGATTCACTGGAGGATTTTCAGCTGGAGAGCCACATCTCATTTGGGTTATAAAGGTGCCCCTGGCTTCTCAGCAGGAAACAAATCCTACGGTAGTCAGAATGTAGTCAGAGAGAACTCTTTCTGTAGCTCTCTGTCCCCATCATTGGTTTCCCCAGTCCTGCAGCACCTTAGTATGCTCCTTGTCTTGTCTCATCGAGAGACAAAAGAGTTGGAACACTGATGTTAATAGCCTACATTTGTTGAACAATGAGCATGTGCCTCATTATTATGCCTCTGAGGTTAATACATGACAGTTGTCACTATGCTTAAAGTCAACCGAGGTTTAGAGGAATTAGTTACCCTACCCGGGACAGGCAACTTGTGTGTAAGTGGAAAGAGAATCAAACCTATGTAATCCGACTTCAGCGGCTGCCGTGGTTGGGGAGAGGAAATGCTTGTTGGTTGACCATGGAACAACCGTACTTCCCTCAGCATTCGCTGGAGGGAAGAAATCAAATTCTGGTGTTGAGATGGTCTGGATGGGCAGGCTGCTGGAAAGCCAAGTATCACTGCAGCTATTAAGACAATGCAGAAGATTATTTTGGTGCTCCCATCTGTGCGGCCAGATGGAAATCGTAGTTCAAGCTTAGTGTTGTCAGACAGCAGAGGCTGTGGGCAAAGGGGAAGGCACGGGTGAGCGGGTTTTGACTGTTTATCTCTAATGTGTGTGGCCAGTGTCACTCGCATCTCTGATGGCCGTGATTTATTCTATTATACTGTCAGGATTCAAACACCTTAGCCAGGGAAAAAGAAAAGGGGACACAAATGCTGTGTCATTGATGTGACAGATGCTATTTCTCTGGAAACCATAGATGCCATGGCCATAGAATGTCAGAACTGGACATTCCTTAGGGACCCATCTATTTCAAACCATTCATTTGACAGATAAGGGAACTTAAACTACGAGAGCTTCTGTGGTGGTCAAGGTCACACAGCTGCTGAGATCAGAGCTAGAACCCTAGTTCCCACTTCCTGGTTGAGTATTCATCCAGGTACATCACCTGTTGGTCAAGTTCATTGTTCCTTTCCCTAAATTCAGAGTTGAGTTTTACATAAAGAATCTGCCTATATTTTTCAAAAGAACAAAGAAAAGCAGGAAGCATGAGCTGGAAATGATTCCTTTTACCCTTCAGTGTCCATGCAAGCATGATCTTAATCCCAGAACTGGGGTCCTGAGTTCTTTTTGCTTTGTTACATTTTTTGGCTAGCTCCTCTCCCTTCTCTGAGCCAAAGGAGACCCTTCTCGCCTCTTCACCCTCATTAAGTGATGGGCCGGGCCATCTTCTGCCTGCTTCTCGCTATGTCCTCACCCATCCTTACCTCAGGTTCTTCATCTTCTGTCTCTCTCCCGCCATTTCCAATGTGAATAGAGAGGGTGGATCAGAGCAAGTCAGAGTTCCCACCTGCTGAGAATCCCAGGCTCCCACCACTTCGGCACCTGCCTCCCTCCTCACTCATTCCCCTGCAGAGGTTTTTCTAGAAGCTCAGATGTTCTGAACTCCTTGAAACCAGAAAGAGGACACAGAATTTGCAGTAGAAATACATGGCAATAAACCTAAGCCACAGCATGGCAAACCACAAGATACTTGGTGAGGCTTAGATAAGTTTCCCAGGGGCTGTGTTCCCCTGTACAACTGATGTCTCGTTTCTACTCCTAAGTGTTATTTTGGGAGTGGAGTTTATTGATGATGAAATACTTCAGAAGTAGTGTTTAATTACCCCCAGATTGTCAATGGGCATGAAATACCTGGTGACGAATCACTGTGAATGCCACTACTCCATTGGAAAACAGCCACATGCTCAAACACACTCCAGTGTTGATGCCGCTGTGTTCCTCAGTCTGTCCCAGCCGAGGAGGTTGAGCCCCAGAGCCCCTGAGGCCATTAGAGCTTTCAGGGGTCAGAGTGCGTTGTTTTCCCGCCTCCTCCCTGCCTGCCAAGGCCACTCTGTCCCCCCAGAAACAGGGCCACGGTCCTCCCAACTGGTAGCTTCACCTGGCACTTGGTGATGAAGTGTCGTTTCTGTGGCACAAACCTCACAGTTTCTACTGGGAGTAGGCCATCAGGCCTTGCCTGTAGCACTCAGCCTCCAATAGATGAGTCTGCCACAGGGTGGCCTTGACATTGAGGCCAGAGTGTTCACTGTCCACTTCTCTCGGCCTGGAAATGGACACACACACTCAGAAGTACCACATGAGAGACGAGCTGAGTGAGACCACTGTGGAGGGGAGGGTGGGGGCGAGGAGGCAGGGGTGTTCCTGCGAGGTCAGGGCTCATCTATGACCAATCTAAACGCTTATCTATCTTTAGAATTGCCTAACGTTCCCAATGATCTAGTTTTGTAGGGGCTTAAAATGTGATCTGTCTGGGGGGTGATTTTAAATGAAAAAAATCATTTTTCTAAGAGAATGTTCCTGTCTCCTAATAAGTCCTACTTTATGTGCCTACGCTGAGGCAGGTAAGCTTGCTATGGGTGTAGTGCCACAAAGAATCACGGGAAGAACAAAGAGCTCTGTTCTCCGTCTCTCTGATCCCAGTGGGTTGGTACCAGAATAGAAGCAATCTCTTCCAAAGCTCGAACCAGGATGGATCCCTCAGAAAAGTGAATGTCTGTAAACAGCTTGAAAGCCTCATCCACTATTTGCTTTATCCTCGCCGCCATTCAAACGTTAGGGCTGTGGAAAGGATTCAGAGCCCCAAATCCAGGCTAGTGACTTTAAACCATGGGAGATCAACAAACACTTACCTACGGCTGGCTTTGTCCCTGGTTTTGTTGTAGAGCTGGGGATACAGACATGAAAAAGGCAGAGCCCGGCTCTCAGGAAACACGCTAGTGCAGAGGAGGTAAAAGAGACATGTAGAGCCGATGCTGTCCGGAAACTACGCTGGTGGACGGAAACACGGCGTGTTGTGGGAGCAGAAGGAAAGACTTCCCAGAGGCCGCTGTAGGTCAAGGTTCTGTGTTGGGAGTCAGGGTTGCATTTACTGAAGGTTTCCTAAGATCCATTCAGGTTTGCTCTCGTGTGAACGAGGTTACTAAAGTAGACAGAGAAAGTAGCATCCTGATATTTAAATATATGATTACCCTTTCTTGATAAGTACTTCGCTGGAAGTGTCTTAGGATGAACGCCGAAGCGCGTATCTGTGAATGTACACCATATTGGAAACAGATTTACTATCCCAAAGTGTAATGCTTACTCAGCCATCTGATGAGGTTTGAGCGCTGAACAGTTTGAGAGGGATGCATGGAGCTGTTTTATTACAAGATGCTGTTATGAGCTATAGCAGCTTTCCTTATGCTGTATGGCTGTCGCCAAACAAGTTACAGGAATATAAGCAGTTTTATTTGCAATTCTTTGCTTACATTTTCTTAGCGTATTCAGATTATGGCTTCTCCCAGCCCCGCTCATGTTCCTCTGACACCCCCGAACGCTGCTTTATTCCAGGCCAAAAAGCACCTTTAAAAATATTTGTAGAAAGTCTTCCCTAGAGTGTGCCGTGTTTGTGTTTATGGATGCTATCACCTGACTCTGGTTTAAAAAAAAAAAAAAAGAAGCATTTCCACTCTTGCATATACATTTTTATTTCAGAGAAAACTTAATAAATACATTCATTAGCCTTTCGTTTTAAACAGTGGCAATGACTCTTAGGTAGGAGGTTTTGTGTTTTAGGAAAAAAAATAAATAGCATTTCAAATTTCATTTGATCAGGCCTGAACCCAAAACAATTAAAATAAGAAAGAATTAATTTTTATGTGAGAGATGTACATCAGGCTTGCTTGTTACATACAAATTCTAGGCTGTAAAATTAGTGTTGTTGATTCTGCTTGAATGTGTGGCAGTGAATCAGAGAAATTGATGACATTAATAAAAATGGTAATAACAGTAAATTAATTTATACTAAACGTAAATAATTGTTACGCTGGGACCTGAATGAACTTTAGACAACTAGGGACGTAATTTAAACCCCACTTATTCTTATTTTATGAAGTATCCTTGTAATCGAATCAATTGTGTTATTAATAATTACAATAAATATTTAACATCCAGTGCTCAGTACTCAGAGCATCTCTTTGTTTTGCTATTTATTGAGGGGAAACAGCATGTTCATTAGTGCTTGGCTTGGCCCAGGGATCCTGGACATTTGATGTGTCCGTGGCATAACCAAGCTTCATTGTCAAGAAGAATAAAACCCAAGCTGTAGCATGGGGCTTCCGATAATTTAGGAGATCAGTCTTCAAAGGTTTCTCAAATTACTTGCATTGAATTTTTCTCCTGGTTATGAAGCAGTTTATATCCACTGTAATGTATTTGAAAATAACAAATACATAAAGAAGAAAATTAAAACAACCTATTATTTTACCTCCCAACAGCAATTGGCTATTATCATTCTGGTATATTTATTTTATAGCTTTTTAGCCATTTGTGTATATGTGAAAAAATGCATTTTCAAAATTGGAATTATGCTATGTAGTACTCCACTTTTTTTACTTATTAGGCTGTGCGTATTTTCCTCTTCTTAAAATATTCTCCTGAAATAAGCCATCTCTGTCAGCTCTGTGGCCCTATCTTATGTATACACCCACAATATCCCTTCTGTTTCATGTGCTTGTCCAATAGAATGTTAGTTTTGTACATTTTTGTTATGATAATTCAGCGAATGTAATTCTCCGTAAATCTTTGTGCAGGTCACTCCTTCCCTCAGAATACATTTTGAGGATTTTAAATCATACGAATGTAGCAGGGCAGAGGGAACGGGTCGGCTAACTCGCTTTAATGTAGGTATGTTTACGACATTCAATCTCAACTGAAAATACCACTAAACACAAAATTAAAACTCCACTGACAAATTATATCCCAGCGTCATATTCTATCATTATATTTTATTTTTGTCATTTATCATTTTGTCGTTATTGCTATGAAATTTTGTTAACACTACAATGTAGAGATTGCCTACCCCACAAACCTGAGGGTTTTGGCAATGGTATTTTAATTGTTAAATGCTCTGAAATTTGGAACTGGAGCATGAAAATAGTTTTAATTCTTCGCTTGGCCATAGACATGGTAGTTATATACATGTGTGCATAAATATACACACTACATATGTGTGTTTGATAAACCACACAGAACATATTGCATATATTGAACACACATAAGTGTGTTTATATTCATACATAAGAGTATATATATTAAATATATGTCATGTTATGTAAAGAATTTGTGCAGAGAGTGGGTTTGGTTGTGATGTGTTTGAATCAGATGACCATCAGGACAATTAATAATAACTCCTGAAAGCCCTATAGAAGCCTGGTCTACTATGAGTCTCCCTTTGCCCTAATGGTAAAGTATTGCTTAGAGTTGGTCTCTAAAGGAGCCTTGTATTGTGGTCTGAAACACACAGAAATGATGGAGTCGAGAGACAAAGGCAGGGCCTGCTGGATTTCTCCGTCTCATTTTGTATGTGTCTGTGGGAAGCTTTCCACCTATACAACACATCATCCCCAGGGAGGGCCGTGTCATGATATGAGAAAGGAACAAAAAATGGAGCGACGTCTGACTCCCACGGGAAAAATAGGTCTTGTGTGAAAATTAATCTCAGTGTGTTACAACATTGGCTACATAAACCTGAACCACAGAAGAAGAAGAAAAAAACCGCTTGTGAGAAGAGGCTTTCTCCCTCTGAAGCTACCTTTCGTGACCCTCTCTTGAGTTCCGTGCGACGCTGCTGAGGCGATGTGGCAGCAGGCGCGAGGTGACGGGGCTTCAGCAGCTGAGCAGCCAGCACGCACTGCTGGACTGGACGGACAGGACCCGGCAGGAGCAGACACTGTCCTCATAAAGTCCCGGCCCTTGCCTGGACCTGACACTAATGTGCTTCACTATCCTGGCAAGTCATGAACTCTTCACACCCAAGTTCCCTCTCCTAAGATGAGGCCAAGGAAGGCATGAGTGGTCGTTAAGACCCCACTAGCTCTGCTTCCATGTAGACTCAACCCACCTCTGCAGCTGACTTGCTAGATCTTTGAACAGATCTAATTTCACATTATTAACCACAGCATGTGAAACCTGGTGAGTGAGAACTGCCACTGTACTTAAATGTACGATTGCAGGGGGATGCCGCGTGAAGTCAAGAACCTCCAGATTCCCCCCAAAAGGAGTGTCTGTTTTCCTCCATCGGCTTCCTGCCCTGAGTGTCCTTTCCATGCTCACCAGGACCCCCTACCTGATTACATCACCCCTGTCCTTGCTCCAAGTGGGTCACGTTTATAAACATCGAGTGACTGACCGCCTCATTGCATTGCTTTACACTGTCACCAGTGTTATGAAGAGGTTGAGCTTTATGGAAAAATTCATACCGATATTAATTGTACTTCTACGGGCTCTAAAATCTCTTTAGATTTTTACTTCTTGCAGTCCTGAGAAATTGAGTGTTTGTTCTCCTATTATGCTTATCTGTAAATTCTTGATTTTGTTTAAAAAAAAAAATCCAGGGCAAGTGCTTACATTATCACCATCATCTGCTCGAAGCCTGGATTTCATTAAGTAGATTGTTAATAAAATGAGGAATGATATATCACAACTGCAATGCTGTGTCTTCTAAAGTTAATGAAGAGTTATAATTTTCTAGACGGCAAATTAAAAGGCTGTTAAAATGGTTGGTAAGACTGTCAACGGATTTAGCAACATTCCAATTAAAATAGGGCATTAAGGAGTATTAAAGTCTTGAATTTGGAGAAATGAGAAAATATGTTTAATATGTGATTTAATAAAGTGAGGGGCCCTGGAATCTTTGCCTAAGATGAGACAGATATCATCGTAACGATGGCATGGCACACTTAACAAAAGTGGGGACATCGCTGTCTAATACAGCGTCACAGACGTGGCCAATCATTTGCTTGCCTCAGACATTAAAACTATATTTTCATTGTAGAAATAATATTAGAGCAGTATTAATATTTTAATATACAAAGTGTATACATTTTATATGTGCAATACTAATATGTACTAATAATATATGCGTTCATATATCCCCCATTTCTAACAAAACAACAGTTTGACTTGTCCTGTTTTCATTTTACATGCATTTTTACATAGATTGTTTATGCCTTCATGTGCTTTTTGTCCAACTATACTTCAGACTTAAATATCATCAGTGAGTTCCTTTGAGATCACTGAATGCCACATATTGGACTGGTACACTGCAATTTACTTAGCCGCTCCCCGGATATTACATAATTAGGTCCCTTCCCATTGTTACTGTAATGAACGAGAGACAATAAACAATTATATAATTATATATACATTCAGAGTAAGTTGCTAGAAAAAAGATTAATGGGTGAAAAGCAATGAATGCTTTGGTGGCCCTTGAGACACCAGACTTCTTATCACACGACTTGTATTATTTATACTACCACCAGTAATTTAACTGTGTTTTTAATTCTGCGACAAGCTGGACAGCATTAAAGTGCATCATTATTTTATCGTTTTTGCAAAATTAATAGGTAAGATGGTACCATATGGTTAACTTATTTTTGTAACTAATCTGCCCTCAAAATGTCACAGGTAATTGGATAAAATGACCACTTTTCTCTATCAATTTAGTTTTCTGCATCTTATTCTTTGTCAAGTGGCAATATATAAGGGGGCCCATGCATGATTCTGTAATTTTCCTTTAGCAGACTTTTGAGATATTCAGAGAACCTAAATTAAGCTTAGTGCAAAGATGCCCAGGGAATGAATAAGCTTCTTTTGCCAAGAATAATACTCGAGTAAGACAGGAAGTGCTTCGAGAAGTGTTGTGATGTCAGTAACAGGCGCAGTAAGGATAGTTTTGCAAGTGGTACTAAACTGAAAAATTGACCGTTCCTATTAGTGTTTCAGGAGCTATAAAATCCCTCCTGTATCCAAGCCGAGAAGAGGGCGAAACAGGACGGAGAGCTCTGAGGAAGTGCAGAGCCGGAGCTCGCAGACCAGGCCCAGCACACTCCTGTCCACGCTCTCTGAATCAGCACACTCCTGTCCACGCTCTCTGAATCAGCACACTCCTGTCCACGCTCTCTGAATCAGCACACTCCTGTCCACGCTCTTGAATCAGCACACCCCTGTCCACGCTCTCTGAATCAGCACACCCCTGTCCACGCTCTCTGAAACCCAAGCCCTCTGCACACCCCACTTGCCACGCACACTCCCTGTTCCCTCCAGTCTGGCTTCGTGCTTCAGAATCTGACTCCTGCTTGTTTACTTGTCTCTATACCCTAAGAATATGTGCTCCATAAGGATACAGTTTTTGTTTGGTTTGTGGGCTTGGGTTTGTTTTTGTCTCTTTGATCACTCCTGTAGCCTTAGGGCCTGATAGGATGATGCCTGGCACATCACGGGTGCTTCATAAGTATCAGCTGACAGAAGAAATGAATGAATGAATTGTAGAAAGTCACAGGTGGAAAAATTGCCCAAACTCTAGTTAATATAGCAAAACTCATGCAAATAAATGGCCATGTTACTACAGAGCTGGATATGAGGAGATGCAGTATTAGAACCAGGAGACCAGGCAGCCTCTGAAGACAACCATTGAAATGGAAGATAAGATTGGCTTTGGGACGAAACCTTTCCTGTAGCCACAGCAGTCTAAGTGTTTCTTCATTTCTTACTGCAGAGGGTTTGGAGTTAGATTCCTGAAGCTCACTGTGTGTTCTTTTCAGTTAAGTCTGGGTGTACATGTATGTTCACATACACATGGGTATATATCTATGAACATGC
This sequence comes from Trachops cirrhosus, assembly GCA_028533065.1. NCBI lineage: Eukaryota > Metazoa > Chordata > Mammalia > Chiroptera > Phyllostomidae > Trachops > Trachops cirrhosus. The sequence continues at coordinate 7,766,673 of CM052546.1, read as the reverse complement.
ATAGCTATAACTCATATGTCCACATATGTACCCACACACGCATGTTTCTGTGAGTGTTTTGTTTAAGGTAATGTTAGTAAACTATAGGGGATAGCCCATTTAGTGGAGTCACATAATCTCAGTAAATATTTTTCTTATCTCTTAAATGTCTTCTAAGAATTTCTTGAGATACTGCAGTGGAGCGAAGCCTGGAACAAGTGAATTTCGATTGATATTTGCAGTTCGAGTTCAGGTGCTCATACTGTGCGGGCCAGAGGTAAAGCACCCTGTGAAGGGTTGTGCTTTGTTATGGCTGAGCACAGCTTTCTAAGAGTGCTGGAAGCAGTGCAGTCTGGTGGTGCGACAGCCTTCCTCTGCACCCCTGTCACCAACGTCCCTCGTCTCAGGTCTCAGTCTCCTCATCACCCATTGGTCACTTTTCAGCCTATTTTTTTCATTGCATTGATGACTTACAATATCATGAAACCCTGACTCTCATCTCATCTGCAATTCCTCAAACCTTCTAGATTTCTCTCACTTTGAAAGGCCAAGGTTATCCAAGTCAGAAAATCTGCTGATTCTCAGCACTCAGTTACTCAGATGGCTAGTAGGTTCATGATTCCTTTTGTTCAGAGAATGGCCCTGGGTATTTTGCCTTGGAAACCAACTGATTTTATTTTTGTATTTGGTTGTCTTTTTTTTTTAAATTCCCTTTTCTTCACACTGAGTCAAAGCATCACTGTGTCTCTCTGGTGGTTATATATGAGGTCTTCTTTTATCCTAGAATTGAGAAGAATACTAGAAGGGTCTAGAAACAAACCAACTCATCAACCCTGCAGTTAATCACAGTGACTTCAACTCTTTCACCATCTACTCTTCTACCAGGAGCTGGGTCCCTGAGCATCTTTCTGTTCTTCCTTTGGGGTGTTATACTCAACGAAAAGTTTTCATATCTCCAATTCTGTGACTCTGCTGTCAAGGTTAATCTCTTAGACGCTGCCTGTCATTGTGATTATTGCCAATATCACTGAATTAAGGAAATCAAGCCACATTCATTATATGCACTTGGAGCAACAGCTGAAACCACAGGTAAAATTGAAATGCCCAGTAATGGCCATTTCAGTGTTGGTTTCCTGTTCTTTTTTTAAAGTGCATGTGCTTTTGCTTTTCCTTCTTGCCTGCTGAGATCATTGTGTGGGTGTGAGCGTCTGAGGGCTCAGGTTGATAAGTTGCAAAGGGAAAGGGTGGGGAGGGAAGGCCACACAGCTTGAATAAACAAATACATAAAAATATACGGTGCTCTAGCATGCCCTGCTGCCACGTCTCTATCACTACACAGGCATGTCCTCATGTATTAACTTCAGCATCAGAATTCTGAAGGCAGGGAAGCAAAAGTAGCAGCTGTGGGAGCTCCCTAAAGTGGAGCTGGGCATGACATTCTGAATTTTGAAATTGCAAACCCACAGTTCAGTAGGTTGCAGCCACACAGAATGCAGATGGCATGTTCCTTTGGATTGTCAGTGTGGTTCTACAGTGTATATAAATGGCTCCAGTTCACTCCTGCTGGTTCTGTCACTGCCTTTTAACACCAATGTGTCAGGAAAGCCATGTTGCAGTGACAATCATGTGTTGGTAATGGGGCTCAGAGGAGGGAGTACCTAGGGATAGTTTGAAATTAACCATTTCAGAAGTGAGGAGTCTTTGAAATAGGTTATATGTTAAGAGAAATGGAAAATGCTCCACTACATATGAGTATATTAGGTGCCTACAATAACTAGGATTCACTTAATGAACACTCTGGTATTGAGGAGTAGATGAAGCCATGCTCTCTTTGTGCTGTTCTCAGCATACAAATAAGTGGGGGGTTTTCAGCAGTGTGAATGAGGTAAGTGCACATTTAAACTACCTCGGCGATTAAACCATCTCCTTTTCATCTGTAAATATCAGATAATGGAGTCAGAGTAAATATATAAGAGTGAATTGACATTAAAACCTCTGCTGCTGCAGTTGTAAGGATAGGGCCTAACTACTTCTCTAATGGCAGCTGAGCCTTTTTTTTTTTTTTAACCTTAGAAGTCACGTGTGGAGTCTTCTCACTTCCGGGAACACCCACCTTCATTCCCCATTCAGCCTCACTGGCCACTCGAGAGAATTAAGTCCCTGACTGTATGAGATTTTCACATTCTTCTGGGTTTCCCCAGCTGAACCGCTTTGCAACAGATCCAACAGTTCGGCTCTGTATGTGTGAGACTTATTTAGCAAGTGCATTTCTTAAATTGTTGTCAGTTGCATAGTTGAGACTGTCAGCTTAGGGTTGTCCATCATTGGATTGAGGGAGAGAAGAGCAGTGAGAGAATGGAAAGATGATATTTGCTCAGTAGAATGGTTAGCTACGCCTTGCAAACTCATCTGTCATTTGAGGTGTTGTGGTATGGGAAAATGACGGTCAGTGCACCCGCTGCAGCATGTGGGTGGGAACCCATGGGAACCCACCCGGGAACCCATGCCTGCACACTTACAAATAGGTGCTGTGCCTGCATGTGCTCAGAGATCTAAAATCATCCATCTATCTATATACAGTGGAGTTATCTTTAGAGACCGAGGACTGTACTTCTCTAAGGACCCATCGGGGAAAATGTTTAAGAACAAGTATGTTCTTGTGGGGACAGGCAGAGTTATATTTGTTTCACTGTTGTTGACTATACTGGAATTGAGGCATCTACCACGAGGCCTGATGTCCTAATTCTGCTATTTGAGCTACATGACCATAGGGTAGTCAGTAAAGTTCTCTAAGTTTGAATTTGTTTTTGTTTTTATAGAAGTACAGTGATACTTTAGTTTGGCGTGTTGTGAATGTTAAATGAGAACAACCATGTAAAGGTCTTTAACGTGTCATCTGACATTTAGAAGTCCTCATACAGTGTTAGCCATGACCATTATTCTGTGAATCCTGTTTAGCATACAACCTAGGAAAGTCATGGAGGGAAAACCAGAGGCAAACTTACCCATCTGCTTTTTTTTAATGTCTTTCAGAATCTTACTATGAGAATGACTTAGAATCACAGACAGTTCATGCTAGAAGGAAACATCAAGATTTAGTCTAACCCTCCTCATTTTGTACTTGAAACTTGGCTCTCATATATTATCAACTTACAAATTATCTGGACTTTTTAAGTCTTTGAAAATAAAAGAAGTTCAGTGTCAACCTCATTTTACACGAAAACCTATCTAAAACCTATTAAATTGCTGGAACCAAGGGACCAGTTAGTACCAATGACATAACTAATTGTATTTAATGAGTAAGGTCACTACCATTTTAAACACTGCATGCAACCAATCTTTGACCATGCATTCTGCAAATGCTTATTAAATCCCTGGTGTACTCCAGACACTCTGCTAGCAATAATGATAGTTAATATGTGTTGAAGACTTTTGACACTTCTGGCCATAGACTAAGAACTCTGCTTGTATAACCTAATTTGATTGAAACAGAAGCCCCAAGAAATAAATACTGCTATTATTCCCATTTTATGACATGAAGAAGAGTCAAAATCCAATATGATATAAGTCCCCAGTTCATCTTCTTGTGTTTGTTCTTCTGGCCATGGTTGATGCTCAATAAAATATTTGTTGAATGAACAGCCTCATGGCCTAGTGGGAATGACACATGTATGAAAGAAATGCACCAAAACCTGCTGTGGGCAGTACAGTCACCCACACACCAAATGTAGTTGGGGCTCAAAAGAAGCAATAGACTTCACTCAAGAAAACTCTGAGTAGACGGGCTCTGAAATATGCAGAAGAACACTGTCTTAAAGCTCATCTCAGATTCTTGCCTCTCTTTTTGGTGAATGCAGAAACAGATCATTCTTGGCCTAGCCAGGTAGAAACAACATCTATTGTAGGGACATTCAGAGATTCACTTTCAAGTATACATTTTATTGTTACAGGGAACCTCTTCCCCTAATGACCAAAACACACCTAGAACACACCTGCAAGGCTGATACCATTTTGTGCTTTTCACTCACTTCCTTAGGATAAAGAGCATTTACTCTCTGAGTATTTAGGGCCCCTGCAATAATCCACCTTCATATAAACTCTCTTGTAAGCAAGAACAGACTAGAAAATTGCCAGGTCAGTCAAAAAGACTTATTTTAAACAATTATTTTTAACCATCCTCACCAGAGGTTATATTACCTAGCTATAGTTCTAGCTATGATCCATATTCACAAAATGAAAAACTTTTCATCCAAGGGTCAGATGCAAACTCATTTATTTGGCCAGTGAATCAAAATAGACAAAAAAGGGGGGGACATTTGGGGGCATTCAGGCCAGGATGGGGAAGGGAATGGGTATCATTCTTGATGTTTCTCTCTCTGAAGCCTGCTTTTCTCACTTTCTATCCGAAGGCTAATAGACAGAGAGTCCCCAAAAGTGATATTGAAGCTAATTTTCTGTGTGGTGGAGACTCCTTCCCCCTTCTACCATCTCCTGGGGTGAGCAGCTTCTCTGCAAAGAATTGGTCTGCTCTAACTTTCCTTGACTTTGGTTCCTGAGCCAGCTTGTTTCTAGGCCAGTGATTAGGTCGCTCGCTAAGGTGGAAGGGAAGAAAGGCAGCTAAAACTAGGCTGGCCAATTACTCCGTTATTCATGCTGGCTTTGTGTTCTGCCTTCTTGTATTTTAGCTGTAGGTAGCCTGCCCTACTCAGGTTTTTCTTTCTTCGTTTTCCCTTAATGTCTGCCTGCACCTCAACTTTCTTGCGTTAGTTTTTATTTTCTTGACGCCCTTTGATTTGCTTGTTTATGGTGATCATTTATGTAAGTGCCAAGAAATATGTGTGGAAAACAAAACTTGAAGGTCAGCTCCAAAGGGACCACTGTGTGCCATGTCTCAGCCTCGGTGGCCTTGGAGCCTCATCTGAGCCCTTTTAGCCGCCTACATTGTGGAGAGAGAATCTCAGAGTTTCTCTCTTGGGGAAGCATCATGAAAACAGTCTCTAGATTCAGGGAGTTCACATCCAAATCACATTGCATGGCTCCCTGGCTCCGTGACCTTAGTTATGCAACTTCTGTGGACCCTTTCCTCGTTTTCAAAATAGAGATAATATTCCTTCTTTTGTAGTGTTGTGAAGATCAAATATTATGGTTAATATCAAATGCTAAGCCCAATGCTCAAAAAACCTTAATTCCCTTTTCCCTCCCTTTTCTTTTTTACTTTCCCCATTCCTCCTTGAAGTTTGAAAATAAACACCATTGTCCCTAAGAAGCACAAGAGCCAATGAAGGATTCAATGGTTAAAGCTGGAATTTTCCTTTTATCTACTTAACCAGTGGGTCATTCAAGGTACTTTACAATTTGTTGAGAGAACCATTAAACACCATTAGTAGGTCATCTTCCACTGACTTCAAAACTATAGTCTGTAAAACTCAGCTAAACACAGAAATCATCTTAATAGCTCCGATCACTTTGATTTGGGCCATAGGCCATGGTGACAGATGCACTAAGCATTTAATAAATACCAGGGTGTTTCCTTGAGCCGGCATAATTTTCAGCATGCAAACAGTCATGTCCTGTCATTATGTAATAGGATATCATTTAAAAATGTAAAGGAGCAGCAGAGGCATTTTGGCCAAATGGCCCTGCATCTTTCGCCACCTTGCTGAACACCCGCCCTTCTGCTGTGCTGGTCTCAGCTAAGTGACCCTCACATCTCAAGGTGCCTGATATTTGCTCTTTTTCTCCTTCAAATCCTGCAAGGACGATTTACATTAGTACAGCGTATACCTCCAGACTGAACTTTCGAGACCATCTAGTCTTTTAAAAGTCCTTCAGCTATGAGATGCGCGGCTCCAGCCCAGGATGCCGAATGCACAGACAGAGAAGCTGAGACGGGCAGCAGTGACAGGGCTGCATGACGCTGAGTGACGTAAGGGGCTGGCCCAGCATTGGAACTCAGCGCTTTCCAGCTTAGGGTAGGCTAAAACATGAAGCTTTTTTTTTTATGTTTTGTATACATTTTAAGACTTTAGTTATTTACTGTTAGAGGGGAAGAGAGAGAGAAAGAGAGGGAGAGAAACATTGATTGGTTGCCTCTTGCAGGCCCTCAACCAGGGACCTGGCCAGCAACCCAGGCATGTGCCCTGACGAGGAATCAAACCAGCGACGCTTTGGTTCTTAGGATGATACCCAACCCACTGAGCCACACCAGTCAGGGCAAGCCTTTACTTTTGTGTCATACATGAGGATACATATGTTTGTGTGGCGAGGATACATGTATATAATATTTGAGTCATCTTCTTCTTCATAAAAAAAGTGTTGAGATGCTGAGACCTCAGTAAATGTCACATTTCTGAGAGATATTTGTGGTTTTATTTTTTCCTAAATGTAATCAACATTTGGTTCACTAAAAATAAAAATTATGTGTTCAAAGTCAAACAATTCAGAAGAGCCTAAAGAAAGTTTTAATTGCCTGATATCCAGAAATAACATCTATAAATATTTTGATACATGTTATGTTGATATATTTTAAATTTCATAAAAGTACACATAAACCTTCTGGAGTAAGACTAATAGTCAGTTGGTTTCACTACCGGGGCTTCCAGTCCTAACCAGGAGCAGGACGCAGGGCAGTAGTTCTCAGCATGTGGCCTGGGGCCAGCCAGGTTATCACCTGTGAACTTCAGCGAAATGTAAATGAGGCCCCACCCAAGACCTACTGAATCAGAAGCTCAGTGATCTGGGTCTTAACAAGCTCACATAACTGCTCTGGTGCAAGGTCCACTTAGAGGACCTTTGGTGGACTGGAGTGAGAGATCGGAGCTTGAGTTCATCTTCACTGTGACCCTCATGACATTGCGACCTTGAACAAGTAAGTCACCCGACAGTGAGCCCTGGGTTCCTCCTGGTGATCATAATACTTGCCTGGAAGTGCCGCTGTGGAGATTAGGGATAGAGGGCGTGAAGCGCTGCATCTAGGGACCAGCCGTTGCGGGAGCTCAATCAACGACAGTCATTATACGAGTGTGGCCATCAGAGCTTTCATCAGCAGCGCAGGCGTGCCACTCGTTTCTGAGAGAGACAGCGCTGTGCACTCCAGGAGCAAAGATGCACTGTTGTTAATACTGAAATCTGCAAATAGCATTGCAGCCAGAGAACTATGGTCACTGTCTCCTTTAGAATTTGTGCTTCTCAAAAACAACATGTGGTTCTTCTTCGATGATTAAGTCCCCTTTGAAAGGAGGGTGGCTAGTTTTTTCCAAAATACTCTGTTCTGCGTATTTTGAGCTAATAATTCTCGCCATGCGATTTCCCCAAGGAAAGGCCCATTTGGTCATAAAATTCTGAATTGCTAATGCGAGAGTGTATGGGATTCCATCTTTGTCTTGGCACAATATAGTGAGACCTAAAACAGTCCCAGGTGGTTAAATCCCTTTTCCTAGAAAGAGTGTTACTTGGGCCACTATGCATTTGGGTACAACCAAAGAAATGGCTACAGAAATAGGAATACATGTGACAGTAAGTGTTTTTAGTTGAGGTTTTTTTTTTGTAATGCCATCCTATTGGTAGTCTATGAGCCGGTAAGATCTTACAAAAGATAACTGAAATAAAGAAAGCAGGATGAACTTAGTAAGGTGCCAGACAACTTCCTTCTCACTGTACAGAAAGGTCCAGATGGACTGAATTTGGCCTAACCTGGCCTCAAGTGGCAAATATCACAGACTGTGCCTATCAGTCTCATTCAAGTGCAAGCTCCTGTCCAGCAGAGCCTGCTGGCAACTAGGTGCTTTTTAGAAAGTCTACGTAGTATTTTTCTTTCCATTTCTGCCTCATGTGTTTTAATCACCTTAAATGGAGAACAAATTGCCGAAAACTTTCAATGATTTCAGAAAGATTTAAAAAAATAAACCAATAAAATGAAATAGCGCAATGACAATATTTAAGTAGGAATATTATGGCAGATAAATTCTTGGAGGTTTACTGCTAATGGCCACTTGACATTTTTAAATAGAGCATTTCAGTAAATCACTGGAAATTAGCCGACAAGGATTTATATTCATCTGTTTAAATGATACTTATAAATAAGTAAATATGGTTTAAAAATAGTCTGAGTGATGCTGAGTCTATGGCAGTAAATGTCTTAGTGTAGGTTTTTGTTCTAATTTCAGTGCAATTCAACAGGCATCTATTGTAGATTTCCTATGAGTCAGGAAGTGTATTAGTTCCTGGAGACCCAGAGAGGACAAAAACCCACTTCTGGAAATCTAGTAATTGCCCAGATTAGAGTCCATCACCCTTAACCCTGGAAACTTCCTTTCTTCCTTGAATGAAATCCAATACACAGGGCTGACGTGGCTTCCAGGATGGAACAGAGAGTTGCTCCACTGTTGTTCCTGATCATATCTCGTAGATTTTAGCTTTTACACAGTTCAGGAGCTATGCACTGGGCAACTGTTTCCAATAAATGCCAGTGGAGTATTTTAATTGTGTAAGCATTAGTTCATTCGTTCTGTAAGTATTTATTATGCATGTTCAACTATGCGCCAGACACTGTTCTAGGCACAGAAAGTAGCAGTAAGAAACCAAGATCTGTGCTGTACTGAACTTATATTTTCTAGTGAGGAGATCAACCGTGGATCCGTAAATAAATAAATGTGATAATTTCCATGGGTGGTAAGTATAAAGTAAAAAGGATACATGGAACACCTTTAGAGCACGTTGGAGATGAGAGGGGGAAAAGACTCTCTACCCAGAGCTGTTTGCAAAGACCTCTCTGCAGAGGTGGCATTCGAACTGGAGACTGAAGAGGGAGCAAAGGCCTGTGGGGATCAGGCGATGAGCATTCTGGGTAGAGGCACAGTCAGTGCACAGGCCTGAAGGCAGGGCATGCTCAGTGTAGTCCAGGGTTAGAGAAAGGCCAGTGGGACTGGCCCTTTGTGGACAAAGAAGGGAACTGTTCTAGAAGTATTGTGAGGGAGGCAGCTCTGATTCTGTCAGCTTTGGGGCACTGTAGTTTGGCAATTTTTAATAGACTAATGAAGCCATTAGATTTTAGCATGGACCATGCTCCTACTTGGTTATTAAACTGACCAAGAATCTTGGTAATTTTTCACATACCCTTTTAAAATGAAATAAAGTTAAGTCTCCTAAGACACATTCATGTGAGACACTCCGAAAAACTCGAAATTTCTACCCAGTCATCAATTCAGAAATAATTATAGTTATGAAACTCCTAGCCTAGTCTTCTGAAAGACACAACAATGATAAAGATATAGTTTCTGTCTGAAGTAAGCTGCATGCTATTGAGAAAAAAGCTACTTATAATCACCTATGATATAAAATTTTAATGAAATAGATTCTATAGTGGAATCCTAAAGGAAAAACCAGCAAAAATTCTGCTTAACATTATTCATTTATTCTACAAATAGTTTTGATTACCTGCCACATATCAGAGACAATATAGCGCTGAAGAAAACACCTATGGCTCTTGCTTATAATGGAGTTTGGGATCTCATTGTCAGGGCAGAGATTAAATAGGAAATGCAGTCACAATCGGAACAAACGCAGTGAGGACACAAATTGCACTTAAGACAGTATCTAGCACATAGGCACTTAGTAAATATCAGTTGAATGAATGAATGAGTAAGTAAATGAATAAATGAACAAATGAATGAATGAACAGTGAATAATAGGATTACAGAGAGTGACGTCCATTATACAGATTTCTCAGAAAAAGCCTCCCTGAGGTATTTGAGCTGTGATCAGAAGGAAGTGAAGGCGTTATCATTTTAAAAGACCAGGGAAAGGGGTGGCTAGGTAGAGGGAAATGTGCATGAAGGTCCAGAGATGAGGGGAGTTCTGGAATGTGTCAGAACACCAAAGAGATGATATTAGAGGAAGAGGAAGTGGGAAAATAGATTAAGACTTTGAGGGTCATAAGGAGTCAAGTCCCTCATTGTACAGCCTCTTATGACTAAATGATCATCCTAATTTCTGCAAAACACATTGGCTAAGTGGAGACCAGAGCTGATGATGGAAAACCAATGATGATGATATTGTGTTAAATTAGATTGAAAAATGATGGTGGTTTGGGCTAAGACAGTGAGAATGCAGATGGGAAAAAAAGTAGATGGATTTAAAATTCCATCCACTTACAAGCTGTATAGATATAGTCACTGAATGTGGTGGGACGATATATTTTTCTTCTTCCAATTGGTCACGCTAAAACTTTGGACTTACCCTTGACACAGCATTAAGTGTGAACCTGTTAAGGAAATCAGCCTTATTCCTCTACTCAGAACCCTCCCATATTCCCTCCATTTGATTGAAAGAAAAAGGTGAAACCCTCACCATGACCTATAAGCCCCTGAATGCTCTGCTGCCAAGTTTAAATCTCTGAGTCATTTTCCCACTGGCATCCTCCTCACTTTATCCGATCAGCCCCCACCCCGGCCTTCTCACAGAATTCAAACACAACAATCCCACCCTACCTCTTGCTATTTGTCCACGTTGTTCCTTCTAGGCAGAATTGCCTATCTATGAAGCAGTCCTTCGCTTTATGTAATTCTTGGCCCAAATGTGTCCTTTACAGTGAGGTCTTAGAGAAGACCTAAACGTCACCTGTCTAAATGTCCAAGCCCTCCTTTGCAACACTTTATCCTCTCTCTCTGCTTTATGTGTCTTCTTAATATTTATCAATATGCAATAAAATGTTTTATTTTTTCTTATCTCGCTACTAAAATATAAATTAATTGAGAAAAAAATTTTACCACCATGTCCTTTGTGCATAGAATAGTATTCTGATACATGTTGGTTGAATGAATAAATGAGTGACAATAGTTGCAGAAGGAGGTGATGCCTTCCAGGACAAGTGCTGTTATATGATAGCTGAAGTTTATCGACCCTTTGGAATATACGAGGCACTGAGTTTATTGTCCTCACGAGGACAACCGTCTCAGTGTGCGATGAGGCCAGGTAGGGGTGCGTAGAGTTGGGGCTAATTGGAAGACTCTTGAAATTTTGCCAACATGTTTGGACGTGACTCTATAGATATTTGGGGTTCATTAGAACATTTTTTATGTTAAAAAATTTGGGAAAGGTGTGAAGGAGGCAGCATGAGATAGTAGACTGAAATTAGGAAAAATCCATCAGGAAATTAAAAATCATGGGCTCTTACAGCACTGACCACTGTTAGTTTCATAAGCTTCTTTCTCTTGAAGATTATTTATTTCATTTTTCATACCCTTCATTTCTCACAAAGCATCTGAGTCAATGGTTATTTGGGATATTGAGATCTGTTTATTTAGTGCTATTCATTCTGAAAGAAACCATGTTATTGTCCTGGCAAAATCTTTTGAAACTTTTCTGAAATGTTTCATAATGGCAAAATCATTGGACTTTTTAGGCTATCTCAGTTTTTACGTTGCTGTCAGTTACCTACCAGACAGGTGACTTTGATCATGTCACTTAGCCTTTCTCAACATTGTTACCTTATGGTATGAAGGAGCATCATGGGAAAGGATAGCAGAGAGCTGTCCTCAAAGTCCAGATTTGGACCCCGAATGGTTCCTGGCCCCATGCTCTTAGCCACACGACCATAAACTGATCATAAACTGCATGATCCCCGAGGAGGCGGTGGGATATCTACACAATTCCAGTTCAGCACAGGGAACACCTTTTAAAATGCCGTGCGGACGAGTTACTTTAACAGGAAGTGATCTCTCTGTCCTAAGAAAGCTTCAAGCAGAGTCTGCGTGTCCATGGATGTCTAGTGCTTCCACTCACCAGGTGTTTTCCAAGAAGATCCCAGACCTAAAATAGTGGCTGAATGACGTGGCTTTGAATTCCCTCCGGTGCGTGTGTAAACCTGAGAGCCCAGGAGTCGGAAGCTGAGTGCTGTTTCTACCACCCACCAGTGTCTCTGTTCCCTCTTAATGCTGAAGCATTTGGGACCCACAGCAGCTATGAAATTTAGCATTCACATATTTATATCTTACGTCTCCCCTTCATTTCGAGGGCAGGGATTATATTTCATTCTTCTTCAAGTCATCTGTAATGTTATTCACAGGAGGCATTTAAGCCCTATGTTATGTTTATTATCTATTAACTTATGCTTTATTGTGAAAAAATAACTTGTTTAATTCTACTTAAATGCTGTTTAAAATAAGAAATTAATTTTTAAAAACATGTATGTCCTAAGGCTGAAAAGTCCGATCAGCTAGCACCCTTTGAAGATGGAAAGGTAGAGAGAGGGTGCCTTGGGAAATGAGACCACACCCTCTGACTGTGCTCACGGCACGTGCGCCCCTACAGAAGTGATGTGCTGGGGGCCTCAGCCACCTTAGCCACACCTGGGTTTGTTTTTGAAGCCGGAAGCTCTGCCATCCTCAGATCATCAAAACTATCTTTTTCTTTGTTGAAAGCAAAAGAGAAAATATTTTGTTGGGAGTAAATGAGAAGGAGAACCTCTTCCATTTAAAAATCTATTTTTAAATAAAGAATATATTTTAAAATTTATATATAAATATGAATGATGTACAAGGTGTGGCACAAATAACACCCTCCTTTGTTACAAAATCTTTTAGCATTTTGTAATTGTAAGCATGTAATTCTAAAATATAACATCACACTCAAGCACACCATATGATATTTTAGGGGTAATGTTCAAATTAAAATTTAGAAATTATTACACCCATATTATTACCCTACCAACCACACCCAAGCAAGCCTTACTTCTGCCAGGCCCTCTCTATGTTAAAATAAATCAGTGATGGCCAATGTAACTATATTAGGGAACCACCCTTGAAATCAATGTGATAAAAGCAAGGCCTGTTAAATGTGAGCCACTGGGTCAAGCCGCATATAATTATCACAGAAGACAGTAGCCAGGCAGAGAGTGTTGGCACTGATTTGTCAGAGCCTGGGCCATGTGGAAACCACGCGCACTGGTGCATCACTCCTCCTTTTGTGTAGCCCATCACAAAGAAAAATTGAGGGGGCACCTGGCATTAAATACTGTGTTTATAGGAATGCAGTAAAAAAAAAAATCAAGATAGCATTTAGTGTATTGTTCTTTTACAAAAGAGAAAGAAGGAAAAAAATTGCCTTTATCGACCAGCATATTACAATTATGATGTTTTATTTAAATAATCACAAATGGGCAATTTGTTCAAACTAACTTCTGTATTCCCAGCAGGAAATCATCCCCCACCCACTCAAGTTGTCCTGTGCATCTGAGACGGGATAAGTAGAACCGTCATTACAGGGAAAAATCGGGGCGTTGCAATCGCTGGCCTCCACAGCGTCGGGGCCTTAGCATTCACGGCCTCGGCATGTCCGTCCACCTCTGTTGAGACTCTCTTTCCCCCTCAATCTAGCTCTGGTCTCCTTATGGCATTTTAAATTATCTATACCTGTTATGCTTTTTTTCTGTTTTTGTTCTACATTTGTGTGGATAGCTCCCACTATTGTTTGTCAAAATTGCTTCCTTTGCTGTATGTGTGTCTGAACTGTGGTTGATCATGGTGAGTGTTTCTTAGCTGGTAGCCTCACCTGCCTGGGCAGAAACGGGCTTTGTTCCCTGGAGAGCAGCTTTGTGACAGCTGAGCCTGAGGCTTCATGTCACGGGGGCGGGGGTTGGGGGCAGGAGATGGAAACTCATTTTATTGGCCCTGGACACTTGGCTTTGCCCCAGTTTCATTCCCACAAGGAGCATGCATTCATTCCTTAGGCTTCGTAATGTGACCTCTCACTTCGGGAATATCCTGTGCGGTATTTTTTTAAAGATTTATTTATTTATTTATTTATTTTTAGAGAGAAGGGAAGGGAAGGAGAAGGAGAGGGAGAGAAACATCAGTGTGCGGTTGCCTCTTGCGCACCCCAATCTGGGGACCTGGTCTGCGACCCAGGCATGTGCCCTGACTAGGAATCGAACCAGCAACCTCTTGGTTCACAGGCCTGATCTCAGTCCACTGAGCCACACCAGCTAGGACTCCTGTGCAGTAATTTATGTGCTTGCTCTGGGTTGAGTTCATAAACATTGATCTCACACACATACACACACACACACACACACACATAAACTAATTAGCTCAACAATGAAAACGGAAGCACTGAAAATCTGAGAACTTAGGAATAGTCTTTGAGGATTGTTGATTCCGTCAGTTATCTTGTATATTTCATGTCCTACATATGACAGTGAAATAATAGTATTCTTTGGAGACATGCCACATGGGATGGAAGTTACAGCATGTAGACATTATGGCTGAGTCCCTAACTGAGGAGGCTAACCAATCTTATGAATTATATGCAAATACAAGTGCAAAACAGGTAAGGAAATTGTTTTAAAGGTAGTAGGAGATGAATGAAAACATAGATGTGAATTTAAGCCTCAGAAACAATGGGACATGTAATAAAAATTCCAAGAAGTACCAATAAGTCATTAACAAAGATCAGAGAAATATTGTATGAGAATTTAGGCAGTAACTAAAACAGATGAAGAGGGGAAGAGTAATCAGAAGAAGGCTTTCCTGAGGAAGAGGAGAGCTAGACTGAATTCCTATTATTTCGAACCCCAAGAACTACGTATTGCTCTTCTTAGTGTCAACTCTCTCGTGTATAAAGTGGGAATGATGATCTTATCACCTTGTAAGGGTGTTTAAGGAGACAGCAGTTACATAGATTTCTTAAAGCAATACCTAGTCTGTATTACAGTAGTAGATGCTATTATTACTGTAAATATTTTGTCATTATTATTAAATAAGAGCTGTTATTATTACTGTAAATATTTTAGCCTTATTATTATTAGAAAAATGACTCTTCTAAACAACTCAATCAGGATGCCTCCCTCCTAACTTTTTGAAGTCTTGAAATACAAAAATAATTGCAAAGAATTTTGACTATTTCCTGTGTCTCTGGGCAACCTAATAAAGGGCATATTCTTTTGGTACTGGGAAAATGGTGGCACTGGAACTGAGTTGAGGACTTCTGAAGGGAAGGAAGCAAGGCTGGAGCTGCTGCTTTTGAGCTTGTGGCTGGTGTCAGTGTGTTTGGTGTCCTTGCCCCTCGACTCCAAGGTGAGCCGTGTGAATCCTCCTTCATGGAAGGGAAAGCATGTCTTGGAAAGTAGGTCTCTGAACCGCACATCTGGAATAAATTTGGCCTCTTAGGAAATCAAGGAGATTTAGAAAATCTATGTCGATGTCTCAAGGTATACCTTCTAGGCTCATAAATCCAGTGATTGCCTTGGCTTCACTCTATATAATAGCAGTGTTAGAGAAATTAGCTCAATGCAGTTACAGTAAACTCATTAAGTCAATGATACATTGAATAGGTTACCTCATCTACATTTGACTGTGAGTTGATGTGTGCACATATTTTATAACAAAATGATAGCATTTAAAAAATTTAAAATAAGATCCCTACTAATATTTACAGTTTATATTGAGTGTTTACTATGTAGATAATACTGTGTTAAGGGTTTTTATAAATTGTTTCATTGATTAACCCATCAAAACCTGATGTTGTAGAATCTTTTATTATCCCCATTTTGGCGATGGGAAAACTGAGGTGAAGAAATGGTAGGTAGCTTGCTGAAGTTCACAGAAAATAGTGGAGTTGGGTTCTAGCCCAGGAAGCCTGATTCTGCCCCTGCAGTATAACCAAACCTAGAACAAAAACCGACCTTGAATAGACCAATGGTTGCCATAGGGCAAGGAAACTTCTTAAAATTCCTTAACAGTACCAGATAAACTTGAAAACATGCTTTCAGTGTTAATATTGAAACAGTTCCTCTTTTGAAAATGAATTCATTTTCGGACTTAATGGTATTAAATTATTAAGTAATATCTGCATGAGCCCACCTCTTTTTCTGAAAATTAGACTTAAGTGGTACCTTTTAGACTGGGCCCAGCAGACCATATGCATTTGCTATTCTAGGAATTCCCATTCAGTAATGCACTCTCTTTCTTTTGCTTCCCTCCTTTCCCTTTTCTCCCTCCCTTCCGTTTTGCTTCCTTTCTTTTATTGTTCTTGTAACTTCACTCAACCCTGTCAACGTGGTGTTAGCATGCTGTAAGTACATTGCATTTGGGCAGTAACAGCCCCTTTACGACACGTTCTCTGGCTTTGCAGGTCATGTTACTTGAAGTAGCCAACTCTCCTGATATATTAAAAGGCTACTAGATCGAGGTTCTGATATGCAAGCATTTTACAATTGTCGCCAAAGCCGTATTTGTCTTTTGAAATCAGAATTTGTGAGTGGTTTGAAAGTTTAAAATCTAACAGGAAGGGAAAGTGACAAATCCATGGATGAATCAAAAGTCAATTGAAATTTCGTTGCAAAAAAACCTCATTCGTGTTGCCAAATTGGAGCCTCTTAGGTTATTTTGCACAGGGCTTGACTGTGTTAACTGGGTTGGCTAGCAGCCTCCTGCTCTGTGATTAGCTCAGAGTACTGTTTATGAACACACCCTCTCACTTGCACTCCCATCACTATGCCCACTTCATTGTACGTACAGCATAATAACGTCCGGTTCATCCTAGAGATTCAAATAGCGCTGCAGAGGAGACCAATTATTTTAGCCCCTTTATTTTAAAGATGTGGAAACTAAAGCTGAAAGTTCGACTTGTGATAGATAATTCAACTACTGAGTGGTTCAGCCTTGCCTCAAATTCTGCTCTCTAAATTTAATCCCATATTATCACAACACACCAAACTATTATAAGAAGCTGGTTTAAATGCCAATGGTTATTAATAACAAAGACTCCGATCCTGTGTATTACTCAGAGGAGCCTAATAACATGTAAGCTGTGATTGGAGTGACATATGAACTATGGGCAACTTGCTATGGTCAACATTTCTCACTAAATCACCTCAGCCGCCCTGTTGGGGATCTAATGAGACCTCCCTTTCCCCCCACCCCCGCCCATCCACACACACACTTATAAATGAAGAAACAAAGGCTCATCAGTCTAAGTAACTTCCTGAAATGCACAACTGGGAAGGGGCGGAGTCTAGTTTGAAGGCCCCATCTTCCTGAGGCCAGCCTCCGTGTTGTGCTACCTCCAGACGGGTTTCCAGTCCTTTCTTCCATCTCCCAAACTCAAAGCTGTGCAAACATGTACAACACACTCACAACAGCCTCTCCAGAGATGTCAGTCTTTTTGGTTTCTCCTTTCGTTGTCAGAGTGGGGGTCCAGGATAGGAGTTGGGTTCAGTAATTTGCCGTTTCTCTGTGTCTGCTGGCCTCATGCTGGCGCGGCAGATCTGGACCATCCCTGCTCAGCAGAGCTGCATGTGGTGTGCACCAGGCTCAGGCAGCCACGGCCTTTGATGCGGAGGTTGAAGAGACATTCTAGGCCTGGCTTTTTTTGGCTTCTGTTCTTGCTCACAGGAGTAGTAGTACTGGAGACTGAAAAAGATGTCTGGTAGGCTGGCTGTGAAGAAAGTTGGAGAAAGCTCCTTTATTACCTAAGGAATATAAATTGTGTCAGATTTGCAAAGAGAAATCTAGACAGAACTATAGGGACTTCTAAGGCTCCTTATATTCTTTCCAATCAGCTCTTACCAAGCGGAGTCCAGCACACTTGACTGCTAGTACACCTCAACTTCCTGTAACAGTAGCATATATAAAACCATGGAATACAAACAGGAAAATCAAAGCAAAGTTTATAATCTGTTTTCCTTTAATGATTAAAAAAAATCAAACACTAGAAGCATAATTATTCACCTTTCTAAAGTATTCGATGTTTTTAGGTGGAAATAGTTTATAATTTGACACATCCACCAGATCATTCACCAAGTATATTGTAGTTACATCATACAGTAAGTGAGCTATCTTTAGCCCAGTTAGAATTCATAATACAATGAACAGACACATTAACAGTTAAATTGTAATTAAGGGGAATAAGTGCTACAGTAAAGGTCTCCATAAAGAGATTTGGGTATCTAAAGGAAGAAATAATTGTTCCTGGAGATGTTGGCCAAGGTCATGCACGGCGATTGACATTGGAGGTGATTGTCCTGGAATGAGTAGTCATCATCCAGGTGGCGAATGGCAGGAATGAGCACCCCTAGGCCCACGGGGTGAAGACTCAGTGCTATTTGCTATGGCCTTGGAGAGAAAGTTGGACTGTTCAAAGTGATGTGGTGGCATCAGGGAGTGGCACTGGGGAAGGTGATAATGCTAGCCTAGGGAGTATAGCTGAGATTATAGAAGGTTCACACCAAAACATGACCAATTTCCAGTGCCCATCTCAATACACATTGGGACGTTTTAACATAAATCAAGTGAAGACTTTGCAAATGATGTTAAAGAACGTTAGAGGAAACCTAAGTGTTGTTCCAAAATTACCTTGGATCTGAACAGATATTTTTAATATAATTTTAAAGCATATAATTAAACTCTGTGCTTTCTCAGCAGACTAGCAAATCGGCTGGGCAATCTTGTGATCACATTGTTGTAAAAGTTAACGCATTTTTGCATATTATTGTACCTGTAATATTTGCCCACCATGGCCATTCAGTGGGCCTTAGTGGAGCATTACTAAGATCGTTCTTATTGTTGTCTGCTTCTGCTTTTTCCCCCCATTAGGGTGAAAGTTTTTTTAATTTTATTTTTCCAACTTGTTAGATTGTTTGCTTTACTTTCTGTCCCCCGTAGGACTAAGGCGGCTGTACCAACTTTAACAGTGGAAGGTCCCAGCAACTTAAGTCCTGTTTATTTCTCACCCCCACCACGTGTGCACTGTGGGTTGACGGGGACTTTGCTCCCCACCCAGATGCACTGCTGGTGAAGACCGCACCGCCTGGAGCTCCTCAGGCTACAGAGAAAGGAAAAACAGGACACAGGGAGATTTAAGCCCTCTCTCTTACCAAAAGCTCAGTGAAAGTGACAAATGTCACCCTTGCTGGCATTTTATTGGCTAAGATGTATCATGTGGCTTTCTCTACTTTTAAAGGAGGTTAAGAAAGTACCTTGAAGGAAGAGAACCCCAATTATTTGAAGGCCACATTAAGTTCCTGCACGTATTAGCTAGGGCTGCCGTAGCCGAGTACCATACACTGAGTGGCTTAAACAGTGGAAATTTCTTTTCTCACAATCTGGAGGCTGGAAGCCTGACATCATGATGTCAGCACGGCTGGGTTCCGGTTAAAACCTTTTTCCTGGTTATCAGACATCCACCTTCTCTCTGTGTCCTCACGTGGCAGAGCGAGAGCTCTGCTGTGTCATCCTCTTCTTAAAAAGTACCAGTCAGGTCAACTCCTTTATGACCTCATTTAACCTTAATGATCTCATTAAAGGCCCACCTCCAATATAATCACACGGAGGGGTAAGGCTTCAACATGTGCCTTGGAGGAGGACACAGTTCAGTCCAGAGCACACAATATATATTTTTAAAAATTTGATTGAATATAAACATTGGGAATGACACTCTCAAAATTGTTCGGTGCATAGAAAAGTTTGGATCGATGCTACAATAGCATCAACCATATCATTTCTATTGGCAAATCGTTAAAACTTTGCGCTCTAAAAATTATTAGTAATTGTCATCAAGATTTATACCCTAAAATTTTCTTGCACAGGCTTTTAAATTTCTTTTTTTTTACTTATTTGAACAAGAGTCTAAAAAAGACAAGTCAGAAGGGAGTAGAAATGGGAGCTTACTCACCTGTCACTCCCCGTCTCTCCTCCTTCCCGCTCCCTTCGCTGAGTGCAGGCAGTTCTGCTGACACTCTACTGATTCTTATTAGATGTGAGGCCGTCCCTGAAGATGCTGTCAGTGCACCTCCCAGGTCCCTGCTGTTCCTGTTTGGGTCTAACTTCAGCAAAGTGATAGGTGTGCAGCTGTTTCTCCAGGAACAGGTCACTGCAGGCACACCTGTGAGTTGTTCTAGTTTAGTTGTATAGTTTATTTTTTCTTTCCACTTGATGTTATCAAGTGAGAAAAGGGAATTGTAAAATTTCATTTGAGCCCGATATCTATTAGGCATTGGTTTTTCCTGAGGGTAAATCATCTTGCTCTTCCTTCTGCTGCTGACTGATGGTTTGGGTTTTGCGGGGTTTTTTTCCTCTCAAAAATACCAGGATATTTAGTGAGACAGTCCATTAAGGTTAATCATTAGATTTATTTAATATGTTTAATCTGAATCATCTTCCTATTTTTAACAAGGAGCAAATTTGACTGCTTTTTTAAATTGTTATGTTTGTTCCTTTTTTTTTTAGGACATTTTGCTCATCTGATTTCTACTTTGACATTAAGTGGTTAATGTGGAGGCAGGGCACGATCTTTTATGAAGTACTTCACATTTGAGATGATTGAAGAAACCTTTTGCCTTAAATTCCCTGAAGGATTAATCATGTGTCTGTGTGTTATTGTTGAAGATGAGACTGTGAAATTTTTATTCTCAACCCCAGACTGGCTCCTGTGCCCAGGGCAAAGTAACAGTTGGGACGTTATTTGGTTAATTTAGCTGTGGTTTTAAAAAAAAGAAAACAGCAAAATTCACATTTTGCCAAATGGTTTTCCCAAATCATTGCCCTAAATTCTGATAATTTCCCCCTCTCTATCACTGGTTCCTCTTTAATTCTGGATGGAATTAAGTTATACAGGACATCTGGACTCAATTTTTAAAATAAACACTTCGTTTTAGAACATTGTTACATTTTAAAAAGTTTTAGATTTGCAGAACTACGGCAAAGACAGCACAGAGAGTGCCTGT
Source organism: Trachops cirrhosus (assembly GCA_028533065.1). NCBI lineage: Eukaryota > Metazoa > Chordata > Mammalia > Chiroptera > Phyllostomidae > Trachops > Trachops cirrhosus. The sequence goes on along the minus strand of CM052546.1, from coordinate 7,745,975 downwards.
GTACCCCACAGCCAGCCTTCCCCGTTACTGACATGTGCGTGGTGACTTTGGCAGGGTCTGCTCGCACACCATTTCGTTGTCATGGACTCAGAGTAGTGCTGGGTGTGTGGCAAATTCTGATTTTGGTTTGGGGAACTTTCTGTGATTTTTTAAAAAATATTTTCAATCTCTAGCATGTTGAATCTGTGGATGTGACACCCATGGATACAGAGGACTGACTGTATTTTCTGCCCTAGTCTCAGCCCTAAAATCAGTCCTTTCTCCATGCAGCCTATTTTGCCCCCTCCTTTTCTTCCTCTCTTTCTCTCTCTTTCTTTCCTTCATTTTCTTTCCTTTTTTTGGAGAATAGTATATAGAATTGAAAGTCAGGTATGATTTGCTGTCTCCCCCTCGATGTTTTGGTTTAGCTTTAACACCTGTTGGCCGTTGAGAACGTGCTGTCTCTCCCACAGAGTGGGGAGGCGGTATGTGACCTGTCGTGAAATATTTTATTTCATCCCCATTTACGTAGTATATGAACTTCACATTTTGCTTCCAGATGGTTTGCTTTATCTACTAGTACCTCCAAAATCAGATTGATTTGATTATATTTTTAAAAGGTGGTGCATTTGTGGTAGTTCGAAAGCAGGTAGCTTTCTTCAGTCTACTCAGGTGTGAGGAAACTATCAGAAAACCAACTAGAATTGATAGCTCAATGCATCTACAGCACCTTTAAAAAAGGAGTTTGTTCCTTAATATAAAATTGTCACTTATTGTTTTAACTGCATTTTGGTTCCATTTTTCTTAAACCCTGTGGTACAATGTTACACCTTTGGCAGATGTCTCAGAAACGTCCTTTTGCAGTGCAGGTCACCGGCCACGGGATCTCAATTTCACTGAAGCAGAGAATATTTTTTGTATCGTAACATTACTTTCATCATAACATATATTCATTTTAGACCTGGAAGGGATCTTTAAAAACTACCATCAAACTGCATCATCCTGATATTGAGTCAAATGACTTATCTAAGCTGATTTATTTATGTAGCTGCCCAACTGCAACTGGAACTGAAGCGTAGGACGCAGATTCCATCCAGAAAAAAAAAAGTTTAACTACTTCAAGAACTTATAAATATGTGCATATATTATACATATAATTACGGAGAGACGAAACTTTGATTCAGCAGAGCATTTTGGTGGCTGAGGGCATGACCATCTGAATTTCATTTTCTATTTTTACGTGAAACTCTTTGTAAATAGAACTGAGACATTTTGAAAAGAAATTCGTCTCTGCCTGGAACGAAATATACAAGAAGATATTAACTTATTTAAAGGAAAAATAAAATGCACAGCGAACGAGGCTTCTTTGGATGGTTCACTAGGAATCTATCCCTCTGAATGATATTAAAAATGAAAATAAATGCTCGTAAAGAAAGCCATTAACATGACTGTGTTGTCGTCACCCTTCCTAGCCATCCGCCAGGAACTTTGTGTCTTGTACATCCATTTCTCATTCCTCCCCGTTTCCTCTTTCTGAGTCTCGGGATTGGTGACAGAGAGAAACATCA
>CM052546.1:7510411-7744328 GCA_028533065.1 Trachops cirrhosus | reverse complement strand
GGGGGCAAAGTGTCATCAAAAATGTCAAAAAACTCATCTTCAGTCATTCATCGTTTATGCATCCATTATGTGTGGGACCATGAGCACATGCAGCTGACAAAGAAAATTGGAGTGAAAGGAAGGGGATGTGTTTACATTTCCTTTCAGTTGTTGCTTTTGCTGAGGATTGAAACTGCTTTTTTAGTAGGAGAATTAATAGTTGCCTTTGGTAGAAATAAGGTTTTTCAGTGCCCTTTAAATTTTTTATTAATATTTTAAGTAATTGGCATGAACCCCAGTACTGGAAAGGAGCTAATATTCCTGATTCCTTTAAAAACTATATTTGGGTACAACAAAAGAGGGTGAATCATAGATTCTTAACATAGGAGAGAATCTTATTTGGTGACCCCTTGACCCTCTAGATTTTTTGAGAAAAACTTTATTTCCTCATCTCTGATAATAATCCCATTAGCTCTAATCATTTTATTTAGCTGAATAACACATAGCGAAAAACAAATAATCAGCAAAAGAAGAGCATAACATGAGTTTGAGCAAATATCTGATTCTTAAATCAATTATTCCCAAATAATACAATAGTAAATGTAGCCCCAGGACTTGTTTTATGAAATTTTGGCAGAAGCAGAACAGAAGGACCTGGCCTAGTTGTCAAGGACTTCTCTCCAAGTCTGTCCTCCCTCCCTCCCTCCCCTCCTTCCTTTCTTCCTTCCTTCCATTCAGCCATTTGCATGTATTTATGTAAAACCTTCTATTTACATACCCAGCACTGTTATGGTGCTGAAAAGACACAAGTAAATAGACAAAATAACTCCCTCATGGAGCTTAAATTCTGGTCCCTAGCTCCCACGCATACAGTGCTGCAGGGGTAATGGCAGGCTGAAGCACTAAGAGACTCTACTCCAGCACCACTCAACATTTCCCATATCCTCCACTACCTTTGAGAAGAGGGGAAAGGTTCTTTCATTCCAAACTCTGGTAGCAGGCAAAGGAATTTTCCCATCTGCCCTTTAAACTGGATTGGGGGCTTGTTGTTCAGGAATAACTCCAGGATCTTGTCCTGCTTAGAATCTGGGAGAGAACTGTTCAAATCATGTGGGAGGTAGTTCTTTGAAAGCCCCAGCTAACATGAAAAGAAAAAAAAAACAGGAGATTTACAGTCTGAAGCCAGACTTAATAATACATAACAAATTGCCGTGCTGTTTGGGAATCTCCCTGGGTACCGTTCCTAAGGATTCCAAGTGTTTAATTGAAATTTCTTTGGGGACAGTAGTACTCATTCACTTAAGCGTTATATTTATATTTCAGTGCAAAGGAAGGAAGTCAAAGGGCTAATAGACCGAGCGAGCAGAATGACTGCTTTTCAGCTGCAGGCCGCGAAGAGCCAGCAATTCTCAGAGGAGTGCTTATCCCGGAGACAGCTTGCTTACGCAGCCTCCAGGGACTGTGGGCGGAGGGCGGAGATGTGACTGACAGCTGTTCCTCCCTAGACGGAGACAGAATGCAGGGTCCCCGTGCTGCCTGTTTAATCAAACTGTTTGCAGTCTAGAGGATTAAAACACCTCGAGATGGAAAAGTATTCTGATCCAGATTTATTCTTAGAAAGGCTGTTCCTTTTACCCTGATGGTGAGCAGAGAATGTCTCAGTCCCAGGGCGCTTTGCCGTCATAATTTTCAGACTACAGTTAATGAATACCTATTATTCTGGGCATATTTTAGACATTACATTTGTGAAGGAATCAAAGTAAAAGTAGCAATGTTACAATAATCCTCCTTGCAATTGATGATACAAGAATAGTAGATTAGTTTTCCCCATTCCACATTCTATTCCACATTCTATAAATCTTAACAGTTCACACTGTCGTTCTTTCGAGTATAGATGCAGCTTTTACCTACATACAGAGAAATGCTTGCATTTAACCAGCTTAATGTTTGGAACAGCTTTTATTGAGGTATAATTTATAAATTGTAAAATTCTGCAATTCAGAGTATACAGTCGCATGGATTTCAGTGAATTAGCAGAGGGCAGTACACTTATCATCACCACAATACAACTTTAGAACATTCCCATCATCCCAGAAGAATTCCTGATGCTCATTTGCTCCCAGCTCCTGTTCCAGACAACAACTAGTTAATGGTTATAATTAACATTACACTGATTTACACTTGTCTCTTAAAGGGTATAGCTTTAGTTTCCTTGGATGTGGACTTTGGTCTGTATTTTGAATATGGTAGATATTATTATCCTTATTTTATAAGTGAGGAAATTGAAATTTAGAGAAGCCAGGAAATTTACCAAGGTCCCAGAGCTAAGAAGCTGGAGGATTTGAACTTGGTCTTGTCTGATTCCAAAGTCCCTTTGCCCTGTGTTGCAGTTACTCCCAGTTTGAATGTGAGCTGGATCTTAATAGGAGGTTGATCAGAGATTAATCTTGTTGTTCTTGTGTGTGTGTGTGTGTGTGTGTGTGTGTGTGTGTACCATTTCACTTTTCTCATTTCTCAGTTCTCTTATTGTTACCACGTACATAGTATGTGCGCATGTCCAGGGTGGGCGAATGTAGGTTTATAGTTCTGAATATGCAACACGGAATTTATTATCATATTATTCATTTATTAATTGTATTCTTGTATAATTACTCTATTGTATGAACTATAAGCCTATTTTTGCCCACCCCTGTATATTTATGTATACATATATACATAGCATGTTTCTTTTTATTTCGGGTTGTGTTAGGGTTAGATGGCTCACTGTTCACTGATGCTAACGTATGCAATGATTATTTTCTTTCATACTAAAAAATTTATGTTACCCTCTTTTTTCTCATATGTATGAAAACATCTCAAAAATATTTTATTATTGAAAGATAAAATTGCTGGTATTGAAATACAATATTATAATATTACATATTGACCAGTTCTTTATGTTAAAATTTTTATTTGGAGTTACTTGCATTATTCAGTTGGTTTCTTTTTTAACTCACTCATAGTACTAGTAATCAGAGATCTAACAGCCGACATATCAGAATGGTGCTGAATTTTATCAGTTTGGAGAGGGAAGGATTTTAATGAAATCTCAGCCTCCCCCTAATGACACTGCCATAGTAATTAGTGTATGATGGTGAGAACTTCTTTGGAGCCACCAAAATCTGAGTTTGAGTTTCTGCTTTTTTTTTCTTCTTCTTCTCTCTGACTTTCCACAAAAAGTGTAAAGAGTTTATTTTTATTATGGGTGACAAGCATAATTATTTAAAGTTAATACATTTTTATTTCAGGAATTTCACGTGTTCTGATCCTTCCACTACCTTAGTTCCTCCTGAGTTTGCATCTTAATTCCTTTTAAAAATAATTTTTGCTCAATCCAGTTGTTATGTCAGTCAGTCCTGTAATCATTGGGACTCAGTCTTTTCAAGCAATCTACTTTAGAGCCACGGTCAGGGTCAGAGTAGATGAACCTGCCTGGTTTCTCAAGTTCAGACACCCTTTAAACTTGGGTAAGTTCAAATCATCTTCACTCCCAAGCCATCACTCCCTAGAATAGTACAGATCTTCGAGATAAATCAGGGGTGTCCAACCTTTTGACATCCCTGGGCCACCCTGGAAGAAGAAGACTTGTCTTGGGCGACACATTTAAGTACATTGTGACACATAATCACAAAAAAAAATCTCATAATGTTTTAAGCCGAGTAAATTTGTGATTGTGTGTTGGGCCGCATTCAAAGCCATGCTGAGCTGCGTATGGCCCATGGGCCTCGGGCTGGACACCCTTGGACACCTTTCAGTCCAGACATTCTGTTCTCAAGAGACAACCCTTGACATTCACATTGCTATCCCCTTTTCAGGCCGTTCTGTCTTCTGTCCGGTGTTTTTGCACTTTGATACTCTCTTTTTAGATAAAGCAACTTCTTCAGTATATTCTCGTTCTAAATATATATTCACCTCCTCTGGTAATTCAGAATTTACTATGAAATAATTATTCTCCACCAATTTGATAGCACATTCATCAGGTTCAAGATTTGTTGCAACCTCTCCCTCTCCCGCTGACTCTCCAATAGGAGAGACAGATCAGTCATCATCCAAGTATTTATATCTGTGAATATCAAGGTCTTTTTCTCAATCTTCACCAGCATTCATCTGTTTCAAGGATTCCTTGAGGTGGTATTCATACTTCAGTTTTTTTAAGGTAGTTGAAAAATTCTCTTGTCACTGCTTGCTCAAAGATTAAAAATTTCCCCAAGGTAATGGTTTTCTTCCATTCTCTGACTCTAAAAATGGGAAGCGAGGTCTTCTATCTTTAAATTGTTTCTATTTATTGGTAACCTTGTGTTTTTCCTTCCTTCTTGTCTTCTTTTTGTTCTTCCTAGTGGCTTATATTTCCTCTTTTTATGTTTCTTTTCCTTGAATCTTTCACAGTTAGCTTTTAAAGTCAGTGGTCTTGGCTCTAAAGATGAGTCACTGGATAAATCTCCTGCTTAAACACTTTCACATGAACGAACAAATGTTCGGATAGGATTTCTTTGCCGCCATTAAGGTGAGTAAGGAACACAGTGAGTTTTACATAAGCTGCTACCAGAGGAAGAGTCATCCCTTTGGTTTTCGGGTCCAAAGCTGAATCAGACGCCGGCAGGTAGTCCAGAGAATCCACCCTGAGATGTATTCTCCAAGCCCCTGTCAGAATTGTTATTCGTCACTTGCCCTTTGCTTTCACCAAATCTCCATCCATGTCAGTGGACGGTTTACACCAAGTGCTGGCTCAGTACGGGCCTCAGTGGTGCACTGGCTGCCCTCAACCCAGGCCTTTCTGCATCTAGAAAGCACCCAACCTGAGCCCTCCAACAGGTAACCTCCGCCCACCTGTGCACCTGTGTACCAGAGAAGATCAATTTTGGACTTTCCTAGTGACCACGTTGATTTGTTACAGCGGGTTCTGTCATTTCCCCTTCCTCTCCATCATTTAACGCACAGTAGGTCTGACTAACGGCAGTTACTTCCTTAAACAAGTTCTCAATAGGAAGTCAGGTTTATCTTTTGGATCCCATAGTTGTATACGTTTCCTATAAAACACAGCTTGCAAAAATTCACTGCTGACTGCGTTATTTTTAGAGTCAGTCTAACTGATGGGAGGAGGAAATCCAAAAGTACATAAAGGATCAACCACAGCCAAAATTAATCTCTCATTCCTGTGAAGTCAGAAATCAGTAATGCTGATGACCAGGTCATACCCTCCAGGTGGGGACTCTGGGGATAATGTTTCTCTCACCTGCTGGCCCTGCACCACCTTGAATGTGTCATTGCTGGCACTGCCCCCCCACCCCCGCGTTGCTAGGGGAAAGAACACAGAGCAGGACCATTTCCTTTGTAGGCTCTCTGGGGTTTAGTGGCACACATCACTTGCTGCACTCGGTAGACAAGAACTCGACACACGGCCTGATCTAGATGCCTTGGGAACAGGGAATGATAGTCCCCGATGGGAAGCCGCTTTCTAGGAGCAGACCTATACCGTGGAAAGAGAAACACTGATTTTGGTGGATGGTAGATTCTCTCTCAAGCTAATTCTCTAGGCAGAAAATTAGACAAGAATCTGACACTGAAACTTACTGGGGTCTTGAACCTTGGGTCAGTTAGCTTTTGGGAGAGGTGGTGATGAACAACTTGGTTTCTTCACTTTAAAAGGTGGTCCTAATTGTCTGTTTTCACAAGTTCCCTGGCCCATGATTATTTAAATAAAAAGCAACAGAGCCTTGTGAAAGGACAGCTCTAGCAGGTCCCTGTCACTCCCTGCAGGCTCTCAGCAGAACCCCCAGGGATCAAGGGTGGACACTGGGGCAGATGAACTCACTGTCAACATTCTCTGACTGAAAGTTTTTATTCCCTCCCCATTCTCTTTTATTAATGATGCTTATTTAAATGATCACTGGAGAAAGCCTAGAGCAAAGACTAAAGACTTGCAGCCCAAAGACCTTTTTAAAAAAAATTTGGGCTGCACTTTTTTTGAATTGTACTTTTTTGTCCACCATTTACAAACCAGTAAAAAAAAAATCTAGATTTCAGGTTTTTCTAGAAAAATTGCAAGATCCGGCACCATTAGGTCCACCTCCTTGAGTGGCAGAAATCTACTGGCCCTGGATCCCAGCTACCCTATCAGCCTCCCCCCTTTTTCCGCAGGACCCTGCTGCTCCTTAGTGTCCTCAGCACTGGCTGGCTTAGTTCTTTGTGTTGACTGCTTAGCTTCTGTGACTCATTTATATTTATGGAATATGATCTCGTGGAAAACTGTGTGACCTCTCTGAAACTTTTATCTTTCTCAGGCCAGCAGATAATTATTAAAAAAACTTATGAGCTAGAATAAGTTGAATCTCCATCTTCAGTTGTTCTTCATCCTATTTTTTTTTTTGTTCTTTTGTTTTTTTTGATAGAAGGTTCTGCTGCGTGGTCCTCCGTTTTTGGAAGACATTTATTTATTAAATGAATTTTCCATAATAATTATTCCTCACTGCCTGTGTTACTCCCTATAGCCTTTTGGCTTGTAGGATTTTAGGCTTCTGTTCTGAATTAATTTAAATAGTGGTTTTCTCTTGCCAGACAAAGGGTCTGCATAGCAACAATATATGTGACAAAAGATATAATGGCACTTTTAAAAGAATGGCAATCTCTTTCTTAGAGTTGTAGCTAATAATGTATTTCTGAGGATGTGTAGTGAAACTTTGACATATGTCACGGTTGTCAAAGTCGGCATTAACACAAAATAATAAGTTATTTAATATAGGATTCAACTTTATTATTTTTTCAAGTAAGCTGTCTATCACCAAGTTCTGAAGTGGATTTCTTTAAAGTCTCCCTGTCTCCAGAGAAAAGGGGGGAAAGGCGGCCTGTCCCTGGACAGGATCTATGACTCATTATGTCAATCAAACCCCACTTCAGAAGGGAATAAAGAGATTTGTATCTCAAAGCTGTGCATAACAACTCCTCGGCTTTTCATTTCATATTTATGAGTTGGTTTACTTTGAAGTGTTTATCAGCCAATGCGCAGAAACATGAGGGAGCCTTGCCTGAAACCATACTCATGCGTCTAATCCGAAATGCTTGCTGAGCAGACTAGCTCATCGGCGCATGCCACGGAAAAGTAAATACATAAATAAACTTTTTGTTATTTGGGGTCTTGGAGCCATGTCTTTATGTGAGCTATAAAAAAAGAATAAATGGTGCCGAACATTTAGGAATCAGTGTGACACAGGAGACCTGGTTCTGCGACGCGCAGAATTAAGGGAGGGGTAGAAAACTTCGTACTTGAAATAAAACCATGTAAAGTGCAGAGGAATAAAAACGCACAGATATTTACATATATGTCGCCTATGGCCTGAGTCTCTGGGTCTGAGTGGCCATACACAGTAGCAGTGAGTAGTACTAGGTGTGTTTTCCTTATTTTATTTTTTTGAAGATGTGATTCTCAGAATGATTCAGGAGATGTTGAAACCATTAAGTAAAAAGCTGGTTTGCATTTTTTATCTGTATTTTTAGGTATATTAAAAACAGGTAGAAGGGAAAGTCAGGGAAAATGAGGAAGGAGCATACATAAAATAAAACATACATTCTTTATAAATGAAACTGGTATATAGTTTTTCATTTTTAATCTCCCTGTGTATCTTTGGTTAATTAATTCAACAAATGCTTATGGAGCAGATATTACACGAGATCCTGGCTTTACAGGGGTAAGGATCAGCCACAGTCGTTGAAGGGGATCTGGTGTGGTGGAGGTGGCTGACAAATCAACAAGTCAGTGTCAAGTTTGCATAGTGTTGTTTGTTTGACTAAGGGATGCTTAATTCTCTACTTCTTTATGTTGTATCCCATTGTTTGTGTTCATTTATTTATAGCAAAGGGGTGTTTAAAGAAATAAGCCTAATTCACTTTGACAATCTACAAATTACTTCATTCATTTGAAAAGTTGGGAGAAAACAAAAGCTAGCAGTTCATAAGCCATCCTCTTACAAAAGGGTTACTTTCCTGTTTTGTCCACACCCCCTTTTTGTTACAGAGTTTTAAAGAGCCTCCCGCCACCCAGCCCACATTCCAGTCTCCTCTTTGGGAAAAGGGGCTCTGATGCCAAGTCTCTCATGAGAAATGCCGTGTGATCTCAGTGGTTTAAAACTGAGTCTTTAAACTCAACTAGAAAGCATGGCACGTGGGAGATCACCCTGGCTTTGGAGACAGAAAGAGAAATTCGTGCATGAGTGAAGGCTATTCCACCTCACTCTTCTTGTGGTCTCGGGGCTCTTATTTCTTCCTCTTGAGCCTAATGACTTCTTCCTGGTTGTGTTCTTTCTGAGGATTATATGAGATTTTGTGTGTAAAGTGTTTGTAACCTGGCCTTGTCACATACTATACAGACAATAAATATTAAGTCGTGTTTGGTAAATGAACAAATGACAAATGCCAACTCTTCTTGATCCCATGTTTTAATTTTAAACAGAAACTGAGGGCTCAGGGAATTAGGGGCTTACCCAAGGTCATGGTTACCACTCACAATCGTATTTTCTAGAGAACAAAGAAACATAATTACCTTCCCCCTGCCCCTGCCTTCTCATCCCCACCCATGTAAGTGCAGTGGAACATAAATTTATAAGAAATAAGATATGATATTGTAACTGCGTATTTATATGTTTAGCTCGCTTGTAGTCCCCAATGGCCGAGCCATCGCTTTTCCGCCTTTGGTTCTTCGCACACGTTTTTGTCTTTTTGTCGAACTGAGTTGAATTGATCTGTTTGAGACATGAATGGTGAGTGCCTTGGATCTGTGTGAGCCATATAATGGCAACAATTCTTGGGAAGACTTAGGTGCAAAGCAGAAAACCGGCCAGATACTCGGGAACGCCAACCAAAGCCTCTCTGGCATGCATTCCAGATAATGCTGATGGATAGGTACTCTGAAAGGACTATTTTGATTTTCTTATCCGAACGGAGGTTGAGCACACAGCACACAAGAGAAAGTGATTTGGAGCCAATTCTAACAGAGAGGAAATTGAAGCAAGAAATAAGTGTTTGAAATAATCTGTTGCTGATCTCTAAACAACTTGAATTAATGAGGCTCCTAACCCCTAGTGGCATGGCCACATCGGACTTGAGGCAGACAGGCAGCAATTTCCCTGGTGGTCCCTTCACAGGACCAGAGGGAGCAGACGGAATCAATGTCCCCCTTGAAAGCAAAGCGCCCTGAATAAGGGAAAGGCTGTCTCTCACCGGAAGGCTCAGCAAGTGCCAGGTAACGCAACTGCTTTTCATACAGCACCTGGAAAACGCTCAGCAAGAAGTGTCTCAACAGAGGACAGTTAAGTGTCACATTGGATTCCATTGCCTGTCGTTCCAGAGAAGTAGCAGGTTTGCTGGGGAAAGCTGGCTTTTCAAGAAGGAAGCAATCTACTAGGAGTGACCTCTGATTTAAAAAAAAATGGCACAGACATGGGTCTCACTTCTCTGCTCCATCAGATGGATACTTGGTGACTTTGGAAAGCCCAGGGACCTCCCTGTTGCGATGCTAGTGGGGGGAGGTAATTCTTGCAGTTTCCAAGGACCCTGTTGACTCCTAAGGCAGTTTGCTTTGAAAATCTTCTGTAAGCATGCTCTCTGAACACCGAAGAGGAGAGAGAGATGATAGACTCACTGGGTTCCAAGAGATAGTTTGGGAACACGAGGAAGGGCCAAGGAATGTGTCTGTGAAGACTAAACAGTGGCCCCGCTAATTAGATGAGGCAGGACGATACTAGCAGGGGGCAGCCCTTGCCAGAACACCTGAAAGCGGAAACCCAGGCACCTTTCCTGAGCCTCTAAAGCAACCAGGTGGCCCGAGCACTGGAGGAGTGTTTGGGGAAGGTGTCCTTTCTGCATTCCAGGTGCTAACACCATCAGAACACAATCCGCATTTCTCATTAAAATCCTTGGAGGAGGCTGGCGGGTTGATCCCTTGTGACGGAGCCTCCCGTCCGTCCATCCGCGTCAGGGTTTCACGGAGGAGGCAGCGCTGCACCTTGACCTTCGTGGACACCAGGGCGCTTCTGCCTTCCCCTGCCCCCTCCCCCTCCCAGAATATTTAAAATTACACTTACAACTGACTTGTATAAAGACAAATCCATCACTATTATAAATTAAACATTTTCTACAAACTAGAGGTTTACTTTTTCCTGATTTTAAAAGAAATCGAACCATTTTGTATTGCCCTAAATGTATTAGGGTCCCTACTGTGTGCGAGCACACGTGTCTCTATTATGCTGACAGGGTAAGGTGGCCCTGGTCCCATTGAAACCAACACTTCTTTCTGTTGGTGGCTTCACTCAAGAATCTAGAAGTGTGAATTGCAATGCTTTGAGATAAAGACCTCCTGTCTTAAAGATGATACCTTCATCTGATGTAAAGTAGGAGTCTGTGACATACTACATCATTTCTGTGGATTTGGAAATCATAGTTAAAATTCACACTTAAGGAATACTTGGATCCACAGGTAACACATCACCCTAATTGCTCTGTTCTGCCCCTGACATAAGAACTATTCTTTTTAAGGACGGTGTTTTTACATTGCATTTAATATTGTCTCATTTTTGAACACTGACTCTAGTCCTCATAATCTCATTTTCTCCGTGTGAATCAAGGCAGCCCTAGTGAGTGATAAACGAGCTCAGAGTTCATGTGTGCATGGCGATAAATGTGTTCCCAGGAGTTTCTGAAGTTTATTAGATTTCAAGTAGTTCCTTAATTCTGCTACCTGTTGTACTAACCTTCCTGGTCCCTGCATTGTCTCCATCTTTTAGATGTCAGCTGCATTCCCTCCACTCTCCCCTAAGCCCATATACCACCTCCTGCCCCTCCTCAATTGGAGGCAAAATCCCCAATCGGCACCCACCATCTGCACCCAAATGCTCTGCCTTCCTGCCTGTTATGGGCATGGATAACTTTTTCTCTACAGCCTTGTGTCATTATTTTATAGATGAGGAGGCTGCAGATTGGGGGCCGGGGAGGGAGTCAATTAACCTGCATGAGATCAAACCATACCTGGTGGAGCAGGGATGCAAACTCGGGGTTACTCACTCCTGAAGTATTCCTAACCCCAGGGGTAGGGTCCTTCTCCTGTCCAAGGAAAGTGCACTGGCATCCTGTGGTGATTTGGTCGCATTTACTTAAAAAAAAAAAAAAAAAAGAAAAAAACTAAGACTATTTTTAGAACAGTTTTAGGTTCATGGCAAAATTGAGTGGAAGGTACAAAGATTCCCTGTGTGCCCCCTTCTTCCCACATGCACAGCCTCCCCCATCATCAACATCCCCCACTACAGTGAGAAATATTTGTTACAACTGATGAGCCTACCTTGACACATTATAATCACCCCAAGTCCATAATGGGCATTAGGATTCATTCTTGGTGCTACACATCCTGTGGGTTCTGTGGGAGAAATGTATAATGACATGTATCCATCATTGTAATATCAGACAAAGGACTTTCACTGCCCTAAAAATCCTCTGTGCTCCCCTTGGTCTTCTCCCCTGCCTAACCCCTGTCAACCGCTAGCCTTTTTTACATCTCCACAATTTCAAATTTTCCAGAATGCCTTATAGTTGGAACCCTATGGTATATGGCCTTTTCAAGTTGGCTTCTTTCACTAAGTAATATGCATTTAAGGTCCCTCCACATCTTTTCATGGCTTCATAGCTCATTTCTTTTTAATGCTAAATAATATTCCATTGTCTGAATGAACCACAGTTTACTTATTCATTGGTTGCATTTCCTTTTGCTTCATAACTTTATTCCTGATTGACTGGAGCTTGAGAGACATGCAATTAAAGGCATTTATCTGTAGTATAATTGTATAAACATGAAAATTTTGAATGCCATGACTTAATAGAAAAATTATGATATTGCAACTAGTTTAAGGTATGAAATAGAGATGATCTGGACCAAGGTTTCAATTTTTTAATCATTTTAAATTTTAGAAAAAAGCTTTGACTCACAGAAAAATACAGAGAATGAAGTGCATAATACTCATCATTTGATCACTTATAATCTAGATGTTAATATTTTGTTACATGTATTTCAGACCCCCCATTGTTCTCTGTGCATCTCAATAATTAGTTGCTATTAGAATTTGGTGTATATCTTTCCAGTTCAAATTTATCCCATTAATATATGTATCTGTATAAACAACATACAGTGCTCATTATATTTTTCTTATTGTGCTTTTGTAAACTGACATTTGAACTTTGAGGTCTCTATTAAGACTAAGATTTATTCTTAATAATTCTCTACTCATAAAATTGTCCTTTTGTGGCTAAGTGTGGTCAGTGATAAAGGTTTGTAGATCTTACTGGTCTCTCAGGAGAATTATTTCTTTCACAATAGGCAGTGTATGAACTACATTACATCATATAACTTTGGAGACAGTTTTGAGTGGATAATACAAAGATCTTGGTTTTAAAGAGTCATCAGTTGATGCCTCTAGATATGCTGAAATCCTGGTAAAGCTGCTATCTCCATCACAGGTGAACACGTCCATCAGGTGTTGAAAGTAATGCTTGTAAGGCCCTTGGTTGATGGCTGTAACCACATTGGGATCAGTGTATTTTAGTGACAAGCTAGTTGCCGGTATTGCTGAAGCTGATCAGTTACAGCATCACCACACTGTGAACACAATAGTGCTGACAGTGGTTTATTATTTCAGCTGTGATGACATAGGATTCTTTTACCCCACTGAGCAAGCGTCTGTATTCTATTTCTGAATTTCTTTTTGACATTGAGTTTATGTGACTCAACAACTCTCTGTAAGTCAACAGCTGCCAGATGCTAAACGTAATTAAGGCTTTCCGTGTATTTGTAACCTGCGACATGTGTTTAGAACACAGGAAGCAAGATGGGAGATGAAGAAAAGGCAAACTCTTGACTCTGTTTCAATGATTCTCTCCCCTTTTAACGGATGCTAACAGGCACTAGGAAGCTATGGTCTTGCCAGTTTCTGCAAACTCAATGGCTGGGTGCTTAACATGGTTTTACACAAGTATCTAAACCCTCACAGTAATTGCTGAAGAAGCAGTTGATTTAAGGAACTGATTTACAAAAAAAAGAGCATATTATTAATATTTCTCCCAAAATATTTTTTGTTACAGTGTAGACTCTGATTAGTTACTGAAACGAAGTATCTGCTATACATACCTGGTGATACACTGTGAGCCATCCATCTCACTAGTTGTCAGGCTGTAGATGAGTTCATTAACTGCCGAGATCTACAATAATCCTTCAGTGATGGGAAAGTCAAAATGCTTTCCAAACACCAAGTGCATGATGGAGACAGGGACCTTCATGAGTGCTGAGAATGCAAATTGTGTGTGCCTTTATCACAATTCCAGTTAATGTCAGTAGCTTCTCCACTGACTATCAAATATTCGTTGTGTTACTTTGAGAAAGTGGGATATTACATCACTTAATGGAATCAACATTAAATATATCTAAATATATGCAGCTTAACTGGAAAAAAAGTATTTCATTTGTGTAGTGGTAGAAAAACATTGAAAACTGAATCATGTCCATCATTGTGTTGTTTCGCCCTTACTTGTAATAGTGCGTACATAATAATAGTACTAATAATAATAGCTGATATTTATTGTCTTTCTATTTTGTTCTGGAATATCAACAATTACCATGAGGCAAGTAGTTCTCAAAGTAAGTCTCCGAACAGCTAAGACAAAACAAAATAAGAACAAAAATGAGCTAAAGACAGCACCTAAAGACTGACTTGCAAGATCACAGTTGGTCTTCATTGCAAGCCAGGGCTGCTATCAGAGGTACAATTGGGTGATTGGACCTTAGGCTTTGAGCAAGAAAGAGGACTTAATACTTGTGTTGCTACATAAAGCAAGAAACTTGAAAAGAGACATTGGTTAATAGTGCCCTGGTCTTAGACAGAAGAAAAATACAGAACTTTCAGGAGACCAGAAGCCTCCATTTTTAGGCCCCTGTGATTTTTGAAAATTAAAATAAACCAATCTTAACTGAAATTTAATATAATTAAGTACATAAAGAAACGTACCATAATTAAGCACAAGCAAATCAACAAACAACCAATTTTGATCTTTATAGTTCTAAAACATTAGATTTTGTCAGATACATACTTTCAACTATGAATAATACACAGATTTGCAAGTAAGACTATAATAGAGACACTGAACAGAAGCCTAACTATTAAAGGCTCTAATAGTTTTATAAAGGAGATGCATAATTGTTAAAATTTTTAAAAGTTTAGAATATTCAGTAAACATAAGATCAGGCACAATTAAAGAGAGAATTAGTCAACTGAGAAAATAACCAAAAGAAATTAGCAAGAGACAATATAGAGAAAAAAGAGATTTAAAATATAATAAAGACATTTAGAAAAAGGGATAGTATTTAGGTTAATTAGTGAGAAAAAGAATATAAAAGTATTTAAAAGACAATGGCTGAGAAATATTGAGAATACAGAAATGATGAATTCACAGAAATCGGAGGCACAGTATATATCAAGCATGGCATTTAGAGACACATTTTAAATACAAATACACAGAAATGTTTAAAGGAGTGGAAAAGATGCATGTTTAATGTTTACAACAAACTCAAGAAAACTGGCTTGATAGGTTTATACAGGCAAAATATACTTCAAGACCAGGAATAATGTCAGAGAAAACATGGGTATTTGAAATTGATAAGAGGTCAGTTGGTCCTGGAGATATAAAAGCCTATGTGTCAGATAACATAGTTTCAAAAAGGAGACAGAGGAGGAGAAGAAAAAACTGATGAAAGTAAAGAGAGAGAAAGAAAAAACATAATTAGTTACAAATTTAACTGTTTCTTCAGTAACTGGAAAAACTAGACCCAAGATATCAGTAAGACTATAGAGAAAAACATTGTTAATCACCTTGACGAATAGACATTGTAGAGTACTACATACTACGTTAGAATATACTCTATTTTTCAATGGAACATTCATCAACATATACTATATTCTAAATACAGTATTTAAGTGTCAATACATTTCAAGAGGAAATCCTGAAGAGTTTCCTCTTTGTCCGCCAGTACTTGAGTAAGAAATCAGTAATAGTAAGAAATCTACACTAGCTCCAGACGTGGAAGTAAAATTATACACTTCCGAGTAACTCGCACGTCAGAGAAGTACAAGAGAAAGTAGAAAACGTGTGGATTTGAATAGGACTCGATGTACAACACACCCAAATGCGTGCCACACGAGGAAGTCCTTGCTGAGCTGATCTGGTTGTTAGATGTAGGACAGCCGGACTATTGCTGCTAACTCACTCTTGCCCTTTTTTATTTTTTCTGATTAAAAATATTGTTTGGAGAGGCAGAGTCTCCCATGATCAGATGCACACCACTGTAATACTCTTCCATAGGAGAAGTGATTAGTGCAGTTTTTGATACTGGAACTGAGTCTAAATATTGTTGGAACTTTCATCAGCAGAAAAGAGTCTCCAGCTAGCTAGGTGACTGGACGCTTCATTTCTTTTTATGATCTGGCAGCTGTTCGGCAGGACCTTTTGTTGTTCCTGCTCTGCGGTTTCCCAAATGGGGCTTTGTTCAGGCTGGAACGTGAAAATGCCACAGCATCAGAAGGGAAGGCCGGGTTCACCTTCCTCTTTGAAGTATAAAGCTCACAGAGAAACCCAGGGCATCAGGAACTCTCCCTTCTGCACCGGAGAGTTGGGTGTTTTCTTGATTTGGAAATGCATTTATTTGCATTGGAATGATTTTAGTTACGAATTGTAAAAAGTTGTTACATATCCAACATTCAGATAGAGAAGAGTCATCCAGGAACACGTATAAAGGAGCCATGGACAAAGCTGAAGGGGGGTAGGATTGAGGGTGGGAGGTGGGGCTGGGGAAAGTGGTGGCAGGAAAATGGAGACAACTGTACTTGAACAACAATAGAAAATAAAAAGATGAAGGACAAAATAAAAAAAATTTAGAAGTACCAAAGCATTAACATTTTAGGTGCTACACAGAAAAGAACATTGTGATTCTTAAAGAGCATTTTTGAAATACAAATATTTGACTTAAATTTTTATTAATGATAATACATGTACACCTACTCTGTAGTTTTAAGCCACAGGATTTTTTTTTTGTGAACAGTTTTGTCAACATTTGGAAAAATATCTGAATATGTAAAATCAGATGAACTTTAGAAGAGCATTAAGAGAGAATTTATGTGAATAATTTTAGTATACACAGCATAAAACATTAGAATTTATAAGTAGTTGCTTTTGGATTTCAAAATTATTATTGCATATACAAATATGTAGATTTTAGACTTGTATGAAAATAATATTTTAGATAATGCTGGTAATTGTTTTGGACTGATTATTTTGTGCAGCTCATACATATTTATAATTGCTCAAAATTTAAATATAAGGTATTGATATTAAATATAAGAAACTAATTTAGTGATATGCTTTGATTAATCAAACAAAGATAAAAGTTATGTTTATCACTTATAATTACCACACTTTTCTTGATGACTTTCTATTTTGCAAAATTTTAAGGCATCTGGTCAAATTGCTGTGATATAAAGAACTGTAGCATTATAGTTTACATCCTTTTTAAAAAATGCTTGTTAGAAAAATTTGGATATTTGATATTCATTTCTGACTTTAAAATGTAGACTGTAACATTTGCTAAAGAAGAGTGACCCCTGTTTATTTACAAGAGATTATTTTTCTTAGGATAAATGATCCTAGAAAAAGGCCACTTAAAAAAAAGGAATCAGTGTTCAAAAAGAACCCATACTTAATATTAAATAGTAAAAGTAATTTATTGCAATTTATTTTGAAAAAATAAAATTTATTATCTAGAGTGTATTTTATGCTTAATACAATTTATCTAATTATGCTATAATTATTTAAAAGAAAAAATATCAATTTGGGGGCATAATATACATTTTATAGCAAAATTATATAACTACATTATTCCATTTTTTACTTTAGATCCACATTTTGAAACATGACCACAGAGGATTATTTTTTTTGGAAAAATAAAGTACGTGATGGATTTATTAATTTTCCTAAAGACCTTTCATTAACCTTTTATTTAAATAATTATCATTCCTCATTCATGTTGATATTTTCTGTTTCTTGGTATGAGTGTTTTTTAAAAGTTTTTATTGTATTCTGGCTATTTGAAGTATTATATTTGAAACTCGGGATCTTACTTAAATCTTCTGTTTCATCAGGCCTTCTCTGACACCAAAACAGTGGGGAAAGTGGGACCCCAAGGCTTGACTGCAGGGTGCAGATGAAGTTCAGGTTCCTCACCTGGCCTGCTGACAAGGCAGCAGGTGGGGGAGGGGTGCTTCCTTGCTGCTGGGCGGAGTTGTGTTTTCGGACTCCCCTATAGGACTCTGCAGATACCAATCTGGTGGAGAGGGAGAAGGGCCACCTCCTTATTGGTCCCCAGGCATCATTCTTTAGTGGTAGATTAGGTCTAACAGGTAGCCTCTTCACACCAGGTGGGGATGGGAGTCCAAGATCCTCCCAGGGCCTCCAGCAACACCTTTGTCGGGGAGTCAGGGAAGGCTCTCTCCCACTGGATGAGGATGAGGCTCTGGCTTACCAGGTGGTCATGGTCTTCTTTGATTCCACCCCCAGCCCCCACCCCCGCCATGTGTTAGTAGAGTGAGGAGGATGGAGCAGTGTCACACAAGAGTTGACTTTGGGCTCATTTTGTCTGCTCCCATTGGCCTTTCCAATTTGCATATTTCTCCAGCAACAGATCTGGGTTATAAGAGGAAAAAAGACAACCCAAGGTACTCACCACTATGTTCTTCCTCAGGTCCCAGGACCTGATAGTTGTTGGGACATCTTCCCAACAACTTTTAGACTCTTCTATGCAGTTTTTATATACACTGTCAAGGGTTTTTAGCTGTACTTAGTGTGAGGGGCAGAGAGAAGTGGGGAATTCCATCCTGGTCTAGAACCAGAAATCCATCACATTACCTTTTGAAGGATTCGTCATCATGCGAACATCCATGTCTATTTTCTCTTAATAGCTTAATTCTGTTAGATTTTGGTTATGCTGTGGTCTTGCTTATGATCCTAGTGTATTTTAGCAGCACTTTTATTGACTTCCTGGAAAACAGCATCTTCACAGGCTGTATTTTAACCTCACATTAGCACTGTGTTACTTCTGATTATCAACATTTAATTGACGACATGGACGTTGATGTGTGGTTGATAGGAACACAAATAGTAGTAGTAAGTGGGTGGGGATGGGCAGGGATGAATTTTATACGTGACTATTAGCAACTATTTTCATAGTATAGCAACTTTTGCTTCCCTGTGTAAAATTTCTTAAATTCAGAGGACTTACACAGTGATCACTCAGATAATAAAAGTGTCCTGTATTGTACTCCACCATTACTACAGTTAACTCCACCTTTCTGTCCTCATAGTACAAAATCCGTTCAAATGCTGACATTTTCGGTGCTGTTTGTATTCCCTGGTATTACCATGACATGAGAATTCTGACTTAGCAACATATGCGCTTCTCCTAGTTAAAGGTTATTTGAAAGTGTGAGAAGTTGGTAAAACCTTAGAAAATAAAGCTATGACCGCAATACGCTGACATATCCTTCCTTAGAACTGCATCCCCAAATATTACAATTAGTCAGCCGAACGATGACACGTGATGCCTATTGCAAAATTGCTCTCTAAAAAATTTTTGGGGTTATCTATAGGTTATAATCAAGAAAAAGACCACTTAAAGCAGACGTGATTCATCAAGAGTTATTTTTAAAGACTGTGTTCCATGGTGTCAATGTCATAGATTTCGTGTAATCGTTCATCTATGAAAATTCAGACTCACCTTGATAACATAATATGGGACCATACCAGGCGGTTTATTGGTAACAACCATAAAACACTTGCCTCAGGTGAAATGCATTTGAGACACTGTCTTCATCTCCTTTAATTAGTGATGGCAAGGAGATGGGAGGCAGATGGAGGGTAGCCTTGTGTTTCATGAATACTAAAATACGGTGCCTCTTTTTATTGTTCCACAACATAGTAAAGAAGGAACAAAATGTGGACTGCCTTCCACTAGAGACCTGTAGCTTGGAGATTGACACAGTGGCTAGTATCGTTCTTTCATTCAAAGCTGCCATGGAGCTTAATAAAGGCATAATTATGCAAGATGAATTAAAGCAAAGTCAGTCTTCGATCAGTAAGCAAAGTCAGTGCAAACAATAAGTTGACATAGTATTAAACCCCTCCCTTACTATTTACGTGCTGAGCACGGGTCTTCATGGGTTAGACTACGTGAAAAATATTTGTCTGAAATAAACTCGCATAGAAGCAAGTTTGGGGAACGGGGCATGGTAAGGGCAAACTGAAGGGGATGTGATAACTTCTCCATGGAGTAGACGTCCGGTCCCTGAAAGCAATGAGCCTACTGCTGGATGACCATCAGCTGGACATGCTGGTAAAGGGTAGGGGGCTGGACCACAAGTGACCTTCCACGGCCCCCCGCCCTTTCCTATACAGTATTTATTGCTGCCTAGACTGTACTTTGCTCATGTGACTTCTTTGATTAATGTCTTTCCCTGATCACACTGTAAATATCATGGACTGTGTTTTTATAATGCTCACTGCCACATCTCCAGTGCCTAGCACAGCACCAGGAACAATAAATATTCATTGAATGATTTAATGAACAATAGACCAGTTTTTCTTTTCATTGAGCATACGGCTCACCTGTTTCATATGTTAAGCCTGCAAACTCAGGAAAGGCTTCGTCCAGAATCTGCCCCAGCTATTGAGAATGGGATTTCTGTTCCTTCAGTCAGTTAAGGACAACAAGGTGGCAACCTAGGAATTGTGGGGAATGGGGGGCGTTGGGAAGGTGTGGTCCTATTGGAAGATGAAGATGAGAAGTTTGGAAGATAAAATTTTTGAGAACACAGTTCCATTTTTAGAGGAAAACCTGCCTTTCTGTAAGCCAGTGTGAACTTACTTACCTTCTCCTGGTGGATTCAGTGCAGTACCTCAGACTTTCTTTACAACATTGCTTATTGGTGGTTTCAGGGCGCTAAGTTTGAAGTTGAAACTCACAAAATATACCTTTTTCTTTGCTAGCATGTGTGGTTACTGTTAAAATTTAGACAAAGTTCAACTGACTCATGATGATCTCAAGTTTGTTTTAACAGAAAAATAACATTAATTTCTTGCCATCAAGTAATGTGATGAGCAGGGAAAGGACACCGTGTTTATGCCGTGGCTTCCCAAGGCCTGGGCTTCCTGCCTCTTACTTCCGGTCCCCAGATTGAAACGCACAGGAGATGCTCTGGAAATGGAGGCTGCCTTCCTCACACAGGTGTTTGTCTTTGAAGCTAGTTCCAAATGATGAGATGTGGGAAAACTGGCACAAATAACGCCCCTATTTATTACACAATCATAAGCATGTGATTCTGTGACATAACAATATCACACTCAAGCACACCATATGACATTTTAGGCGAAATGCTTGAATCAAAGCTATGAATTATTACACCCATATTAGTGCCCTACCAACCACACTCAAGCAGGCGTTACTGCTGCCAGACCCTGTATATACACTCCATTTCAAATGCGATCCTACAGGTAAAAATCCCCACATGTGAAATAAAAACACATATGTTTAATGTGGCTTGTTTTCCTTTATGGTAGGGAAAGGAAGCAACGCGTTTCATGACTGAGCAGAAAAAAACCGTGAGCTCTCAAATGAGATGGGAAAATGCTAATATTCAACAACTTGTTTCTATTTTCATTTAGTTAAGAATGAGAAAAGCGACGATAAAGAGGAAAGTATTCTAGTATCAGATATATATTAACTCCATAACTTCAGTTTTATGGACTACTAGAACTGAAATATGCACGTTAGAGCACAATTACGAGGCAATATGTAATCACCAACGATGCAGATTGGAACAACATGCACAGGCAGAGAGTCTCAGACAGATGATCCAACGGGCCCGGGGACACCCAGGAACCAGAGCTGTGGTCTGCCGGCGGCCGGGACCGCCCACCGGCAGCCGGGCCCGCCCACCTGCCCGCACAGGTGGTTGGCACTCACCCCGTGCCCCCAGGGAGGTCTGCTCGTGTTACCGCCCCAGTGAGGAGGTTCGCCCTGCAAAGAGACAGTCACACCTGTGGGAAGTTCAGTGCGTCGTGAATAAAGAAAAATAAAACCTGGGAATAAAAATGCGTGTCTGTTACAGTTTGGTGCTTTTAAAAAAACAAAAGCTGCGACATGACATCACGTAGGCGGACTGTCCTAGAGTGTGAAGTTTGCAGACAGGAGTGAGAGGGACGGACGGGCTTGCAGGAACGCAGCACACAGAGAGTGAGGGAGCCCACGGCTTCAATGCTATTCACGGGGTTTTCTCCACTTACAGCAGGAAGTGCATTCCTTCACTGTATTTATTGTCATCGTCCTTACACTGGTTAAAGATTTTTAAAAATCAGCTTTAGGTATCAATAAATGGAGTGTACCACATGATGCCATGTAATTTGTGTGAAAAGCTTAAAATGTCTGGGAAGAAGCTGAATATTAAAGCCCACAAAGAGGGCATTCACTGTGCAAAAATGTCGCCAAGTTGGTTTTTGGTTGAGAGGACTTGACATTGCAGCACAGGCTTGGGGTCTGCAGATTAGAGGTGAATCTTGGGCCTTCTTCTTGACCATGTGTGACCTTGGACTCAGTATTGAACTTCTCTGTAAAATGTCCAACCCCTGAACTGCTGGGTTATGATGAGATTTAAATGAGATAAAGCTATAAATTGCCCAGCCCCATGCCTGACACATGCTAGCCTGTCAGTGCTCAATAAATGCCTATTCCCTTGTGCTTCCCATTAAACCCAGTACCCACCCCTGCACACCCCATGTGACTATGTACTCACCTTGCAGAGGTGAAACCTACTTGTGGTTTTAAAATTGTGTTAGCAAACACAAATTGTTTGATATCGTTTGCAAGCAAAAGGACTGACCCTTCATCCCTAGGCTGCTGATTTAATTAACAAATTATATGACTCCTGAAAAAAACTTGGTGTAGATGATCACAGATAAGACACAGTTATCCTGGGAGGAATTGAAGAGATTAATACGCAGATTTTACAGATAAGAACACTGAGGCCCAAGGAGTCAGAGACTTGCCACCCTGAGACCTACCGGTGGGATGCTAGGACTCTGGTACCCAGGGGTCCTGGCCACCACTCACATTTATTGGAGGATTAAGGTTCTTTGACCCGAAGACAGGCTGCTCAAGATCAGATCCAGGTTTTGCTCCAGTCTAGATGTATGACCTTGGTAAGTCATTTCAATTCTCCCTTCCTCTGTTCCTCAGTTTTCTTAGGTTTTCTTATTTAAAGAATAATTATGCTATGATCACCAATACAAAGTTACAAAATTTTGAAATATAACATGAAAGTTACAAAATAAAAGACACCTGGAGCAAAGGAAGTGCTCGGTGTATATTAGCTGTTAATAAAGACGCTGTGCTTTTTCAGCTACGAGGCAGTCCACAGATAACAGTAAATGCTTAGAAACTTTTGAAACCAAACCCGAGCATTCTGTCCTAGGGTTAGAATTAATCTTAGGTGCTTACGTGTTTTGTTCTTAAATTTACCCCAATATCCTAAATACTCTTGCCCAAGACCTAGTCCTGTGTACTGTGGCAAATCTTGCCTGTTTTGGGGGGGCATGGGAAAAGTGTCTGTCTGCTTTGTATAAGAACAAATTTTATCTCCGGGAAGCATTTCACACACGTGAACGCGCTCCCTGTTGCTGTCTCCGCAGGCACCAACTTCACCCTGGCCGAGCTGGGGATCTGTGAGCCGTCCCCGCACCGAAGTGGCTACTGCTCCGACATGGGGATCCTTCACCAGGGCTACTCTCTGAGCACGGGGTCCGACGGCGACTCGGACACGGAGGGCGGGATGTCTCCAGAGCACGCCATCAGACTGTGGGGGAGAGGGATCAAGTCCCGGCGCAGCTCCGGCCTGTCCAGCCGTGAGAACTCAGCCCTGACCCTGACTGATTCTGACAACGAAAATAAGTCGGATGACGAGAACGGTAGGCCTGCTTCTCAGATACCTTTCCATGTTGGGGCTGCGCACTGTGGGGCTTGGGATGTTTCCATTCTTAAATAAAGAGGCGTCTAAAACCGTTCATTTTCTTTGGAATTGACTTTGTCTGCCCGCTCTGAGCTGGGGGAAAATGCACCAACCGACCTCAAGCGCACAAGAAATGAAGAGAGAATTTTAAAATCGTATTTTGATGATAACAGATTCTCCAGGTAGAGTCAGGTGGTCTTATTAGCAACTAAATCATATCGCAAAAGAGGAAAGTTGATGAACTATGGCCTATAGCTGGGAAATGCCCTCTCTCCACAAGATTCTAAGTCTTCGTATTGATTTCTCCTTCCCAGTAAATGGCGACCTGCGTTTGTTTGTTTATTTATTTTTTATTTTTTTCACAAAGATCTCTTAAGACTCTTGCCTTATCTTAGACTCCCATTTCCAGGTGGCACTGCCTCCTGTCCGTATGACAGATGCAACGTGAAACGGTCGCTCTGGAATTTAATGGTGACAAAAGGGAAGGGGCTTGTCTTCAGAAAAGTGTTCTCTCCTACATTTGCAGTTCTTGGTACCCATGTAGGTTAATGGCTTCCCACATCTCCTATCACAAATCACTATTGCTTATCCATCAGCTTTGTAGATGGGTTTTAGTGAAACTTCGGAAATTAAATGCTTCCGATCATTA
Organism: Trachops cirrhosus; assembly: GCA_028533065.1. Lineage (NCBI taxonomy): Eukaryota > Metazoa > Chordata > Mammalia > Chiroptera > Phyllostomidae > Trachops > Trachops cirrhosus. Next base: position 7,720,532 of record CM052546.1, on the reverse strand, counting down.
AGCAGTAAATATAGGGAAGCCTAAAAAACTCATTAAAAAGATAAGGTGCTTATTTGTGGATTTCTCAGTGACTCACAACTGTGTTTAGTCAAAAACATTTTTATAAAAGAGAAATTGCATTAGGTATAGTTGATTTATGACAAAAACCTCAAATGCTGTGTGGGTTGTTATGACTATATTGTGTGTTTGCTAAAAGAATTACCATTAAAATGTTTACAAGTAGATCAGTTAAGGGTGTTTATATAAAATATTATAAACTTCTAGTAGAGCAGCTTTAAGTATTTTCTTGCATTTAAAAAAAGAAAAAGAAATTTGCAGGCAGACAGCTTGTTGCGAATGCAAAAGCATAGTTCAATTTTACTTAATCTCAAAACTGTTGAAAATACATCATTTCCTGGGTAAGTTGCATATATTCAAAAAGATGTCACTTTGTTGCATTTAAATTTATGTTTAATTCTGAAATAATTTATTCTATGGTGGGGACAAGGGGTTGTGTCTTAATTATGCCTTCGTTCATGTAGCTAATCAAGGTGTACTCTCAAGGAAAAATCTGCACTTGACTCCTTTTGAATTTTAACAAAATTCTGACACTTGGCACATTCAACACTCCAAGGTGCTTAGTTGATAGGAAATTACTTTTAGAAGTTTTCAGAAAGGCATACATTGAATTCATTTACTGATACACTTTTTCAACTGTGTGTCAGATACAATTTAAATAGAGGCAGTTTGATTGCCTAATAAATAAAATCACTTGTAATCCAAGAATTTAAGGAACATTTTAAAGAAGGCATTTTAGCAAATCTTCCATGGTTAGTATTCTCACTGGTCTCATGGAAACCATCTACACAGAATTATTTATATATATTTATAGAGTTGTCACACTCTGTTTTTAAGCTATTAAAAACTCAACTAATAAAGGGAGGTTCCTATGAAACAAAGGGAGCAAAAAAAATGCTTGCCTCAAGTTTACCCAGAACTGTTATGGATGGGAGAACTTTATAATTGATGATGTAGTTGCTAGACGACTAGTCATCTCTTTTTTCCAACATTATTCAAAACACCATATTTGAACAGTTTCACCTTAGGAGAGTCTCTGTAAATCCCTGCGTACACAGTGTCTTGTTTTTTTTTTTTCAGTAATGCTAGTTATAATGCAGTCAGAAGTGCATACAGAAAAGTGCACTTGGAAGTACTAAGCGATGCTTCTGCGCCTGCATCAGGCAGAGTACGAAGGGGTATTGCCGGCAGAGTTCAAGCTGGGGTCATAGATGGGCATTTTAAAATGTACAGATAGAACATGTTTTCGCTCTAACTTTTCGGCATTTCACATATTCAAAAGATGTACATAATACATGTTCTGTTCTCCTTGGGGGCCAGAAATAAAAGTAAGAAATTGTGCACGGCGTACCCTAAACTCTTCAAGCAAATAAAAACGAGGTATAAGCTACTCTGCGGATCGAGGTGTTAACTTCGGTAAACTTGCTCTTTCTCTTTGACAAATGCTGTTTAGCTTGCGGAGAAATCAATGCGTTTTCACATCACTGAGTTTATGAAGTTTGAGAATGTATTATCATATAGATTGACAGTTGCCCCACGGTTCCACACCACCGCATGGACACTTCCAAAGTCGTCATTAATTTCCTCACACTTGTACCCGCAATGGCTTCTTCCATCATAAACACTCTGCCCTTCAGAACCAAATCAATAACCTTTTAGGGATGCCTGTCTTAAACAGGAAGCAACAGCATCTATACTTTAAGAAAGAAGCTCTCTAATTCCATTTTAGATTTGAAGGATATATGGTCATAAAACAGATCTTTTCCCTGGGATCCCATACATTTTTATTTCCTTTTTTTAAGGCAGAATCTTGGGGTGCATTGGCCTTCACAGTGCTTATTTAAAATCGCCCTTAAAAATTCCTATTGTGGTTTTATTAAGCACAGGTAGAAAGTGAAGACCGATCTCAAAAACCAACTTCTCTTTCTGTAATATAAAAACTATGTATCCAGCCTCCAAACTCATGTAATAAAATTCCCAACTGCCAACAGTTCTTCCTGAATGCTGCTGTGACAAAAATGACCTACGAGTAACTTGAAAGTCCTATTGCCGCGAACGCACAGCTGAATTTGTCTTTCTTTTTTTCCAGCACAGACATTTCAGAATTATCACCTCTCACAGCTCTGCGCTGTCTGACCACCAAATCAACATTGCGCTGGCTTGGGTTTCTTTAAATAGATTCAACTCTCAGGTTCAGGTTATTGTATCAGGTCCTTTAACTCTATCTTTAAGTGAAGGATGGCTGGCTTAGAAATGGCAATGAGAGTTGAGAACAGCTCCGCCGAGTTCCTGCAGCTGTGAAATTTGACTGCATCTGTAGAAAGGGCTTTCTCAGTGACTTTAAATTAGAAACATTCTGCTTTTGGGTAATAAATTTCCCACTTAAAATATATCCTCTCCAAGGCCCTTTGTATCACCTGAGTTATGGAGAAAATGGGGCAGTGTCTCATACACAAGAATAACTAATTGCCGTCTAAAAAATGCGGAGAAGCACACTGTAAAAATCCTGGTCTATGTACTCCTGACTCCCTTAGGCAGTTTCTTCACCTTGGGGACTTAAAAATATCCTTGAGTTTTTTTTTCCAGCATAATTCTAGTTTCAGTTATTTTATTGGAAGTCCAGAAAGAAAAAAGACAAGCTAAGCTGGGATATGGGATAGAGAGTCGAACATTACAGAAAACTAACTCCAGCCTTGGTTAAAGCTCTAAAAAAATTATCCTTCCCCTCTCCTCTCTGATTTACCCAAAGTAAATAAGGACAGTGTTCATTTTCATCTGTTGTCAATTGGGGAATTTATAATTCTCATAATGTACTTTGAGGCTGCAATTTTGAACGTTGGGTAAATTCCATTGCATTTCACAGAATGCATTTATAAAACAAGCTGGCTTTGGGCGCGTCACGGACTCATGTAAGTGAATCTGTGAACCACAGATTCCATCAGACTGTGAGTCCTCGTGGCGGGTCTGCAGTGGCTCTGTCTCCTCCGAGGGCTTGGGCACAGCCGGTACTGAGTGCATGTTAGTTGAGACATGAGGACTGAACTCTAAGGTGAAGAAGGATTTTCCTTAATGTCAGGGACACTGTCTGTAGGTTGTTCACCGCTAACTACGTTGCATTCATTTATCATCTGAGCTGAGTTTCTTCCTCTCTTCAAAATGCTTCTTCTGAATACATTTCATATTTGACTGCCCTATAAGCAAACATGTACAAGCCCCACTGTGGGTTTCTGCCCCCCCCCGCCCACTCTGTTACTCTTACATACCCTCAAGCTTTCGTTGCATTTTATGAGCCACTCTGCTCCTTTCTTCTCCCCCATTCCACATGTGTAAGCTCCAGAGAATGCCTAGAACAGATGTAAAAACTTACTCTAAGCACCAGATAATTATAACCTAGGGCTCATAGTTTTGCTCTTAAAGTTGGGAATAAGAATAGTATAAGAAGTGGCTACAAATATCACACAGCCATATTTGACTGTACTTTTCATGTTGGTATGCAGATGATTTATTTTCCAGCCAAGCCTTATGGAAAAAACTGACATGGAACCTGAAGCAAAGACTGTCTTAATTCCTTAAATAAAAACAAAAAAAATGAAAGCAAATGAAAATGAACTTTAAATCAGTTTTAATGGCAGTTATTTCAAATTCTGTTTGCAAGCTTTATTTTTTTATGCTTGAAAATTTGAAAGAGTAATGTTCGTGAAGTGGAATGTAAACTCAGTGATTGTGGAATGAAAACAAGACGTGAGAACAAAATGGCACAGGTCCCCAGTCCTGTCTCTTCCTGAATAATCGGATGCTATCCTCTGATAACTTTGGTTTGGTTCCCTAGAAGTGCAGATATTCACGGCCATAGAGGCAGCGTGTTTTATAAAAAGTTTACCACTTTTTGTAAAGTCAGTAGGAGTCTTGAGTACACAGTTACCACCGTGCTAAAACACAGCCGATAATAAGAAAACCAGAGACAATATTTAGGAATACCACACGCTGGATGCATGAGCAAGAAATGAAAGGCTTGATGTTTTGCAAATGAACTTAAATGAGACTTCAGCGATTTAGGTTTTCGGCTAATGAAGCCATGCTTACATTACGTTAGTGAACTTGAAGGAGCGTGAGAGGATGTGCCCGAGTCCAGCGCTGCGTGTTCCAGATTATAAACTTTAGTCGCACGGCTCTTCGTTATTCATGTATTTCTTTCTTTCCTTTGGTGGTTTCTTTCCTGTCTGTTAATGCTCCCAGGGGCTATCAAGCAATGGCTCCTTTCAGTACATGCAATAAATAAAATGAAGCGCTAAGCCTTCCTTTTGGCAGGGCCAGGTTGATTATTACACGTGTAATCTCCAGGCCTTTGGGGAGACGTTGGGTTTACTGGATAATCATTTGGTTTTAAGCTGCGGAGTTCCTGCTATGTCTGGACTTTCACTTCAGCTCCGTAGCAAAGGCCGTAAACGGGTGACGAGGCAACACGTTTGTGTCAGTTGGCAACTGGAAGCCTCTTCTTACTCGGCAAACTGGACTTTTTGCCTGTCATTCAGTGACTTTTTCGTTGAGTTGTTGTTTGTCAAGGATCAAATTAAATGTGAACTTTGGGGAGAGTTGGAATCGGTGATGAAGGCCATGAGTGAGTTAAAGTTGAGGTAGTGGATAGTATGCATCTTCTAAAGACAACGGAATCAGGAGGAATTTGTGCAGAAAATAAAAGCAAGCTAAAGAGGGTTTGAGGTGCATATGAGAAGCAGTGAGACATTTCAGGGATCCGTTCTGGAACTGGTCCTCAGTGAGTGGAAGGAGAAAATGTGAATAGGATAGGAATTGCAGATATGGGGGTGTTATGTATATGTGATTATATTATACGTAAGGGCAAAAATGTTATCTGTTACTCAGTGTTGAGTAGTATTTAGTGCTCGCTGAAAGAACTGCCTAGAAAATTATCCTTCCCTCTCCCTCAACTCAGTTTTAGGGCTATGAAAGGAATCAAAGGTGGAGGTAAAAAATTCCTGGAATAGTCGTTAACAACAGAGGTCAGGAATTGTAGTCCACGGGTTGTGTTATTTGCTTAGTTTTCTGGCAGTGTCTAAAAACTGAACATTGCTAAGCAACATTTTAAAAGTGGGATATTTCATATGAGCCATTTGTGTTTTTGGCTTCTCTTGCAATATACAAGACCCAATAACGCCTGTTCAGGTTTCTCCCAGAAACAAACTGGGTTAGAAGCAGTAACCGTGGCAGGTGTAGATGGGCCATGTCCCCTGGTTCACCTGAGCTCCCTGCTGGCTGCTCCTCTCATTTAAGGTTTGCTGTAGCCTGTGTAGACGCTTGAGGTACCAACTTTAACCTACATCCAAACTTTGGGGAAACCAGAGATACTAAAAGTGGTAGAAAGAAAGCTACAAATCAGCAATTTTAGCTTAGTTTAATGTGTGTTTAGACTAGTTATATTACATCTTTTTTTGTGAATTTGACTCATCTATAAAATGGGTTTACTTTTTAATAACAGATTTCTTAAATAACTTTAAAGATATTAAAATGTCAGGGTAAAATAAAGTGAAATATGAAAATCCATTTAATTTGGAAATAAAGTAATTGAATCATATTTTGCCATGTATAATGCACGCCCACATTTTTGTGTGGATTATACATGGGATTATTATACCCAATGTATGTAATCATTATATCCAAGTACAATGTGCATCACTATTTTTCCTTCAAAAATTTGGGTAAAAAGTATACATTGTACATGGCAAAATATGTTCAATGTGTCAGAGGGGATGGTAAATGGGTGATAAGCCATCTCCATCTTCTAGGCAGGTGCCCTGAAGCTCTGAAAAAGTAAAGTGAGAATCTCTGATTTTCAACACATACACTTACAGCTATGTTACTGTGAAAGTATCCAGGTGGACTTTTAGGAAACAGGTGGAGGAAAAACACACTTTAACAACTTGAGCTCCTCGAGCCAATTGAGGAAAACCGTAGGGCTTTTCAGGAGGAAGCCATTTAAAGAGGAGGAAAATGACTTTGTGCTAATTATGTTCAGTTTGGAGCAGGCGAGAGGTTTGTGGAGGCTGTTACAGGGACGTGGAAGACAGGAAAGCAAAATTCAAGGCTACCCGCAGACCTCCAGCTCCCCAGGAGGAAAGACTAGGAGCAGGATAGGATGATGCCCAGCTGGAAGCAGGCCTCCGCAAACTAAGACATGTCCCTCTCCAAGTGGATAAGCAGGGTACCCAGGTATTATTATTGAGGAATGACTCTTACTCACTATGCAATGCATCCCCAGTTCTCTTAGGATGCTTGCGAAGGAGAAGAGATCATTGAAATGCAAGCCTGTTTACTAATGGAAGAAAGTGGAATATTGGAGTTAGCATTCCTTGAAACCTCTCCATTCATAGAGGTTTATACTGGCCTGAGGGGAATAGAAAAGATTGACACTACAGCTTGTGTTAAACAGAACGTGGGCCGTGGATTTACATGGAGAGAGCGAGGCGCACAAGGAGGTGTGGGAAGTATTTCTCGAGAGTGTGTCTTATGCAGGAAATGCACTATTTTACATTCACTGGTTGAAAAGGATCTTTGAGATGAATTAAAACCAGAAAATTTGTATTCGGACACTAATGCCCATTGGTTAAATATGCATATTTTAATACATACATATGTGATGTTGGTAAAAACTACATTCTGTTTCATTTAGCGTTGACAAAAAGTAGCTAAGTCATCTCAGACGAGGAGATACTTTCATTGGGAGGATTCTTATTTTATTTCTGAAAAGACTTAGGGAGTGGCTGCTGGATGTTCAGCATTATACAAAACCGCTGTGTGTTTCTTTATATGTGTGTCTGCATCATGTGTATGTGGGTGGGGGCTGTTAGGAGCTTACTGAGAGGGGTAGCACTCAGGTCCAGGCAACCAGTGTCTCTTCCGACTATTTGGGTAATCCATTCTCTTGGGGAAACCTATTAGTTTGTCTTATTGTTCATGGCTCTCTGTGCTGATTATACCTTACTATTTTTCACTACAATTCCTATTTTCTTCTCAATTCCCTGTGCCAGCTTTCACTTCTTCCATGAATAGATGAAAGTATTTACTTTGGTGTTTATTGAAGAAAGCAAGCACCCCTACACATTTACAGAAAATTTCCTGTCTATTCTCAAAAGAGAAATAAGGAAAAACATTGTATACGTCAGCACACTGGAATTGCCTGGGCAGCTTTGAAGAGATAGAGTTTTAATTAGATTGTAAATGAGGGTTAGAGTTTATATGAATGGAACTGAGATGACAGATATTCCAAATGAGGAAAAACCAATGTGTATGGCGGTTGGACTATGAGGAAGGAGTGCAAAGATTATGATGATCTTTCAGGGACATTCTCTTCAGAAAAGTCCAACTGTAGTCAGACTAGTGGGAGCATAGTCATTTCCTCCAACAGCAGTAGATACACAACAATAGAGATGCAGGGACCAGATGACCCGGAGCTCTGGTTCTCTGATAAGGAATTACTGTCTGCCCAAGAGGGATCGGAGAGCTCCTGACGGTTTGTTTGAACAGGAACTGGTATGTTGTAGGAAGCTTCTGATTAAAGTGTGCGCGTGCACACACAGGCATTTGGACAGGAAGGTAATGAAATCAGAAACAGTGATGTAAGGAGGGAAGCCGCAAACCAGACCAGAGGACCCAGGAACTCTCTGGGCTCCAGAAAGCTCTGCTTCTTGGGTTTGCAGTGGGAGAAATAACCGCTGAATGGCACGTGAGTGCCCTGTGTGTGTAATTAAGATATTAACATTTGAAATGCATCTACTTCGAAGCTCATGGAGTATGAGGAATGCTCCTTGCAGGGTAATCTATCATGCCTACACATGCAACACAGTATTACAACAGCTGGGCTGAAGGGTCTGCACCGCTCACGTGACGAGGCAATAAAACAGCATCAAATATTGCTATGTCTAAGAACACATAGGTCATAGTATTATTTTTTAAAAAACCGTGTTATAAGTGAATGAACATGGGCTAGAACTATTTCAGTTGATTAATGGTTTCTTGAAGACTATTCCTATTTCTATGTCCTTCTTGCTGTCTTGGAGTCCTTTTCTCATGTAATTTGTTTCAGTTCTCCTGAAACTGTAGCCACGTCTCCTGCGCTCTTATATTTTTACACCTCATGGTTCTCTATTATTTGTTTTTATTATTTGCTCTATTTATAAAAGCTTATTATGTTTATCTTTTATATAATTCTCTCATTTTAACTTTTATAGTATAATTTGTTATATTTTTCTAATATTTTAAGATCAGTATTAGGCTTTAATAATTCCAGTCTTCCTTATTTAAAGAGAATAAATACATTTGCCAGCTTCCATAGGATTTAATTGCTTTCCAAAGAGTCTTAGCTACGTGGACTCTCAAAGTAAAACAGAATTTTAATGCTATCAAGTTTTCATTTTAGTACTAACGATTGTTAATTAATTATGGTGTCAAAAGTGAGATATATATATGATACATAATATTAACATATACAAATATATATGTATATGTAAATATGCATAGGTATAAACTATATGTGTAGAAAGTGTGTCTAAAATATATGAAAATATGACTGTGTCTGTACTGCACAAATACACACACAGAAAAGCTTGAAGAAGAACAGAAATCACCTGTAATTTGGTATCAAAAATAACCATGGTTAATATTTTTGTGCATCTGTTTTTCAGTCTGTGTGCTTGTATATATATATATATATATATATATGCATGATATGAATATCTTTATAGGGTTGGCATCGTGACGTACAATTCCTACGCAGCTTTATGATTTTCAATAAATAGATTATAAACATTCCGCCTGGCACTAAATGTTTCTGCAGTAGTGCAGGGGTTCATGGGATCCCTTTAGCGTGCCATTTCCACAGTTTCCTTTCTTTGGACATTTAACTTATTTTAGAAGCATTAAAGAACAGTGATGGATAAAATCTTTATACCTAAATTCCAAAGCGTATCTCTAATTTCTTTTCTTGAGATAAATTCTGAGAAGATTCACAGCGTACATGCTTATGCAGAATTGTAATTCTGTTGAACCGGCTCCTGTGGCAGGCTCACCTTTGTCCCACACTCTGTGACAGCGAACCGGCTGCCACGCCAGTGCCTGCTCGGGAGGCGCGGAAACTATGTTAGCGTTGTCCTATTCATTGATGGAGACATTCTCATTTATCTGAATGGGAGTGAGTCTGGCAACTCTCCATGAGTTTGTTTATTCTCCATTTGCATTTCTTATTTTAAATGATATTGGGATGACTCCGCTCAGTTTTGAGTTTGTAGTTATTTTTTACTGTGTGTATATGATCCCAAAGTCCTGTTGTACTTTACCTATACAGATGGCTTAAATGTTCTTTTACAGGTGTGAAAAATCACTTGGCTACATTCTTAAAATCATGTGACTTATTTTTTGTGGGATAGAATACCATATATATAATATGTGACATACAGATATATATCTATATCTATAGATAGTCCATATTTTGCCATGTATAATGCACTCCCACACTTTTGGCCCAAACCTTCAGGAAAAAAATAATCTTTCATTTTAGTTTTTAATTCAACTTTTTACTCACTTATATTTAGATGCTTGTTCTTTGTATTGTAAATGAATTTTAGTGTTTATTTATGGACATACTATGGTATGAGAAATTTTATGTAACAAATAATTACAAAACACAGAAACCGATACAAGGTATTTCCAGTAGTACCCATGTATAATGCACATCCTCATTTTTCCCTCAAAAATTTGGGCAAAAAAGTGTGCCTTATACACTGCAATATATATATATATATATATATATATATATATATATATATATATATATATATCTCCATTCAATCGATCAAGCTCAAAAGCTGGAAAAACATTTAAAATGGTTGTATTACCCAAAGAATAACTAACTGAGCAGGGTAAGGAATTTTTTCCCATAGTAAATATTTCAGCTGTTGTTCAGAATGCAGTACTTTATTTCAGACTGTTAATTTGTAACAAACCAAGGATAGAATTGCATTCCACACGATGAAAGAAAATTCACATCTGCCAAGACAATCTGCAAGACACCTTAAGGAGATAAAAATCGAGTAAATGATGTATTAAACATTCTTAAAACTCCCTCCATCTATGGTGCCTTTGATTCAATGACGATAGTAATAATAAACACAGTGGTATCCCAGCTATTGATATTCTTACAAAATAAGTAGTTCTGCATGCAAGATAAATATCTCAGTACGTAAAGAAATACTCTGAAAATAATTATGTGGAAGCAATTTCTATTATAATAAGCATATGGTTCTGCTAATATAGACTGTCGCTTAATAATTGATGTTATAGAAAAAAACGTAGAAAAAGTTCCATATTCTGGGCATCCCCTTGTACATTCAGAATGGAAAAGACCCTAGTGAAATGCAGAACAATTAAGAGAATACAGGCTGTCTTCCACTTCCGCGGGTAGACATTTATGGCTACGAACAGCAAGGCACATTGGGAAGGCAGGAAGTGCACAAATCATCTTAATCTGTCCCTCTGTGGTATTTCAGGCCCTCCACAATATAGTCCAATTTTATGATTTTAGCCCTTGCTCCCACTTCTCCTCTAAATATATTTTCAGCTCCAACCCAACTAAGCTACTTACTTTTTCCAGAGCATATTCTTTCCTCCTCTGTGTCTTTGTTCATCTCATTCCCTTTGTTTCCATGGTTGTCCTCCAAACCGCACATCCATCACACTCCCATCCATCCCATCGTCAAAGAATCATCTAAGATGCCAAGGCCCCTATGACACCATTCTGATCTTTTTAACTGTCTGTGAACGCCCATTCCTTTGATTCTACAGCATTTTATTTATCAATTTCTATTGGAACTTAGGGGAAATGGTATAGCCTTCAACACGGTGGAGAAGTAAGTGAATTGAGATATATTTTGCAGACAGAATATACAGAACTTGGTAATGGCTGAATGTAGCATTTAATGAAAAACAGCAATCAAGGATTTCTGCCTTCTGCAATGGAGAGACTAGTTCATTGCCAAGATGAAGAGTACTGAGAAAGGACAGGGTTGAACCAAGTGTTCCCTTTTTCTCATTGTTCAGTGGCATAAGACATCCAAGTAGAAAGGCAGTGTGAATAGTTGAATAATTATTAAGAATGGAACCTAGAGATGAGATTTGAACTGGAGACATCAACTTCAGAATCAAGAGCATCACAGTGGCCTGTGTATACCCATAGACGTAGATGGGCTCACACAAGGGGAAGGAAAGAAAGAGAAGAGGAGAGGACAGGAGCAAACTTTGAACAGTCCTTCCTGACATGTTGGGTAGAGGAGAAGGGTCACTCAACAGAGACTGGAAATATAGTTTTGGCTTATATATAGCAGTCTTGCATTCATTGTTACGTGATATTCATTAGGGCTCCAAATGGCTTCCGGTCTTGGTGTGGCTGCATAATCTTTCAGTTCAAAATTTTTCTGTATACCAGTCTCTATGGCAATTTCAAAATGTGTTGAGTGAGTCACAATAACATTTAACTAGAAATTCTGACTGCATTCAGAGTGTTTATTGAGCACCTACTATGTATTATGCTTAGGATATCTCTGTGACCAAATTAGAAAAAGATCCTTACCCTTCTTGGAACTCAGATTCTAGTTGGAGAGAGAGATGTTAAAAAATGAACATTGGGGAAAAAAGAAAGAAAGAGAGAAAGACATAGAGAAAGGAAGGAGAGAATGAAATAAAGGAAGGGAGGGAGGAAGGAGCAGAAGAAGGAAGATGGGAGTAAAAAAATATGCTAGAAAGTGATAAATGCAATAAAAAACAAAAAGAGAATAAAGGTAGATAGGGGTATATAGTTATAGTTTTGCCATCTTAAATGGGGTGGGGGTGTTAGCAAAAGCTTTATTAAAAAGCTAACATTTGAACAAAACACAAACTTATAGGAAGCAAGGAAATAAGTTGTGAAATGAAATTTATTGTGCATATTTCTGGGGGTGTTGCATCCTGGGAGGATGGAAGAGTTAGTGCAAAGACTTAACTTGGGGTCATTCTTGGTGTATCTGAGGAAGTCATTGTGATTGTAGCAAAGGCAAGTCGGGAAGAACGACAGGATGTGAGGTCAGAGAGGTCAACGGGCGCCAGATCGTGTAGGGAATTGCAGACAACTTAAAACTACAGTCTCCGTTCCAAGGGAAGCATATATCCATGTGGCTATATTAGGTGACGTGACCTGACTTTCCGTTTGAAAATATCACTCTGACCATGGTGATGAGGGCAGAGTGCAGTGGGCACGAATAGGAAGACCAGTCAGGAGGCCATCACAGCAACCAAGGCAAGAGATGATAGTGCCTCGGACCAAGACAGGTGGTGAGAAATGGTCTGATGCTTAATCTGTTCGGAAGGTCGAGGTGGTAGCGTTTCCACATGTATTAACTGAGAAGTACGTGAAAAAGAGACATCAAAGGTGGCTTCCAAGTTCCTTGCCTATTTTTTAATGGGGTTATCTGTTTTGGTTTGGTTTGGTTATTAAATTGTAGGATTTCTTTCTACATTTTGGACCTTACCCCTTATCGGACATATAATTTGCAAATATTTGCTCCCATCTGATAGGTTCCTGTTTCATTCTGTTGATAGTTCCTTTGCTGTGTAGAAGCTTTTACCTGGTGAGATAAAACCCCAATGGACTAGGGATGTGGGGGATGACAGGGAGATCATTGCATACCTTCTGAAGAAATGTATAGTGTACGTAATATATAGATGGTATTCCTGCTGAAGTGCTAGGTAAGAAAGAGGGATGACCGCACACCGAAGCTACGGAATGACAGTTTGATCTTATGTACCTGAAATACTGCTTTTCTGAAATATGTATCCAAAAGCTGTAGACTCCAAAACATCACTCAGGTCATTTTCTTTGGAATCCATTAACTGGGCTGAATGCTTTAAAAACTATCAAAAATTTCTATCACTATCCCTCTTAGGAAAACTGTGCCTACATCTAAGGCCATGGATAAAGGTTCTTTCAGCTTGCAATTTGTCCCCATAAAAACAAACAAAAAAGTAAAACAAATGTTATGAAGAAAATGTACACCATATGCTATGATGGCGTCACATATGAATGGGAGAGGTCGGAGGGTTTAGGAGGAAAATTCTAGAGACCTAAGTGTTTTCCCCAGCTCTACTACTAACTAGGTGTGTGGCTGGGGACAGCAGAACTAATCTTACTGGATGTCGATACCATTATTGGTGACAGGAACACATTGGAGGCAGGACAGCATAGCTGTTACTTACAGGAAACTTGGACGCTGACAGAAAAGGCTTTGCGTCCCCACTCTGCCCGTTACCAGCTCCATGACTTGCCAAGGTACCACTCATCCCTTAAAACCCTCGTTTCTTCTCCTGCAAAATGGGGGTAGTAGTTGTACCTCTCCCTTACTCTTCTGGTTATGAAATGAGGTGAGGTGTATCAAGTCAGCGAAGTGCCTCGGACATAGTAAACACTACAGACATGGCACTGATTATTTCTGTATTGCTGTTTTCAAAATAATTTTCTTTGTTGCCATATTTAATCAATTTAGACTGCATTTAGAGTTTATAGATTTTTCCCATGCAGGTGATTCAACATAATTTCTGGTGTCTCCTTCGTAACCCTTGGCTATCAGGTTCTTGGGCAGAAATGTAAATCCCTGTTCTTGCATTGATCCTGCGGTCAGAGCGATGGGGATTATATCATTTTTAACTCAGACTGGCCGTCCTCTTTTCTGGGAACCTGTCAGAAGTAGGAGTGCTGCCCTGGATATCAAAAAAGGGATTCGCAAAGGTGATTTCATTTGCACTTTCATTTTGTTCTTCAAGGAAAGGGAGTTAAATATTAAATAAGAAGCCTAATCCAGGAAATAGGGTGATGCAACCCTCCCAGACTCACCGCGTTTATGATAAAAGGAGCAGCGAATGGGATCAAAGCCAATAATGAGCGAGGATGAGCAGAGTGAGGAGCCGAGCGAGAAACTCAGGATGAGATCCGACTACGCCCGCAGCCCCATCGTAGTCCGCAGTGCCCGTCCCCTGAACTCCATTTCGAAGGGTCAGTCATTCGGAATACAGGTCATCCCAGTTCTTGAATGTCTAGCACGTGCTGGAAAATGTCACAGAATCCCTGCCCTCAAGTGACTCACATCCCAGCAGGAAGAAAAGGGCCGACTTGGGGACGGCAGGTGGGGCAGCAAGGAGGTGGGGCAGCAAGGAGGAACAGCAAGGCCAACCGTGCGCTGAGCTCCAAAGGGCTCCTTAGGATGAAGAATGAGAAGAGGCCTTTGGGTTTGACGTCGGTGGTATCTGATGGGGTATTCTGGAGTGAGGCAGGTGCAGGGGGCCTGGTTAGAACGGTGATGGGGGGGAAGGTGTGAAGAAATGAAAGCAATGGAAGCAACAGTAGGCACTGTGCCCTGTACGTGTGCGAAGACCTTGCATTTTCTGCACTGATGCTTCCTATCAGTAGATGATATGTTTGTGTGTATTTTCAGTTTTCAACTTAAAGGAGGGACGCTAAGTGACAATCTCGTTATATTCTGTCCAGGAGGAACTTGATCTAGAGCAAGGATCCTTAAGGAGAAGAGTAGGTGCTTGGAATTACTCAAATTAGAACTTTTAAGATTGTATTTTTGAGAATCGTGGACAGTCAGTAAGAGCCTCATAATTTATACAGCATTCCGGGCATTATTATAAAACAAGAAGCCCCTATTGTTTAGAGGACGGAGTATGAAATGTTCCTAATAAAAGGCTATGGTGCTTGACGTATGATGGCAGCTCCTCCGCTGGTTTAAACGGAGAATGTTAACAGGAGCCTCCGCCCTCCATCAGGCAGTTACGTGGTTACTCAGGAGCCGCACAGATTTTGGACAGTAGAGAGTTGTCAGGGATCCATGTAGACTCAGTCTCATTGGTTAGAAGACCCTGACTTCCCAGGTTCAGGTGTGGGAGTAAATTTTTCTTTCAGAATGCTGGTGTTCCAAATCTTGATACACGGCATCAAACTCACCAACAAATGGGTTTCCATCGCCGTTAGTTAGTGCGGTTGGGCCGTTTCCAGGTCCGACTCAGCTCGTCTTTGCCATCTCCCTGAAAGGGGAAGAGAAGCGAAGAGGGGACGGAGCTCTGGAAGAGGGCCTTCTGCTTCCCCGCACCAGCACGTGCAGCGTTCATGCTCCCCCTCCTCTCCTTTTCTCTGACAGAACATGCCACGTACTTCCACAGCTTTTTAGCAACCCCTTTAACATACAGCAAGGTGGGCAATACCATTGGTTTTGGTTTTTGTTTTAGTAAGAGAAGGGTTAAAGCTTAGGTTTTGGATTCAGACAGACCTGGATTTGAATTCCACCTCTTCCATTTGAAAGCTGGTGGTCAGCCAATTTCTCAAAGTTTCTGAAATTCTCCTTTGCCATTTGTAAAATAACGAAAGGGAATATAAATACCCGCTCTAAAAGGTCACTGTGCGGATTATACGAACTAGTGCCTTATAAGAGCGTTGGCTCTCCCTCAGCTCTCTACTCAAACAGGAGCTAAAATAATCGCATATAGAACCACTCACCCCTGAAAACCCTCTCAGACTGGCTCTAAAATAGTGAACACAGGGTTTTGGGCATGTGACCCTATGTAGTGGTAAGTACCTATGAAAGTTTTAGAACATAATGTGAACACGTATCAAGCACTAGTACATGTAGTGTATTGAGACACATGCTGGGAGCGTAGGAGGAAATGACATGCCTGACATCCGGGCAGGCCCATGTGTCCTGTCTGTGCGCTCACCAAAGCGCAGAGGTGCTCTGTCCTCCCCCGACCCCCACCCTAAGGACATTCTCCGATGCCCAGATGGAATACCACCATGAGCCAAAGGCATACCACAGTTCCTAGTGTATAATAAACACTCAGTGAGCAGCCATTACTATTTTTAATGCGTTTTCTTCTCCTAATAGAAGAGATTTGCAAACAGATCTTCTCTGTATCTTAGCATGAGCTCACAGAGCTTTAAGACATGCAGCCTCGCCCCCTAACACACCCTTGGGTGACACTGCTCGGATGACGTGGTGACACAGTGACACAGTGTGAACAGATATGGCTGTTTGACTTAGCTTTGGACTCTCTCTGTAGTCTTCTAAGAGCCTCATAAAAGGAACATTTCCTTAAAGCTAATATATAGGAAGGTCTAAAAACTCCAAATTGTGCAGCTTTCAGTGGATTTGATTTAAACCCTCTACAAGGAAGCTGGGAGAGTGGATTTGGTTATGGTTCTTCTTCCTTTCTTCAGAGAAGATCCATTGTTTAGTCACTGTGGGTGTGTGCACACGTGCATGCATATGAGTGTGTGATGGTTCTTAGTTCGGCCCAATTAACCAAATTGCTTTAGAATGGTGCTCTCCTGATAGTGAAAGGGTAATACTGCAACATGTGGGTGTTTTGTGAGTGCCTCTGCAAAGATGCTTTTGGTATGCTGGACCAAGTGGAAATGTCTACCGCCCTTGATTTTTGGTTGAAAAAAAAGAATTAAAGCCCTAGCTGGTGTGGCTCAGTGGATTGAGTGCCGCCTGCAAACTAAAGGGTCACCAGTTCAATTCCCAGTCAGGGCACATGCCTGGGTTGTGGGCCAGGTCCCCAGGAGGGGGTGTGTGAAAGGCAACGGTACATTGATAGTTCTCTCCCTCTCTTGCTCTCTGCCTTCCCCTCTGTCTAAAAATGAATAAATAAAATCTTTAGAAATAGTTTGAAGTCACCTGAACATAGACACACAAATCAAGAAGGTTCATAGCTTCCTTATGCTGTGCTACCACAGTTGCCACGGTCAGAAAACATTTCTGAATGTTAAACTTATTTAACCCATTGGTTTAAATGCCTGGGCATTATTTTTTTAATGATTCCAACCCCAGTTTCATCTTCATGTTTCACAGGTCTTCACACTTGGCACCTGCAAGTATGTGTCATGGTAGACAGACACAACAGCAACAACAAAAAACCTCATAAAGTTTTTAACCATGGGTTTGGACGATCCCCAAACCTTGCTGGGCGCTCTGCTCTTGGTTTCCTCGGGGAGTAAGGCCTGTGTGGCAACTTCTTCAGAAAGGACATATTAAAGTTGAAGTATACAGATTTTTAGATCAAAGGATAATGATTTTTTAAAATCTTTACTTGCAATAAATTATTCTGAAGGCGTCAGGAAATGTGCAAACCGACACAAGGGCATAACACGGAAAGTTGGCGGTGACTTGGAAATTAGTACAGACGTGGTCCTAACCTCCTTCCATCCTTGGCCGAGGTTGCTTAGAGAATGATACCGCTCCTGTTTTCTTTTTTTTCTTTAAAAGGGCATTTTCTTATCATCAAACGATTCCCCTTTTTATTTTGAAGGGAAGTGCCTGAGAAGAGCTGCCTGTTTTAAAACACGATGCCCTCACCCACAGCTTCCCTCTATTTAAAAATAATGGTTTCATGGAAAACTGTGAAGTATTTCCATCCTTTACTCACCTTTGATGAGGAAAATGACACCTAAATTTTAAACCAATTTAACTCTCAAAATGTACCATCTGTGCCTCTCCTCTCGTCTCGAGGCCAAGAGAAAGTCATTAAACTTGAAGATGGGTGAAGAGCAGAGTCGCAGAGAGAGGCACTGTCGTGTCTGAGAGGCCTGAGGGGAGATGAAAGGCCTCTGAAATTGGAGAATTGCCTGGTGCATTTCCCTCAGAAAGAACTAATGATGGTGATTTGGGGTTAGAAAAAATGACTGACTGTCTATCCATCAGCATAGGGTAAGATCAGAAGATCCTATCATTACCGGGCATGCAGGGTTCCTGCAGGCAAATATTATGATTGACTATCACTTGGGCCTCAAGTGAGGGGAGTTCAAGCTTGCGAAAAGGATAGAGCTCTGGGGTAGCCCCTTCAAGAGAGAGAAACCTTTGAAGGAAGCCCTTTTAACCACACTTGTCTGCAAGGCCACTGGAGAGTCCCTCAGAAGTTTGTCACCACTGCTCTGGGATGACACTGTATTTTTCCCCACACTCTCCAGCGAAGGCAAACCCCGTGCTGCGGCTGACCGTTGCAGTCTGCGGTGACCAGGGGTGCTGGTTGTCCCCACACTCTCCTTAGTGCCCTTCCGCTATTGGTCATGCATCTTCAGGTTGCTCCTGGGACAGTTCTTTGTAACAGCAATATTGAGAAATAATTCACAGAGCGTACTACTCACTGTTATACTTAACAGTAGAAAATTCACTGGTTTCCAGTACATTCGCAGAGTTGTACAATAATCAGCACAATCGATTTTAGAATGTTTTTCATCACTCCCCAAAGAAACCCAGTACCTGCTGGGGTCACTGCCCCCTCTTCTTCTCCACTGAACATGACCCCCACAAGTATGCAACCGTCCCACTGCTGACCTCTGGAGATCTTCTATTCTGGACATTGCATGTGAATGGAATCACACGCTCTGCGGTCTTTGTGACTAGCTTCTTTCACTTAGCATAACATTCTCAAATTTTATGCTGCAGTATGTATCAGTATTTCATTCCTCGTTATGGACAGATAATAGTCCATTGCACGGATGTACCGCATTTATTTACTTACTCATCATTTTGTCGACATTTGGGGTGTTCCCCTTTTTGTCTGCACCTGTGTTGTTTGATCCCTGGCCTCATGCGTGATATCCGGATGGCACAGTGTAAATACTACAGGCTTAGGATTTACCTGCATTTGGGCCCAGACCCCAGCTTTGCTGCTGAGTAGTTACGGGACCCCGGGGAAGTTACAGTCTTTGTGATCCTTTATTTCTTCGTTTCGTACAAATAAACACCCTGCGCCACCCCTTTGGCTTGATGTGAGGATTAAGTGAGATAACCGTTGAGCAATTTTCCGTTCCTTGAATAGGTAGTCGCATAATATGAGTCTTCCCGTGGAGACCTTGTATATTTTATATAAAAGTAATCTGGATAATGCCAGGCTATTACACTCTACTTTAAATCAAGCAAATGAAGACTTCGGAGACATGTCCTGGTATCGACAGTGTGCTCTGCGAGAGACTCAGCAAATCTCAGTGAGAATTGTTTCTGTTCATCTTTTCCTAACTCAGCTTTACCCTGTAATCCCAGGAAGTAAACCCCATGAACCCTGCCTTAGACAGAGTGCAATTCAAAAGTAAATAAATAAATAAACAAAGCAATGCCAGCAACCAGCCCAAAAGGGAACTAGCACTGATCTTCCCATTTTATAGCAATATCTATTGAGGCAAAGACAAAGTAACGGATTCACTGCTAATCCAGGATTTCTGAAACCGAAGAGCTAAGCCTCTTTACATCTTTGACCTAAGGCGATGTTCATCATGTGCTGTTAAAACTTTCTCATTTTAATTTCAACCAGAGGAGAACACACGGGATGCAAATGGGACCCTTTAAACAAGCCTGGGCACATGCTGAGAGTGTCGTCAGTAATTGAGTGAAAGAGAGTGGCTCGCCAAGTCTCTAGGTAGAAATGCACCGAAATAAATGCTTCTAAATCAGCTTTTAGAAAACGAATAGACTTTTGTTTAATTAAACTTACTGGTAAAGTTTGCTTAGAGTGTGTAGTAATTCACCTTGTCAGTTCTTATCCAGGATGTTTAATGATGGGTTTGCAGTAGTTTCCAAATCAAACTCAGCTCCTCCCTCTCTACAGGCCGACATTAGGCAGCCTGTGGAAATTACAATATTCTCCACATGAATATTCATAGAATTAAGTATTATCAATGGACTTAAAGAGTTCAATTATTGTTTGCAATTGCATGCTTAGTTGCATACCCTAAAGTAGAGCAGATTGAATATTCCAGGGTTTGGTCAAATCCTTGAAAAATAGCAAGTGAATGAATCTATCAGCAGGAAACCACCATACTTGCTTGATCGGTTGGATTTTTAGAACAATTACCATCAATATTATCTTTCGGCTATAGTCTTAGGTTATAGTGAGCACAGTATTTCTTTTCACAAAACTCTGAGCAAAATGCATTCTACAGATGAGGACACTGACTGTCACATGAGGAAAATGTCCTAAAATCACACAAGTCCTAAGTACTGAAGCAAGATTAGACTCTAGACACTTCTGACTTTGTTCTTTATTACATTTCTGCCCTCTGTTGCCTTCCTAGGGAATGACTTGATCTTGTTGGTTTGGAACTACCTACCTACGTCAGATTTTTATTTGAGCTGTGTGTATGTCAGTGTATTCTCAGTTTGGTTGCTGGACCCCTGAGCCACGTGGACCCTTGGTAGTGGACAGAATGAAGCCTTTCCTGATGCCAGAGTAAATGTAATTCTTGATGAATAATTTAATAAAAAAATAAGGTGTGTGTTTACAATAGTAATTAAACATTCAAGGAAAACACACACCAGCAATTCATTTGAGAAAATAGTGAATGCAAATAAGCAAACAAAAGAAATGAGAATAGGTTAATTCTGTAGGCCTTTGAAAAATACCACCCGCTTTCCCTTGCTTCTGGGACGTTCAAGTTCATCATCTTTCCTGGGATGGTTGTCTTTGTGTTAGAGGATTACTATCGCAGTGGTGGTCGGTGGTGACTGGCTTGCAGAGATGCAGGATACTTGAAAACAGTGATCTCAAATCCAAATGTCTGTAGGAGCCAGGTAGGTCGTACAGAGACTGGGTAGACGGTGTTCACGGGCCCACTTGCGTGTGTTCTGCCAGGGGCGGGGCCTAGAGAGGACTGGAGCTTGGGGACCAGTCAAAGGAGATGCACCTTGTTCTGGTTGGGCGCTGCCACCGTCACATGAGCATCCGATTTTTCTACATCTTCTGGTTTTCAAATGAGGACAAAACTCAATGCCTATTTTAAAAGTTACGAAGTCTCTTAATATTTGACTTAAGGAAATGTAGTGAACGAAAATGCTTTGTAGGACAAACAAAAAGCACACACTGGCAGGACTTGGCCCAAAGGCTATTTGTTTTCAACTTTCACTTAAAGGGGGCTTCCTCCTGGAAGGAGAATATATCCCTGTTTAATACCGAGGTGCCCCGTGGGAAGAGAGTCGTGTTTCCATTCCGGTCACTTCTGCATTTGGAAATTCATTCAGAGAAACAGACTTGACCAAACCCTCCCCCTTTTTCTGGGGAAGCGGGAACTCCATTGCATCGCCTCCGTTTCACTGTGGCCCCTTGTGATTTCCTGTTACACTTAAAGACATCGAATCAGATGCATTTACTGTGGAGCCCAAACACACAGCAGAATAACTGGGGAAACACGACAGAGGAAACAAATTAGTCTTCACCAAAGTGTAACCTCTCCAATCATTTCATCACAGCATCACGGGGCATTTTGAAACTGGAGGTGATATGGAGTTCACTTGGAAAAAGAAGTGCAATAAATATTGCTCTTTCTCAAGAATGTAGCTCTCCCCGTATGTGTGACCTACTTCAGTGTTTGAGTCTGAGCACTGAATAAAGTCAGGATCTTTTTGGCAAGAAGCTTTAGTAGACACATAATCCTTACTCTCATTGTGTTTCTCAAGGAATGCCCCCACTTCTCGATAAAATTTCTCAGGTGCCAAAGATTCAGGTGACAAATGACATTTTTATTCCTGACATGCTACTTTTTATTATATCATTGAGAATAAAGTTCAATAAGTGACTTCTGATAATACTTTATAGCAGTCTTTATGAAAGATCGATTCCATTAAGTAGGTACATTTCAGTTGCTATTACTTCAAGTGATGCCATAATGTACTTGAAATGCAGCCTTTAGTTCATAATAGCAAGCTTATTGAGTGTGTTAGAGAGGTGCCACAGTACTTACTTCTGGGCCAGGTGTCAGCCAAGAATGAGTATTATAGGTCTACATGCTTTGGGTATATTTTTCCAAAAGTCTAATGTATATATAATTTTTAAAAAATAAACATCTATGCAATTATGTTACAGGGTATGCTATCACTTAACGTAATAAAGTAATGGAATTGAATAGAATACCCAGTTCACTGAATAGAACTTGAAAGACAACTTGACTCAGAGGTCATGTGGTCGTGCTATTTGCAAAAACGAATTCAAGGCTACCTACCTGGGAAGCACTGGAGAGCCGTCATTTGAAAAGAAATGGGTAGTAAGAATAAGGAACTAAACCAATTCTATTTTTAATTATTTATTCTTATTACAAAAAGTAACTAACAATTGTGTGTGGCGAAAAGAGATGTATATTGTCTAAAGGTGGGAATTTGTTTTCTCTTGGCTTTTAGTGTCAAGGAAATGAGATGAGAATATTTAGGCAGAACAAAGTGGACAAAGTTATAGAAAAGTTGCAAAAACAGTACAAAAAATTTCCATATCCTGAAGGGGCAATTGTAAAGGTAATTGTGAAATTTTAATAACATAGGGAAGTGCTCACCCATCTATTGTGAAGTTAATAAGCAGTCTAAAAATTGGCATGCACATTGTAGAACCAATTAAGCTACTCACACAGAAAGCAGACTAGAAGCATGTGCTCAAAATATTAACAGCGGCACACTTACATTAGAGGATTAGGCACGATTCTGTATCTGTTGTTCTATTTTTCTAATTTGTTACATAATGAGAATATAATTCCTTTATACGGAGAAAACATATTTAAGTAAAATTGTATGTATAGTGGTGGTATTAAATATAGTTATGCCATTTTTATTCAAGTAGGTTTTTTTAAGCACATGGATAATAAGGGAAATACCAGTTGCGTGACTGATCCCTGATGGAATCTCTCACACTGATGGTGGTATTTCATAGTGGAATTTTCTTGTGCTCTTGAAATTACTCTTCTTTTGTTCAGTCACAGGAAAATATCAAAATATCATTTGAAGAGGTAGAACCTTGTAATTAATAAAAATTTCACATACCAGCTAAACAAAGTATAAATTTTATAATTTCATTATGATTTAACTATATTGCTTCAGTATATATATTTCTACCATCAAAAAAATGAAAGCCCTACATTTTCAGCCTGGAGTGCATAGAAATATTTGTGGATTGCATGAAATTATTTCAGTTATGATACCAGCAAATATCTCTAAGATACAACGTTAGATCTGGTTAATCAGTACTGTAAAATATATTAGAATTAGTCTTGATTAGGAAAATAGCAATCAAAGCCTTCAACTCTTCACTCGTTGGGACAGATGGCCCATCTTTATGAAGGCAAATATCCCAAAACAACAACCCACTACCTTATCTTTCAAAATATGGCACTCAGAATCATCTTGGAAAAGAGCTCTTGAAGCCTAATAAGCCATATGCTCAATGAATTGATTTATTCCATTCTGTGGTATAGACATAAAACTCTTCTCTGCAATGTCTTTATCATATATACATTCCCTGCAACTCAATTATAAAAATTAGCATAGCCTCCCAATAAGAAGTCAATTGTCAGAGGGAAGGCAGCTTTTGTGTTGAAAATGGGGGGAGAGGGAATTAGGTGAACAGCCTCGGACTCGCCAGACATGCTCCCCGTGGAGTTCGCAGTGTGTCTGAAGATCAGATAAACTGACAGCTGCCTTGATATACACAAGGCAGGTTTCAAACTATTCCAGAACGAGCCCTGGGAGGAAAGCGAATCCCCTGTCATTCTTGTTTGTTGGAGTTAGAGGTGGACCGTGGACTCAAGGAAATCACGGTGTTCCTGGGTCCTCAAACAAGAGAGTTCATTTAACATTTAAGTTCATGTATTTCAAGGGACACTTCAGTGTATCATATCTGGTATCAGAAAGAACGTTCTATCAGAACAGGCAGCTATGAAGCCTGGTATGATTCAGTGGACTGAGCGCCGGCCTGTGAACCAAAGGGTCACCAGTTCGATTCCCAGTCAGGGCACATGCCTGGGTTGCGGGCCAGGTCCCCAGTTGGGGAAGCTCAAGAGGCAACCACACATTGATGTTTCTCTCCCTCTCTTTCTACCTCCCTTCCCCTCTGTCTAAAAATAAATAAATAAAATTTTTAAGGAAAACAAGCAGCCACATATATATATGACTGAATGGAGAATGGAATACTTTTTGACTGTCTTGAGTCAGTAATGAAGGAAATACTATACCAGGCAAGATAGAGAAGTCAGGCAGTTTGTACTGCCTGGTGGTTTGAACAAGCCAGTGCCTGTTACATCTCTACTAAATGTTGGTAAATCAGCATCGATCAAACTTTTGGCCCAGCCTCATATAACTCCCTTTGAAATATTTTGTAACGTCTGTCATTTAGTTACCCATGGTTTAAGATGTTGCACGTTTAACTTAGGGAGATGAGTGCAGAGTCTGAAAATACGTCATCGAAAGAAAAGTAACAAAAAATGTAGTATAGGGACTATATAGGCATCCTCAAGAATATGAGTATTTGAGCCCCTAGCAAGTATTCACCCCTTGAAATACAACCAAGGAAAAAAATCTGCACTGGACTGATATCTGTAATTTAACTGAAGAATACCATGTATGCCAAAGAAATTTTTATGATTGTCCTCTAATTTTGTGTTATTTTGGCATCGTCTTATAAAAAAGGCTTTACACTGGCTTTTAAAAAAGTTTACTGGCTCTGGTGATCATTACTAATTCACTTCTGTCAGTTTTCTACATAAATAAGAAATTGTTCTAGTAGAGCATTAATCCATCCCTGCATTACAGCCCAGTTTATTGTCTTAAGGAGGTGATGTTGCTCCCTATCCTTACGGGTTTTAATCTCTGCGCTAATACATAGTGCAGAGATTGAGTGACCATGTTATACAACTCTCTGTGTCTCTCTTCCTGAGGTCACTCCTTTCACCCTTGGCCCAGGTGGACCCGCGTTTGTCAGCATCACTCTCTACAGAGCGATCACTGTGAACTTGCGAGAGGTCAAGGCTCACGCCAGAGACGGTACTAATACAAAAGATTGCCAATGTGTGACACCTCGCCATTGCATCATGATCCATCCCCACGTGTCTGGTTGCAATGAGCTGTCTAATTTGAATGTTCTGAACCATGCCCTGAGTGCTCACATGCCTCGGGTGTTTATCCAAACACACTGTAGGTTTACCTCCCTCAAATATTCAGCCATCCATCCATTACCTTCTGAGCAGAGTGATACAAAAAAAAAAAAAATCCAGCCAGACCCTATGCCTTACATATGGAACCAGTATGATTTACAGCGAGGCTGAGTATAAAATCATAAAACTTTCAGTACGTGGTTAATATATAACCATCAAAATAACAGAGTGCAATTCTAAATTTATGAGGCTGAACTTAACACTGAATATCAAATAAGAATCACATTGATCTCTGTAGCGGATGACTTAAAAACACATTAGGTGGCATAACTGCAAGACAGTACATTGATTTAAGCATAAAATGCATAGCACTCAATACTTTACCACCTAACGTTTCTCAATAATGAACAAAGCTGTTGTATATGGATGAAAGGAAAATTATTTGTTTTGTTATATTACAGTGCTCTTGCAGATGTCTTGCATTTGGGCAAGGCAAACATGATTTGAGTCACATTTAGCAAAGGGTGACATTGGATGGACATTTTACTGAATTTACACTTGTTTCTCAAGATAGCTATACAGAAGCATTATCTCGATGACAGTTTTCTCACTTTTTTTTATTCAAAGAGGAAAGATTCACACAAAGTTGATACTGCCTTTTGGTAGAAATATATTTCGCTGTAAATTTTCAGATACTGATAAAAGCAATTCTATATGGACTTTTAAGGTCGCTATCTCTAAATGCATGAGTCTATCTGATAAAAATATCATCGCATTTAGAAAGCCTAAAAGCATCTTTTAAAAAAGAAAAATAATTATGATAAGCACCGGTTTTACAAAAAGTCTTTGCATTTGAAGGATCTTTAAGCTTAAAATTTTTTGATTGGCTTGAGGAGAATTTGGAAATACTACTAGCTGCAGGTGTCCAGGTGATGCAGGTAATGAAGGGATAAAGCTCATCCTACTTGAGAGGAGAAGAGGAAGCTAAGGCTCAGCCTGGGCATCAGGGAGCTATTCGGAAGGGCCCGGGGCCCGGTCCACTGGAAAGCGAGTGCCCCACTCCTGAGCTTCACCCAACCCTCGCGTCTGCTCGGATGGCAGTATCAGATGTTGTCATATGTCATAGCACACAGAAATACA
Source organism: Trachops cirrhosus (assembly GCA_028533065.1). Taxonomy (NCBI): domain Eukaryota; kingdom Metazoa; phylum Chordata; class Mammalia; order Chiroptera; family Phyllostomidae; genus Trachops; species Trachops cirrhosus. Next base: position 7,694,344 of record CM052546.1, on the reverse strand, counting down.
GATGTACGTGAAGTCTCTTGCTTTTTAATTATGAAAAAGAAATCTAAATATAAATAAAGGGTACAGACAACTAGATGAATTCACGCACAGCCTCTGCCTCTGCCGGATCAGGACGGCTCCTCTCAGGGAACGAGGCTCCATTCAGAGGAAGAGGAGCTGGCTCTTCCTCAGGGATAAAAATCAGTGCAAGGAGCAGATATATTCCAGTGTTCGTCCTTCACATGGATGATCTCACCTTGATACAAGATCAGTTAATACTTTACGAAAGGGACCTTGTGGTATTGCGAGTCCCCACCAGGTGGGCGGTGGCCTCCCGACTGGTGAGCAGAGCTCCTTTGCAAGCTGGTTCCTTTCCCACACGAGTCGGGACAGGTAAAGAATGCCGCCAAGGCAAGTGAGCAGCGTTTTATTAACCTGCGTGCTAACTGCAAAGCAAATCGAGATGCTACGTTGGCCGACAGACCTACCCCACGTGAACTTTACGATTACTGCTCCACCGATAGGACAGAAGCAGCTCCTTTTTCATAGAAAGGTAGTAATAGGAAATCATATTATTGGATCAAGTAAGTGACTTCTGCAAAAATAGCAGAGCTTTGACTATGTACGTTTGGATACATTTGTGTATATTTTCCAGCTATTTTTTCCTCATAATAACTTATTGCTCTTCATGACATGAAAGATGGATTGTGATAGTCAAGAATAATGTTTTCTAATTATCACGGACATTTTTAGAGAAAGTTAAAATTTAATAAAATTAATTGTTAATCCTCGAATGGCTCACTTTGCAGTTAATCATGGAACTCGGGCTTTTCCTACTTGTATGAAAACTTCTGGATTTCACATGTCTTCTAATACTCAAAATGAGCCCTGTGCTTAGAAAGAGTTACTATCTGTCCTTTTGAAATGGTTGATATATTTTAAGGATGTATTGATTTCAAAATAAAATTCTGTGGTTGTAATTTTACAACTAAAACATGCAAAGGTAACTTCACCTGCCATATTAGGCCAAACTGCCTTCTGGAGGTTGTGTTGGATGGCGAGGAACGCACCCTCCTCACCGAGATACCTCTCCAGTAATATAATTTGAAGTGCTAGGGCCCCTTGCATCCATTTCTGAATCTATTATTGGCTGATTAAATTAGCTGGCTGGATCAGTACAGTGAGAAGAGACGCTGTAATGACATTATAGAATTAGTATGCCATGATGAATCGTCAGGAGAAGCAACTGTGACAGCCTGTGGCCATATGCACTTAGCCAGGCAATTTATAGCCATTTGGAGAACCAAGGACTTTTCAGTTTGGGTTAGGAAATTTGTTCCTGTTTTTATTGGGTTGGCCAAAAAGTCTGTTACATTTTTTTCTGTAAACTGAAAGATACATTTTTCATTTTCACCAATAACTTTATTGATTGGGATATTTTGAGTATGTCAGTTATCTCCTGCTATTGGCTTCTCAGAGTGGGTAGAGACCAGGGGTGCTGCTAAACATCTTCCATCTTACATGGGGCATAAGACAGCCCCACAGCAAAGAATTATTTGCCCAAAATGTCAATAGTACAAGAACCTTCGCAAAGCACTTTTGACATGTTCGATCAGTCACAGCACCTTCTCCATATACTGCACAAATCTTTTCCTTTGCATTTTAGTTGTATTTTTACCTTTCTTGAAATAAGAAAGCGTGATACACCAAAAATGTTGTGTATCTTCTTCCACTTTCAATATTAAAATGGCTGCACAAAAATTCACCAAATTTGATAAGTTCTTAACAGCTGTCACTATACAATCTAACAAAATTGTTTCAAATGAAGTTCAAGGCAACGAAACACTACTAGAAACACTACTTTTTTTTCATCCCAGAAAAAAAACCGTAATGGACTTTTTGGCCAACCCAATATGTAATTTGCGGGATATGTGTGTTACAGTAGGGGTGCTGGGAGTGGGGATGCTTAGTGGCAGTTCAGGAAGAAATCAAAGTCTCTGTTCGTAGACATTGACATCTGGGCGATTTTCAGAGAATAAACCACAATGTAGGGATGCCTTTGTTGTAACGGTGCCAATTCCTTTCAAGGGATTTATATGATAGTGCAGTTTCTTTATGGTTGCAGAGGATAGTGTTACTTTGGGTAAGATGAAAGTAAATGCAATCTAGTATCACAATTTCCCTGGTTATGGAGCACTGTAAATTTTTATCTATGGATTGCATTTATAACAACAGTCTTGAAAACATTTTTGGGGTTGTTTTGATTTAGATACATTTGATGTATCTATATGCAATTTAGATATCTAATTGCAAATAGTTTTAAAGAAACTTAAAAATAACTTTTTTTTTTTTTTTGCTTTCCAACTATTTGTGAGGTAAACGGATTGTCAGATGCCTCTAGTGAGCTTATGCTGACAGTGGTTGCAATACAAATACTGGTGTAACACCACATTAAGCCAAATTTAGTGCAAAATAGCAAGCACAGTTGTAAAGTCACCTTGATACTGCTGTTGTATGAGAAGAATTTCCTTGTTGTGTTTGTTTTGGTTTTATTTGTGTTTGCGTTTTAATGATTATTGAGATCATATTCAGTGGTACAATAACAATGGGTACTGACATCCTTCTTCCAACCCAGAAACATGCAGAAAACTATTCTTTTTTTCTTAGCGTGTTATAGGAATTTGACTTGTATAATTGATCCTTTTCATTTCTCAAGCAGGGTTGTCATTGGATCACAAGGCAAAATATAGAGGGTGTTTATTTGCTTCTTGTTGTGCTCACTGTTTTCATCAATTGCTACATTGATTTCAAAATTGCAAAACAGATCTCTAAGACTGTATTGTCCTAGTATCTTATTTTATGCCTCAACCCATTCCCCTTGCCCTGATTTTAATGACCCAGAATTAGAACTTTAGAAGAGCCTTGCAACTCTCATTGGCTGGCCATCTCACCCTGGAGGCAATAGGAGAGCACCTACCGACCCGCCCTTGGTGTCTTCGGTGCCCGTCACCAGTGTTTTCCTGGACCCCCAAAGCTCTCATCTAAGAGTACTTTCAACTCTTCTCCTTCACCTTCCCTGTCCAATTTACTGCCAACACCCGCTGACTGCCAGTAGAATCTCTTTGATCACCCCTTCTTTTCCATTTCTATAACCACCATCCTTGTCCCCTTTCATCCTTCCGTGCCTGGAGTACCGTGCTGCTTCCCCAGGCCACCACCCTGCCACCTCTCTCCCTACGCCAGTGGAGCATGTATATACTGTGCAACTAGAAGGCTTTCTTACATGCTGATTGCATCCATTTGTATGGCCTCCCTGTAGCACTGGGCGTTTTGCTTATTCTTATTTTAGCCTATGGAACTTACGCATTTTTTTTCTTTCCTTTCTCTCCCCCTTTTCTTAGTGCACATAACTGGCTAACTATATTTGTCATTTTTAATTTTTTGAGCCAGGCACTGTTCTAAGTGCATTTCATGTACTATCTACTTTAAGCTTCACAGCATCCCTGCAGGAAAGTGGAATTGATGCCCCTGTTATAGTCAAGGAAACTCAGGATCAGAGGCATGAACCGCTGGGCCATCCACATGCAGCTTTAAGAGGGAAAGCCAGGCGCCAGCCTAGGTGTGTCTGATCTTGCAGTGATGCAGTCAGCCACCCTGCTGCTCTGCCACCCGTGCTGGTGTGGCTGTCCTGCCATCAACTCCCGTTTACGCTGGACACCCAAACCGCATTGGGTCACGTCTCACTTAATAGGTGTGCTTGTCCGTAGGGTCCCAACCCCCACCCCTCCAACTGAACCGCTGTGTAGAAACATGGAATCGAAAGATCGTCACTCTTAATGCAGCGCTTTGTACTCATAGTCCCTAATGAAGGGGAACATTCAGCTCACTGTTTGCGTGGCTTTGTAAGGAGAGCTTTGTTGCTATATTTTATTTTAATGTTTCCATTTGGTAAACCACAGACTAATTCTGTTTTCTTCCATTATGAAGATTGAAAAAGGCAACGTTTTACCAACAAAGCCCTGACCAGCTAGCCATAGCTAGACTGAATGACACACACACACACACACACACACACACACACACACACATTCATAAAATGTTAGGGATGTGGTCTCTGGAAGGAGGGAAAAGTTAATTATTCTATGGCTTGTTTTGTCTTGAAATATCAGGAATGAGGAAGTCAAAATTGGTAAAAGCAATTGGTGATGAGGGTGAGGAATAAATCATATGCTGTCAAACACAAATCATTATCATATATGTACATATATATGAATAAACATGCCATTAAAAATTAAAACTGCTTCAAGGTAGTTTAAACTTTATCATTAAATAAAACAAAACATTTTAGGGAAAATAAATAATTTGAGTAATGTAGATAACCATGTTAAGCAACCCAAACTTAAAAATCACATATATATTATAAAATTTAAAATATTTCACCTATAATATGAAAGATTGTATGTATTATAAATATATGTATATATGAAATTATACTTATGCATATATATATAAAGGTAACCTTTTAAATATGTTCATGGCTATGTATGTACAATGATAAGAATTTGTCAGCAACATTTTCTATCTTATTTAATGGTCAGAAAGGCCTTACTTACTCAGGATGTCTAAACCAGAGAGAGCGCTTCTGTTTTCAAGTTACGTTACATATTTTCAACACATCCCCCTGCCTAATGTTATGGAGAGTGCATTCGTTTGAAAGCCAGACGGGCCTAAGTTACAATCCTGAATTTTCACATCATTTTCTCAGTTTCTTTGGGTAAGGTATACACCTTTTCTTCAGTCAACTCTGAATAAACACACCTCTGTTATAAGGCTAAGAAGCTCCCAAGAGGGAAAGCCCAGCTCACATTGGAACGAAAATCTGGTTCAATGATATGTTTCAAGTAACAAGAGGAAACTCACTCCAAGTTCTACCAGTGCTACGCCTTCCAGGATTTTGCAGCACCAGAGAACCTGGCTGGGACATTTCAATGACATTTTTTTCATAAAGAGAGTTAGAATTAAGTTGTATTTTGAAGGAGAAACAGAGTTAAAATGATAGAGGAAAATAAAAGTTAAGGGTGTAAGCAGGTACAGAGCATTACACTCCGCAAAGTGTGGCCAGTCCCCTAATAAGGACGTCGGAAGCAAACATGTTTTCCAGCCTGAAAGCGTACATCCACAAAAAGTGGGCCTCTAGTTGTCGTCCTGGGCGGATAAAATTGGGGGTATCACAGTCCTCTGATTCTTCTAGACAATCCTAAAATCCAGTTTTTGAAAATCCCCTGAGGTTTTAATACAAGTAATTAAGTTACTAGAGCATTTTTGGACCAAGTCAGAGCGTTGTGTGGATTACTAGATGCTTCCCTGTGCTACACCGTGGGGACCATGTCGGCCTTTAACAAGTGGGATGCACGTGTGGTGTTGCTGTCTTTCCATCTTCCCGTCATGGGAAACTTAGAAGTCCTGTGACCTCCCCTCCTACCAGTCCTCCCTGCCTCCCTCCTTTCCATACACAAGCCACACCCTCTCCAGCTTAAGAAACTCCGCCCTGGCTGTCCTGGAATGGTCTTCCCTCCAATATCTTCCTGTCTAAGACTGTCTCCTTCAAGTTCAATTGCACATAGTAAGGCTATTCTGTACAATTATAACTGCCTTTCCACCTCTGCTTGACCACAATATCCCTTGCCATCTCCCCACAGTACTATTTCCCTCTAACTTACATAATTTACATATTTATTACTACTTTTACTTATTAGATACCTCCCCACTGACATGTTCTATAATGGCAGGGGTCTTTGTTTTGTTTGCTGATACACCTAGAGCCACACGTGATCCGTTATACACCCTGAAAATATTTGTTGCAAAAAGAAATGAGTGAGTGAGTGAGTGAATTCACCATGGTTTAAAGACCATCATGAAATAGGATGGATATACATGTTTGAAGTTCAAAACTATAGTAAATTAACTAGAGCAGAGAGGACCTTCAAATGTAGGACTGGAGGGTCATAGTAGTAAGATCTGGAATAGGCTTATGAAATCATAAAAGTATTTTGAGGTCACAGTCAAACATAATAATATCGATGCTAAGACTTAGAGTATCCCCTAATTAACTAAACTCAGATTTTTAAAAAGCACTGTTGACATCTTAGAAGAAACAGACTGATTTAGGCCAGTGTTGTTTTCTGACAATAGCAATGAAGATAATTAGATTTGACTGCTAATGGTTCTGCAAAACATTGTTCTGACGGAGTAGTCACACGTGCCAAAATTAACATTTCCACTGAATGCACATTAGCCTTGCTCATGGTCCACCAGCTCACGTAAGTGCCTGGAGTAGCCCCATTTAGCGATCAGACGAGTCTTCCTGTGGCACCTTACAGGGTGCCACCCTTGAGGTGTTTAAAGGGAGACAGTCAAGTCCACTCACCAGGTGGCACCTATGTGACCCTTGCAGGGTGTCCAACCTGTGTGGCCTGTGGGCCACATGCATCCCAGGATAGCTATGAATTCAGCCCAACACCAAATCATAAATTTACTTAAAACATTATGAGATTTTTTTTGTGATTATGTATTATAGTATGTTTAATGTGTGGCCCAAGGCAACTCTTCTTCTTCCAGCGTGGCCCAGAGATGCCGAAAGGTTGGACACCCCTGTGTGAGAGCGTCAGTGAATATAGAGAGAAAGCCAGCTTAATGTGCCGATCCGGAGCTCAGACTTTGGAGACCAGTAGTTGGGGTCCAAGTGGCCCTTTCACTCTCACTAGCTCTGTGGACGCCAAGGCAGTTCATTGTGAGATTTTCCCAGGGAATGTCAGAAAATCTACCACCCAGGATTATTACTATTGCGAGCTAATGCATGTAAAATTTTTAGCACGCGGTGTTAAAGTACCACACTGTACTTCGGGGAGTATTTCTAGGAATGTTATGTTTATCGTCTTCGTGGGTAGGGGATACTCATGGCTCTAATAAGTAATTGTCATATTTGTTTGGATAGTTTCCAGTTCCACAGTTAGTGTTCTGTTCAGGTTGGAGGGAACTTAATATTCTCGTTAAAAAAAAAAAAGAGAGAGAGAGAGAAAAGGCTATCAGTGTCACAATATTCAAAATACTTGAGAGGCCACAACATGTAGTTCAGTGCAGTAATTTCTCATCAGCGGCCCAGGACATGTATTTATTCAAACAAATCAACATACCCATGACTCTATGCATCTTTAGCAACTTCAGTGCCACAAAGCTAATAGCTGGAAAGGTATGTACCTACCCTTTAAGGGATTTTCAGCGCGCTCCTAATATCTTCTGTTGCAAAAGGACTTTGAGGCCATACGCTGTCAGGCTGCCTCTGTCCACACTGATGTTCCCTAGAATGGCCCTGTGTTTCTTTCCCTGTGAGAGGACAGCTTGAGAGGATGCATGGTGCTGATAGCAACAGTCTACTGATGTCCATTTTCAGAAGACAGATACAGGGGCGAGGCTGAAGGCCTGAATATGACACGCCCCCATTAACTTAACGCATCTGCGTGAGTCCCGAAACCAGCGCTGCAGGGAGTTCAGGGGCAGGGCACAGAAAATGGAGACCCCTGGGCTTTAAAGTTTAAACGTCCTGCTCAGCAGGGAGTCCAGAGAGATCTGTTTAACTGAAATATGCTTATAATCTGGCTTTCACCCAAAGATGAGGAAGAACACCCAGTCGTTTTATGAAGCACTCTTACTGGGAAAACACGAATAGATTTCTCTGTGTCGAGTCCAGTGTTGAGCCCTGGACAGCGTACTGTGAACAGCAATCAGGAAAGTTTCCATTGCAGACCACAAAAAAAAAAGAAAAAGCGCACATGAAACTAGATTTTTTTTTTAGGCACAAAGAAGAAGGAAAAATTGTTTGTGTCTGCCATTAACTTTCATATTTTTAGTTTTTTATGATTTGGGTGATGTTCCTAACACATGCATTTATTTAAATGAAATTATCTTAGCATTTTTAGGGGTCATGGATATATTTACTCCACAAAGTTAGCTAGCTTGAAAGACATAAATCAACTTCTAATGACAACTTAATGAGAGCTTTATGGCCTGATGTTTGAGCGCTTGTCTGTATGAACATATTGATTAATCAGGCCACCTTTCTGACTTACCATTGGTAAACTGGGTTGATTTCCGAGGTGGATAAAATGCATGGGTAGGTGCTCTTTTCACCATGCCCGATGGCAGGCTGTTGTTTATCACAAGGTTTTAGTGTTCTTAATGAACTGTTAACAAGCTGTCAATTATGGCATTTATGCAAATTAGGGGAAAGACATTGAAAGATTGATGTGCCTGGAGTTAAAAATGCCTCCTTGAGATATTACAAAGTTAATAATTCCCCTTTTAATAACTGCTCTGAAACATGCGCCCTCCTTTACTGCTGAGCATTCCCCTGACGTTGGAGGTAGAAAAGGACCACCCACACTTTCTTGAGCCACGTGCAGGGGGAATGTGGCCCATGCATCTGCAGGAAGGATTTTGCTATAGGGTAGCCATTCTGCCATCATTTTCACTCAGCCTTGGCTGTAAGTGAAGTTCAAGTTAAAATGTCCTGAAATTCATGGGTAAAACTGGGACTTTCATGTGGGACATCCACTTTCCCCTCCTCCTCCCTGGAGACTCTCTGCTATGATGAAAACATCCCTCTCCCCACCCCTGTCCTGAACTGTCCCGAACTGATGGCAGCGGTCCCAAATCTCGTCTCTCCATAGTACTCAGGATGATCCTGTAGTATAAATCCTTCTCATGGTTACGAATTGTCAAACTGGAGATATGTCTTTCAAAAGTCTGCTTGTATGCCTATCCCAGAAAAACACCCTGTTTTTGGCCAGTGGCTGGTACATCCACTAATTTTCTATCTTGCTTGTTTTATTTTTTCATTTTTATGTTCTTGAATTTGTTGACCTAATATACTCCCGGGCATCCTCCAAGGGCCTGTACAATTGTTTCCTCTACAGTTCTTCCTGCCCGCTTCCCCGGACATAATAAATCCCTCTTTGTAGTACCTCCAACGAACTTGAAACAGCTGGAGTATCTGCCACCATCTCTGCCTCCCCCCCCCACCCTACCCCCCACCCCCAAGCTGTGAGCTCCTTCGGGATCCAGCCTGCTTCCTATTCATCTTCAGGAGTCACATTTCTCAGCATTAGAAAATGGCCACCTCATGACACTTTTGTAGAAACTCTGCTCAGACTTATGTTTTATAATAAAATGAAGGTTATTAAATAGTTCCCAGTATTTATAAGTATAATAATTTTGCTGCAGTCTCATCACTTTTATTTTTAATTGTGATGATCAGGATTCTATCCACATAGTTACTATGAGAGAGCAATCCTTGAAGAATGCTTCACCTCACAGTACAATTAAAGTAGACGTCTTTTAAAGGCTCTTAATATTCCCCCCAGAAATGTGAAATTACATCTTGTTTTGTTTTGTGAAAGTCATGTTTTGATTATATGAAATTGGTATTTTATGTAAAAAATTTTTTTCCTGTTCAGCTTTGAGCATGGAGATGTGTGCTTGTTAGCTTATTACTTATTCCAAAATTATTGAAAATATTATTCTTGGAGGGTTTTTTTAACCTCATCCTCTCAGCTCTGGGAGATACAATGTTTCATAAAGGAAGAATCATCATCTACAGAAAAATCATGCATTCATTTCTAGTTGAAGTGATGGATTAAGCTGTTTTATTATAAGTATATCAAAAATGCAATAAATATTTGCCAATAAAATGTAGTTATCATAAGGTTTTGCACAGTGCAATTTCATGTTAATGTCCAAGAGAAATATAGATGGCTTTATATGTTTGGTTACAGTACCTGCTCTGCAGTGTGAAAAATTTATTTGTAAGTGTTGAAAATGTAAATTCGAGAGTTCCAAGTATCTATGAGTTATTTCTAAATACCACTTAACTCCTCCCGGGACAGATGAGGGCAGCATAAAGCTGTAATTCTGGTGACTGATAAAGCAGGCTGGGCCATCAAAGGAAATAATCCAATAAACTAAAAGGAAAAAGTGAATTGGTCTTTGGAGAAGCAGGAAGGAATGATGAAAAGAGCCGGGCTCTGGGGTCAGCAAGGGTCCTGCCCTCTGGGGGATTTCGCTCCTTCGTCCATAGAGGGTGGTGGTCCGCCCGGCCCTGAGAATGTCCCTGTGCATTGAATTGGTGAGTGAGACCTAGCAGGCAGCATACCCCGAGTGCTTCCCATGTGCCAGGCAAGAGTCTGATGCCTGCTTCAACTTCCGTAGTTTCATCTCTGCATGACATATCGCCAGTGGTGTTTGGTATGTGGTCCTGCTTTTTAGTTTCCTGTTAGATACTTTTAGATTACCTGCCCGAGCACATGTGCATTTTAGGAAGAAATAAGTACAAGGTAGTATATCCTTTGCATCCTTAGTTCTACAATCTGTACGAACTGGGGAACATCACTTCATCTATGCCTCAGTTTCCTCAGCTGTAAAATGCGGTGCTGCTGCTGCTGGTGGTGACCCCCACTTCAAAGGGCTGGGCGAAGATTTGGGGACATAGTCCTCGTGAACTCCTCAGCACCAGGCCTTACACAGGGCAAGCACTCAGTCTTCCGCTATCATCGTTAGTCCCACAGCCCTCAGCATTATCGCTGTGATCACTAAGGAAAGTGTGACCTTTAGAACACCCGCTGCATGTCAGAGGTCGATAGAAGGAACTGGGGGTGTTTTGTGACTAATCATATATGTGAGCATCACGTCTCTCTTCTGCTGTTATCAGACTTCCAATACGAGCTCTCTAACCTCTGTAATGTGGAAGACACAAAGGCCTGAGTGGCAGCGCCGAGCCTTCCTGTCTGCCCTTGTCCCGCTATGCAAAAGCCTGTAAAAGTCTGTTTCATCTGGGGAAGAGTAGCTTTGTCTTCACTTCCTCCACCCTCACTATCGCTCCCTGGAGTAGAAGGGACTTCAAAACAAACCTTTGTGCTGACCCTGAATGCCAGGTTCTGTTGGAGCACCATGCTATTGCTCTCTCTTTGACATTCTAATTAATCTCCGTGTTTAAAAGTGTCATTTAATCCACATCCCTCAGATTTTCATGACGTCATATTTCCAACCACGTGTTTGTCATGCCTCTTAACTGTGCCCCAGATCCCCAAATCCCCCAGAGGTCTCAAGGGTCCGAAACGTGTCCCTTCCTGCTTCCAGTAGCACCGCTCTCTCTTCTCGTGCACTCTCCCCACAAGTCACACAAGAGTCATTTTCTGCTTTCCTCTCTGACTCTTGCAAACACACATGTGATGAGCAACTGACTGTTCTAATGGCTGTTTGTGGTCGCTGTGAGATTGTATGTCTTTCACTGTGATGGGGATACGAGCCCAAAGTCAGCACTGTTCTAGGATTTTCTTTAAACATTATTAAAGGTTTTGCCACGTTTACAGAATGGCCATGGTACGAAAGACATAACCCTCTGGTGGGGGCAGTCATGCAATTGACACATTGGGAAAATGTTCATAAAAGAAAATGACCCATCTTTGTGTGCCTTCTGTGGGCTTTCTCCTCTACTTCGTCCAGCGTGTGTTTGGCTGCTCGCTCGACCCAGGTTTGAGGTCTTCCGTGGTACTGAACAATCCAGTGCCTTTCTCCTCGGCCTCCCCACACCATCTCTCATGTTGGTGTCCCCTGTCTTCACAGATGGGAGTGGAGCCCTGTCCCCCCACACAGAGAAGAGCATATTGCTTCGAACTCCACCCCACTTTATATACTCCTCACTTATCTAGCCAGCATAACTCTTTGGCTGTGTAATTTTGTCTGAAGAAGAATATAGTGCATAAAAATGAAATCTCCTCCATGAGGCATTTGATTGGCATTCTAGCCCGATTGCGCCTGTCTCTAGAATCAGCATAATTTGGTTGCAAATTCACACTGGCCGCTAACTTGCTATAGGATATTGGGGAAGTTATTTAAACTTCATTTGAATTCTTCATTGGTCAGAAGTACTATAGCATTTTACTTCTTTATATTCTACCTGTGTAGTAAATGCTTAGTAAATGTAGTCATTATTGCTATCATTAATGTTTAACATGGTATTTTCCAAGAATAATAACAGGCCTCTGAGTACCTCTGAGACATATATGGACAGTTTGCTGTATCAAATGCTCAAGTCTCCCAGCAAAATATATTTTTCTAGAATCTTAATATTAGCCATGCTGCCCGAAAATGGTACTATGATATCACTTCAAATGTAAGCCTTTCTATATCAAAACACTATTTTAAAATAATCTTGCTAATGTTTCATTCTATATCTAGATTTAAGCATTTTGCTAATGTTTTCATATCACAGCTAGTGTTTTAACTACTTTGGCATGATGGAGACCCCTTTTGTGTTTTATTAATTTAGTGTTTAACGGAACTGATTTGTGAGCTGTTTCAAACTGGAATTGTCCCTTTGTTCCTCATACCTACAAGTATTTATTTTTCATGTTTCTTAGCAAATGTTCCTTACCAATTTGGAGACCTAGCAGCAAGTGGAATTCTAGAAAAAAAAATAGGCTGTGGATCTATTTTGATACGTAAATGATGATCTCAAAGATAATTTTCCAGTTCCATAAAAAAGCTTCCCAGTTACATAAATAGCTTTCGAGCTCTAAGGAAAAAATCACGAGGACAGATGTAGGGTGGCTGTAGGTCCCCAGCTTGAGTGCATGGGAAGCACGGGAGCGGTAAGAGGATATCATTCGGTCAGGACGGGTTCACGTGCCTGATTTTAACTTCAAAAAAAAGAAAATTGCAAGAAGGAAAGAGAGAGGGAGTTAATAACAATTTCTGGTTTTAGCATCTGGCCTTCTGCTGTGTTTTTCTGTCTGCACTCACTAATTCAGAATTTTCTCTGTGGTCTTTCATTTTTGTTTATTATTAATTTTTGTGTTTTCATATTTCAATTTTGAGTAAATACTCTCTTCTTGCTGAAGACAAAATGCCGTGGAAAGAGAGACAATGCTATCTCCCCAAAGACCGTAGGTTTTTCAGAAAGGCAATTACTCTTGCTTTTATGGCCGCATCGAAATGATTAGTAGGAAACAGATCCCAACTGCCTTTAAAGCAATCAGACCCAAGTGCTTCAACCAGGTGCTTTGGACAGGTGCTTTGGACAGGTGCGACCAAATTTCAGTTCAGCAAATGTTTTTATTTGCGATCTTTTACAGGTTACTGAAATTCCTTAAAAAATCTTATCACCTCTATTTAAATAAATACCACATTGCCCTTTCAATACATCCATTATCAGTAGCAATCATTTGTTGAATGCCCAAAATGCGCTGGTAGAACTGTGAGCCAGGGTAGCAATTAAGCTTCCTTTCTTTACATCATATATGTTCATCCACATTCACTCCTTAAAGAGGTTTGAAATGGAGACCAAAATTTAAAATGTGTATGGGCCTTTGCAAAAATGAGAAATGATTAATTTGCCTGGGATGCTTTACAGTGCTGTCCCATCGCACAGCCTGGGATGATCTATTTCACTTCACCTCACAACTGAGTGGCCTTGTTTCAGTGTAAAACCCTGAGCAGTGAAACACGCACACACACATTTTCTTTACCCCTGGCTGCCCTTATAAATGCTACTCTCCTTGAATAATTGTGCCATTGACGCTGGGCTCAGTACCTAGAGAAGCATCTCTTTCCCCCTTTCTCACTACTGGCCAGGGCCCCAAACAAGATCGTTCCATGCGTTGTTCTTGGGGACTCCCTGATGTTCACAATAGTCCACTGAGAGCATGTTCCACCGCTAATGAAAATAAAGCCCTTCTTTGTCAGGAATGGCCTCGAGGCGCTGCGCCCATCACTTTCCACTTCTCCACCAAGTATTTATAGACACATACATATTTTTTCTCCCTCCTGGCAAATCTATAAATGGAATTTTGAATGGAAATCCTATGATATAAATATCTTTGAAAGCTTTTTCATAGTTTTACCTGCTTTGCAATCAGCCATTTTCTCCTTCAAAAAATCAATGCCTCTCATTAAGACTACTCCTGGCAGGGATGAGTGGCTAGCATCAGTTTGTAGAAAAGTGGTCATGATTTTGCCTCCGGGTTTGTTTTAATTGTTCCTTCTCCATGCAGCAAGCTTTGTGAGCTTTGTGGTCTGAATAGGAGAGGATTCATTTGTAAGCTTGGCTCCTATGTTAATCAAAAGATGGTTGTGAGCACTAAATTAACCCATCCCAAATTACTTACTGCACGCTGACCCGGTGCCAGGCCCCCGCCAGGTGCTGCAGACACAGGTGTAAACAAGGCAGCCCCTGTGTCCGTGGAGTTCAATTCTAGCGGGGGAAGTCTGGAAATGAACCAGACAGAAATCACCAGTGAGCACCGCAGAGGAGAAACCACAACAGGATAACACGTGAGGGGGGCCGAGGAGACGCCCTTGAGGCAGGGTGGGAAAAGCCTCTCCGAAGACAGATCATTTGAGCCAAGAGGACGGGCAATCGAGGGGGCAAACACCAGGCCCACATGTCCCGAGAAGGATGGATGTGGAGTGCTGGTGGGAGGAAGGGGAGACTCTGCAAATCCCTGGATGGCCGAGCTGGAGGACAGAAGAGATGAGACTAATGAGGGGACAGGCACAGTCACATATGGCCACGAAGGACAGGGAGCTTTGATCTGATTTTACACTGAACCCAAACCGTACGAGGGCATTCGGGGTGGGAGTGGCACAGTATGGCTCACAGTGAAAAATGGTAATACTGGATGTAAAAACCTACCAAGATTGTATCTTGACTCTCCCACTTAACATGTTTTGCCATGTATAATGTGTACCCACATTTTTGGCCCAAACATTCAAGAAAAAAAATTCTTCTGTTTTAATTTTTAAATTCAATTACTTATTTTTTTAATGTTTAGATACTCATTTTTTGTATTATAAAGGAATTGTAGCATTTATTTTTGAACATAGGGTACAAGAAATTTGATGTAACAAATAACTACAAAACACAAGAACAGATACAAAGTATTTCAGGTTTCACATACTACTCATGCATACAGTGCATCCTTATTTTTTCCTCAAAAATTTGAGCCCAAAAGTGTACATCATACACGGCAAAATACGGCACCTCCCTGAGCCACCGGTTGGTACCTGTGAAATGGGCATCGCCAGGATCACCGTACCCCCCGTGGCGAAGGTGAAATAAGGCAGTCAAGGTAATCTGCTGTCGGAGCATTCAGCAGGGGGAGGTATTCAAGGAAACAGTGGGGCTCTCTCTTAAGTGTCTCCTTGGTTCTGTAGTCTGGGCCATTCATTTATTTTGTTCCCTCCACCCCTCCCTTACTATCACAAAATTGGGACAATTTTCTCTCAGATTCCTGGCATCTGGACCTCTGGAGACGGCAGGGACTTTGGCTGACTGTCTGGTAATTCCAGCTGTTCTCTCTGGAAGTACACCGCCATCAGATAACTGGAGAGGACAGGAGGGGGCGCGGCCCGGTTCGTGGGACCATGGGGCAGCCCTAGCGCCAAAAATTTTTAAAAAGCATCCAAACAGGTTTGAGCCTCAGGGGGTTTAAAAAGGAACGTTTTCCCCATTAATAGCACATCAGCTAAACTGTAATGTGACAGCTCTCTAAAAGTTTCTTCTAAGGAAGCCATTTCAAATCCAAAATCATTCTTTTTGCCTCAAATGTCAGAGCCAAACAACACCTAGCAGATAATTTGGTCCAAGGTTTTCAAGGGGCGGGCAGGGGCAGAGAGAAGGAAGTGATCTGCTGCTGTTTCCTGTTCCCAGTGTGTCTGTGTCAGGTGACCACTGCACGAAACCTGAGCAGTTCAAGATTTTCTGACGATGTAAAGTTTCGACCTGAATGGCTTCTATAGAAACAGTATTCAAATCCTTAAGAGATGCATTTTGTCTTCTGTTTTATTTGAGGAATGCCAAACCTAAAGCCTTCCCTAAAGAAAGAAATGGAACATTTAAGCGTACATAAAGCAAATGAACTACGAACCTATATTGTTAGACTAGCCATAATATCGCTATGAAATTTTCATAGCGAGGGCATAATATTTAGATTGCAGGTCATTAAGACAATTACTAATCTCTTTTTATCTGAACCATTACATATAGAAGCAAATGATATACCTTATTTCATTTCTTGGTTAATATTAGCATGAGGAAAAAGAAGGATCTTTTTAGAAGAGAATGATAAAACAGGTAACAATGGTTTCCCCTATATTTAACTTGATGTCAAAGAAGACAGGAAAATTTCTGTGGAATGTTAGGCCTAGGACACAATTGCATTCCAGCTTAGAAAAAAAGGAAAATCATTAAGCATCTGAGATAAAGTGAAGTTAGCTACTTTAAAAAAAAAAAAGGATTATTTCTATGCAATCCAAAACTTGGAAAAAGTTTAAAAGAAAGGAAGTACAAGGTATTTGGTTTGCATCACATTATTATATCTCTGCTCCTTTCCTGTGTAGCTACTGTTTTCTATGAAGTAGGTTGTTTTTGATCTCGAAGTATGTATGCATACTTACCTATACACTTTTACTCCTACACACAGGCACACATTGATTTATATATTTATGTACATATTTATCATAACTTAGAAAGTATAAGGCTAACTTGCTTTTCCTACCACCTACTCTCTCTCAAAGGCTATTCTCATTTAAAATGCCTGCAAATAATATTTTCACTACACATTATGAAAATAGGAGTTGTAATCATTTGGGTATTTATAGTGAGAATCATCACCACTTTATACTTCCGTTTGGATTCTGAGATATCTTTTCATTATGTTTCCAGGCTTTCTGTACAATGAAGCTAAGTATATGTCTACACTTACGGAAAATAATGGCCAAGATAAAAGAAAACATACACAAGTTAAATTCTAATGCGATAAAAGCCCTCCTGGAAATAAACTTTTACCCCTGTTCAATTACTCATCTGCCACCATCGATCGCTTATGAGACACTCCCAATTTGGAAAGGCTCAGTGACTGATTCGTATCCACAAAACAGCTCATCACACATACAAGCTCCCCGTATTTAAATCCGAATTACAGGCATTTGAGTTTTGCAGCGTGAAACAACAAAAGATTGAAAAGCACTGGTTTCTAATATGACTGTAAATAATCATTTCCATAGGATAGCCTTTATCATTTCTTCTCTACGCTTAAAAAATAAAAAGCGGTTCATGTAACACCGCCGCATGTTTTTCTCCTGCTTGTTGTACACTTCACAGTCACTGAGTGAATCAGCTTTGCTAAATGAACTCATTAGTGCCCGATTTGTTTCTCGTCATCTCTTTGAAGAAACCGTGCGAGCGGTTGGAACGCTTCTTTTATTTGGACTCCACAGTGGAAAATTGTATTCACATAAGTAAGCATATACCAAGCAGCAATAAATCATTATTTCTCAGATGACCAATATCAGCAGGAATCTCATATACTTCTCTGCTGGAGTTGATTTCCAAATTCATTGAATAATTATTGGTGCTGCTTTTTATAAGTGAAAAACATTTTTCCTTTCTATTCCACTTAACTTTTAAATGCTACCTTTCCCCCTCATTTCCTCAGCACTTCTGAGAATTACTTGTAAAGGAAGAGGAAAAAAATGAAACTTTATATTCAGCCAATGTCAAGGTGGTTAAAAAGAGCATCCCATCGCCCCACCCTGAGATTTAAACTGTTAATGTTATGAGCCCTGGGAAAAGGATTGAATCTTAAGTTGGACTGTCAGTAAATGAAATAAATACAAATGTATGCCTTGATATTTTAAGGGAAAATCTGAGAATGTATTAGTCAGTTTTAAAATACAATTGGACTATTTCTTTTTCTTTTGCGCACCCAGAAGAAAAAAAAATGCATTGCTTTTTCACTTCCCAAAGGATTAATTGAATTTTGGTAATAAACATGAAGTTGATTTTGAGTAATAGTCATATGCATTTCTATATTCCCTCCCCTCTTTAGCAAAATTCATTAACAGCAGGCCACTCATGTTCTCAGCTTCTAAAGTGAATTTATAAGACATCGTTTGGTTTCAAGTCCATTTTTCTATAGATTAGATATTATGGCCACATGCCAGAACTGTGAGCCTTCCCTATTTGGTTTAGAACTTGAACCCACATTCTTAAGTGGCTACTGTGCAGTGTACTCTGTCAGGCACTACTGTAGGGAGAACAACCAAATAAGGCTTTAAAATTAACTTCAGAATTTAGACTCAGGAAGCATAGGTAGCAGTGGCAGACTGAGGTTCTGACTAATATTTAGATGCTTTCTGTGTATGCTGTTACTCCTTGGAGGAATTTTTTTCTCCTTTAATACTTTTAACATTCTTTTATTTTTTGAACTTGTAATTAGAAAGTAAGTTGAAGCAATTTAGGGAATGCCTTTTACAAAATTTATTTTTTTTCTTGAGTTAAAGCCTGAACATAGTAAATACCTGAACGTAGGGTTGCATAACATTTGTACTATTCATATCTTTCCAGAAAATATAAGGTCTTTGTATTTATTTCCACATTTATCTTTAGCTCCCAAAGTGAAAATATATTATGAATATTATCCTAATTCAAAATAAAATATGATAAAGTCTAAGAAACATTTTGGTACAAAATATATCACAATGCACATTGTGATGTTGCCTTTTTATTGAAAGAACTCCTAATTTTAAATCAGTATATTTGCAGAAAGTACAATATAGTCCTAATCTTAAAACCATCCAAAAGAAACTCAAATATGTCTTATTTCAAATTAAAAAGATACCTATGTAACTACAAAAAATATCAATGTGATAACTTGCCTTTAAATTTCTTTGCCTTGGAATCCCTTTATCATTTTACCAAGAAAAAAAATTTAATATGCATATGAGTTTTAATTAACATGATGAACAACATACCTTTCAGGTATTCTAAAATATCTTAATATAAACTATTACTAAACAAAAACATTTGAAATTATCATAATGCATTAAGATAATCAAATAATACGTGAAAATTTTAAACAAGATATAATTTCTCATTAATATTTTATTCTTAAAATACCCATGCCAAATTGCTTCTAAATAAGTAATCACTTGGTATTTCAGATATAATATCAAAAAATAAATTTTTGTTCAATTATTGAATATCTGAATTTTATTCAACAATTATAAAATGGTTATTAATAATGATTAAGAGTCCCTGGCTGGTATAGTTCAGTGGCTTGAGTGTGGGTCTGTGAACCAAAGGGTCACCGATTCAATTCCCAGTCAGGGCACCCACCTGGGTTGTGGGCCAGGTCCCCAGTAGGGGATGCACAAGAGGCAACCACACACTGATGTTTCTCTCCCTCTCTTTCATCCTTCCTTCTCCTCTGTCTATAAAAATAAATAAAATCTTAAAAAAATATATAAAAAACCCTCCTTTAAAAGAAAAAAAATTAAGTAATCTACAACACAAAATGTCTTACTCCTGAATTTAAACCAGGTTTAGTGTAATTGAGACTCTAGAAGTACTGACAGGACATTGAATTTATAATTCCTTATCAACAAAATAGCTAAAATGTAGAGTATATTATTTATTAGAAATATCTGTTCACACACACAGAGGATGTTATTAGGTCAAATTGTCTGCATTTCTTTGACTTTATGGGAAAAAATCATAGACATGATTTAGATTAATTTGAAGGTTGAATTGAATCTGCTACATGACCTAACTACCAAAAATGTTCCAACTTGTCTAAAAAGTAGCAAAATAGCTGATGGAACCACTTGGCTAAAGAGAACTTACCTAGCAGTCAAATACCAACATGGTGGCCATACACGTAGGTACTCCAATCTAGAAGAATCTTACATGCATCCCACTTATTGTACCACAGATTATCTCAAACAGTTTTTCACTGGTTAGAGCAGTATGCCAACATGTGAGTTGTTTTATGCAGAGAATAAAGGATAGCATGATCAGATTTAGGGACTGCTACCTCTTTGCTATCTTCCATACACTGAAATTCTCATTGTTCTAACAGACAACATCTCTTTAAAACGGTGTCTCCCAAAACACCACCTACCAATCATAACTTCATAATATTTTACAGCAGAATTTAGTGCACAAAATTCCTCTATAAAAAATATACTACTAACCAGCTGATAATCCAGGCTATTTATACTCTATCTTCAATCTCTCTTCCCAGCTTTAGTTTTATCAAGAAATCTGTACTTTTGCCTCCATGAATCCCCAGATTTTCCTCTTCTTTGCCTTGCCTAGTGTTCCTTTCTCCATACAGAGATGTCTATTGTTTCTCCCTCCTTATCTCAGCACATTGAAAACTAAGAGCATAGTAGGTGCTTCACACATATGCACACATAAATAATTTGCTGGCGTGAGGTTCTAAGTGTGCATCTATGTAACTGCTGTTTCAAATGAGGCTCAAAAGAATATTTTTAATGGTTTCTGGGCAAAGGATGTTATGTCAGGCATTATTAGGAAGAGACCAGCTAAGATTTTATGTATGTCCCACATGAAAGGGTCAGCGCTGAGTTTTTCGCAGGAGGCAGAGATGATGGAGGTAGCTTTTACGGAGAGGGTGGGACCTAAGTCCTATCTTGACAAAATAAGGTAAATGTGATGCGAAGCTCTAAAATAGTACGACACCTGTCTGCAGCAAGTGGGAAGACTTGGAAAGGAGATGGCAGGTTTGTAGAGGTGCTCTAATGGCTTTTGTGGCTAAGAAATGTAAATGTCTATGCGTTGCTTTCTGAGCTGTGATTCGACGATTCAACAGGGGTTTCGGAGCACTAAATTCAAGATGAAAATACTTCCAATTGAATCTGCCTCTGCTTATTATGATACAGGACACTTACTTAACCTTTCTAGTCCCGTCCCTGCTTCTGAAAACAGGAATAACAATAGCAATTTCCTAGAGCCCATGAATGAAAGAATAATAAAGTGTATATAAATACATAAAAGCTTGGCCTATAGTAAGTTCTCTTTATGTGGAAATATAAATAATATTACCCCTCTTCATTCCTTCACTATTTTTTCCCTTAGACTAAGTCACAAAGAATTCAATAGCGTTTCATGGATATTCGCCACTTGGAGAGTCATGAAGCATTCTTAACTACCTATATATTTTCTGAAAACAATAAAATTTTAAATCGTTACCAAGGCCACATTTTAAAAGATAGAGCATTTTATCTATAATGTGTCATTGCCAATTCAAATTCAGTGACAGTACGAAGACATTGTCTAATTTAATTTATACCTTTGACCATCTCTTGTGGATAGAAAAATGCTCTGTTTTACATGGCAAGTCTAACCCTTTCCCAATTACTGTTCTGATGTTTTCAGACATAATTTATTTTCAGTAAATAGATTTAATTTCTAAAAATGTCTACCCAGCTCTTTACATGTCATACCCAGATCCTGTTTTAATGAGATAACTATACATAACATGGTCATATTTTCATGTCTCTTAAATAATCCATTGAGATCATTCTACTTAAAACAATTTAATGAAAATAAATGGTTTTTTTTGTTATTGAGTAGAATTTCCATAATGCAATGAGTTTCCTGAGATAAGAGCTTCAATGCTAAGTGACATGCAGAACTAGGACCCTGATCCTAATGGAGAGATGAAAATAGGGCTCATCCTGTGTGCCAGCTGCAGCTCATTGGAAACGGTTTCTGGGATCCCTGCACTGGGAAGGGTTATGGAGCTTCGCTCAGGCTTAGGAACAGAGCGCCATGGGGGTTCCGAGTTTAGGAGCAGGATATGGTGGACCTCAAACACATACTCCTTATTCTTGTCCACATGAGACATGTAATGCCTACAATGACTGGAGAGAGGTGAAGAAATGAAGTACCTAGAATATTTTCCCTTCAGTGTTGTAGTGACTATTCAACTCCTTGACAAGGAAAAGGCACAGGAATTTGCTAAGGACAGAACTTTTTCCTTCTTGTAACTTCTCTTCTTTGAGCCCCTATCTTTGCCTTCTCTCCCATTCCTCTCTTTTCCCCTTCTCCTCCTCCACTTTTAGAATCCTTTAACTTCCTTTTCTTTTTCATTTTCCTTGTTTTTTCAAACTTCTTGAACATCTACAGGATGCTTACCTATTAAGCCAGGTGCCCAAGTAAATCAACAGTCTGTGCCAAATTAGAATGGTAGCATTGTTAGGTTGTATCTAATTGGTCGTTTGTAATTAGTCCTGATCGCATAGAGGACTCCAGCTGGCTTTCCCTGACCAGCATATGGATGTTCCCAACTGCTGTTTGCTAACCCCCTGCTCAACTGCCCAGCAAGCTAACGACCCAGGAGGCATCCGCCCTCCACCCCACTCGTAACAGTAATGGAGAGCCGCCTGCTCTGGAAATGCCTGCATGCTCACCCATGTGTGCAATCCGCCCAGGACTGCTCTCCTTCATGGAGAGTTAATTGCTCTTCGGGTTTCCTAGGGATTAATCTAATAGTTACCTAAATATCAACTCTTTTCCAAGCCCACCCGAAAGGTAATTTTTGCCCTTATGCTGACCATATGCTAGGAAGTAATGTTTATAGCAGAGGTGATGGGTCTGTTTGTCTGTGGGGATAGGGGGTCAAAGTAATATTCTAAGCAAATGTGGCATTAGCTACTGCACACTATCGTGTCTCCCTATTAGACGAAGCTAACAGTAATTGTCTAGCCTTTGCGCTCTTTTAATTCTGTATTTTCAAGTGAAATTGCTATAAAACTCTTTCTGTGGATGTTCTGGGAACTCATCAAACTAAGTTTAAAATATTTTATTGCACATTTTGTACCCTATATCAGTATAGGCTTCCCTAAATGTAATTTGGGTTTATTCAGCTATTTCTCTATTCTCCTATCAACTGAATCCCATATGCCCCCTGTTAGTATATTCTACTGAGGGAAGTCAATCTCCCAGTTATTTTGTTCCCTGTTTCATCAGCAGGTAAGTTGTTTTTATTGGTAAGGAGTCCTGTGATATGGTCTCAACTGTTTCTGTTAGGTAGAAAACGGAGGGAGGAAAATTATCTGGACCTTCGTATGTTGTATCGGTAAAGAGTAGGCCAATAAAGTTTCTTTTGCTCTACTTTATAATAATTTTACTTGTCCCCTTCCGAAACTGAGTTTGAGTGCTTCTCTCGCCAAGATGGGTGAGGAGTGGAGGGGAGTTTGTCTGTTCTCTCTTGCAGTTGCAGAGGGGGGTTGCAGCGGGAACATCCCTCGGTGAGTCTGCCTGGAATCTGATGCTTCCTCTGCCACTTACTTGGCACGTGTCCCTGGGTCAGCCTCTTACGCTTTCTGGGCCCCAGGGTTTTGTTTTAAAAACTTAGTTATAACAAACAAGAAAAATCTTTTTTTCTTTTGAAAATGGACAACTAAACAATTCCTTCCATTCTCAAAACTGTACATATGTAAACCCAAGCCCTTTCTTTATTTCCCTGCATGTAATCATTTTTATAAATTCCTATCATTCTTGGACTTGTTTTTTTCATCTAACAATGTTTTCGGAGATGAGGACATGTTGACCCATAAAATTATGTTTATATTCTTTTTATTGTTTGTGGCATTGCATTAGATGCATGAATCATGTTTTATTTAATCATTTACTAATGATGAATATATTATTTGCATTTTTCATTACATAAAATGTCATGATGAACATCTTTGCACACACACATGAGTGACTCTGTAGGGCTGATAGCTAGAAATGGATTTGCTAGATTATAGGAATGGCAGGCTTTTAATTTTAATAAATACTGCCTGGTTGCCCTCAAAGTGGCGATATTGCTAAAGCTTCCACCCTGAAATGAAATGCCCTTTTTCCTAAAATCTTACCAACCTGTGTGTTACTGATCTTAGGAAACTATGAACTACTCTGCCAGTTTTATTTAAAAAAATATCATTTTACCAGCAGTTCTGCTTCTGTTTTTATTTGTCTATAAAATGATCAAGTTAACCTTCGTAATAGAAATAATAGAAATGAATTTTAAGAAGAGCTTGAAATGCGTTTGAGATTTAAGAGAGCTCTGAAGCCCTTTTTCAAAAATAGCATTATTTCCCCGTGTCTTGGGATTATTCGATGAGTACAGAGATAAGCTGAGTAGGCTGGTCCTGTTCTCAGTGAGATCTCTCACCTGCAGCCCTCTTAGTGCACAGGCCTGCTACTTTATGCGAGCATCCCCGTAGAACTTATCATAGGTCAGTTCTGAAGACACAGGACGCTTGCCCCTGTGCTGTCTCGCCTTGGAATTGTTCACGTTGCTTATATCTGAAACATCCCTTACGGGATAAAAAAGAAGTTGCTGTGTATACAGAAATTTGCAGATGCACACAAAAAATATCACACCGTTTGATAACCTTTGAAAACTGGCTATTTAGGTCAAGGAGGAGATGTTGATAAGGTTTGTTACCCTGGGAATGTCCTCTAAGTGCTCAGGGGAGGTCAGAGGCACGACGTGGTCTCCGTCCTGCGCTTTGACGTGATGGGTCATACAACCTAGGCGTGGGGGTGTCTGTGCAACAGCTGGCTTCCCTTGGATTTGACGGTGCTGGTCTGGCAGTTGGAAAGGACAGTCCCGCCTGGGTGCCGTGAGTCCAGTCCGAAGCTTGTTTGGTAAATACAGTTTTATTGGAACAACTAAGAAAAGCCCACTTAATTTATGTTGTGTGTATGGCTGCTTGCCCTACAAAGGCAGAGTTGAGAAGTCATAAGCGTGAGGCCATCTGATGCAAAGCCTAAACTATTTGCTGCCTGACCCTCTATGGAAAAGGTTTCTGACCCCTGGTCCACTGCACACAGAGCCTAAAGTAGACTGCATTCTGAAAGGTTGATGACTAGGGTGTGAACAGATATATGGGTCTTTGGTTTTTATTATTTTGAAACATTTAAAGAAACCGGAATAAGTCCCTTGGCAGATGGATTATAATGGTGGAAAACTTACAGTGCGTTTTGTTTAGAAAATATATTTGTCCTAAGAGAGGTGAGGATTATAGTACAAGTACGTCTGAAAAAGACCTTAATTGGTAGAAAATGTAATGTCTTTTGTCTGCTCTATTTTCTAGTATGTTACTGAAATAGCATCTCTAGCTTGCAAAAAGGAGCTTATTATACATAGTAACTCTTTAACTTTTAAAAGTAAAAAAAGAGTTAACTTATGTATTTTTGTAGTGTTTAATTTAACAGTAAAAAAAAAAACCTGTCTTATGATTACTCAACACATCTGTCTTTTTATCCCAGTAAGTTAATTTATTAAGTTCAAAAAAGACTTCCTTAAAATAGCATTAAAATATTAGCATATTCATTGGCAAATAAGTGTTTAATAATTATATTTTATATTTTCTCAATTCACAGTGACTGGTATTATGGTGGAAGATAAGTAAAATAGTCTCCGGAGATTTGAGTAATTCAGGAAGATCCTGTCA
The DNA here is from genome assembly GCA_028533065.1 of Trachops cirrhosus. Taxonomy (NCBI): domain Eukaryota; kingdom Metazoa; phylum Chordata; class Mammalia; order Chiroptera; family Phyllostomidae; genus Trachops; species Trachops cirrhosus. The sequence goes on along the minus strand of CM052546.1, from coordinate 7,668,994 downwards.
GCCTCATTATTTTAGCAGCATGTCTTAGTCATAAAAAGGAGCCGTAATCAAATCTCAGGAAACATAGTATAATATTAATTTTGTTTTGTATTTGCACACAGCCAGTGTCCAGTAGACTTGTCACAAAGTCATGCACATGGACACACACACACACACACACACACACACACACTAGGTCCTTAATGCTGTAATGCTGCAGGGGAAAAAATTACTTCGGTGACTTCCATCTAAAACAAATGAGTAAGTTCTCAATCAAGAAACATCAGACATTTGGGGACAATCAAATTTTAATACAAAACTAGTGAAATGTCTGGAGACACATCAGAAACTACTATCCGCAAATGAGTGAAATAAAAACAGAAGTAATCACACCTGAAATAAGCGCCAGTTCAAGGGAGGCCCCCGGCTCATACGTTGTGTAGAGAAGGAACTTGGCCAGAGCTAGGCTCCTGTCCCCAGATAAAGAAAACCAGATTTCCCTTCCAAAAGTTGTTATTCTCCAACGTAAGTAAAAGTTCAGTGAAGTTTTACAATCCATGAGCGTGTTGTGCAACTAGGAAAACAAATCATTGTACTGAAAATGCTTCCTAGAAAAACACCACAAAAATTAGCTGATCACACTCGGTGTGAACTGAACACATTGCATTGTACACAATCTTCCTTTGGAGTTTTGTGTTCACAGGCTCAACCTGTTTGCGCCTCATTTTCCCCACTTGGGAAAAAAATGGGTACAATAATGACAGCTATCCTCTAGGGCCGGGTTGAAAGTTACGAGTTGTTGTATGAAAGATACTTAGAAAGTCCCGATGTAGTACGCTCCGTCAATACCACCCCCTCGCAGTACCAGCAGCAGTTAGAGTAGTGGTAGACATGAGAGTACTGCTTGTAATAAACAAGTGACCGCAGTCAAAGCCATCTTTAGAAGTCTCCAGGTTCCTAACTTAGGGTGTAAATAAATAATGCCAACAATAACATATACAATGTCTAGGATTTTCATCATAAGAGAGATGTAAGCCATTCACTTGTTCATTCAAGAAACCCTAAGTAGGCTTTGTCCTACTTCCTGGCAGATATACTGGAGATGAGTAAAACTATCTCTGCTCTGGATTAGTATACATCCCAGAAGGGAAACAAATTACAAGCAAGTAATTTCAAAGCAATTCCGTTTAAGGCAAATGTAAGAACGATGAATAACTTGGCAGCAAAGGACTAAAAGCTGTTGTAGAGGAGACTTTGTACATGCATTTTATCCTCCCAGCAGCCCTGCAAGGTCAGCCTTCCCACCCCCACCTTACACATGAAAACATCTGGGGGTAGAATCGCTAACCCATAACTGCGCAAAGATAGAATTAACCTAGTTCTTCAGAGACCCGAGTCCAAGGTTTTCCAACCAGCCGCTCAGCCACGACTCGCCTGGTCCAGGAGACTGAGCGTCTTGGCCGGGGTATCACTTGCTCCGTGGTGGGGACTGCCCAAACATTCCCTCATCTGGACACCACAAATGGAGCATAAAGAAACATGGAGGGAAGCCATTTCATTTCAGGGAGCTTGACTGCAGTCTGTTCAGTCTGGCCTGGTTTCCTCTCTGGGCTTATGTACACGCTAATTGCCGTGGCTAAATGGTGTCATTGTAAATAATAAGGCCGTGCCGAAACGCTCCATCTTCCCCGAGGCTCGGTGGACGTCTTCAGTGGCTGGTCCAGCGATAAGCTGAGCAATGGGAGGATAGCCGCTACTTCTCCGTCCTCTTTCCGGGTAACCACTTGTTGGCAATATTAATTAATGAGATACTTAAATATAAATGATTTGAGTTGGGATGAAAAAAGGTGTAAACATTCTCGTCTACTGACTGGATCCACGTAGAACAGGCTGAGAAAATGTAGGGCACTTTCTGCTACAAAGCCTAGAGCAGAGCGACAAAGACACTCAATGTGGTGCTTTGCCCCATTTCCTCTGTTTGTTTGGCGTGGATTACACTACTCCACCTTCCGTTTTGGAAAGTGTATAATTTAAAACTACCCACACATCTCCTGGGCCAGTGTGTGTGAATTTCTGATACCATTCTAGAGATAGGACCTGGAACTGATACACCACTCTACCAGCAGCCTTTCCTGAAGTCCAGAGACCTCCCTTCCCTTCTCAAATCACATTTTGCCTGAACTGTTATCCCTAACTGTTTCTTAGCTTCCGTGGTGACTGTTTTCAAACATACAATAATGTCGTAAAAACTATGTGGTGAACACCCAAACGTTTTCAAGAGTCAATAACCATTTCTGTGTAACTTTGGTAACACAGGTACTATCCTATATTTTTCTCACCTCACCTAAACCTTTAAAACACACGTACACAGAGAGAGAGAGAGAGAGAGAGAGAGAGAGAGAGAGAGAGAGAGAGAGAGAGAGAGAAGAATGAGCAAATGGACCCAGAGTATGGGTTTTCAGACCTAGTAGACCTGGTTGTCAAGCCTACCTGGTATAGTCCTAGGTAAACCCAGAACCTCCCCGATTCCCTACCCTATGAAATAAAGAGAGCAAATCCCACTCCAAAGATTGTTCTGCAGATTAAATACGGCAACAGGTGTTAAGGCTTTGGCACATCCCTGGCCCACATAAGTACGTAATAAATGCTAGCTTCTTTAAATTCTTACTACATGGCATGTATTTACTCACATAAGTAAGATACAATTGCACTTAAAGTATTCTACACCAAAGTGTGTTCGAATAGGTTAGACCTGACTCATTTTGGGTGGGGATTTTTTTTTGGTGTTTTCTTCTTTTTCTAGTTAATTTAACAGGCATTTCCCTTGGTCCTCACTGAGCTACCGAGGTGTTACAGCCCAGAGTCGAATGAGCATCTCTGACCTGAGGCTCAGCCAGTCAGGTTTTATTTTCAGTAAAGTGGACCAGGAGTGCTTTGCAAAGATGAGCGGTGGCACCTGACCCCTCTGCGATCACACGGGACTGTTTCCTGTGGAAATTCTGGGCCTTCTCCCAAATGCTTCATCTGAAGGTGCATACCTTGTGCAAAATGCCACATGTGTGACTCTCTCTACAAAACAGTTAACATAGGATATGGAAAAGATCCCCTGCCCGTGCTGTCTCTCTTAATGGATTGTGACAACGCACTAATTTCAGCACAATTGGCCCAGCGTCTCTCTTTGTGACAGAGGCGTCTCCACCAAGGAAAGCGTCCCGGGTGCTCTGAGACTGTGGCTTGTCCAGGGCTGAGTTTGATTTATGAAACGAGACCCAGGAGCTGGGAATGAACAGATTGGCTTGCAAGAGACAGCTGTACTGAAGGAGTCTCTGCCAGGTATGGGTGGTGGAAACAGAGAAAAATGAACAGTAGGATGAAAAGTCCTTTCCCAGGCCCTACTTATCAACACGAAACATCTGTTTCAGCCACAGTGGTTCCCAGTGGCAGGCGGAATTATTGATTTGGTGAAACTGCTGCTTCTATGGAGGACAATGGCATGCCCACCCCACCCCACCCCCGGCTGCATTGTAATAATTCATTACAGTACTAGTGCCCCCAGTGACACCAGGCATGCGAGAGGGGCGTGGTTAGTTCCAGCGCCATTGTGCAGATGGGGAGGGTGGGGAAGAACATTCTCCCCAGAAGCAATAAATATCCGCCCGCTGTTCTATCTTATTGTGGATGAACGCAGTCATTATACTGGTTGGAAAATAAGCAATAAGCTTCTGTCTGTCTCCAATTGTTTTTAATATTCTTGTTTAATGGGAGAACATAGCTTTTATTTAAACTAAACATAACGGATGCATTTTAAGATCTGGATCAGTTTTTTTTAAAAAAAATCTTGCTATCTCATATGTTATGTAAGCACATGCTGCTATAAATAGGAAAACAAATATGCTTAGTTCAGCTTTTTGTTAGACAAAATTTGATTAGGGATGTGCAAAAGCTGATGCTGTCAGCCAACACATAGCACCAGGGAGCAATACATACCATGTTAGAATGAAAATTAAATGCATTTATTATCAAAGACACTGCTTTTGCAGAAACGTACCAAGAAAGTTCACAGGCTCAAATAAATAAGAACTACAATTCCTTAATTTCAGTGATGTTACTTCATAATGCGGAGTGGTAAACTTGCCTGTGAGTTCCCATGGCAGCTGAAGGATGATCAGAAGATTTACTAACCAAGTTCTTGTGGTCCTAGCATATTCCAGCTTATTCTAAGCAGCAAAAGAACAATTCAAGAAGGAACAGAAAAACACAAGAGCCCACCACAGGCAAAGATGCTTTACTTTCTAATGTTTCCTAATTGTCTTTAACCCATAAAGAAATTGGCACCTTTGTAGCTGGTAAGGCATTTATATGTTGTTGTTTTTTTTAAGATGTACTATAAAACATTTGGTATGTGGAGAGAAAAATTTAGTAATTAATTTCTCAACTAGAATTGTAATGAGGCCAATTTAGGTGTGAGAGCTGAGGAGTGTGGGCAGTGCTACAGTGTTCACTGCCTCCGCCGGGGCCCTTAGCACTGGGCCTTGAGAGGAGAAAAAAGGAGTTTGGTGTTTCCGACAACAATGAGATGAAGCATTGGCAAATTAATCAGCAGATCCCGCCCGTCAGCTGGGCAGGGAAGAGGTTAACAGACTCTGGTGCTGACAACACGATAATGAGGATTTATGGTGAGCAGGAGGTGGAGCTGGGTGGGCTGCTCCCCTGTGCGGGGCCCTCTGCAGACACAACACCTCCGTGGGAGTGAAGGTTACCTTCTGAATTGTAACGGGCGCTGCAGCTGACGAGTTCGCGGCTGAGCGCACGCACACTGAAGATTTGGTAATGTGAGTGTGAGTGTGTGTGTGTGTGTGTGTGTGTGTGTGTGGCCATGTATATATAATTGCATCTTTTTTATATTTTGGTACTTTATAATTCAGATGGACACTGGGTTGTACCACATTTTCATTAGGAAGGAAAACACAATATTCCCTTAGACCAGTATAGGCATATAGGTGAATGGGTGGGTGGGCAGATAGGAAAAGTAGGTCACATAGCTTTCTAGTATCTTCATGTTATGGCCCCTACTTATTTCCCTAACTTCAAATACTTTACCTCTTCCTTTTGCTCATTCTCTAAAGATTATATACATACACACACATAGAACTCATATTTAGCCTTCGTCCTTTGTCCTGGCTTTTCACGAGGCTTGCTTTTTAAAAATATGTTATTTATTTTTAGAGAGAAGAGAAGGGAAGGAGAAAGAGAGGGAGAGAAACATTGACATGAGAGAAAGTGATGCTAGAGATAAATATTGATCAGCTGCCCCTGTACTCACCCCAACCAGGGACCAAACCCACCACCCAGGCATGTGCCCTGACCTGGAATCGAACTGGCAACCTTTCATTTTGTGGGACAACAGCCAAGCAACTGAGCCACAGCGGTCAGGGCATTCACAAGGCTTGTTTTGGTGGCCATTCAGCAGACAACCCAAACGTCGCTCACCGTCTTCATCCCTAACACATGCAGCCGTACTGTCCTGCTTTTCTCTCCTTACAACTCTTTATTGTGCAGTGGGTCTTGTTTGTTTTCCTGCCAATGGCCTCTCTCCTGCTAAAATGTAATTCCCACGAGAGCAAGGACCTTGTCTAATTTCTTGTTATTTCTCTTGTGCCAAGAACTGTGTCTTTTATTTGGTGTGCATTGTGTATTTCTTGAAATTAGCAGCAATTGATGTTAGAAGTAAGACTTTCAGCACCGTACACTGTGCTCTGACTTTTTCCTACATGTGTGTTTATATCCTGAGGACTACAGGTTCTCCCAAATCAGTGATCCTTAAGAAAGATAGAATGGTGAGAGCGTTAGGGAAAGGAAGTAGCCCTGGGGCGTGGATGATCACGAGGGGTTCAGGTTCAAGTCAGAATGTATCTTCTCCACGCTCCCCTCACTCTCAGCTGGCACCAGCTCAGTTTAATTTTCACGACTTTCACTCACTGCTAAATTAGATACCTTAATGGGTGGTATGACTTATTAGTCAAAAACTAAGGATGTTTCTCTGTGGGGTGTTACTATTAATATCCCGTCATATATCACTAGTCTGACTCTTTAATGTGTTGATATCCGTTGTTAACATAGTATTTTGCAAGAATATACAGTTTCCTGTTTTTTTATCTTGAAAATCACTATTTTTTAAATTATTATAACAGCTGCCTTTTATATTAAAAAATGAATCACTAAACTATTTCATAAAACATGTTTCCTCTTCTGTGGAGGATATCAATAAAAATCATAAACATGTCCTTGAGAACAGAAATATTTATCTGCACACACTAAATTTAAACCAGTCTAGTTGTGCTCAAAGAGGCAAGTTCATGTGTCGTCTCTCATACTTAAGCAACACTACCTTGACCCCAAGATTGTCAGAGCCTCGCCATGGGACTGGGCCCCGAGATTACCCTGAAGGAAGCTGTAAGGAACCCACTCACACCCCACATGGTTTCACTTACAGCTTCCTACGTATGGCTGGAAGGGGAGGGGCCAGAAAGGAGCGAATGAAAACCGTGCAAAGGGCCTTTGTCTTCCTGGTCCAGATACCTGGGCCCCTGCTTTCAGGATCGCCTTACACCCATGATTATTAATATTTGTTTTCTCAGTGTGAACTTCGGGATTCTGGGTTGGAATAAAAGAAAGTGAAAAGAATAGCCCAGGCCATGACCCCACTCCTTCCGTTGTGGTTCCTGTGGCTGTGCCCACCTGCCTGAGGCCTCTGGGATAACGCTGCTTCTCTCAGCCCGGCTTTGGGAGGAGGGGAGGGGAGCGAGTGTTGCTTTGCACGCTGGGTCAGGGAAGGTCTCCTCAAAACTGGGGGAGGGGAGGTGATGGCTTTTTCTCTGCTTTAAAAAGAATTAAATCAGAGCATAAAACATCACCTACATAGTGCTTTAAAGAGGTCTAATAGCAACTTATGAAAAAAAACAGCTGGGATTTAATAAACTACCTAATAGAATTCAAAACATTAGATCAAGTCAGTTAAGTGCTTGCCCTGGCTCCCAAGAACAGTGATGTACAATTTTTTTTTCAAAATTTCATGAAGAGTTGATTCTTCATAAATACACATGCACTGAAAGTGAATGATGAACACGGGCTTAGTCTGGAAAGTTCCATGAGAAACGGGTGTCTTCTGTGGCTGACTGGTCTTCTTTCGCTGCTGAACTCCACATGCCCAGGATGTAGTAGGAATTCATGAATTGCTTGGCAGCTTTGTAAGTAAGTAGATGCCCAATTAAACCTCTTCTCTTCTGCTTAGGAACAGGAACCCAGAGGAAAGATGTGAATAGCCCAGGGTAACAGCCAGTGTGTGGCAAAATCAAGAGTAAAACCCAGTTTGTTGGAACCCGGGAAAACTGTGATTTTCCACTGTATCGGTAGCAACTGATGTACAGTGAATATGTAACATTTGGGGAATCGGACAAGAGAGTTAGTTAGGCACACACCTTATTCAAAATGGCCTCCCCAGGTTACTTAGAACCCTGAGATGCGGATCTGTTAAGCTTAATACATCTCTACTGCTATTAAATCAAATCCACAGAGGAGGTCAGAGACCAGCGTGGCACCCGTGCAAATGTAAATGCATTTCTGCAGGGGGATGGGGCAGAAGGAGAGGATGAGCTCTCTGATAGCGTGTCAGATTTCCATGGGTGGAGGAAGACACAGGGAGGGCGTAAGAAGAGCGGGGCAAGATGTGGAAAACAACCCAGAGAGAGAATTTGACAACTGCTCCTGGAAGCTTCTGTTCCTTATATAACTGAGGAAAATAGAAGCTAGGGACAGTCGGTTAAATGACTTTTTAAATAGAGTTTTAAAAGCTTTTCTGTTCATACAGAGACTCAAAGTTCCTCTTTCTAATAATGCATTTGTTTCCCTGATCTCAGAAAACCCATCTCTACCTCTCCGTCATCTCTTCTCAGTGAAGAAAAAGAAAAAAAAAGTGGTTAAGCATGCCCAGTCACTATTGTTTGAGGTTTTTTTTTTAAAGACATCTATCTTTTTCTCTTGATAATGAAACAGCATTCTGGACATCTCTGAATCTCATTATAAAAATAAAAGGAAGCTTCTGGATGACCCTCTCATTAACTGCTTGTGTGACTTTGGATAAATCACATTGAACTTTCTGTACCTCAGTTTCTTCATTTCTAAGAGAAGTCATTAAATTATAGGCTCGCCAAGGTTCCTTTCATCTCTTTTATCTCGTGTAGCTCATAGGCCAGGGAGAGAACAGGCCCTAGAGTCCAAATTTGCCCTTAATTCAGGATCAAAAGACTGGATATTTAGGGACTAGAGTCATGAACTATAAATTAAGCCTATGTAAAAACATCAAACTCAGTTCAGCCAAGAAATCATCTAAGCATTCAATTTTCTTCTGTGTGAGTTTCAAAGGGGAGATGGATCTTTTGGTACGTAGGAACTCTGATTCATGTCGAATATTCACTAGGTGAATCATGCTCCAACCAATTACTAGCGTTTATTAAAGTCTTCCTCCATCCCTGTCTGTAATGGTTTTCAGCTTCATAATTTTCCATCTCCTCACTGCTTAGGGACATAGGTAATCAATGAAAATGTGTATGTCAAGAATACGCATGTCCCCCAGATTGTAGTTTATCAAAATCACTTTGAATCGTTCCAATTGAATTTTCACTTCTTGTAAATCACCCATGTCTGTAATAGCATTATGGGGACACAGGGGATCACCAAGAAAGGTATATTAAAGGAACGGCCGAGGAGCAAGTGCGAAGCCCTTGAGTCATTCCTTGGTAATGCAAGAGCACATTTTGTTCTTGGAAAGCTGGCGGGGGTAGGGACACTCTCTTCCCTTTCCAACGGGCATCCCACTACTCTCTCTCCAACCTGAATAGCTGTCCTAGTAGAAATGCTTAGTTTCAAAGGAGAGGACCTGCAGTTCCAATCAACATAAATCTGAGAGGGAATTTGCTGGCTCCTGTAATCGAGAAGAGCAGGAAGTGAATATGGGTGGCTTCAGGCGTGGCTGGGCACCAGGCTTTAAAGAACAGTAGCACTAAGGATTTCTTTCTCCACCTCTCTCCTATGTTACCTTTGCTCTTAGAATGGTTTACCTTGGAATTTTGGCTAGCGGTACCATCAGCTCTGTATTCTGCTAGACTTCTAGTAAAAGCCCTATCACTCTGGCCTCGTTGTAGGCACTTTTCCACTCCAAGTCCCTGCGGTTATGATTATCCAGGCCTGGGTGGCATGCCATGATGGGAGCCTGAGATCCATCTCCTGGAGTTCAGTCAACTCCTCCCTGAAGATGTTGACTGAAGTTGTAGAAGGGATGCCTCTTCCGGGAGAACTGGAATGCTGTTTGTTACCAGAGATAAGAGAGGGGGTAGGAGAAGTATGCATGTATCAACTGCCCTGGTTTCCTTCCATGACATAGAATGTGTGTGTTTTGGCCCATAGATGTATGAAGCAAAGCAATGCATGATCACAAATTCACCCCAAGGTCCTCTTCTGATCTTCTAACTCTCAAATATATCAGTTCTTGTATATTCATGCCATCCTCCTAAGTGTTACATGGACCCATTCATGTTGAATTTTTCTTCTGAGAAGCCAAAGATGTTCCCTATTATGCAGAGTTTCTTGTTCACTGAGTAAATACTGGAACAAGGAAATTTCTAAGTAATCAACCTCATAATATATGGTTCCTTATTTGGGTTCTCTTCTGACCTCTGAAATGAAAATACAGCTCTCCATTGAAATAGGCATCTTGTCTCAAACCATCCAAAATGCCAAATTGTTTGAAAAAGGCTGCATGTTGAAATAATTCATTTCTGAGTGTCACAGGCATGGCTTATCCCCTTGTTGCTGATTTATGTGTACATTTTTTAAATGTATCTCCTGGGAACATTAAAATAAAACATTTCATTATCTATCTTTTTTTCCAAGTGATGTCTCTGCCAGATATGGAATACATGTAATTCACTGTTGCTTTTAATTTGTCAGTACATTAATTTTAGTTGATAAAGAAGTTAACTGAATCTTCTGTCCCAGTTATCTTTGATAATTCAAGTTCATTTGGCTTGTGCTTTTAAAGGCTGTCTGTGTCTCCCAAATCTCCTTGGGTTTACATAGCTTTTAAGTTGTCATTGACCCAAGAGATCATTCAAGGGTGATTATAGTCTTCAAGCTTGTTTGTATGCAACAGCCACGACCTTTTTTCTAAAGACACCCAGCTGCTCTGAGCTGCACCTTGACCTCCAACAGACATTTATTACAAATCAATTTCATAGATTCACTGTAAAATAATGTAGAGTGTCTCTGGTAGCAAAATGACGGGAGGGTACCAATTTATTGTCCTTAAGAGGTTGGAAAGAACAGCAAGATCATGAATTTTGAGTAGTCTTACTAATTTTTTTCTCACTGGCTATCCTTAGGTGGGACCATTGTGCCCTAAATTTTGACGACATTTCTCGGATGTACCACACTGATCCCCAGGCGGAGTTGAGCAGAGATGTTTATTGTTTGATTCACAGCCTGAGATCGCAGAGTGGGCAGTGTGCGGTAGGGCGTGTCCTTGGAAGAAAGGCTTCACTGGGGCTGCTTGTTTATTTACAGTCTGGTCACTTGGGGGGCCACCAAACACTCCGAGCATCCTGGGGGAAAAGAGGAAGTCTTCATTCTGTAGATTCCCTAACCTGATCCCACAGGTAGATAATGATTTTGATGGTTTATTCTATGGCAGGAATTTACACATAGTAGGCACCTAATAAGTACCGGTGAATCAAGTTCAGCTAACTCCAGCCTGTTACTCTTTTCCGACTCCATTCTTTTTACAAAGTACAGTTCTAGCTGTTACGAAAACATGTATGCACAAACGCACACACAAACACACACACATCTGTGCTCTTCTTATGTGCTGTGCCTTTGTTCCAGAGGTTTTACTGTGTGGTCTTAGTCAAACATTATTTTTCAGACAAAATTTAGTCGAGAGCGAGGTACCTGAGCTTCCCGGTGTTTGTGTAGTAAGATACCGATTTCCATTTCAGAGGACTCCTTTTTACGCAAGATGAATGTTCTGCTTTCAATTTATTAGTTCCATAAATGAGCTTATCCATTTCTAATTTTGACTTAATATAAAAAGCATCAGATTTTAGGGTTCATCCATCTAATTTTCATTTTGTGTAATTATTTGTGGTAGGTTGGCTCTCGTTCGTGCCATCTGTTCATAAGGTTCAGGCAGATCATATTAAAGGTTTGTATTTTCCAATATCCGAATATCCACATTCATAAGTCATGCTGCCTCCCGGAGAAGGACTGCAGTTCCCTCCTGGGCGGCTCCCCGGGAGAAGAGCGTTACCAGAGCTAAATATAAGCGTGAGTGTTCCTCGGGCCCAGCTGCTGTTTTGAAGTCTATATGGTTTCCTCTCACGGGCCTTTCTGACTTTAGGACAGTGATTTTCAACCAGTGTGCCGCAAGATTTTAAAACGTGCAATACCTGACTATTTAGTCAGGGGCACTGACCTCTTTTCCCTTAGATTGTCAAATGAAAAAAAAATGACAACAGCCAACACAATAAGAGCTGTCAAAGGTGAACGAATCAAAATGACTCTGATTTTTTTGTCAGATCGGCAAAAAAACTATGTTTTTGGTGAGCCACAGAATTTTAGTAGATAGTTTACGTGTGCCATGAGGTGTAAAGGCTTGAAAACAGCTACCTTGGGCAAACATGGAGAAATTATTCTGATAGCTTCCTTTCTCCTTAGCCTCAGAGCCAGCTTGGAATGCGGTTACTCTCTTCTTTGATATGTCCGTTGAGTAGAGAGGTAGAAAGGCTCAGTTATGTTAGCAAGTGATGCAGTTAGGAGCCTTCTGGTCAGTTTTTACAAAGTACAGAATCATCTTGCAGAGGTGAAAGCTTACAAGGTAATTCAAGTGTATTTGCCTTCTGCTTTTAAAGTCTGTTCCCTACTTCCCTGAACGTTATTGCAAAATGGTTAGTTTCTTATGGCAAGAACTTACTCTTCAGCTAGTTTGAAAGCAGCTTATTTTATACTGAAAACAAATGAATATCCGGTGTAGAGATTTTTTTCCTTGAGTTAATCTAACACCCCTCCTTCACTCACAGCTAAATGTCCTATTTTCCAAGCAGCTTTCAGGCAAAATATTTATTAAACATGCATGAGCCAACAATGGCAGTTTTTTCAAGTGCCATCACTGAAAAAAAAAGACAAAGAGCTAAGGCAACATAAATGTTTTGTTTTTATGGTGTCATTTTGCTGATTGTCAAAGATGCTGATGCAGCTCGTTCTTCCGGCCACAGAGGTCAAAGAATTAGCCATCTACAATGACCCCTTACTTTGTAAACTTTTAAATCGTTTCTCATATTTTAAAAATTAACACATTGAGTTAAAATATGTAAAATAATTTTACATTTAAAATAGTTTATTACAATAATAATATAAATAAGAAACTATTTTAATTTTCTTACTAACTTAAGAGCCATTAACTTTTTGATTATAATTGTGATGAATTTCAAGATGTGAAACAAGTTAAAAGGCTTTCATTGCTATCTCTAAGAAAAAGATGACACCACATATAAAAGAAGACATCCCACCAGAATTTTATTGGTAAAAACAGTAATAATAACAGCAAGAGGCAACACTTAACATCATTCTTAATACTTGTCAGATATCTTTCTAAATACTGTCCTATATCGACACGTGTTAATCTTACAGCAGTTTTCAGAAGAGAGCACTACTATTATGCACCATTTACAGGTGGGAAAAAGGAGCCGCAGCGAGTTTAGGAACTGACCCAGGGGTGGCACACTGTGGGGGCAGGTGGAGCCAAACTTCAAGGTCAGGCGACCTCGTTCCAGGGTCTTTCCTCTTGCCGCCGTGAAATACTGTCTCTCCAAGCATCAAGAGCAATGAATGCATTTAAATTTAAGTCAAATGTTCTCTTCTTAACATTTGTTTTTAATTGCGGTAAGATCATCTGTAACAGAATTTCCTATCTTAACTAAGTGTGCAGTTGGGTACTATTAGCATATCTGTATTTTGAGCACCTGTCTGCCTTCAGAAAGTCTTCCTCTGTGCCCAGTGGGAAACTGAACCCGTTAAACACTGATTCCTAATCCCCGTCTTCCCACGGCCCCTGGCAACTATCGTTCTGCTTTCTGTCTCTAGGGCTCTGACTGTTCGAGGGTCCTCATATAAGGGGGATCATATAATAGCTGTCCTTTGGTGGCTGACTTATTTTATTTAGCATAATAACCTCCAGGTTCATTGTGCTGTAGCCTGTGTCATGCTTTCCTATTATCACATCTGAGTGGTATTCTGTTGTATGCCTATACCACATCTTGTTTATCCATGCATCTTTTGTAGACACTGGGATTGCTTCTGCCTTTTGGCTCTTGTGAATAATGCTTCTAGGAACACAAATGTGCAAATCTCTCTGGGATTGCTGGCTCATATGAAAAAAATCTAGTTTTACTTTTGTGAGGAACTACCATACCATTTTCCATAGTGATTGCACTATTTTTACACTCCTACCAACAGTGCAAAAGTGTTTTAATTTATTCTCATTATCATCAACAATTGTTATTTTCCGCTGTGGTGGTGGTGGTTGTTTTATACTAGTTATCCTAATAGGCATGAGGTAGCATTTTTATCAGTCCTGTCAACTGGCACACACATGTTGAGAACATAGCCAGTGTTATTCAAAAGTCAATTTCTTAAATGTTTTCTTACTTCTTGTCTGCAGTTGGCAAACTAGATAGGTCTCCAAATCACTCTGCATATTCCTGTCTGTGTGTAGCAACAGACATGTCTATGTGAAAACATTATATATATATATATGACTTTTTATAATAGAAATATGTAATATATTAATCAAACATATACTAATATTAGTCTTTGGTATCTCTTATGGAAAAAAGGACAAATTTATTTAAGCATGTAATTTCTTTCCCATTTCTGAAATATGGAATTTTTGATTTGGAAAGAGCTGTAGAGAAGCACCCTTTTATGTTAAAGATGAGGAAACCAAAGTCCAGACAGGTTAAGTGATTGGTCCCAAGGTGTAAATTCATTTACAGCCTGGTCCAGCCTGGAATTCCTGCCTCACGGCTCTTTGAATCCAGCACCTATCCAACCTCTATAAGATATTATCCGTAACATCTTAAAATACTACTTGTAGTGTATGGCATTATATGGTATATTATAACTACTAACAAGATGTCTGTTTAAAATTATGTCCACCCCCCATATGGAGTTTAGATGCGAGCCATCTCCTGCCATGTCTCCAACTATCCTGTGTTTTATAGGTGTGCTTGTTTTTCAAGTTTCAATTGAAATACATAATTCTGCTTGAAAACTGTGAAAGGTTCTTTTAAAATTTCACTTGCACTGACGATGCTGAGTGTGAAAGACATAAGTTCATCTCTATCTAATTCGTTATAGTTCTTAGCATAGAGATGATGACCCTGGCATGCCATCGCTATTTTTAGAACTCATGGCAGAGTGTCTGTTTTTTTCCCTTTCTACTGAGTATACCACAGACAGCCACAGTTCATTGGGCTGGAGCGTTTCAGCTGTATAACTAAAAATAAACGCCTCTGTAAAACCCTAACAAAGATAATGTCAGTTTTCTTAAAACACCAAAAAGAAGTGCTGGGCTTTTAATACCTTTTGTTTTTTTAAAATTTATCACTTCAGGATTGTGTGATGTGGGCCTCTCACACTATTAAAGTACACCTCCATTGCTTATCCACTTGCAAATAAATGAAATTGTAAACGCCAGTGTAGTTTCATCCCATAGATAAGCAACTGGTAAGTTAGCACAATGCATGTGTAAGTGGGAGGAGCCTAGAGTCGGAGTAACAGTTTGGTTCTATAACCTGAAAATCCCTACAGGCCCATGGTACTATTTGAAACACTCTGTGTCACTCCTGGCTTTTTGTTGTTTTATTTTTGGTGGAGAGGGTATACAATTTTTTACTTCATATTTAGATATATTATTATGCTTTTAAAAAAACTTGCAGAAGTCCAGAGAGGCTTTTTGTCTTTTTAAATTTCTTTTAAGGGATACCATTGTTCTTTTCACATATTGGGAACGGAAGAAGAGAAAGTCACAGACTTTTTTCTTCCAGAGGCCACACTGTCATTTTTCCCTTGAGGTCCATGTTCTAGAGGTCCTCAGGAAACAGTCCGCTTCTAGGAGGTTCTTCAGATCCTTAGCTGTGCACTCCAGCCCGCTTTGAAGAGTCACAGAAATACCTGCTGAAGTGCACTATTGCGCGAGTACAGTGTGATATGGTGATGCCAGTATGTCGGCTCCTTTATAACAAACTCAGTTTTTCGTAGATACTTCGTTTAATGTGTATAAGAGATAGTATGCTGCCTTAAACGCTAGTTATTCAGCACCCCGTCTATATAGACCGGCACTTGATAAATATTTTACTTTAAAAAAACGGTGCCTGCGTTGCATGGAGCTGACATATATATATCAACTACAGTATACCAAAGTCCAAGCAGCCAAGGTTTGATGACAGAGAAATATGCATATAGCACAAAGCACAAGCAAATGTATTAGCTTGGTAAGGTATAAATTAATTTATTTCTGGTAACCTGATTCTAATCTATGAGTTTTTGTTTGTTTCACCTAGCAGGTAATGTGCTTGCCAATTTCAGATGCTTATTGCCTGTCGATCCTATAGCGTTTGACAGTAGACTTGAGATGAATTTAAGCTCAACAGATTTGAGTGATTAATGGCCCATGAAAAGCCTAATAGTTGCAAGTTTGAGATAGAAATAAGCTACACAGCCTGAGAGTGGTGGATCCTCAAGAGGCAGATATGACAATCAAGTTTCAAAGCCAATGGGTTGATCAATTGCACACACACACAGAGACACACACATGCAACCCTTCCTTGGATTTCTTCAGGATAATACAGTCCATAGGGTATTAAGGTTGGTAATGAATGCACTGAACTCTGTAGTCCCCACAGAGCCTCAAGTATAAACAATAAGGTACTTTTGAAAAGAAATATCTTTTCAATAATATAGGTGTATGAATATTTTTGAATCTTAAAAGACATCTAATTTCACACATGATATGTTCATTTAATTTTAACTTCTGAAGAGTGTAAGTCGTTTGGTCTCTTAATTATTAGGAGGTTGGAGAGCTTGCGTTTCGCGGAAGAGAGCCGTTTAAAGAGAATCTGGGATGTTGGGGGCAGTGGTAAGGAATCGGGCCGGTGCCCAGGCGCTCTGGGTGGGGATCTCACTGAAATTTCAAGGAGGAAGCATGGAGATGGCTGTGCGCAGAGTCCCGGGGAGGTGGCCCAACTCACTGTTGAATAAATTGGAGCCAGGACTGCTCCAGGGGACTTAATGACAACTTTTCATGTTCATCGTCTGTGATTGCATTGCTGACTCAGAGTAGAATCTGGTCCCCCGTGGGACTCACATTGCTTATCGGGAATAAGTGATGAGTTCTAGCCGTGAGAAAAAAGCCCAAGTCATCTGAAGAACTGCCTTAGAGAATATGCATGCTTTTCCTTTCTATTCTTTTTTCTTTTCTCTTCTCCTTCTTTTCCTCTTCTCCTCTCCCCTCCCTTCCCCTTTACTTCCATAAAGGGAACAGTTAGGCAGATAATCCTTAATGCTACCTACAACCTCAGATTATGAAGAGCATATCTTTGACAAGTATGTATCCTCTTTTTATAAATGAGTAATAAAAAAGTTAACATCTGTTGCAATTTAATCATCTATCTGGGTACACAGTTTATGTAGCAGTTAGAGGGAGAAATAAAGTAAAAGTTTTTAATGATGAGTTGCTGATGTGAGCCTGTGTCGTGAATAGCATATTAGGCTCTTTTTTATTTTATGTTTCCTGTTATCCAGTATTGCTAATAGAAGACTTTGAATGGAAGCCATTTTTATTATAACATTAGGGTACAGAGCCATAAATGTGCTCACCTTATTGTAGGAGAGCAAATCGCTGGCAAACCTGTTCCGCATAAATTGAAGACAGACCAGTCCTGCAGAACGTGACTGACTGTATTAACTTCTATGGGAGATTATGGTCAATCACCCTTGTAGAAAGAGATTGGATACCATTTCAGCTTCCAAATCCCTTTTATTAGTATCAGCAAGAGACACATTTCTCTCCAAGGAAATTCTCTTAAGAAAAAAAAAAGCACATAATTATGTACTTACTGGAACTATGATGAACTATTTAAATATAATTTAGATAATTAGCATCCATCGTGCGTAGAGTTGAATCCAACTTATTATGATCCATAACTTCCCCAATAAAGTGTCTCAAACTTGCCATATGACAGTGACGTGATTATCATGGGAAATGTTCTAAAACCCAGATGCCCCCCAGTATCCCCACATCTCTCCGGTTCGAATAATCACATGTTGTTAGATGTGCTTCAGTGGCAGGTGATGTTGAGAACAATTTCACTCCAGTATCAGTTGTAAGCAGAGATTTTTCCACACTTTTCATGCTAGGTGCTAACACATAGCCAGCTCTCTGGTCTGCTTAATGTTTACATGTGGGCTTATTTAAGCATTCTAATATGACTCTTTTCCTGTAGTTGACTCGCAGAAATAGTGTGAGAAGTTAATGAAGGTGAATGTGTCTAGTTTCGTTCAATTAAAAAAAAAAAAGCTCCCATGTTCTCTTCCACTGAGGAGAAGAGACGGGGGAAGAGAGAAGCATGAGCTGAGCTCCTGCTTTGTACCAAACATTTTTCTTTTTTTGCAATCTGCATGATTTTACTTGGACTTTGCAACCACCCCATGAATGTGTTATTATTCTGATTGACACACGAGGGTCAGCTTGGATAAGGAACACGCCCAAGGTCAGTGAGCTGCTGAACAACAAAGCTGGAGTCAAGCAGGAGTTTATCAGTATGTGCCTTCATCAGAAGTCGCTGAACGTCCTGCGTGCCTGACTAAAGAAAGATTCTGGTTCTTAATGATATCGATTTCAATGTGATCTAACTTCAGGAAGGAAAAATCTAGTAGTGACCTTTCCCATCTAGAACCCCCAGTTGGGCTATATTTTCTGCTCTGTAAGGAAGAGTGCAGTTGACCCTTGAACAACGGAGGGATTACGGGTGCCCACTCCGTTCAGTCAAAAATTCACGTGTGAGTTTTCACTCCCGAAAGTTAAGTCCTAATAGCCTTACCAATAGCATAAACAGTCAATTAACACCTATTATGTATATTGTATGTATTGTGTACTGTGTTCTTACAATATATGGGGCATTAAACTAGAGGATAGAAAATGTAAAAAATCAATTCTTTGAGGGAGAGAAAATTGATTTACAGAATTTATTGAAAAATATCTGCATACAAGTAGACCTGCAGTTTAAACCTGTATTGTTCAAGGGTAAGCTGTACTAAATATTCATGAAGAATATTTTTCATGAAGAGAAGATCCTTAGACATCCTTGTAGAGGAGGTGAAGCTGGAACTTACCAACATAGCTCCCTTTTCAGGGTGCACTGGACCCTAAAATGTCCCTAAGGATAGTTTGAAATTCCAACATTCAGAGACAGCTGAACAACTTGTCCTCCACCACGTCTTCCTCCTCCGCCCCTCTCTCTCCTGCAGGAGGCCTCCTCCCTACTTCCTGTCCTCATAACACAGTCCCACTGCTTTTGGAGAGACCCAGTGAAACTCTGCACCACAATCACATCCCGTCTTAGACTTCCACAGCATCTGACACGCGCAACGGGAAAGAGCGATGAATGAATGCAGCACAGAAACACACATGTGTCTCCACACATGCAATGTGACAAATTTTTCACGTGCAATTGTTTCCAAGGTTTCTTATTGATTGTAATTATAATAGACATTGACAGTTTGCCTGGCAGTAACGTCTTCATGGGATTCTATTTACAAATGATAACAAAAGATATTTTTACTCTTCCTGCTACATAAAAATAAACACATACAAAGTTTTCATTTATGAGTGTATCGATTTTCAGTCTTCCAAAAATATTTTTTAACGGAAATGGATTTTTTGAAAGAGTATCTTTAACTTTCTTTTGCAGGATCATGAAAAATACATATTTATGTTTCGGCAAAATTCTGAATTGGCTTGTAAATGGTCACTAAAGCTTTTATCATTCGAGCGGAGTCTCTCCCTAACCCCCTCCACCGTGCAGAGGAGGCCTCCGCTGCACAGGGAGTCATGGCAAGTGTCTGGGACTTAGGCTCTGCAGACTTTATCCACGTGGTTTCCACCGTAACCAAGGCAAACAGCACAGGTTGGCACAGAGGCTGCCCCGCCAGTTTTGAGGAAATGTATCCTAATTTCAGATGCAATAGGAAGTTCCGTGACTGGATCCTTAAAACTTAAAATGTACAAAAAGAAGCAAAGGTAAAATAGGTCATTCTGAAACTCACTAAGGGAAAACAAAAGTGACCCCTGTGCCTTATTCAGAGAAATTTTCAGAGATGGCCTTTAAAACTGTTCCCTACAGAAACCCTCCCACACATCATGAACCTGAGGAAAGGAGTTGTTTCCTTTTATATTTGCAACAGCAAAAGTAAGGATGGAATTGTGATGAAGATAAGAACATTTTATAGAGCACCCTGATCCTGAATCAGCTGTGATAAAATTTTATGTGGTAGGTTGCTCCACTGGTCCTGTCTGATTTATCTATATGGTGGAGGTTCTCATGTAATATAGCATTCAGGTGTCTGCTTTACAGTTGGTCACATATTTGGTCAAGTCATATTTATGGGTGTTTCTGGGGTAATAAAGTTCACTAAATCCTTGATCAGAAACATAAACCCATAAACTGGCATCTATTCCTTTCACGTTTCATTACAGGAATTTTTCTGGAAGGAATACCTGCCATGAGTGAAAACAGGGCTTCTAGGAGTTCTTGAATTTTTCAGAAATAATAATATTCTGCCTGGCAACAGGAGAAGGATGCCTGTGCATGCTAGTCTCAGAAGTGAAGCATAAGAGAACTCTAAAGCATTAGAAACGGGGGGCAAGCGAGCCGAAGACAGTTGCACGTGCTCAGAAGCTGTGCACTCTGTATGGGAAATCTGGAGGAAATAATGAGCCTCTCTGTAACACATGTACACATTTGTTTGATAACCAGTTTGCCTACGAGAGTGTTGTTTTTTTCCATAATTCTTTTCAGAAAGCTACAACATAGATCTATCAGGCAAAATGGTCATTAACCTTATTCTTCTAGCATCTGTAAGCAATTCTCTCTCTGTGATGGACCAGCCATCACACATGGGCCCATACTGTTCTGGTACCACTTTCTCGCTTGGGCAACTTATAGGAACCTGCCCGTTGAATCATTGCGTCCTGAACCTGGTGTGTGCTATATGCATTTCAACTTTTTCTGTGTAGTACCAAGTAATACAGCAGTCTTAACATTTAACATGCACAGGAAGAACACACAAATAGTCTTTAAGAATTGTGACGTGTTCGTGATAGAAATCATTTCTATTATACTCAGTCAAATGGTCCACCTTCACCATGTTCATATGATGCCACTTGTGAACCTCAGGGTCCTCTAGGATGCATAATAGAATACACTTTCATTCTGACTTCCTGTTTTCCTGTATTAAAAATGAGAAGTGCCTTTAGATTTGCATAGAAACTTGAAACACTTACCTAATCAAATTATTTTGTCAGACACTCTATCAGGAGTGTTTAATCACGACAGAGATGTAAAGTAAATGTTTGTTTGTGTATGTGTGTGTTTAATCTAAAGGTAGGATGATAGGAAGATCATCAAACTAGGGATTAGTACTAACACTGCATCAAAATGCACATTTTATGTCTGTGTAATTAGGTTTTAATAAATATGTTTGATGGTTACTTAAAAAACATATTTTTCAATACAGAAGTGACATCTTATAAACTAAACTAAAAAGAGACTCTTGCAAGACTATTTGTTTTTTAATTACAGTCTGATTATGATAAGCATTTGTTATTTTCCTAAGTAAAGATTAATGTTATAAATCAATTTCATAAATTTTAGGCTTAAGTGGAACATGATAGAAACAACTCTGATTGTCAGTTATAGTAAAATATGGCTTTTCTGGCATTATTTTAGAATATTTATTATTGTGTGTAACCTTTTAATTGGGGTCACAGTTTTTTAAAGTGCTTACAGGTTTTGTGATGCATGTGTTTGATTTAATGAGTCATTAACCATTAACAAATTATTTCTGAGATTATTTTTCTGACTGCAAGTTATGTTTTTATTTAATTCTTAGCCCTTTAGATTTTTTAGTTAAAGGCCATTTTTATTGGCAATTGAAAACCTAAACTATTTTAGCAAAAACATGACATCAGGATTATTTTTTTGTGTGTGTTCATTATCAAAAGAAATGCTGAATAGTTTGGTATGGGAGCAGTCACAACTGGGACATTATGTTTATTCTCCCAAACAAGAAATTTCTTATTTCTATTTCAGGAAAACTGCAAATGTGTTTTGATTCATCATCATCTGATAAATTTATTTATGGGGTTTGTTATTTGCCTTTATCCTTCTCTGTATGCACAGGCAATATTTTTCAAAAATGACTCAGTTTAAATAAATGATCTGTACAAGTTTAATAGTTAAAGTCATGTTTATCCACAATAAAATGTGGCAGTGATCAGCGAGCCCACAGTCTCCTAGAAAAGATCATTTGTGTCACTCATTTGTGAATACAAAACTTTTTTGCGTGAACTGGAACCAAATTGGCATTCAAATTTCCTACCATAATGAAGCTTTAATATGCCAGTGATAGAAAGTTTTGCAGTAATAGATGATGACCGACACATAAATCAAGTTAGCAGATCTTAAGCACAGAAATTATATTTATCTGTATTGACAAATATAATTGCTTCTTTTATGTGTCTGCAAGGCAATTATAGATCAACGCTGTCTTTCCAAATGTGTCAGTTAGAGCCTTTGAAATTCCTGTGTGATTCTGAAACACCATGTTATGGTGCATTCACAACTCAAGAGCCATATTCACAGTGGTTGGTTTTTGTTGTTATTGTTGCTTTTTTTGGTTTTTGGTAGCAAGGCAGGTTTTTTTCCCCTCGAAGTCTATTTGCAATTAATTTGGTTTGTTTTTACTTTTTATGTTTTGATTTCGAGAAAACGATTCTTTATTCCCAAATTGTGGGACAAAAGCACCTAATATGGTATTTCCTAGCTAATCTCAGCAGGAAATATCCCTAAGAATGACGGTGTGTTCCATGGCGGGAGAGGTGGGTGGGCCTGGTGCTTAGAGGAGTTTCCTTTGCCCACAGGTGAAAGGAACCCAATCGATGCTTTGGTGTGTTATCATTAAGTATCACATGGCCTGTAACAGTGGCTCATGGAAGCGGCACCGTGGTTAACCATTTTCAATCGAGAAGAAAGTGACCTTGGTAAAATTCAGAGACAGTTAATTATTTTAAAATTATTTATAGCAATCTATTGAAGGAAGTCTATCTTTTGGAAAGGGTTTGGAGGTTTTCTTGCAGAAATTTGATGAGAGAGCAACTGATTGATTGTCAAGGAAACTCTGGTCTTTTTCTGTTGTTCCATCATTGGAAAGCTGAATGATTCTTAGTTTTCTGAACCTACCAGACCCTGGCTTCTCTGGTGGGGATTTCACAACTCAGAGAGTGTGCAGCTGTGTTGTGAAGACGCTGCTACTCAGTGGCACTGCTTTCTCCTAACTCTATGCACTGCTGATGGTTCTTCTTGGCCATGTGGTGTAGATTAAGGAAGAGTGTGGTATTTGTGAGTTAGACTTCCAGGTACAATCAGTTTGTTGTCTGTTTGGAGATGAGGTTGCATCTTCTCCCATTAAGTAGGGTTTTCTGAATGTTTGTAAAGAAGGACTTGATCTCTTAGCACTTTTCTAAAGAGGAAAAAAGTAAATAAAGGCATCTTCATGGGAAAGAAGGAGTTAATGTAGTAACAAAATTCTAAAAGTAGAAATAACAAAAGGTACATTACTGTAAGAAAATTAGTTCCATCCGCTACACGGAGGTAGCAATCTCCGATAGAAAAAATTCAGTTCTGAAGTACACAGAATATTAAATTTGATACGATAATTGCAATTTCATAATTTCAAGATGATTGTCACCCCTTAGAAATGTCAAAGCATTACCATACACATTCAACAGAAACGCGTGGCAAAGCATATAGCATGATGACGTTCCTGTGACATCCCCACAGCTCCTGTTCGACAGGTAGCTGCGCGGTGACAGACACACGAATAGGGTGTCTGTAACAGTGAAAAAGTCAAGGGAAGTTGTATGTTGAAAAGCTAGAGGAGGAAAAAACGTACATCTCCAATTCACAGCATTGCAATATAGGGGAGAAAGTACCGGATTGGATGTCAGGAGGCTGTGGATGGAGCCCCAGCAATGGGACACAAGGAAAACCATTTTCTTTCCCTGAGCCTCAGTTTCTGAGAGTCTCTTCTTTAATTTGCAGCTCCATTCCCAGCGAAGCAGGCTGGAGACTCCGGTTGCTCACCAATCTTTTCCTCTTTAGACATTCTGTGGCTTCTGGAAGTTGATGGTCACTCAGACAAATTGAGAGCTGAGGTCTCCTTTTTCGGTGCTCTCCCTTCAACGTTCAGAGCAAACGCTTCGTGCATTTTCTTTTTCACTGAAGACATCCAACGTGGAAATCCCGATTCCAACTCTCTGTGGTCCTCATTGGGCATGTCGCTCTTTAATGGAATAGCTGTAAAAGAGAGACTTAAAGGAGACATCTCAAAAGTAGTAGATCCCCGTAGGGCTTTTAGGGAGCCTCCCCTTTATGGCTCTGATTGGAAGTTATAGACAGCATTTTCACTGCGAAGGAAAACACTGTTCTGAGGCCTCCTTTTACAAGCCTGCCATTTTTCTTGCTGCAATTGTTTAATCTTGTTTTGACAGTGGGAAAAACGCTAAAATTCGCTGGGCTTTTCTTTCAAATTAGCAACTGTCTTGAATAAAAATTTTTCACTACTGTCTGTTATGCCCGAAGTGGCCGGGTTTGCCTGACCGATGATGTCTCGCTATCAGTTCAGGAAGAGAAAAGGTCTCGCCTTGCTTGTCTTACCGCGAAGGTGAAAGAAGGTGGTCGGTGGTGGTAGCGGGGCAGTGAGGGCATCTCCCTTCCCCTGTATCTGTGCTGTTCCATTTACCTTTCCACAAAGGCTTTATCTGAAGAAAAATTAAAAGTAAAAAAAAAAAAACAGTGCTAAACAGACAGCTTAATTGGTTCTATTTTTGGAAACTGGAAGATAAATGCTTTGTGCGAAGTTGATAAATCATAAATGGAATTTGCTTAAGAGCCTTCTTTCATTCCACATGGACCCACCCACCACGGGAAGCCAGAGGAATATGCAGGCCCCTCTCCCAAGGGCAGCCATGACTTCTGTGTGACCTTGAAGAATTTCATAACTTCACTGTATCCTATCTGGACAATAAACCAATCGGGGATGGGAAATGACAGACTGAAAGCAAACACACTAACAAAAAACTCATTCAGCTCTTGGATGATAACTCTATCATATGTGTTTGTAATTGCCATTTTTCAACTCTACGTAGCATTTTCTAAGAAAAAAAAAAAAAAGACTATTTTGCCCTGGCTGGAGTGACTCAATGGATTGAGCACTGGCCTCTGAACCAAAGGGTCATCGGTTTGATTCCCAGTTAGGGCACCTGCCTGAGTTGCAGGCCAGGTCCCCGGTAGGGGGCGCGTGAGAGGCAACCACACATGGATGTTTCTCTCCCTCTCTTTCTCCCTCCCTTCCCCTCTCTAAAAATAAATAAATAAAATCTTTTAAAAACAAAATTTAAAAACTTTAAAAAAAGACCTTAATATTTTTATGATTGTTGAGCTATGTCCTTGCATACACTTACACAGTGAGCCATAAACGCTTTTTAGGCTTTGCATATTACAAAGATACAGCCATATATCCACCCTGCCCAAATTATTTATCAAATATATATAATCATCCTCACTGTTTTATTGTTGTCAATGAGATAGACGGAAGGGAGGGAGGAAGGAAGGGAGGGAGGGAGGAAATATATAGCATATATAGAATCTCTGGGCTTAAGAGAGTCAGTCCCTCCTCTTCACCTGTATAACTAAGTAGAAAATTTTAAAAAGCATATGCCAGTCTCTAGGTGTTTGCTAGTTACTTATGTGAAGAAGAGTGTATGTCCTGCAGTTCCCATCGTCTCTGGACCATAGGAAGTACCGCATGGACTTGGGTATATGGAAGGAACATGGGCCTTGCAGTGAGCCTGGGCTCCAGCCCCAGCTCTCGCGCGTTCTAACCGTGAAGTGTCTGCAGATTCTTGTACTCTCGGATTCTCACATTCCTGTCGGTAAAATTGTTTTCTCAAAGCAAGATTTGTAAAAGATTAGAAGTCTTATCTATACTAAATACAAAGTGATGTCAGGAAAAGTCTGCGCCATTTGCCAAATGGTGAAAAATTAAAGCTAAAAAATGTTTTTGGCCCAGTTCATTATGAAAACTTTTAGAGATGTAGATGTAATAGTCGTGTTCACTTAGAGTCTCTAATTTATTAACTTAGATATGCAAAATTTTAACTGTGCCTTTGTTCTAACTTAATACACTATTCTTCAGATACTTCTGTTTAATTTTGCATTCGTATTCAAAATCAATGTCTTTGTTAACTAATGCAGTCTTTTGGAGCTTCTGTCTCCACTTCCGTGGGAGGGTTCTGGGTCACAGCAGTTCACTAACTGGTGCATGGGGTCAGTTTTATTCCACGGAACAAAAACCCATGCCAACTCTCAGTTTTTTCATTCATTCGGTAGGCAAATATTTATCTCCACAGTAAGTGGTTATCATATGGTTTTTTACTGGTATTTAAAAGATTAATTCACATGCTTATTTGTAACCTATATAAGTTCTGGAAAATGATAAAATCTACATTATTTTAAAGTTTTCTTTCCTTTTTTTTTTAACTGATTTCGGTAATCACTGAAACTCTGAAAGTTTACATACCTAGCATTGTTTGAGATGTTTCGGGCTAATGTATCGTCCCCAGGCACGTTATGTTGTGAAAATAATGTAATGAAGCATTCCATAAAAATGGTGAGCACAAGTACATGCCACACCCACTTTCTAAGGGATATTTCTTCTGAAGGGAACTTTCCTTATTCTTATGTATATATATTCTTACATATATATACATAAGAATAAGGTAAACATACACATATATATATGTTTAATATAGGTAATATAACTTATACTTAAAATTATTAAATATCTAGACTGCTAAAGAATTAAATAAGAGAATATTGCTTATAACTAGAATAACATTTCTCAAAATTTTTAGTTGCAAGATTCCTTTATACTCTTAAAATTTTTTGACCCAAAGAGATTTTGTTTATGAATATTATACCCACAAACATTTACTTATAAAAATTTAAGCTGAGAAATATTTTAATGTAGTTATTTGGTCATTTGTTAGTTTTAAAGTAGCTATAATAAACTCATTGCATGTTGACATGAAGAAAATACTCTATGAAAAACAAGTACATTTCCAAAAAGATAGTAAGAAAAATAACATTATTTTATGCTCCCTAAGTATCTAGATATCATTTTGCCCAATGTTAACTTTTTCTCGAAAGCTTGAATTTTATTTATAATTGCTCAATTTATACTTGATTTCCTTCAAGTGATTTAGTCCCTTTATTTTCCAAAGAATATCCATTAAATACAGGATGGGGCAAAAGGAGATTTACAGTTGTGAGTACATAGAATGCAGAGCTGGTTCTTGTACTACTTTGTAGTAATTACTGTATTACTTCCCAGGTGAACAACTGTAGACCTACTTTTGCCCCACCTCCTATTTAAGTCTGAATAACCATAGGGTGTCTTTCGGGAGTTATTCGAAGTAAAAATAATGTCCCATGAAAAAGCGAGTAGTTCAGCTCAGAACTCACAAAACCACACGAACGCTTTTTCTGAAGACAACTATTGTGTGTCAGTTTGCAGCAGAAAACGCTTCACGCATACTTGCCATTTCATCATAGGAATTATTTAAACGTGTACTCAAGAGTCAAGGTTTAATAAAATTAATAATTTTTAGAGCTTCATCAAAGGCATTCTTGAGCTAAACTAGCCCCTTTTTTTTTTTTTCTGCGAATAAACGGTAATGAAAACACAGTGACTGCTCGCACAGTTCGGCGCCACGGTCTTGATGGATGGTTGGGCACCAGCAGCTTCTTCCTCCATTACTCGTGTACCATGGGTGAAAAGGATAAATAATGTGCAAACCTTTATTAGGAAAACACTTGTGACCTCGGGGACCCCCAGGGGTCTCAGGAGACATTTGGCAAATCACTGACAGAGGAAACGAAAGCGGTATCATTTCTGTGTAATAATATTAATAGCTATCATCCATGTTGACATGTACTTACATGGTATTACATGTTGATATCCACAAAATAATTCTAATCACCTGGTCAGCTCATTATTGTCTTTATTATTTTTTCCAGTACCAATTTTCTCAACGTGATAATCTGCACTGGGCCTCCACATCAAAAGTTTCCATCTGTGAGGTTCTATTAGGCTTGTTTGGAAATTAATTTTAATACCACCTTAGATAGAAAGATAGAAAGGAAATTAAGAAAGTTGGAAGAAGGAAGCAGAAGGAAGGAACGGAGGGAGGGAGGAAAGGACCAGGGCAGTAATGAAGAAATGAAAGAAGGAAGTTATGGATGAGGTAAGAAATTGAGATGAACAGTAGAATTCTTTGTATCTGGCTGAAACCAAAGTATGGTTAGGAAGGTCTTTGAAATCGTTGTTTAACACGGTAACTACTCTTGATCATTTTGCTAAATTAAATCTAGGTACAGTGCGTGTTATTTTATTAAATATAGTGTTGTGTGCAGCCAAAATTGCAAAACCAAAACTTTGGGAAAATAGGAAGTTGCAATACAAGTTTCCTGTAAGCTGTTAGGAAAACAAAACAAACAAGCATCAATGGCAATTTTTGAAAATACAGACTCATACTTTGGGGGGAAACAAAGCAACCTTAATGTACACATGGCTTGCAAAAGCTGCTTCTGCATCTTTGTCTTCTTTTTTGTTTGTTTTCTCATAGAAGAATGTGAGCGTAGCTGCGGTTCAACTCATTGTACTAACTAACAACTGCCAACGTGTGCCTGTAACAGCTCTAGGAGAGGTCTGCCAGGAAACTGTCTCCTAATGATACGATCTGCATATTTTAATGAGGCTGGAAGTGAAGGAAACTGCATACACTCTGCACTCTGCTCATTTTGGGTTTTCCCAGTCCTTGTGGGCTGCCCTTGCTTCCCTTCATTAACATATGATGACTGGAAATGCGTTTCCTATCACCATCCACCAGCCCTGCATGACTTGACATTTTCAGAGTTCAGATGAAATACTAATAACCCTTCTGCGGTTACTCTATTTTGTGCTTATTCTAATGATGTCCATTCAATCAATGAGATGATGGTGTGGCTACCACATTTAATAGCATGGAAGCAATCTTGTATCTAATCACAAAAAAGTAAAGCTACTCAAGATATTAGGAGTAAACCCCCCTTCTTTTTTTAACATTTTTAACTTCTTCTCATTTATGATATGAATTCTCATATTTATTTTTTGTTTCACTCTAACCTCAACTCCCTAACTCTCTTGTTCTCTTTCTCACATTTCTGCCAGCAGTGTTTATTGGGCATGCGCTGTGAGTCAGGTGCTATGCTAATGTGTTTACATGCATCATTGTATTTAATCTTCACATTGTAAGTATGATTATATATGACTACTTTTTATGTGTGTTTTATATTTGTGTGTCAATATGTGCACTGTTAACATTACCTATATATTATTAAATCTAGTATAGTAGTTATAAGCAGAGATAAACTTGATGAGGTTAAATCAGTTTTCCAAGGACATAGCAAGTTAGACCGTGGACCAAAACCAGGTTTATATAAACCTTTGAGCTATGATAGCTTCTCTCTTGGAACAGAATATTTGGAAATAAGAACTTTTGTTGTGTTTCCTTTACTCAACCTCAAAATCACTTAATTAACTTGTATACAAAACATAGGAAATATCTTCTTAGGTTATTGTTCTAAACATAATTAAATATGGAAGTCTAAGATTTAGCATTCTCCTATCCCAAACTAATAACAAAATTTCATCAGGAACAGTTTAGAATAGACTAAGCCTTCAAACTAAGTCAAAGGACAGACCCATATGCAATTCACAGATCACTTTTTAGAAATAGCATCAAAGATGT
The DNA here is from genome assembly GCA_028533065.1 of Trachops cirrhosus. NCBI lineage: Eukaryota > Metazoa > Chordata > Mammalia > Chiroptera > Phyllostomidae > Trachops > Trachops cirrhosus. The sequence goes on along the minus strand of CM052546.1, from coordinate 7,639,716 downwards.
GGTAAAAAGTAGGAAGGTTTCAATCATGAATAAATAATCTAGGATTAATATTATTACTACCTAGAAAAACCACCTTAAAACAAACATATTATCCCAAAGAAAAAGTGGGCTCTTCACCTGAACACCATGTTTATGGTTTAGTTTCCCAGCGTTCCCTGCGCACCTCGGACTGACTGATGTCACGTTCATCCCAGGCCTTGTGGCAGCCTGTTTACCTGTGTCTCCTTACTAGACTGGATTTTTTGAGGCCACCACTGCAAGTTCATTTTTTATTGTATGTGATGTCCTCAATCATAATTAAACCGCTAAGAAGCTTGTTGAAATGAATCAATTAAAGAACTTTCAACAGCTCAAGGGGAAAAATTTGTGAGCCACTTTAATGCATTTGGAAGGCCTTAAACAATTTTAGGGGGGAATTCTGAAAGGTCCTGATTGATGATTGACTCCCCCTGTTTCTTTCTCCACCTTGCACATTTGAATTGCTGTTCCTAGTAAACAAGCTTCTTTGAAGCTTAATCTCATATTCACTTGCATCTTATTTTCTTTCCCAACCTGAGGCTTTCCCTGTTCAGCTCCCATAACCTAGCAGCCCCCAACCTTTCGGCACCAGGGACTGGTGTCTTCGTGGAAGACGATTTTTCTTCAGACTGCGTTGCAGGCGGCTGCGGGGCAGGGCGCGGATTCCGGTTTCAGGAGAATTCAAGTGTGTTACATTCAAGCTCACCTCCTCCTATGCAGCCGGTTCCTAACCGGTGATGGACCAGTACTGGAGAGTGAGGACCCCTGCCTTAAGCAACAGCTCACATCCCCTCTCTCTCCAGCACTGATTATGAAACATTTCTATGAGAATGTACAGGTTTCACTAGGTGCAAAATTACTACTCAATGTATTGTCCTTTTGTTGGAAAAATTACACCTCACAAGGAGGTAAGTAGATGAGGCAGGTTATGGAAATTACTAAAGGGGAAAATCTAGAATCTTCCGCATTAGAGGTGGAAAGTCTGCCATGTCCAAAACAACTGAAACTCTAATTCTCCAAAGTTAGTGCTTTTAGAAACCCCGAGACTTGGGAATCTGCATTTGAACAGGGAAGCAGGTGACTCTGAGGTAGATGGTTCGTACATCACTTTTTGAGGCACTTTGCACTGCAGATAAGGCCAAAGCAGGTGGCTGATGTATTTTAACAAACTTTTCAGTTTCTTTCAGTTTTGGTCGGATATTTTCCTGCTTAAAATGTTGAGTAACCCTTTAGCACGTGTTCTGTGTTCTCCTGAGGCCTCAAGTAGCCAGTCAGGGGGAAAATAACATAAAAATATAAGATGGGTAGGGAGGTGGAACTTGAATAGGCTTGGCAGCTTTATTTTTAAGATTATAAATATGTGATGTTATTTTTCAAAAGGGGGAGATAGTGGATCTGTTTGGCATAATCCCCAACAACCTAGAATCCCCAGTAAAAACATCCAGATGTCTGCAGGATCTAACACTGAGTTTAGACCTTAGAACCTTGGTTTTGTTTCCAATTCTGGGTTTCCATCAGAAAGTCTCATGTTTTCCATTCTGATTGTGCAGTTTCTTTAGCCAGAAGAGAATTACCCATAGACAAACTAGGTACTTTACATAAAGGTACTTTAATTTTTTTAAAAAAGAATACTAGTAATATATGCAGTGCTTTCAGAGATGGGTGTTGAGTGAAGCCTAGAGCAGAGGCGTGCCTACTTGCAGAGCTGGGGTCAGTGAACTTCCACCCACACAGACCACACATGCATGCGTCAGCTAAAAAGGGATTTATCCTTTCTCTTAGGACACTTTATTCCAAAAAATGCTACAGTTTTACATTTTAAATGGTTTAACATTCAAAAACAGAATAATTTTTTGTAACCCCTGAAAGTTACTGGATACTCAAACATTAGTGTCTCTGAAATACAGGGCGGGGCAAAGGTAGGTTTGCAGTTGTTCACATAGAAAATAATACAGTAATTAATCAATAATAACACACAGGTAAACCCTGTGTTTTGCGTGCTCACAACTGTAACCTACTTTGCCATTTGCCCCGCCCCGTTCAGTGCTGCTGGCGCACAGCCGCCCTCGTTCGTCTGAGTGTGGTCTCTGGTGACTTTCATATGACAAAAGGCACAGCTTTGCCATATGTGGACTCACCGCCTTGCTCCCTATAAATCGCAGTGAAGCAGTTGCAACTCAACAGCGTTTCAAGGGACAAGCGTGTCATCTATCTGTGTGAAAAGCCATTTTCAAAGACAGAACACGTAGAAACTCATTCTAGATCAGCACTAACAGATCAACACTGCAATACATTTTGATGACAAGGAACACTAACTTTGAACCCCAATTAAGCAAAATGTTAGCACACACATCCAAAAAGAATTTCAGCCTTTTCATTAGACATATGTTGCCAGAAAATTAGGCTCAATCATGAGTATTTTATTTTGAGTTTTGTCCAAGTATGGGGGGATGTTTGTTTTCTTGTTGTGTATCTTCATAATATCGTCATTTTTGTGGCTCGGTCTGCAGGTCTAAAGTATTTACTGTCCTGCTTTACAGAAAAAGTTTACTGACCCCTGTTAGTGAGCGCCAAATACACAGAAATGATGATGTGGTTATTTCAGTTGCAGAAAATGTTTCCTTGTGAGAGAATTATCTTTCAAAAATATAATTTTCCATTATTGTGTAACCAAGATGTGCTACCAACACAACATTTGAAAAAGGCCATAAGGTGTAAATGAAAACCCCCTTAATTTTTACCACTTAAATACGAATAAACACGGCTAATATATATTTCCCTATAGGCCTTTCTTCAAATACTTTTTGGTATTTGAAAACTTGCTATAAAATTATTCTATGTCACTTAAAACTTTATAAGGAGTAGTTTCCCAAGCTACCTGCAAATCTTTGTAAATGCTGTTTTTATGATTTCATGTCATTCATTCATATGGGTGTGATTTTAGTAGGATCATGAAGATTTTTTGGTTTTCACTTTTTTGTCCTTTTTTAATGCTGCGATGACCTCATGATGAATAAGTTAGTTGTTTAGACTTCAGATTATTTTCTCAGAATTCTTTAAATGATATACTACTTTTATTTATTTAATATGTAATGTATTGGCATGTTTGGAAAAAACACCCTAATCTTTGTAAGCATGCCCTATGTGTGTGTCAGATTAACCATTAGTTGCTGATAAAACTAAGGTTGTTTTATCCCACGGTACCCTGACCCTAAAATGGTAGTTAAGACACAGGCTCGAGAGCAAACCAGGGGACTTTAAATTCATTATTCTGAATTTAAATAGAGGACATTCATTAGGAAATACCTATCTGACTTTGGAAAGGAAGTCTTTCTTTTACTACATCAAATTCAGTTTCTTCCTTTTTTCACACTGCCCAATTTTCAGAAGCTGCCGCAATGCCACTGATGGTGTTTATGCCCGTGACCCCGTCACTTGATCTCTATTGAATTCTCCTTGGCCTCACCTTTATTGAGTTGCTCTGAGAATTAAATTTGATGATACGCGTAAGGCACTTGGCCCAGCCCCTGTAAGGAGGGAGCCCACCACATCTTGTTGCATGCGCCATGATGACACAGATTTTCAAAGTCTGTGGTTAAACCCAAGATGCCCCCTTGCCCCTGGTGGTCTTCTGGGAACTTCGTTTATCTCTGCTGGTGGTTAGAAGCCTTAGCTGCATAGTTAGATCAGTGAGCTTTGCAGACAAACTGATTAAATTAGCTGGGTGTAGGTGCGTAAGAGTGAAAAAGGAATATAAATGGGTCAAACGAAAGACATTAAAATTTGAGGCCCACGGCTGTTCTGTGGCACCTCTCGGCCTCTGACATCAGTTCTTCCTAATTAAATAATAAATGTTAATAAAAGAAACATTAAACAGGGCCACTATTAGTTCTTAGTCAACTTACTTTTATACTCTGTTTAATTCAAGCAAGCTAGTGGGCACATGCTTTAATTCCTGCTCAACTTGAAAGAGTTGCAAGCAAATAACATCTCTCAAAAATCTTTAATCTTTCTAAAATTTATTCATCAGGAATATTACCTCACCTTATTTTTAAGCAAAAAAAAAGTTCATTATAATGTGTTAATCTAACTCTGCTACCAAGTTGGCTGTTTTATTTAACAATAAATTGAATACAAAAGCTCCCCAAGGCAGGAAGATAGAGCACCGAGCTCTGAAAGTTTGTCAGTTTAATTGACATTTCATAGTGGCCTCAGGCGGAAGTTAATCTCCACGCTGGTTATATATACATGCTTTTTTGTTGTATTGGTTGGTACACATGTACACACATTTACACATATATCTGTCGTGAAGGTGATGCTACACGTAAGTTAAGAGTGATTTTGTTTTTTTGTTTTATATATACTCCTGCCCGTATCATATAAAAATTCATTTTTAAATTGTAAAAGAAGTTCATCTTTGGTGGTTTTCAGAATGCCAGTCTTTGGAAAGCTGTTTTAAACTTGAGTGACCATCACTACAAGACATAACAAAGGTTTATGTAATGTTACAGTGTGAATTGTGTGCCCCCCAAACTCCCATGTTCAAGTCCACACCCTCAACCTCTCAAAATGGGACCTTTTGTGGAGAAAAGATTCTTAGAGGTGACCAAGTGAAAAACAGGTCTTTCGGATGGGCCTTAATCCAAGCATGACTGTGTCCTTGTGAAAAGGGGGCTCTTGGGCACACACGTATGCTGGAAGGAGGGCAGTGTGAGGGGTCACAAGGAGATGACAAACTGCAAGCCAGGGAGAGCGGCCCGGGACAGATGCCTCCCTCCCAGCCCTCACAACCGGCCACCTGAGCACACCTTACTCTGGGACTCCTCACCTGTTTATGGAACAATGAGTCTCTGTTCGTCTCTACACATTCATGACAACAGCCCTAGCAAAGCAGGATGCCTTATAGCAATAATCTACCTTAAAACATACTAAAAAAAAAAGTAAAACAAAAGAGAGAATTTGATTGTTTATATGTATTGAGGAACGTTTATAAATTTTAACATGTATGAAATTAGTTTTAAGTCACCTCATAACACAGAGGCCCACTCAAGGGTCCCTATCCATCATTAACATCCACATAAAAGTCTCAACACTCCCACAGTGCTTAAAACGGGAGATAGGAAAGATCCATTGTATTAAAAGCACCAACTTTTCCTAAAAGAAAAACATCTCTCACACATGCTAAATTGCATTGCATACATTCTACTGCCTATATTCTAGTTAAAAAAATAAGAGAGGAGTACATCTATCCCCAGTATTCTGTGTGAGGATGGCAGTTTTCTATAGAGCCTGGGATTCAACATTTTACTTTAGGCTGTGTGGGTCTCTTTAAAATTTCCTCCCCAGGGCTGAGGCCTTCATGCAGCTGGTGGCCATATTAGCGAGTAGACTAAAGGATTATGAGGCTTTATAAGTAAGTCCTAATGTTGTTGGGGCTGCTAATTCGTGAGGAGGAGATGCAGAAACCACAGGGAAAAGCTCAGAGCTCCGGGAGAACTCAAGACAGGAAGGCAAGAGTCTCTATGAGCCTCCAGATTAATCTCCCCAGGAAGGAGCGGAGACACTAATGCTTGAGGAACATAAAAACAGACTACAGAAAGCAGTAAGGAGAAAACCGCATTACAGCTTTTACTTATTTTGTTGGACTTTTATTTCCAAATCACACAATTGTCTGAGATGATTTAATGCACAATTACATAAAAAAAATGAAATTAACATGTTTTTAAAAGCATAAAAGCAACTGCTAAATAAAGCCATAACATTTTTCTCTGCGCTACCAAGATAATGAACCATATTTTTCATCTCTAACTGTGCTTCTGTGTCATGAGTGTGGTATGTGGGGCGGCGTGGGGGAGCAGGGAAATAGACCTCAGTTACTGCGAGGCTGTCTCGCGGCTCCCAGGGAAGTGGCTTTGTCACTTCCAAAGTGCAGTGGGTTGAAGGACAAAACAGCAGTGCCCGTGAAGGAGGTGTCACAATGACACCAAACACCTAAGTACTCTAACAAGCTACCTGGGGAAGGAAGAGCAGATTGGGGGCTGCACGGGGCACACGTCTGCTGTCTTGGTGCCGATCGGCTACACAGTGCTGTTGAGTCAAGATTCTGCTTTCCTTTTGACACAAGGGATAGCTGCCTTAGTTGTGCTGTGTACCTAGGTGTTCAGTAGCGTATACACGTATATAGAAGCTTGACAGAGTCCCCTGCCTTTGTGTATGTACACATGCACATCTTATACACAGCACACATTTGTCACTCTCATATTGAAACGTTTCCCAACGTCTTCCTAAAATGCCTCGCAACATCATTGTTATCTGTTGTCTCTGAAGGAGACTGAGAAAGTTCCTGAGAAAGAAAAGGAAGTCATGTCGTTTGTTCAGAATGAGTTTTACAGAGAGCCTGGTGGAGCATAGCACTAAGTAAAAAGCGATTCTACGCACAGGTTGAAGAAACATGAACATACAATAATGTTTTCTCTTAAAGAAAAGTTGGTCCATTTAACACAAGGTCCCCTTCCTATCTCCCTTTCTTAGGCCCTGTGCGAGCATGAAGACTTGCCAGCGGGTGTAACTGATGGATTGGGACCCTTGAGTGGGGCCTCTGTGTCATGAGTTGATTCTAAACTAATTTCTTAAACGTTAGAGTATCTACTGTATTTCGGAACTGGCTTCAGTTGGGGACAGAAATAAATTCATAGGACTGCTCCTGCCCTCATGGAGTGCACCGTCTGATATTTTTGTTTTTGTGCCATTCCTTAAATAATATCTAATACAGTTTACCAGTGCATGGATATGTGCCAAGATAATACATCACCAGAGGAAAGAATATAATGTACTGCATCTTTTCCCCATCACTTAATTATTGGACAGCATTGGGTTGAGGTGTCTGTACAAATTAGAGGTGACAACCCCATCACACATCTGCTTTGCCCAAGCGAGATGAGCCTCAATTGAAGGACCAAATCAGTGCTGATGTGCACTTTTTAAATATTTTCCATGACTTAAAATGGATAGGGCAAAAAACATCAAAAGAGCAATTATGCCTCGCATCTATGAATAAATTAATGAAAACTTTTATGTAAAAGTTCAGATTAATATACATATATACATACATAAATAGCAAGAGATTGTTGTATTATCTCAGTGGGGGCAAAATCAGGTTGGACTTCTGACAGTGACCTGAAGCCAGCTCCTTTTGGATTGTGGCACGGTGTTGTAGTTTGGGGACATACTATCTTTGAGGGTAGGATTCAGGCCACAGTTTAGTCTAATTCCAGTTATGTTTGGGTAGGGACCAGAGTATTTCTGTCACTTTCAGAAGTTCTCTAAGAATGTTAGCTATCCAGGATAATATCTGAATTTGCACAGACACATGGAAAATTATCTGTGAGAAAAGGAAGTACCAGAGAAAACCAAAAGCCTTCAACCTAAACCAGAACTACACAGACTGTTATGTATGTGTGTGTATATGTACATATACGTTTGTGTGCTTGTAGGTATGGATGCCTGCGTTGGCCTGGATCATTTGTATATGTTTGTGAGTGTGCATGTGGCTGTGTGTTTATGCATTTACTTTTATGCATGGTATGTATATATGATCATGTTTGTGAGTTTTGTGTGGATGAGCATGGTTTGATGCCTTTTCAACACTCCTAAAGATTTTTTGTTGTTGTTGATTTGCCTTTTCTTTTAATTAACAGTCTAAGTCTTTTTGCACTGCTACTAAAAAAAAAAAAAAAAAAAAACTTACCACAGACTGGGTGGCTTATAAACAGCAGAAATTCATTGCACACAGATCTGGAGCCTGGGAGATGAGACCAGGATCCCAGCCTAATCAGGTTAGGGCAGGCTTAAGCTTGAATCCTCAGGTGGTGAGAAAGGCAAGTGATCTCTCTGGAGCTGATTTTATAGGTGCTAATCCCATTCCTGAGGGCTCCACCCTCACAACTTCTGCACCTCTCAAAGGTGTCACCTACAACTGCCATCACCTTCGAGAGTTAGGATTTTAACGTATGAGTTTGCGGAGGAGGTGGTGTAAACATTCAGACCATAGCATTAACTGGATGGTACTTCTACTTTCAAAACACAAATCTGTTAAATCTTTGGCTCCGTAAGTAAATGAAGAACTATATTATTTGTAAAATGGTAGACAGAAGTGTAGGATAGCTGCTTAGTTGTGTTCCTTTTGAAAAGAGAGTAGCAATAGCCAGAGGGAAAGGGGGTGGTTGGGAGGTGGAGATGGGCAAAGGGGGGGAAATGAGAATGGAAAGAGACTTTGCTTGGGGCGATGCGCGCACAATGCAGGGTGTAGATGATGCTTAATTGAGTTGGTTTTGCAAACTAATGTCACCCCAATAAATTCAATTAAAAAGTTATTTGATCCTATATTTTAAAAGAAAATTTCTGATGGAATACAGCACCCAAGTCTGCATTGCCCATTGTGTGTTCAATCCTTTTCCTCCATCTATTGCAACAATATATAATGCAAAATTCAAAGAAACATTCAGTGTCTTCTTACAAATGATTGCATAATAGTTATTGCTCATAAATGTATAGTTTATCAAATAATTGTGAAAATATTTTGAAAAATAGAGAAAATGGAGATTACTTGAAGCCCCACAGAATCTACAGATAATGTTTGAATAGGTAAACAGAACCATCTTTTTCCTGCTCTAAGACCTCATTCCAGGAATTTTCCTTTTGCTCTCTTTTATCATGAATTCTATAAGTATAAAATATGCTATCCATATTGCATATTATTTTCAAGTAATCTATTCTTGATCCCACTTCCCTGCCAGCAATGGTCCTCAATCTTCCCGTCTCTTATAGGAAAATGCGTTAAATCCCTCTCTACGCTCCCTGTCTTTTCTCTCACTCTCTTAAAACACAGTCTGTTTCACTAAAACTGACCTTATAAAAGTCATTAATGACCTCCACGTGTCTAAAGCCAATTGTCCATTCTCTGTCTCATTTTACTGGACCTATAAGTAGCATTCGACCAGCGGATCACTCCATCCCCTGTGAAACATTCCATTCTTGGCTTCCAGGATGGCTTTGCTTCTAACTCATTAGCTGCTCTTTCTGAGTCTCCTTTGCCATTTTCTTGTCTTCTTTCTGACCTCTTGGTGTTAGAGTTTACTAGGGCTAACTCACTGGAAACTTCTCTTCACTATTTAACATCTCCCTGCTTTGGTGATTTTGCCTGTCGTGTGTCTCTATTTTTATGAGATCCAACTTTACATGAACATTCCCCTCAACCCCATACTTAAATACTCAACTGCTTATTTATTATTTGGACTTAGAAGCCTAACAAATATTCTAAGTTTGACATGTTCAAAGCTGAACTCCTTGTCTTATCTCCCAACTAACCCTAGCGATAGTCTTTCTCATCTCAGTTAATGGTTACTCCATTCTATTTTCTCAGGTCAAAATCTTTAAAGTAGTCTCTGATTTATGCCACCTCTCATTGCATATCCAATTCTGTCAGTTAATAGGATAATTTAGAAATATTTCAAGACTCTAACCACTGCTAACCACTCCCAACCACTGCTGACCACGCCCATGGCTGTTGCTTTGTTCATAGTCGCCATCCTTGCTCCCTGGGTGTTGGATTGGCCTTAACAGGTCTTCCTGCTTTCATGCTTGTCTCCTTCGATCTCTGTTCTCAAAAATGGCAGCCAGAATAACCCTTTTTAAAAGATAAATCAAACCACATCCTCTTCATTTGAAATTCCTTCCACAGCTCTTCGTTTCACTCAAAGTAAAGGCCAAGTTCTGACAAAGATCTATGCAGTCTTCCCTCCATTAAACGTGTACTACTCTTCCCTGTCTCTCTGCACTCCGGCGCACATGCCTTCGTGCAGGTCCTGGAACTCCCCAGGTGTGCTCTGGCCTCTGAGCCTGCGCACTTTCTGGTCTATCTTTTGGATCACTCCCCCCCGGAAAGCCACAAGGTACATACCCTCACTACTATCAGGCCTTTACTCAGATGTCCCTTTTCTCAGAGCAACCAGTTTAAAATTGCCACTCTGCCCTCTAGCATTCCCACACTCCCTATCTCAGACCCTGCTTTGTTTTTCTAAAAAATGTACCACCTTCTATCATATTATACTTGTTCTGTGTTCTATTGTACTCTTAACTTAAGGCAGGTATTTTGTGCATTTTTTTCACTGCTGTCTACACCCCTAGTGCCAAACACAGTAGGTGCCAATATACATTCTATACCATAATGAATAGTAATATGATTGGAATTTGCTTGGCATTTTTACCTACTGTAGTATGATTTTTTTCTGGTGGAACAGTATTCCATTTATTAATATTGCATCATTTATTATATCCCCATTCCTAGATATGTATATAGCTTAATTTTTTAATTAGTATAAAGAATACTACCTACATAAATTTTTCACCTAGAAAAATATTTGTACATCCTTCTCATTTCCTGGGAATTATCTTTCTGAAAGAGGTAATTTTGGACCAAAGTGTATGTTAATTTTATGATTTTAGTTATATATATTACAAAATTAACTTCCAGAAAGTTGGCATTAATTTACTCTATCATTGCAAGTTATAAAGATACATTTTCCCAGAACTCTGAGTCATATTTCATGTTGCTATTTAAAAATCTTGCCAACTTGATACACAAAATATATATATAATAAATTTTAGTTAACTTTTTATTTTGAAATAATCATTTTAATAAAGTTGTAGAACTAGTATAAAGAGTCTTTTTAACTTTTATCAGATTTCTTGGAGTGACATTGGTTAATAAAATTATACAGAATTCAAGTGTACAATTCTCCGCTATGTCATCTGAATATTGCATGGTGTGTCCAGCACCCAAGGTCAAGTCTCCTTTTGTCACCATGCATTTGAGCCCCCTTTCCTCCTTACTAGCTCCCCACGCCCCTTTCCCTCCGGTAACCACCATACTATTGTGTGTGTGAGTTTGTGTTTGTTTGTCGTGTTTGTTCATTTGTTGCTTTCAGTTTTATATCCTACACATGAGTGAAATCATATGGTTCTTGACTTTTTCTGTCCGACTTCTTTCCCTTACCATGGTTTTCTCAAGATCCATGCATGTCGTCACGAGTGGCAGTATCTCATCTGTTCTCGTGGCTGAGTACTGTTCCATTGCATGCATGTACCGCAGGCTCCCTACATTCGTTAAAACTGAGAAACTAGCATCAGTGTAATATTCATAACTGATTCCATCTACATATGTTCTGATTTACTTTTTATCCACATTTGATCCCAATTTCTGTGTCATTTTGTTCATTATTCATAAAGTGTAATCGTATGTCATTTGCCAGTTTTTTAATTGTATAATGCATTTTTATGAAGTGATATAGCCTGTTTAAAAATGGTAGACACAGTTCTATTATAAGCAGTGATAAGTCATACCCACATGTCTCAAAATGTCTATAATATTATCAGTAATTCCTCCAAAATTGGTATAGATTTGTGAGAGAAAAGTGTTGCATCACCCTAAATATTTAGGAAACATTAATATATAATACAGTATAAACATGGCTTTTAAACTAAGACTAATTAGATTGAAGTTATTTCTTGATTTATTGGGTAACAATTTACTAGTTAAATGTCTCTGTGACAAGTGACAAAGTCTGACTCAACTTGCTTAAACACAAAAGGTAATGAATGAATGCTGTGACATAATGAGAAGTCTGGCAGAGTGGGACCTAGACTCGGGGATCCAGTGTCGTCATTTGGACGTGGCATCTCTGTATTTCCCCAGTCTGCACACTGACTGTAGGCAGGATGAAGAGAGGACTTCCAGCAAAAATCTCACGTATCACTTGTCTGTTTCTGCACCTATCACAGTGACCCGAGGAGTAGCGAGGCTGAATGGCCTTTTCCTGGGGCAAGTATCTACTCCTCGAGATCGTTGGAATCTCATGTGCTGAGGTTGAGAAAAGTACATCCCTAAATTAAAGTTGTGAACTGAATACTGGAGTGAGTGTGAATGCCATGCAGTTAAACGATAAATGCCTACTCTTGTTAGATTTCGCACACGATCGATTGTTAAGAAATCCACTTTCATTCAGATGAGACCATACAGTACCACAAACTGCCAGGAGCATCGTTTTCAGGTACCTGTGAGATAAGCAAGACACACATTTTTTTACCCCACTTTAACTCTAGGGGAACTTAGCTCAGTGGCACAGAGGAAACTGGCACTAAAAGCCAGTTCTTACTCCTTACTCACTCACTGATCATTCTTTCCATTCATAACTGCATTTGGTATAACCCTTGCTTGTGACCACACAGAAAATTTAACACTCAATATCAGTCTTTTCAGTGATCCATCAGCCACTGTGCCAGTGATTAATGCTATTTGATCAAATGTTCTAATGGCCCACTATTCGAGGTACATTTCACGAGTGCATCTGAAACTTTTGGAGCTTTTACCAAAGGCTTTCAGCCGCACCCCACTGATCTACTGCTTACTCCTGCTGTGAATCCCCTGGTCTTTTTATTTGTTTGTTTTGCTCTACACCTACATTGTCATCAAGGGTACCCAACTCTCTATTCTCTTGTCTGAACAGTCCACAAGGCGTTCTATTAAAAGTCCCAATTAAACGTGTACAGCCATTCACCTGTGCATTCATGCCTTTAGTCTCTTTCCCACCCACACTCAACTAGTTACCTGATCTGAAAAATACCAGGAGGTCAGAAGTCAGCAAGAGAATGAACAAAGTGCGGGAGATCTTTGGGCGTCATATAATAGCTCCAGCAATGTTCTCTCAAGTAATTGCTGCCCTAACAAAGCAGAATGAAACCAGATTGAAAAGATGTAAATAAAAAGAATGAGAGGGCAAGGGGGTGATGGAAAATTTTTTCAGTTTTATGGCTATTGCATTATTGGTATTTTAAAGGCTAAAAGGGTATTTTCAGTGTAAAATTTATTGCTTTTAGGTAGAGCAAGAGAGAAGTTGACATAGCCGAGAAGGCTTTATATAATTATAAAATTATAGAAATCCATGAAATTCAAATTGTATTACATATTTAGTAACTGTCTATTTTTATATAGTTAATTTTCAATTTATGAGGCAGTATGGTATAGTCATTAAGGGCGCAGTTTTTGGAATCAGAGAGAGATATCTTTCTAATTACTTGGATTTTTATTGAAGTAACATTAGTTAATAATATTATATAAACTGTAGGTATATAACATTATCATTCAATATCTATAACTCTCATGCTCAATGCCAAAAGTCTATTATTATTATTACCATTACTATTATTGTTATTATTGTCATTCCTGCTTAATATTTGAATATCCTTGAAGAGTATATAACCCTATTGAGGATTCAGTTTCATGATATAAAAAATGAAATTACTAGAATTACTAATAATAGTGCCTACATCACAGCACCTTGTAAGAAGACAATAATATAATGCCTATAATGGGCTGAGTAACAACCTTTGTGCAAAGAAAGAACAACATATATTAGCTCCCATTAAATAATACATTATCTTATTAAGGAGGCTGTAAGCAAATAATTTATTTTATTTTATATTTAGGGTTTTTGCAATGTTATAAAATATAGATAGCTATTTTCAATCACTTGTACAACATATTTTCCAATAAGCTATCCCTGATGTTATCCAAAGGTAAAAAGCAGGAAAAGCAAGCAAACAAACAAAAAACCTAGGTGCGCTTAGCCTCTGGGTAAGAAGGCTCAGTGGATACGTGGTGGTGGGGGGAGGTCCCACTTGTCCTGCGTGGTCACAGGGACTAGTGGTAGAAGATGTGCTAAGGGAATATTCAGGGAAGCACATTTCGGTTCATTGTAAGATGCATTTGGCTCACTGTAGAATTCAAAACTACCCTGCAGTGCTGAGGTCCACTGCCGCAGAAAGTCAGCTCCTTTGCTTCAGGGTTTCCAAGCAGAGGCTGAGCAAAATCCTTGCCAGGAAATCACAGAAGAGATGCATTTTCAGGATAGGGATTGAGCACGGGCCACGTGAGGTCGCCTGTTCGATCCTTTTGTGTGCTGTTGAGTGTGATTTCCCGCTCATTCAGTCATTCACTCATGCATTCATTCATTCAGTATGTACTGAATGCCTGTGTCCAGTCCACAGCAAGAGAGTTTTCCTACTAAAAGAGAGAGTTACAAAATGGAAACAGGTATGAAGCAGACATAGTTGAAGCCAATACATGGAGAGGACTATGATTTCAAGGGAAGTGATGGTTTAGAGAAATAACTATGAATGTGTCTTCTCCATTCTTTGTTAGAAAACTAGAAGATTTAAAAAAAATCCAATTATGCCATTTTACTAACTGCCTACCATAGTCTGTTATGAGCAAGGCTTAAAGTTGGACTGAACAGATGACCCTAGATAAAAAAACACGAGGATAAGAAAAACCTCATATATTCAACCAAATGCAATAATTCACAGTTTTAAGATTTCATTTAGACTATCATGAATTATTTTCACATGCAGTCTCTAAAATTTATGAACAGTAGTTAGATGACATTTGCAGTCCACAGAAGGCAGATGAATTTATTTAGATGATATATAATCTTTGTAATGGTGGGACTTTTAATATAAAGCTTTGATTTTAATCATCTAAAATGAGCACCACACACATCTGTGGAGATGCCCTCCAGGCCAGTGTGTTCAAATACCCCCCTTGGCAGCGTCAGCTCCTGCAAACTCAGGGTTAAAAAAGACTGGAAAGTCTTCGTGCTGCTTTCCTCGAGAGACCACAGAGCAGTGTGAAGTTTCCTCTGGAAAGTTAAGTGTTTGCGTAATTGAGAGTGTAAACAGCCAGAGTGGAGACACAAATATGGGGACAGAGTCGGCAACAGCAAAATGAGAGCTGTGCTTGAAACCTTGCAGGGGGTGGGGGTGTTCCCTCAGCCTAGGGCAGCACCTTTCTTTAAGTTTCCTGTCACAGGGTCACAAGGGTGGGACAAGAGTGGCCACATGTGTCTTATGACCCAGTGGATTCCAGCCGATATTCTGTCTGTTTGGATGATGGGAGTTAGGAAGTAATGCACAGTAAGGAAAGTTCCAGAATAACTCTGACAAAACGCCGTGGAGGCGCCTAGGTTTCTGCCCTTCCTGAGGTCCTGATCATTCCTCTTTTGTGTGAATCCTGTCAGGTGTCCAGATTCCTTGCAAGAAAATTCTTCTCTGATTTAGGATACCCTCAATTAGTTTCTTTGTTGGCAGCCTAAAAACAACACCAAACAAAAGGAACTTGATTTTTAAAGTTCTTTTACAATTGCAGTCAATAACAATTTGAATTTTTAAAATTAGCCTAACATTCAATAGTCCCTAGAAAGTGTTTTTCATCTCAAGAAATAGTAAGTCATTGGCTGGCTGAAAATTAATTCAGGTGCCCTCAAACCCAAGTTTCATTTTTCAGTGATTTTAAGATTTTGCACAATATTATATAGGTTCTCTCCTACCTCCTTGCACCATGCACTAACCCAGGGTAAAGGGAATTCCTAGTGCAGACAAAGGAAATGCAGCCAGGCCACAAATATAGATGCTCTTGAACTCTAAATCAATTGGAATGGATTTTAAAACAGAAGGAGGGCGAGTCCTTTTAGAAATGAAGTGAGGGCAGAAAATGGTACTTCCAGGGTCGCCTTGTGATCTTGATGTTGTTCATGGAGGCCTGTTGCCCCAAATATTCACAAAATTCTCCTTCCTCATTTAGTGCTCTCAACTGTTCAAGGATATGTTTATCAGCAGTGGGAAGAAATGCCTGGCAGCTTGAGAAGATTGCCCTGTCTCTTCCTATTACTTCGTTCAACTCTGATGTTTACTTCGATTTTTTAAAATGACATTGAGGGGATGTGTAGGGTCAGATGGACTCTGGGAAGTTGAGACTTTATGTCAGAGACCAAAACTCTTCCCAAACAACAACAATCAGTTCTTAATTACTTGCTCTTTATCCATCATCCACCTTCCTTTTTGTTGTTGATATGTTTTTCTTTAGTGCTACCTATTAAAAATGAATGGCTGTGACTTGATTTTAGAAGAGTATCCACTTTCCTTTTGTTAGCAGGTGTAATTCAAGAGCAGTGTACAGCAGAAACGCGCATTGCAATACCTCTTCCTGACGGAATTCAATTGAGAGATGCTATTACTATTATTAATTGCTTGGGCTGCACTCTCTTGGTTTATGATGTTAGCAGAGACCCTCAATTGAGTTACATTCTTCTATTCAATTAGACACTGCGTGTTATCGTACATGTTAACACTGCAGAACCACAGATGCTAGCCATCTGTAGATTTGATTTTTTTTCCCTCGTAGTCCTCAGAAATGGAGCAATTTAAATCAGTACTCCTAGAGAGTCGTACAAAATAAGATAAGCCCATAAGCGCAGCAGTTGCAGATTTCAAAACAAGGGCAGTGTAAAATTTAAATCTGAAAGGTTCTATCAAAAGTATCTGCATAATTAGAACCATAGGGCATTTTAATCATTCTAGACGGTCACTTAGCAGAAGAGGAGTTAGTGCTGGTTTCTCATGTCAAACGTTATTCTCTGGTAAAGTGGAGAACACTCTTCCACAAACATTACGAGATCAGAGTGATGATGTAGGAAGAGAAATTCAAAGGGGATAGGACTTCTGTGGATGAAGAGAGACCGAGAGATACATGAGTAGGAGAGAAAAAAACCTGTCCTCGCATCCTTCTCTCCTGGCACCTGATGAAGTCTTGATACTTGCCAACTTAGAGCAACTTTTCCCAGAGAAGGGCAGACTGGGAAAGACACCTGGCTTGCAGCAGTGTCTAATTCCTCAGACGCTTCATGAATCATTCCAAGTAGATGTTCTACAGAATAGCTCCTCGCTCAGGCACCTCAATAATGCATTGTCTTAGCAGGGCCATCACTTATTTTTGACAACGGCACATTCACCATGGTCGATTTTGGCACTTCCTGTCAATTTGGATTGAAGACCTCCTGCTTTTGCACACTCATGACCTCCTCTTTGGAAACATGAGGCACACACCCCATTGCCCTGGCCAATTCCAGGTTGGATAATTGCATTCTGTTACCTAAAGACCCCCTGGAGTTTCAATTAGAAAAATCGTTTTGCCTCACTCTTCCGCCTGTGGAGTAGTGTCAGGGTAGGTGCTGCATTGCGGAACAGCAAACTTGTCTCACTCCAGAAAGAGCTACTCTCTTCATCATCATCTGTAGTTAATATTTATTGGGTGCCCACCAGGTGAGTGTCTCGGGACAGGAGGACTTGGTAATTAAATGCTCCGGAGTGCCAGTTGTCTCCTTTGAGAATGAGTGCGGAGGACTCCATTTTGAACAATCCATTCACGATCACAGAAATGGTGTCTGTCCTTGTGCTGTGGCACCTCCTTGCTCTTTTCTGATATCTGTCTAACTGGTCCAACTCTGCCAAACATTTTATTTTCAGATCATTGGATCCTAACTGGCTCAGAATTATGTCAAGAAGCTCTTGGTGGGGCTGACCAGAGAGTGTGAGTTGGCCTTTCAGTTAGGACTAATTACAGATTACAAATCTCTGGTCTTAGAGGGTGGGGAGGGGGTGAGTTTGTTGTCCTGATGAGCAGCATGCTTTTAACCTTGAAACGTGACCTCTAGGTTCTAGGGTTACACTGTCGACTATGCCATCTGCCATTCTCTTTTGCTGTCTCGCTCTGCTCACAGGATGCAGAGGCACCTGGAACGCTTAGAAAGAATCAGATTTGGAGCCTCTTTCCCCTTTCTTCAGATGCTGTCTTGATTTCTAGCCTGATTTTAGGTCTGTCTCGTGAGTGGCTATGTACTTTGGTGACCATACTTACTTTTAACCATATTCGAGCACTTGGCTCACATTTTTGAGATTTCAGGTTTTATAGCCTAACTTCTATGCAGTGTGACAGTGCTATGAGAAGAATTTCAGTGATTATCATTTTCAACCAAAAGAGATTTATTCTTCTACTGGAGACATTGACCCTCTGATCTAGATGTTTCATCCCGCACCGCTGCCCACATGAGCCCTCTGGCCCGGATGCTGGGCAGTGCGGGGAGGCAGCCCAGCGGGGGCTGTCCGCGGGCTCGCCCTCCAGCACTACGCAGACCACTGTCTGCGGAGGGCATCCCAGAGAGCCTCTTCTCAAGGACGACAGCACAATATGAATTAAGAAACACTATACTTTCGTGTTTCATTTTGACGTTTTGTTCCACATTTTAAAGGGCCGTACCAAATTCTCTCTTTGATTTGAAGAGACCATGACCTGCATGGCAGTATCCCTGATGAAAACGTTTTCTGTTATGAAAAATACACAACTGTTTGGATTGTGTTATGGAGTGGAGAGCTTCATCTCCTACGGGTGTAATGAGGTTTTAGCTTTTAAGAAGTAAAACTGGGTCTAAAGCACAAATAATTTCCAAAGTAACCAAAATGTGCCATAGGTGCCTGAATTCAGTGACTTCCGTCAAGGTGCTGTCTCCCCAAGTCCAGGCAGTCCCCTTTCCTTCCTGTCTTCACTCTGATACCCCTCCTCCAACCCTTCCTGTGTCTCCTGGAACCTTTTTCTATTGAGAAGACATGTCCCTGTATCATTAACATTTTCCTAGAAGGCGCCCTTCATTGCCCCACCATAAGTGACTTCTACCACAGGTACTGCATCAGGCATAACACAGACAACTCTGCCAAACTGAGCAAAGCAGGACTCCCGTGGAGGGAGTGTGGGAGCTTAGAGAAGTGCTAGGCAGACTGCGGAACCAGTGGGCGTGAGAAACTTGTCCCCCAAATTCCTGTGTTAGAGATACGTGCCAAAATATTCATGGGTAACACGATGCTCTTTCTAGAAATCACTTCAAATTTTTCCATTGAGGGTGAGGGTAGCTGGAATTATAAAGGAAACAAGAATCATCATGAGTTGATGAATTTTTTAGCTGGATGATGGAGATATGAGAGTTCACTTACTGCTCTCTCCACTTTGGGGTATGTTTGAAATTTCCATTAAAAAAAAAGTCAAAATGAAAAGATGTATTCCAGGCTGCTGCTCCGAGAGCTTCCCAAGTACTTTGAATTAGAGGTGAGTGTTGCGACCACTCCCTAGATCTCCGATGCACTGGAAGGAGGACACACGTAGCTCACAGGGACTTGCTCTGCCTTGCTCCAGCCAAGGAGTGTGTGTGTTGGGGGGCATGTGCATGAATGTGTGTTCTGTGAAATGAGTGTGTACAGGTGTATGAGTGTGTGTTTGTAGATACATATGTGTCTGTATTCCACAAAATGTGGGGGTGAGCAGGACATATGAGTGTGTGTGTTCTGTGAGATGTGTGCATGTGTGTGAGCGGGTGTGAGGCCCGAGAACTGAGATGACACAGTGGAAGGGCCTTTGTCCTTCACGGCAGGCCTGTCCCATATTTCGTTGGCAGCTGCCCTGTTTGATAATTACTTCAGCCTTTGAGGTTTGCATCCAGTGAATACTGAACCCAAAATATGAATGTCCTTTCCGCCATTACATGTTTTATTACTGTGAAGGAATGAGGTGTGTGCCCACAATCAGTGTAGTATAACGTAAAAACTCATCTGCGGTGTCACATGTTGTCAGTACATTTTCCAGTGTGTCTGAAATTTGTTTCAAAATACAAAGAAATGGACAGGAACCAAGGTGACCCCTATGGCTAAGAAGTGGGGAATAGAGAAGATGACGTGCAGCTGAAGAACTTCCTGGGAAGGGAACTGCAGGCACAATGAACACTTACCGTGTCCACTGGGCTGAAGGCCCAGTCCCACACAGGCGGTGTCTAATGGGACTGGCTTGGTTTTCATGCCTCGTCTTCAGCTGCCTGTAGGAAATGAGTGGAAGACTCTGGGAGGAAACGGGATTTTCCAGGGGTGTGGGGAGATGCAATGAGTATTTGAATACCCAGCACCAACAACCAACACTCGGCCCAGGGGAGACTGGCAGTTCTTTAAATGGAAGATAGCAAGGTGGGTAGCCCCAAACACTAAGTGTCCTCCTCGGTTTTTCTCCATGACTCACAACTGCTCATTTTGTCCTTTAGCTTTATCTTTCATAGTTTCTGTCTCTAGAGTTAATTCTGTGTTTCTTTAGCATGATATTCAAGCATAAACTTTCATAAACACCGCCAATCTGTCTTTTTTTCTCTCCAGCCGTTTTAGCCCACCCACAGGTTACAGGCACACATCACCCCAAAGATTTATTTCTTAACTCCCTGCCTGCTGTCATGTCCAGACGACTTGTATCAAGCTGCCCTTTCCAGCTGAACTGCTTTCTTTTTCTCCCTTGGCCTCTCTAATCCTTACTCATCTCTGTTGATCCAAATGACACGACCTGGGCTCCATTGCACTCAGCGGGATCTGTAGCCTGGCCTTTCCACACAGTGTCAGGGCCACTGTGGGTGTCCCTGCTCTTTCAGGCTAGAGAGTGAGCTCCTTGAGAGCAGGGACCACGTCCTTTGCCTTTGCCTATTTTCTCTGCTACGGCCACCTGCACCGTACACCGTGTACCAGGTGGTCAGTGATCATAGACATACATTTGCACCTGTGTTGTCAATGAGCTACTCATGCTGTGGCTACCTGTCCATGTCAATTGTAGGCTTTGTACAGATTTTTTCATAAAGTTGTCTCTTCTCTGTCTTAGCGGCCAAGGGCATAAGTTTAGAACATTCTCATATTTCAACTTATGCTCTGTACTAACTTATTCCTTCCCATTTCCATTCCTTAAGTCCAACTGTCTCCTTATTTCCTCTCAGCCCTCTGGCTCTTTTCACATTACCCACTCTGCAGCTGGGACCAACAGTGGGAGCGCTTTGGTTTCCTTGATCTGGGTTGAGACAAAGTGTTAATTCAGCAGCTTCCTACTTCCTTAGTTTGTAAGATTTGAGAATGGGGGAAGCTGGACTTTGCCACACCCCACACCTTATTTTGGTTTTGGGTGGCAGATCTTATAAATATTGATCAGACCAATTGATTAATTATTTTAGCAGAAGTACTAGGGAAAGAAAAAATGGTGCAATAGAAATATGTCAAGAGAAAGCTTGGTATTTGCTATTACTTGTGTAGCTGTCACACCCCTGAAAAAGAACTATTTTTCAAACTTGACATTGGACAAAGATAGTAAAGAACTTGGAGGCAAAAATGAAAAATAAAAAAAAAGTACTAGGTCATGTAGCTTGCTCTAGATATTTTTGGCACGGCTAATATGTGCTAGGAATATTTCATTTTTGACATGAACTCTGACCACTCTTCACTTGTAAATGGCCAGGATGCATACATTTACCCAAGACAGCGTAGGGTCTGTGATAAAAATATTGTGATGCACTGTGGCCATAGTAAGGATTCAACCAACTTATTTGAGCCTAGTGCATATGCAAGCTAAGCTGCTGGTAAAGGAATTCGAGTGACCTATTTCCTCTTTTTGGTTTAAGAATTAGGACCATAAGCAGTCAAATGTGAACCAGGAGTTAATAGGATAAATAGACGCAAGAAAAGAGCATGCAACAATTTAATGAAAGAAAAAATGTATTCTATGCTCAAGACACAAATAAAAGGCCACTTTCAGATTACAGTTTTTACAATCTATTTATTTGCTTCATTTTCCTTAACTGCTGTTTCACTCAACTACAACTTTTAATATTCATTGGACAAACGACTCAGAAAAGCTTGGTAATTTTAAGATCTTTGTTGAGCTCCTTTCATCATATTTTTATATTCACTGTCTATAATGGAGTATTTAGTTATAATAGGACATTACATTTTGCATGGTTAAGTTATTTCCTTTCATTCCAAGATGTTTAAGAATATCGGCCTAGAAGAACATGCTGGTGAAATTGTTGATTTTAGTCAAAACTCATGGAATCCTGGTTGGGATCTACTGTTGTAAACAGTATTGGTTTCAGGTGGGGATTCGTGCTAAACATGCGTGTTCCTATGACACTTCTGAGACCAAGTGCATCAAAATGGCTGCTAATGAACTGAAATCTGGATTTTAAATAATATTCCATTGAGGAGCCTATTCCTCCCAAATTTTGAAGACTGCTGGTTTAAGCATTAAAGTTAATGTTGGCATATGATTTATCTAAGTTAGAAGCAGGTTTTAAAAATCACCCATATAACTGCAAACTCCTAATGTTTCTAAATAAATTACATTATACATATTTAGCTAATTGTACTGGTTTGCAGGTTAAACTTTCCCTTTTTAATTGTAATAAAACAGTGCAACGTTTCCTCAATTTCGGAGGGTCTGTTTAGACTCATAGTCAAACCCACCTCTATAGAGCTGGTACCTAAACCTGTTCACTCTCCATCTGTGCTGCATGGCTTTCCCAGTTGTGCTGAATGGCTCTTCAAAGCCATTCCGTGTCTTCTCTTTCCCTTTCTGACCCAAGGTCCACTGTCTGATTAGTCCTGAGCAGTGATCAGCCTGCCTACTCAACATTCATCCTGTCCAGCCCCCAAACCAATACTCATTACTCTGTTACATACATTTTCATGTAAGCTATTTAAGACTCTGATCTTCATAATTTTTCCCAGAGAGGAACTGTAGCTAATTTAAGCTTTAAAAATAACATTTGGGGGGTTATATATTATTATTATTTATCAATCAAAACATTTTGCTGTGGAAAATTTGGAACTATAGTAAAAAATTGAAGAGTTTTGACTCAATACCATACTCTGGGATTGAGAGAGTTTCACTCAATACCATACTGTGAAAAATCTGTACCATTAGTATAATTTTAAAAACTTGAAAGCACTTAATGAAAACCCGTTAGGAGCACACTGTCTCTGTAGTTTCACACCCTCCTGTTTGTCACTCGACAAATCGCGTGCCTAACCTAGACAGAGCTGCTGTGACCGTGCAGTGCTCAGGGAGGAGGGTGCGGAGTGACGTGGGTGCAGAAGGAAGAGAGGGAAGGGGAGAAGTTGAGGACGATTGAGGAGGACAACGGCAATTGAAAGTCAATCCAAATGTGTGTGTGTCTAAACCAATAGACGAACAATGACCTTCCTCTTTTATTTATTTATTTTTTTGGTGTTCAGAAATAAAGAAGTAACTTGAAAAATTCTACACAAAATTATCTGAGGCGCCAGAATGTTACTGTCAAAAGCCAAGCATCTCTGAGGTCTGACAACTGCTTCACCTTAGCGTTCAGAGCAGATCATGGGCAAAGTAAGGCCGGGGAAGTAGCGCATCTGCTTCAGTTTAGCGTTTGGGTTCATTTTGCTTTTTCTTCGCAAAGTTAATCTGGGAACTTCTTCCCAGAGCTTATCTTTTTCATGCCTAATATGGAACAGATGCAGTTTCTGTCCAATGGAAGCAATACTTGAGCTCTTCTAGTAAACATTGTTCAAAGTGCAGAGTAAAACTATTCTGTTATTAGGGTTAAATCAGGCAACTAGCATTGTTCATTATTTCTAAATAAAGTGAAGTGTGGACCCCCATGCATGAAGATATTTATTACTTATTGATATTTAAAGGTTGTTAAATTAATCTTATTTAAATTACTCCTACTGCCAACCACTGTTACAATAATTTATTATATAATATTACTTGAGGGTTTTTTTTACTTTATTATAAAACTTGCAGAAGCAATACATTGCCTGTAGATTTTTCCTACAGCTCGTTGCAACTGTGACTAATTCATCACAGCTGTTTAGACATGCAAAATCTATAATACTTCACAATGTTGATTTTCTGTTTCTATTTTCTAAGGCTGGAGCTTGATTTGAAACCATATAATGAAAAATTACATGCATCTCCCTAGAAGTAATATTGCTTTAACTACTTGGAGGTGGGAGACCGGGGAGAACCATGCGACTCTGTAGACAAGGCCAGGTTCACGCAAGTCCGATGACTTGCCTGAACTCGGCTATGCCTCTGCACGGTACTGAGGTTAGACTTGCCACTAGTGTTTGGTTTTGATCCACAATTAATGCCTATGCCTTTGTGTTATCTTTCCTCTTACTGACCAGCCTCTGACACGTAGCTCAGACTTTCTTCCACAGTATAATTCCGGAATATCTAGGGACCTATTATTCTCTTTGTGAGTTTCCATGCTTCTTCCCTCTTCCTCATTCCTTCCCTCCCCACCTCCTCTTATTTCTTAAAATAAGGACAATATATGACTTTTAGTTAAAGGACATTTTACTACTTTTACTTACCAAGAAGTGGTGGTTTCCATCTTTCTGCCTCTTTGCAGATCTTGTAATGGGTTAAAAAGGAAAACAAATCAAGGGTAAAGTGAGACTTTGCATTTATTGGTGGAAATGGATTGTATCTATTCTATTAACATGGATGATTGAACACTGCTTCAGTATCATTGCATTTGATATTCAGACTGATGCTATTATTTTCTTAGTGATGATTGAAAGCTGCCTCAGTATCATTATGTTTGATATTCAAACTGATGTTATCATTTTCTTGGTTTGCATGGAAAAAAGACTGATGAATTATTAGTTACATCAAATCTTTAACATGTAAATTAGTCAAGTGCAAAATATGTTTATAAAATTCATGGTTATTATTCTACCATTAGTGTTGCTTTTGAGGCTTCACACAGAGCAGAAGAATATATGATGGTCTTAGATGTTAATTAGTTATGTAGAATTTATATATATATAAACATATATATATACACATATATATCCATATATATATAGCACAGAGTACCTAGAAAAACAAGAAATGTATACAGATACAAGGGAAAAGATCAATTGGTCAACCAAACAATTGTTATTGCACAAAAGCTAATGGAAGTAGGAGGGGAGTTGAAAAATGCCAGTAAACATGTTCTTTACAAAACATCAACTTGTGTGGAGTCTAGAGAGTTTATAAAGTATTGAGGAAATAGAAGTGGTACAAACCGGGTATCCGTTCAGTCATTCCTTCAAAAAAGTGCTCATTTGCTAAGAGATTATATGGCAACGCACAAAATAGAAACAGGCTTTGTCTTCACGGAGGTAGGAGGGGCGGACGTGAATTGAAAAACTACAAGAGATGTATAATCACTACTTCTGATAGGTTCTATGAACGCACATTAAGAGTCAGATGAGAAGGTATTAGAGGGGGGAGGCTACTTTTGACCCCTTCACAAGGGAAGTCTGTTTTTGAGGAACTGATATTTAAGCTCAGGTTACGAACTGACCAAGGGACCAGTGAAAAGAGCATTCCAGACAGAAATATCAGCGTGGCAGTGATTTGCTATGATATGAGTACCTTAAAAGTGTGCTCACTTTTTATTTATTACATGCTTCATTATGGTTTTAGAGGAGCGAATAGTGTTTCATGGGGACTATCTAAAGTATTTTAGAATCCACATTATATGGAACTGACTACTATATAGTAAAAACAATGTGATAGGTACAAGTAATTTCATTCAATTGTATTACTCTTTCTACGTGAACACCTTTATGATTCTTCTAAGAAGGTTCTGCTTTGAATAATACAGACAGAACTGCTTTAACTACAGCTGTGTGAAAGTTGGTTTTCAGTCCAGACTGGAATTTAAAAAAAAAAATGAGAAACCACATGTCAATACTTCTCAGAAAAGGAAAATAATGTGGTATCTTATGGTTACAAATATGCTGATGTCTGAAGTTATATTTAAAGCTATTCTTAGTAATAAGACTCAGCAATCCAGTCAGATTTGCTGGCATAGAGTTCGTTGGATCTAATGACATGTAAGAGTTGCTTGACTTCTAGTCCATTTTTGGAAGCCCGGTCCCATTATTAAGGTAAGGGAGTGTGAAAATAACAAGGGTGACTGTTTAAAACGGTCAGCTTAACAGTTTCACTTCACTACTCCTTGTGTAATTTCTAGTCACATGACATGAGTGACTGTTTTTAGGGTCACTCATAAACAGCACATAGCAATATTTGCTGTGTATTATTTGAAGATATTTCTAGACATGGGTTTCTGGGCTTGAAAATATTATCTATCATCTTGAGTTGACTTCTTAAATGTATCTAAATCTAAATTAATTTGTTTGTAAGTGTTTTATCTTCACTTACATAATTAGCCATCAGACTTAACTTTGCTAGTGCACAGCATCAGTTAATTATTAATACATATTATTAAAGCAAACCAAGTTGCTGCGAGCACTTTTTGAATTTTTAATTGGGTTTCCGTATGTTGCTCTTAAGTATAAGAAGTCAACTATCAGCCTTCCTAATGGTAAACTCATTCTAATTTTGTTAAATATGCCATGCTTTCAGATAGATAGGATAGCATTTACCTCTCAAGAAATCAAAAGAAAAAAATTAATTCAATTGTATTTTTAAACTGTATTGCTCCCAAGTAATTTAGTTATTTACTTTTTTAAGAACAAGTATCTCATTGACCATAGGATACTCTCCCTGTTGCCTCTTGTTAAAAATAGGATTTCTCATTGTTTTATAGTACTTCATCAATACGAAGTTGAAGTGTATTAAATGAAATATCCACAATGCAGTGTCATCCAGCAAAGATATCTAAGAACTATATGGCGGAGTATACCTCTTTTATATAAAGTTCCCCATCTCTGTAAAAATTGCAACACAGATTGCTGCAGTACCTCCAAAATACCTGTCACCTCCACGAACTTTCAATTCAGGACAAATGGAAGCATCCCATCCGAGGCCTGGGCCAAGGGACATCATGCAAATGGTGGCATTAGTGTCACGAGTAATAATGGCTTCCCCTTCAACTGTCAGGCAATATCAGGTTGCTAAGCTCTAATTTCTGTTGCAGAACTCAGTGTAAACTAAAAGAAAAACTAAAACAGGGCCCAGGTGCTATGGATGGGTTAGTACAGCACTTCAACAATAAATAACAATTACGATAGGAGTGATTACAGAATTGGAATTTTCTTTTTTCCGATGAAACTTATGAAGGTTCTTTCTCTGCAGGTTTTATTTTTCTTTCTACTGTAAAATTAGAACTTGTCACTCCACGATGGCTACCTGACAGTTAAATAACAGTTTGCAAACAATGAGTGGGATGAGAAATCACTGCCGTTCGTAAGAGCTCTGTGACTCAGCAGATAAAGATATTGCAACTCGAGTTTACCAAGGAAACCCCGCTGAAAATGCCGGAAAGTAAATCAGAAGTAATGCTTTCTGTTGACACACTCATGCCAGTTTATTAAACTTCCCTGAATTATCAGAATAATTTTCCCTTGGAACTTAAAACCAATTGGCCCAAACATATATCACTTTAAGCATTTCAGCTTTGAAACTAGTGGGTGAATTACCTTATCCTGGCTCTCCACACCCCTTTTCTCTCCCCCATCTCCCTTCCAGGGAGCAGAGAACCTGGTAATATCCAGCCCTCTTGCTAATACAGCTCCAAGTACGAAGAAAGGACAGTAGGGGTGGTGATTTTAATTATCTATGTAAATTAAACTTTGTGCTTCAGTCCTGTGATTGAATCTCATTACTTTAACTTTATTGTCTAGTTATGAGTGTAAACCTCAAGCTCAATTACATTATAAACCAGATCTCCCGATGGCTCTACATATTTATGGAATCAAAGGGAAAAAAATACAGTGAGGACAAAAGAGTAGTCTAGCTGTCTTTGGTGTGACCAGACCAAAAACACCACCGTAAAGCACAGCCGGGAAGGGTAGCTGATAGTCCTGGTTTTGTAACCTGTCACTTACGATAGAAATATGCCAACGGTAGGAGCTGTTTATTACCAATTAAAAATCAAAGTCATGGTAGACGCTCCCTTTTATTCTGTCAATGTTACTGAACACATAATGGTCTCATAACCCCTTCTCTCAACACTATGTATAAATTAGAACCTCATGCTCAGTTTTTCTCCTTAATATCTGACATACCTTTTAACATTTAGGGTATAATCTTTCTCATTGTGACCAATAAAGGTCATTCTTCTTGTCTATATTTTTGCTGCCCCAGGATATTATTTGTAACTGTCAGACCGTGTAAGCTCCTTGGACGGTAGACTAATTGTCCTTAAATTAAATATATTAAAATTTCTAATTGTGGTGAGAATCAATGTTCTCCTTCCCCTTAAGTCATTGTTGAATCAGTTTCCTCACATGGGAGATTTATTTAGAGATAGTTTTATTTCACTTAAAATAATTGAGGACATTCAAAACACCAGTTATTGGATTAACTTGAAAAGTAGTATCTATTCTGCAGATTTATTTCAAGAACACTCTTTAAGGTAGATGTCTATCATTGACATGAACAGATTTACTCTTGATCGATTCTTTCTTGGAATTTTATTTCTTATCCCAGTTGTTATATTTTGATTTATAACAATTACTCCAAAATCTGATAACTTGGAATTTGATGGATAGTTAAAGCTATTGTATTTTTCTGGCATAGGTCATTACTATTAGTGATAGATAATAGCAATAATAGTGAATGTTTACGAAGCACTTATTACGTGCCAGAAAGCATGCTGAGAACTTCACAGGCATTGCCTCACACAATTTTAACAATGACACTATTAAATAAAGATATTTTTGTGTTTTACTATCCCATTCTAGGCCTAAGGATGCTGAGTAACCTAATGCAGCTTAAAAGCTATTAAGTGGAGAGCAGGGATTCGAACCATATCTAGCTCCCAAGCCCATATAATGGGGATAAATAGAATGATAGAATATTATATCACAGTTAGACCTAAAATGCAATTGAGGGTAACTAAAGAATGTTTATCATCCTATCTGGCTGCCTTTCTACTATCAACATATTCTTTGCTAAATTCTTTAAAATATATATTTTTTGCTTCTTTGAGATACAGTTGACCTATAATATTGTGCAAGTTTAAGGCACACAGTGTGTTAAATTAATACACTTGTATATTGCAAAAAGATTACCACCATAGCCTTAGCTAACGCCTGCATCCCATCACCTAGTTACTATTTCTTTTTGTGTTGAGAACATTTACTATCTACTCTCTTAGCAACTTTCAAGTATGTGGTTCAGTATCATTAACTGTAATACCATGCAGAACATTAGACCCCTCGCCCCATTGTCCCCACCCCCAGCCCCTGGTAACCATTCCATTCCATTCTCTGTTTCTGTGAATTCAGCTATTTAAAGATTTCACATATAAGTAATATCATACAATAGTTTTCTTTCTGTGTCTGACTGACTTCACTTTACTTAATGACCTTGAGCTCCATCCATGTTGTTGCAAATAGCAAGATGCCCTTCCTTGTAGTCAAATAGTATTTCACTATGTCTATCTGTCTATCTGTTCATCTAAATCACATCTTGTTTATCCATTCAAAAGCAGGTCAGTATGTCACGTGACTTTGCATCCAGAACCTAGCACAGCACTTGGCACACAGAGGCTTTCCATAAATATTTGTTCAGTTTAATTTCATCAATGTGTATTTTTTAAATGTCCCGAAACACAAAATGTATTTGCTCAGTTTGAAATGTGGCTGTATTATGCATGAGGAATTTGCCTCCAAAGTTTTCAATAGTGACTTTCTTTTTCCTGTGTCTTCTAAATGTAGCACTGTGCTTGCTCACATCTTTTCTCGAGCATTTTGCCCATACGCCCACTGATATAAATTTCCCTGGAGTATTGTCCATGACCGGGCCGGTGGCACCTCATGATGCAACTAGTGAATTTCTAAGTTGCACTGAAACAAGTTCAATTCCCTATGAAAACACTTTGAATGAAAAGGAAAATAGATGTAGAGGATCGACATTTTGTTTCACATTGTAAACATTTCTCAATAATTATTTTCCCAAACTGTTATTACATTTAAAAAGTCAATGCTCATCAAGAGAAAGGAAAGGATGTTGACAATTTAATATACTTGAGTTTTTTGTTGTTGTTGATGTTGGTGTTCTGCTTTTGGACTGGGGAGCTCCACCTATAATTATATCGACATTGCTTAAACTGTAATTGCAATACATTCGATATATTGTCGCATACATATATGCTCTTCAGTCCCATTATGTTTCCACATACAAATAATAAATCATGCCCTTCCATAATGCCTCATTTTAAGATAAATTGGATACTGAGTATTCTGTAGGATGGGGGGAAAGAAAAAGGGAGACAGGGCGAACTGGAGTTCGGGAAGGATATCATGTTGGAACGTGGCATCACCACATTCTTGCTGCCATCCTGGCTTTCTTCTGCATCTGTGCCGTCCATTTATTGAATGCAATCTATGAATGAGCACTGTGATAAGGGATTAGCATAAATTCCAAGATAAATAAGAATAGCCCTATCTCCTTATCTCATCCACAATCTAGTAGGGAGGAGATAAAGCATACCCAAGGGCAGTGTTAATTGTCTTCCAGGGAAGAGAGATCAAAGGAAGTGGAAATTTAGAACCAAAGAGATCATCTTGGATTTCAGAGAGACTGGTAGAGTAAGAACACTCCACTGAGAAAATGAAATGTGAGTTAGGCCCTCAAGGGAAGAGTAGGCTCCAGCTACTCCCAGCCCTCATCCAGACAGAAACGCCAGGAGCAGTCCTACTCTGTCTCTTTGCTTCCCTGCTGAGGAATGGAACCAGCTCCTTTCTGACCGCCTCCCAGCACTGATCAACCTTAATGCTTCTCTGCAACCCCTTCCTATAGTAGTAGGCATGGAATTTACATGACACTGTGGGAAAGGACATGCCATGAAAACAGTGGCAGAGAGGAATCATTCTTCTTGGTGAATCTCAATTTTCTCCTCTATGAGTAAGGGTTAGAAATGAGATTGCCAACCCTACCTCCGGTCCATCGGCTGTGACTGCTTATTACACCTGGTAGACTGCAATGTTCATTTAACACTAGAAAGCCAACCCTAAACTAAGTACGAAGAAATTCATGAGCTATTATGTCTGTCAGTGGCATATATTTCCAACCACACATTTAATCTGTTCGACTGAAGTGAGATTCCACATCTCGGATCATGAAATACCAAGGAAAACTTTTATTACCAACTTTTTCCATGAGGAGCGGGCTTTGAGTTAGAATTTCTCAGTTTAAGCCATTTGTAGAGGCAATCTCAGAAAGTCATTATCAGCCTTGATAGGCACCACACCTGGATTTTAAAGCAAAGCTGAAATGCTGAGCATTTGAGTCTTGTGATATTTTATTTCAGAGAGAGTTTAAGCAGACAGGCAACCTCAGAATTGGATCGGAAAGCTCCAGATCTGAAAGCCCTTGAATATTAGTTGGAGTTGGTTATAAATAGATGCAAAAGATATCTTGAATTGATCACCGGCTTACCTGGGTATCATAAGGAATGTGACATGAGGCTCCATGGAAAGTACCACTGAGCGCACCTACTAGTGTGTTTGGACGGTCGGATGTATCTGATAGATCTGTAATAGGAACCGAGGTGTGTGTGGTGGTCGCTAAAGAATTGGGCGTGGCAACTCTCAATCTGACTCATTTAAATTCTGAGTTTCATCGGCACTGTTTCAAAATAGTTCATTTCAAGTGAATACGCTAACACTGGATGCTAAGGTGCATGATGGTGCTTCATAAGCATAACCCTTCTGTTACTTTGTACAGATTATAATCCCTACTGTACCAGGGACACATTGGAATCATTGGCTGTGATGGATTTACAGCAGGGTCGCGCGTAGTTTCTCCATGTAAACAGAAAGGGATGGCACCTTTTAGTATATGTTTGTTTTCCTTTTACTGAGGTTTCCTTGGCAGTCTAGTTAGCCTCCTAACCATACCTCTTAGGTTTGGAAAAGGGCTCAGATTTCCTACAAAATTATTTTTAAAAGAGAGTTTATCCATTGCCCTGTAGTGACACAAGTGTCAGAATTACCTGTGGAACTCAGGAAAAAGCAATTTAATTCTTCTGTGTCCGAGCCCTCATGGTGTCTGATTTTATGAAAGAGTTTTTTGTGTGTGTGTTTCCTCCCCTTTATAATTTTTAAGTGGAGAAGGTGCATTGTTGTCCTTTATGTCAAAGCAAGAATGATGCCAGCGATCACAGAGCACTCCTAGTTGTCAGGGCCCTTAAATGATAATTGATTAGCACACGAATAAAGAAGTGGCGGGGGATTGGATTGTGAGAGAGAATGGGACTGGGCATAACTGGTGTGAAGATATGATTTTATTGTGGAAGAGTTGAAATACAGAGGTTTCCCCAAAGTCTCATTTTTCATAGACATGAGATAAAATCTGTAACTCTCATTCCACTGGGGTTTAGGCCATTTGCTGGCCTTAATTTAATTGGGTAGAAAGCAAGGAATAATGGTT
Organism: Trachops cirrhosus; assembly: GCA_028533065.1. Taxonomy (NCBI): domain Eukaryota; kingdom Metazoa; phylum Chordata; class Mammalia; order Chiroptera; family Phyllostomidae; genus Trachops; species Trachops cirrhosus. Next base: position 7,607,525 of record CM052546.1, on the reverse strand, counting down.
TACTTTGAGCTCTCCTTTGTCTTCCTTAGTAACATGTCACCTACATGACCCGTGGACTGTGTGAGGGTTTTCAGAAATACCTCTTTCAAGTACTCCTGCACTTATTTGGGCGCTAAAATAGACTGACAGCCACCAGAGGGGTGTGGGTGCTTGGGAGGGAGAGAAGGGGAAGGGTCTAGGAAAGGAGCGGGTATGCCTGGCCCATGGACATGAACAATGGGGTGGGGATTGACTGTGGGAGGGACAGGGTAGAGAGAGCAAAGAGGGAAAATTGGGTTAGACAACAATAAAAAAAAGTTTAAAAAATGTGTTTTACTTTGAGATGTTCAGGGCCAGTAAAATACAGAATATTATTTTAATAATAGACCAAATTCAGTGAAGGGAAAGTAAACATCAGCTGTCAGCTGCAAACCAGGGTAAGGAAAGGCAAGACTTTCAAGAGTGCTTGACCGGTGAATAGAACCCACATTTTTTTGCTCCATCTGCTCTGATGGAGTGCAGGCCTTCTTAGCCTGGAGTAGTCAGTCAGTGATGCCCTGTGCTTCTTCCATAACCATGCGGCAGAAGCTTTCCTGCTTCTCAAAATATCCCATCCTAGACATTCAGGAGCCACTTCTACAGGCAGAAAAGCCACTCAGCCTTCACTGGCATCCTGTTGTTAGCTTTGCTGCGGACTTGGCCACAGTCCTCGTCCTGCCGGCTAAGGCTCTGTCCTCCCAGTCTCATCGTGGTCAAATCAATGCCATAGTTCTCTGGGAAGGAAGAAGATAAGGTATCTGAGTATTGTCTCCTCCTCAGTCGCCTGTTCTCTTAGCTGTGCCTTTAAATGTCTAGATACCTTGTTCTTTAGGCTGCTCTCTTCCATTCCCTAGATCTTGCACAGGACATCGTAGCTTATGGAATCTCAAAATCTCCTTGCATTCACTCTAAAGCTGTCCTTAAATATCAATCCATGTTTAGCTGGTATTATTCCAAGTCCTGGAGGTACAAACACAGCATCCCTCTTGTGGAGAAGACAGGCGAGTGAACAGCCAGTTAGGAACTTCCTGAAGGAATTGGCAGGCAGATAAAACAATACATGGGCCAGTATTTCTTTTTTTGTTCTTCCAGTTCTATTGAGAAATAATTGACATGCATCACTGCTTAAGGTATATGGCATGATGGTCTGATTTGTATATAGTGTGGAATAATCACCACAGTGGGTTTAGTTAGCATTCATCATCTCATCTACATACAATAAAAAGAAAAGAAAAACGTTGTTTCCCGTGATGAAATCTCTTAGGGTCCACCCCCTTCCCAACTTCCCGTGGTGTCGCGCAGCATTGTCCGCTGTGGTAGGTGCGTGCTGGGTTCTCCACTGTCATATGAATTTCAGGAAGTGGTTCTGCTCTGGGACCACATCCATCACAGAGGAACACACAAATGCCATAAGGGTTTGAAATTTGGTTAGAAATGCCAGTGTTCCCTAAAAAACAAATAATGCCAGTTGTCACTAAATACGAAGTGACAAGTGATGATTAGAAAATAAGTGCTTTTAAAGATACCAGAGGAATCTGAGGTCCCACTGGGATTTGGGGGAGAGCTTCTCAGAGGAACCTCAGGGCCCAAGTGACTGACAGGTACATACTTGGGCAGCAGGCCAGGGGAGGGACACTCCCTGCCATGGGGGCGAGATGCACAGAGGTGGACATGCAGACAGCTCGTATGCATCGTAAGAACACTGGGCCAGCCAGTTCTTGAAGGTGAATATTGAGAATGAGAGTTGTAAAGTTATTTTGGCTCTTTTTCACATGGTACATGGTTCCTTTTTAATCTGATGCATAATATATCATTGGCAAAGTGCATTAAAGCATGAAACTTGAATGCTTAAACAACAGCCGTATTCAGTTCGGACTCCATGTATGTAAGAACAGCTGGCAAAGTCACAATTTTCTGACTGTCTCCAGAAGGTAGCTACAAGTGAAGTATGTATGTGAGCATCTCTGTAACATAAATAATAGGAAAGTAGCATTATTTATATTGCAGCAGATCTCACAGGCTAAATACAGTGTTGTTTTATTCAGATTTTATGAGATTTTTAAATCAAGAGACAGGCAGTTGAGAAACCATTGTGTAGATTGCCTTGTCACGCACAGATATTTAGCTGTTTTATTCATGCAAACAAATCCTGATGGAGTGTTTTCGGAGGCTGTGGAGCCAGGCACTGTGCGAAGTGCTGGTTATACCAAGGTAGACGTCTTCAGACCCTTGCCCTCCAAGAGCCTAAAGTCAATTGAAGGAGATAGATAAGCAAATCAGGGGCCAGCCTTTACTTTACCCTATAAATATGTGGGGCAAGTTCATTCCCAGTTTTCCTGTTAATTATGTTTATTTGGCCAAAGGAAATTTCATTCATGTGAACACTCTGCCCTTCTGATGAACTCTGTAGTAATCTGTGTTCTGAAGTAACTGAAATATTAGCCTAAGGACACAGATTTTTTTCCAGGCATTTCTTGTGACCGTAATTGTATGCAAGTACCAGGAAACATATCAAAATGCTAATATTTGCATATAAACTATTGATGTAATTATATATATAACCATCTCTAAAAAGTGGAGGGAAATAAATGTAGAGGGAATCATTTCAAGAAAGCATGATATGATCTAGATGTCTATAAAAGAAACTAAATTCCTAGTTGTTCAGGAAAGGCATCGCCTCGCTCAGCGCATGGTCTTTACTTCCCCACCTTGTAAGAGTCGGCTGATTTGCGGCCTAGATCCTCTGAAATTTCATCATGCACCTAGAATTCCGTTCTCATGTATACTAGACATTTTAATGAAAAAACAAAACATCGAAAAGTTAGGGTTTACGGATCTCTAAATAGAATCCTAATTAAAGAAAGCAGTAGTCATCCCTCCATGCCACATTCACGGGCCTTTTCCAATCTCCTGTGGCATCTCTGCATCTAGAGGAATCGTGGCTTTGGCTTTCAGCCTTGACTAGTAACTTCATGTGGCGATTAAGACATGTTCTTCATATATTTGCATATACACAAAGACATTGATGTCCTTTCAAATCATGCCCACCTTCTCCTGAGGCTAATGCTATATTAAATTGCATTGAAATGCTAAGACACCTCAAAATAATGATTTTGCACGTCTCATTTATTTGTTGATTATTAATGAGTGCTTCCTAAGTTGCGTTCCTGCTATTTTGTCTTTAAAAACTGCTTTCAGGGTTTCAGCATCATATTCAAGGGGCCAGTCAGAGTTCTGTGCTTGCAGCTTCATTAAAATTCTGTCCTACACAGCATCTGACTCCCACTTTATAATCTATCAGAACACCTGTTTTCTTTACAATGGCCACGAGGCAGCTCAAAACACTGTGGTATTTAACATTTAATAATGAGCACAAGATATGTATTTTTGACACTTTAAATTTTCTTTAGAAAAGTGCATGGAAAAAAGCCAAGTTTGAATGAATTATCTAAACTTTTGCAATTTCATAACATGAATTTTAACTAACTTTTTAAAAAAATGCATATCAGAAAGGGCCTTCTCTCCTTGTCAGTGGGCATTAGGTTGGCTAACTAGGAAGGATGTAGAGGGAAATAACTTTAAAATGTCACTGCATAAACTAATAGTGATATAGAAGGTATTTTAAGAAGAGCCTGTGCATTATTACTTTCACTATTTACATACCCGTCTCATAGACATTTCATTGTAATTCTTGCTCAGAGAGGAAGCTGAGAAGCTTAATGGCACTGTTAATAGCTAGATATGTTAATAATTTGGTGAGTTAAGTAAGTGATGGAATATATACATCACATTTAGATCACTTTTGTATATATATATATACACACACACAAGAAAAATTATATAAAAGAAGAATATATATGTATATATACATGTATATCTATATACACACATATGCATACACACACACATGTATATGGTTTTAAAGTCAGGCTTTTAGAAAGTGATTGTTAAATGGTCCTCAATATAATTGTATCTATTTGAAATATGTCAAGGGAGGGAGAGGGAAATAATGGATGGTCTCAGAAGGGTAGAATTCTGTCACTATATTATGTAAATGAAGGAACGTCTAGTACTTATGAACTGCTATAGTTCTAAGCACTAATGGAGGACATATTGCAAGTTGATTATTGTAATCCTACAGCGTTATCTCATCAGCGAGTGGATTAAGGGAGCTCTCTCTGCTGAGGGGTCTGAAAAAGCGTTTTCATTTACTCCCTGCTGGGTCATTGACAAATGGAGGTTTTATCTGGGAACATTTCAAAGCATGTACGGTAAACAAACCTATGGTTTCTTGCCTAGCGTGGGCCCTTTACTGGATTTGTGTTGTTCTGGAAAGGCTGATACCATCCAGTGTTCAGCCAACTGATTTCTGTTGCGTCCCCTTCGGAGAGTATTGTGTGCGGGTCGTGTTGAAGAGAGGAAGCCTTGGGGGAGAGAGAGAGAGAGAGTTGGGTGTGCAAAAACATTTCGTAGTCTAAACTAATTTCCCGTCTCTCTCTAGCTCTTGGTCAAATCTCCACAGTCAGAAATGATATTCTCTTTCTGTCTAATGGCCCTATTGTAGGTGCCAATACTGCAAACTCCCAAACTTGGATTTTTGTCTACCTCAATCAAAATCAAAACTTGCATCTTATGCCTTTCCCTCAGGATCCCCAGAGATCACAGACTCTCTTCAATCTGATTATAAGGTTAGAAGAAAGACATTAATAATGGAAACTAGATTAATGTGCTAATGTTAGTAGGTGGAATCATACGAAATTGTCATTTTTGTAGGACAAAACAGGTGAATGTTTATGATTTCATATAATTCCATCTGAAATGCCCCAATGATGCGTATAGGTTAATGGGGCTTTAATAAGAAAGATGAGGTACAGAATATCTGATGACCCCATGAGCGTTGGTGCACAGTCCCCAAAACTGCACACACGTGGCAGGCACTTGTCTCATGGTCTATCACCGAAGCCCCTGGCAATCTAATTTACCAACATGAAAAGTGAGACTGAGCATTCCACCCAGGGTCACATAATGACAGTAGAGAAACCAGGTCAGAATTAGGCTAAAATGTTTTATGACTTAGAAGACCACATTCATTTTATGTTGTTTCCCAAAGGTTCCACGTGATTCCATGGGGAGACTAATTTTGACGGAGCCCGTGGTGGGAACCATTGAGAAGATGGAGGGAGAGTGGTCGTGGGGCTTGAGGATCATTCCTGTGGGCAGCAACCTGGCTCTTAGGTTTAGAGTCAGCCTTAGAGGAGAAAAGGCACAGGGTATGCGGGTGGCTTTTTCTCTTGTAAATTACACGCGGCAGTGCGGAGCTCAAACCCAGGGTGTCTTCCGTCCACTGATGGACCAGCAATTTCCTTGCTCTGACATCTAACACTTTGTACCAAACAATCATGTATTTAATTATCTTTTGTCCTGTGTGGTTCTTTTGTGGTTTCTTGTGCTTAAATATAATCTCCTCATCTAAGTTAGAACTTCTGTCAAGTCACAAACAATGTCTTATCTTCATTTTGCCTTTTCTACAGGGTTTGTCCCATTACTGGGCATATAACGAGTCAGTAAATACATGTTGACTGATTGATCAATTAAGGTCTGTAATTCTAAATTTTACTGCCAGGTCTACCATTAATCTTTTTATATAGTAGGAATATCAAGGACACTAAATATTAATATCAGACATTCTGTCTAAGACACTGAATTATTCAACCAGAAATATCATTTTCTATGCCAAAATAATGTATTTTCTTGAGTAAGGACTCTGCATGTGCAATACACATTTATAGCTCAACAACTAAAATTATTATATTATTTTCAAAAGAAGGGAAAAATTCAAGGTATCCAAATATCACTTCTCATAAACCTCAAAGTAAACATGGAATTATAGTTCACTAAGACAATGGAGATTCTAAAGTATATAACCAATTCATTTAAATGTCAAAATTATTTGAATTAATTATTTCCTAGAAATTATTTTCTATCTATAATTCTTAATCAAATGATAATTGTTTTTTGAAACACACATTCATACAAACATAATCAGTTTGGATTTAGATAGGCAATCCAAGAAACATGTCTAATTAAATTTTAAATTAATGTTAGTCTAAGTTTAATATGATATTTACAAAATGGATTATTTAAGATATAGTAAATGAAGTTTTTTTTTAATGTCTAAAACAACATAGAAAACATTCTAAAACTGAAGAATCATGTTACAAAATGTTGGAAATTAGAACCTCGATTCACCATTTTGTAAGCATGGACTAAATGGAGCCTAAACATTTAATTGAAGTTAAAATTAGAGTTAATGATACCAAATATTTAATCAACCAATGCCTTAAAAGACCCAGCAAGAAGCAGTTGGGGAAGTGCGCATTTGAGCTTTAAAGTATTTCGGCATTCTCCGTAGCCATTGTGTGTCTGTGTTAGATTACGTCTTACTGAGCAATGCATATCAAGATGCCTACACTTTAGCTGCCCATATAACATCAAACAAAGTGGTTATGAAACAGCAGGATCTCTGCAGGAAGCAAAGAAATATCTCAAATCGTGCATAATCAAACCTGGAAATGGCGTAACATCATCAGATGAATGGTTAGGTCGATGTAACATTTTTAGTTAATCTCTTTCTTGCTTGCCGGAAACAGACTCACTCGTGTTCCTTTGGTAAGGGGTGGGCAAGTGGGATTTTGAAGGACAATAATAGTATGGAATGTTGGCCCATACTGTCTAATGAAGATAAAGAAACTCAGAGAGCCTGTTCTGGACAAAGGGTGATTCTTCCATGGACAGAGGGTTCCAGGTACACAAGGCTCCAGTGACATCTGCATAATAGGGTTTATGGTTCATCACTCTTGTGCTCTGGCCATGATGTAGTGGCTTGGCTTCTCTACTCGTCCCATGGTCTTCTGTCCATCATTTCTCTGCTTCATAGCATTTCTTCCTCACTGTTCCAACTTCCTCATAACCTGGCTTTCACGTGGTCTGTGATGGCCCGTCTCTCGTTTTGGCCTATCACTTCCAGCATCAATTCTTAACTACTTAATTCTTCCCTGGTATGAATTCAAATTCCTGAAATAGTAGCTTAGTTAAAATTTTACTTGGTTTGATTTTTGTTGCCAGATCATGCTCGCCACATACCTCCTGTAAGTCAGAGCTCCCCTCTGGTTAATTAGCCAAGATCTGGGGAGATGGAGGAAAATGACCTGATCCTGTGGGTGGCCATTCTGGCAGGGCTCTGTTTGTGGTGGTTACTGCAGACGGTGACGCAGGCAGTCACGTGCTGGGATAGACCTGCCAGTCTCAAAAATAAACAACATCCAGGCTATTCACAGCTAAAGACAAAGTTGTCAAACTTAACTTTCAGTATCTCAGATTAATTGAATTAAATCAGATCCATTGCTTGAGCCAGTAAAAAATGAATCACTACTCAAATACTTGAATTTGTAAATTTGAGACAGAGTCTGTTGGTTTTATTTCTAGCACCTCCACTTACTTAGAGAGAGGTACAGGAGACTCAAAATTTGAATACTCACCAACTGAATAAACAGGCTGTGTATGGCATGGGGAGGGCTGACATGGTGAAACCACGAATTTATCCAGGAACCCTAAAGAATCCTCAGTCGTGTAAAGGTTTGTATTGGGCATTATTGAACCAAGTTTACCACTGTGTAGGGCAACTTTTTGGCACCACCTAATATTGACATGGCATTTTAATATGCCTTCTGAGTGGTCGCAGAAGTTCCATATTTTTTTAATTTAATAGTTATTGTATTTTTCCCATTACCATTTAGTGCCCTTATACTCCCCTAACCCCAGCAATCCCCACACTGTTGTCCATGTCCATGAGCCCTTTGGCCTTTTTGCTCAATCCTTCTACCTCCTAACCTCCCTACCCACCACCTCCTGCTGTCATTCTGCTCTCCGTCTATGAGTCTGTCCCCGTTTTCCTTGTTAGTTCAGTTTGTTCATTAGATTTCACATATGAGTGAAATCTTATGGTATTTGTCTTTCGCTGACTGGCTTATTTCACTTAGCATGGAGTTCTCCAGGTCCATCCATACTGTCACAAAGGGAAAATTGTCTTCTTTTTTACAGCCAAGTAGTATTCCATTGTGTACATGTCCCCGAGTTGTTTAATCCACTCATCTACTGATGGACATTTTGGCTGCTTCCATACCTTGTAGAAATTCTTATTATTTCATGAATTAGTCCCAGCAATGCAGACTCCGTGTGTTTTTAGGGAGTTCTGGGATCAGCACTAAGGAAAATATTGCTGGTTTATCAGGGTGTGCAATTTATGCAGAACAGAGTCCAAACATGACTTGGCCTCCTGAGGCTTAGGAAGATGTACAAGCCACTTAACGCAAACACCACATTGGCCAGCCCCTGCCTTATTGAAGTATCTATGATCGTTCCAAAAATCACCTTTAGGAAAAAATTAATTAAAAGGTATGTATTTATACCCAAAGAACATGGATGCACAATATTAATTTATAGTATCCTTGGAGTGCCAAACTCTCTGCGGTAAGCCTCATTTTGTATAGTGCTATCATGTTTTCTTAGGGCCTTTCAAATCATTGTACTCAGTGGGTTATGATATATTCTCTTGCATTTCTCCCTTTCCTGTAGAAAGTTACCTGTTGAGTTGGTCCTGTCCAATTTCTTTTTTAATAACCCTACTCTTTAGTGTATTAAACACTACTTATATCCTGACTATAGTTAAACATGAAGTGACTTAAATATTTTGGGTAAATTAATTTGCTTAGGAAAAAAAATCCCATTTGAAGCCAGATGTAAAGCATTTCCTTTGGTAGACTGTGGGTATGTCCACACTTACTTTTGAACAAAACTGGCATTTATTACATTAAATAAATTTCACATTCAACCTTATTTCAATGATCAAAAGGTGAGAGCCAGGACTCCAATGCACATGAAGGGGGCTGCACGATGAACCAAGTGTGGGAAGTGCTATGCTGAACTCTCCCCTGATTATCTGTATGACCTTGGGCCCCTCATTTTCTCTCGGGGTCTAGTTTTCCCATTTGTAAAATGATGGCTATGAAGTACTCAGTCTCATGGTCATTTTCTTATATTATTTATTTCATACGTGATGGGAAATGCATTCCTCCTGGCTTTTTATAGTTAGAATATAAAGATATAAATCTCTCTAAAAGCTATAATTTTTATATTAAAATAACAAGTGTCCTGGCAGAGAACAGAAATGAGTGAGTCTGCACCAGATTCATTGGAAGCGATGACACCTGGCTTTGGACAGTGCTGTGCCCACCTGTGCAAATGTGTGGGCATCTGTGTGCGAGTGGCAGTACATTAGTTTCCTACGGCTACCGTAACAAAACAGCACAGACTGGGCGGTACTTTAAACTTTAACTACTCTCACAGTTCTGGAGGCCAGGAGTGCAAAGTCAAGGCGTCCACTTCCTTGGGGGAGAAGGGAGAACGCGTTCCTTGCCTCCTCCGGGTGCACGATGCTGTTGGCATTCCTTGGTCTGCAGCCACTTCTCCCTGCGCTTCCCCTCGTATCACCTGCCCTGTGTATGTCTTTCTCTGCTTTCCCATACACGGGTATCCATGAGGGTACCCAGGGCTCATCCAGATAACCCAGGAGAAGCTCCTCCTCACAAGATCACACAATACTCTCGCCACATAAGGTAACAGGTTCTGGGAACTAGGACACACGTATTTCTGGGGGCCGCCATTCAGCCACTACAGAAGCAACCACAGGTAACAAGTGAGCGTGAGTCCGTCTGCTGTGAGAACACCCACACGGCAGTGTTGGCTAATTGTTGCACACAGGAGCACAGGCTAAGTGTTGCAGGAGTTGCCAGTTGAAAAAAGAAAAAGCTATGTGATTATGTGTTTGTGAGTAAAATTTCCTGATATTTCTTATGGGCTCATGGGGAAAAAAGTCTGCATGCATGAAATAAAACCCACATCTGGGACCCATTCACTGCAAGGGCTACCAGTATGCTATCTCAGAAAAACCGAATAATATTTTCTTTATGAGAGCACTTTTTTTATGTACTCATTAACTCAACAAGTACTTCTTTAGCACATAATAGAATAGTATTTATTTTAGATTGACCAGGGGAGACTTTGCTGCTTTGAGAAAATAATTCCCAAAATGCAACTCTCGTAGTTCTTCGTTAGAAAAAAAAAATGCATTAGCCCTGCATTTCCTTTCTGGAGACTTTATTTGTGACTCTGTGTCTTTCACCGAGATCCAGCAGGCTTCATGATCTGAGGAGGAAGCCGAGATTCAAATTCACAATCTTATGTCTAGGGTGATCCTTGAGTATCTCAGAGGTAACACTGTCCCTAGGTTGCCTACTATCTTACGTTTCCTCTTGGCTGCCTTGGTATAACTTGTTGCAGATGACGATAGCAAAGCCATTCACATTTCACAGAGCCCCTCCCCACACTGAGTCAGCCTCGCTGAGGTAGGCCAGCCTGTTAGAATGCCAGGCCCTTCAATTCACTCATAATCGGCTATTTAACTGTGTGTTTAATACGAAGGACAGTTCTCATAGGTGCCCAATCTGTCCGCAGTAGCTGAGACACCTCGCCTAAGTTCAGGTACCTCTGTTTGCTCATTTTGAAGATAGAGATACAGTAGATCTTAAAAGTTCTCCTTACAAGAAAAAATATTATGTGAGGTGATAGATGTTAACTAAATGTATTGTGGTAATCATTTCACAATATATACATGTATCAAATAATGTTGTATACCTTCAACTTACATGATGCTATATATCAGCTATCTCCCAATAAAACTGGGGGGGATGCAAAGAATAGACACAATAAAAATATCTTCCTCCCTAGGCTGTTTCAAGCATTACAGGGGATAATGCATGTGAAATGCATGGAGGTTGTCTGGCACACACATGAACACCTAATAAGCATTAGCTATGACTATTATTTTAATCAGTGCTATCTTAATTATTACCAAATATTGGTAAATACCTTTATTAATCAATCTTCTTTCTCTATGGCAGTATTTCTTAAAATAAAACATGTGTTTACTTAGCCTGGGGATCATTTTAAAATTCAGACTGTGATTCGGTGGGTCTGGGGGGGTCCTGATTCTTTTAACAAGGTCCAAGGTCACGTCTGGTGCTGCCTCCCTGAAGGTCACACTTTGAGGAGCCTGTAAAACTGGCTGCACATTATAATCGTCTGGAAAGCGTCCCAAAAAATACCAATGCACAGTGCCCTCCCCACGCACGGGCCGATTACATCAGTCACTGGTGGTGGGCACCCAGACCGTTGACATTTCTGTGACAGCGCCCCAGCATCTCAGTCAGTTCAGGCTGATGTCACAAAATACCGGGCAGCCTAGAAACAACAGAAATTTATCTCTTCAGTTCTGGACGCTGGAAGTCCAAGGCCAGGTTGTCAACATGTTTGGGTCCTGGTGGGGACCTTCTACTGGGTTGCTGACCGCTGACTTCTTATGTCCTTAGATGAGGAGTAAGAGTGAGCTGGCTCCCTGCCTCTGTTTGATAAGGGCACTGATCTCATTAGTAAATGCTCCACCCCCACTGCCTAATTACTTCCCAAATTCCCCACCTCCAAATATCATCCTATTAGGATGAGGGATTTAACACATGAATTTGGGAAGTGAAATGATATATTTAACTTATAACACCAAGGGAATCTAAAATGCAACCGGATTTAAAAGCCACTTTCTTACTAGATAAAAATTTTCACATCCTCCCAAATAACCGGGTAAAAAGAAACAGCAGGCCTCCCGATTATGAATGAATCCTCGCCCCACCAGGAGGAAGCTAGTGGCATAAACAATAACGCATCTGAAAGGTGTCCACCGCTCGACTTGCAAGTATCTTATTGGAAACTCAATATTTTAGTGTTCCCCAACCTGGTGCTGTTAACAAGAATCATCCCTTGTTTGTGTTTGTGATCAGCTTGATGAGCAGTTTCTGTGTTGATCTTCCCAAACTGTGCTGGCCGGTTTCCAAATCCAGTGTATAAATTACACACTGCCCTCTCTTCAAGCTGCTCACCACGCTTTAGAACATCAGGAAGGATCTCCTTTGAATGTGCAAATCTGTGGAAGTAGATTGCTGAGACTGGTACTGTGTGGGGGTTGCTCTGATGTGACACCATAATGTGTCACAATATTATGATACCGCGATGACATACTTGAGCGTCGAGGAGTAATATTTTGACCAATATCCAAATGTCAGTCTTTTCTTAGGTTAGAGTCTCCTTCTGTAACGGTGTTTCCTTGAGGAGTTATTTATAGGTCTTGAGCCTCCAAAGTACCGACCTAAGCACTCTATTCCGAGAACCAAGGGGTAGCATATGGCTTAGCTCCACTGGGGTTTATTATTGAAAGGAATGCATGAGTGTGCTGGCAATCCCTTAGCAAAAGATCAAGTAAAAGAAGATTTCAAGAACATGGGAATTTCCATAGGGTCGACTCCTCTATGTAAAATAGACCCTGGGTGTTGCGGAAGTTCCATGGACCTGAGACCTAGAGGACCGATTCTAGCCTTCCTCGCAGTTCCGTGTGCACACGTGGCAATTTTTCAATGGGTGCCTTCTTTTAGACCAAGACCCTTCTATATTCTCGGGTCAGGAACAATTTTGTAGAAATCACTCTAGACCTGAGATTTGTGACAGGTTGTAGTCCTCTTTGAGACGTGTGAGGGGAAAATAGAGAAGCAAAAGTGACACCTGCTTAAGCTCCTTGTGACTGTTTTCAGTGGTTACGTGACTTGGTTGACACTATTAGAAGAGTATCGTTGGTGGTATTTTTTATTGCTAGTACTATTATTATCATTATTATGTATTTCCGGGTGGGCCTACATTTTGTCTCCTAGTTACCAGGGAATGGAATTGGGGAGTGAATGTATCTTTCTGCAAACTCAGAGACTGATTTACTTGTAAATGACCCACACACCTAACAAAGGAAGAAAGGCCTGCCCTAGGAAGGAAGGAATTTACCGATGACCTTCAGAACAAGATGAAAACATGAATAGTATTCGGTGTTTGCACAGCAGCTTCGTGGGCCTTCATGAACAATAAAAAGAGACTTCCAGATAGGTAGCCACGTAAGTAAATGTGGAACAGTGGAATAAGAGGGAGTCACCCCTGAAGAATTATTCAGTGTGTGAATGCATACAGTCAGCTACCACTGTAAAAACTAGGCATTGCTCCCTGTCTCTGTAAGAAACACACACACACACACACACACACACACGAAGGACAGGTGGCTCTGTGACAGTTTACTTACACAGTAGGACAGTGGGACTCCAGGCTTCTGTATTTTTAAAGCGTTCTATAACAAGTCCCTATTACTACTCATAGAATCAGAACCGAGAACAACTAGTGAATGCTTTGGCAGTGCGGTTTACGTTTTTCTTCTTCTGGCTCGTTTGCACTTTGGGATCACCTCTGCTGTGGCATTAGGAAGCACAGTGCCAGAGGGTACGGCGTCGACGGGCGGGTCCTCCAGAGACCTCCTTCCTCCACCCTGGAAGCCAATGAGTGGATGAGAGCACGAAGAAATGGCTGCTCTTCCAAAACGAGATCAACTGGGAGCCCTACTAGAATCAGTTTGTCATATACTTTGTCTATCACCAAGAAAGTTATGTTTCTTGACCTTTTCTGTAGAAGTGCTTCTTTGTGTTACGCAATCTAGAATGTGTACTGAAGCCACATCGCTCAGCATGTGCCCTGCGCAAAGCTGCGGTCAGTTCCCAGAAGGACAGAGGGAAACAGGTGGTCAGAAACTTCCACAGCAATGTGCCATTCCCAGGATAGTCCTTTTTCTCGTAACTCATTTTCATTATATTTTATGTCTGTGACAGACTGAATATCTTTTGGAAAATCGGTTGTTCACACAGATAATTTGAGAAACACTGCTCTGCGAGGGATCAAATCAAAAATAAGGAATGAGAGACAGAGGAATAAGGCTGGGAACAGGCTGTCTGCTGGTCGGCAGGTGGGCGAAGGTCCGCCTATGTGAGTGTGTGTGTGTGTGTGCGCGCGCAAACAACCCATGCGCCCTTTACTGAGATTCAGCTGCCCGTCAGTCCCTCCACTTAACACATTACTTCCATTATGTCGTTTAATCCTCGAGGAACTCAGTGTGGTGGGTGCTTGTTAGGCCCTTCTCTCTTGATCCGAGGTGCATTTTCTCCCAAAATGGCAATTACCAGAAGAAAGCCCTGATTTAAGTTTTCCCTCTCATTGCATCGATCCCCTGTTGTCTCAATGGGCTTGCGATCCACGAACCAGGTTCCCTCCGAATCCCAAGAGCACGAAGCCATCCTTCGCCTCACTCCAGAGTCCCCTGCAGGTGCAGGCCAGGGCGCTGCACGGGGCTGAGGAAATTGACAAATGCACAGCCCTGTCGCCTCCTCCTTTTCAGCGGGGACGCGTGGCTTCTCGCACAGCCAGCCGACTTAGATGTCTGTTTGCTGTTTCCCTCAAATGTGGGCACTGCTGGCGATGCACGTCGCAAATGGAACTAATATCATTTGAAGTAGTCCCACTAGAAGCCCAGGGGCAATCTAACCGCATTAACTCCTCCGTCTGAGCGAGGGAGGCTGGAGAGGTGCCTGGGCTCAAGTGGAGAAAACAGAGCAGCGACACACAAGTCCGTGACTGCAAGGAGCACCGAGCCTGAAGAGGTTTCACTTACTGCCTTCAAATAAATGACACCGGTGATCATAGGGCATCTAATATTCTGTTTACAGACCTTGTTAAATGTTAGAAGTAGCTGCAACAGTGGCTTCCCTTGTTTTTGAGGGATTTCTAATGTTTTGTTCCCCACTCCCACCACGGAGAGCTAAGGACGTCAGCTGCTTTATGTCCCAGAACACCCTGTGCATATTTCTACTGGTGATTTCAAAGCGCCGGGCAGGAAGTATAGGTTTCCTTTATGTTGTTTTCAAAGACCACAATCTACAATTTTCTTTTCTTAGAAAGTAAATGAAGGTTTAAAGCCATTGGGTTTTGTTCACTTTATTATAATAAATAATGGCCCATCAAGTTATCCTGAAATGGGCATTAGAACCTAGGCACTTCTGTCTTTGTACTTGAACTCCAGTAAACCTCACTGCCCAGCCCTTGGTCTTCTCACGGCCTCATGTATGCTGTGAGTTAGAGCACATCCCCTCGGTGTGGTGGGGAACAGAGCACCTCTCTCCCAACACCGCTCATTTCTTCGGCACATCTCTCCTTAGGACTGTGTTTAAACACAGCCAGTAAGCTGCCCCGAGAGCTCCGTGGGGTCTCATTCAATCTCATGGCCACACCTTGAGGGGGCGCCTAGGATTTTCCCCTTTTTGCAAGTGAGGAAAATGAGTATTTTAAAAAGCAGGTGACTTACCTAAGGTCTTACAACCATGAAAGTTGTTCTTTGTCCTGTAAGACACTGAAGTGTAATTAGTTTGATGAGACACACGAGAAGTTTTCCATATTTTGTTGTGCATAATGTGCTCCTGTGTATAATGTGCACTCACATTTTTGGCCCAAACTTTCAGGAAAAAAATCTCATTTTAATTCTTTGACTTAATTTCTTATTTATTTACATTTAGAAACAAAACTGATTATCATATTCCAGGCTAATATTTTGCATATGGACATTGTTATTGCTTTCTAGAGTTACACTTTTAATGCACAAGCATGAATAAAAGAATTAAAAACATATAGATATGGAATTAGTACTACCCCTGTATAATGGGCATCCTTATTTTTCCCTTAAAGCTTTGGGCAAAAAAAAGTGTGCATTATACATGGGAATACACGGTAATTACAACTAAGTGCCATTGAAATATGTTTGTGTATATATGTGTATACATACATACATATATCCTATAAAATATGGTAGATAATCTGGCCTAAATGATGCAGTAAAGGTAAGACATGGTCCCCAACTTTCACAAAATATATATCTTGTAGGAAGATCAAATATGTATCCAATAAATGAACCTGCAAACTAGAATATGACATGAGATGAACTCTGTAGTCTTCCTCCTAAACCTAATGTTCTACAACTTCTGATTAGGGCTGATCAAGGAAACTTTCCTGAAGGAGGTAGGAAATGAGTAGAAACTTGAAGGACTTTGATTGTTGGACATGGGAACACAAAAGCTTCTAGGACACAGAACAGAGAAGCAGAAAAACAGAAATATTCAGAGAATATATTTGGTAAAAAGTGTCCATGAAAAGGATTAGAATGAGTAAAGCAAAATAGGAGATTAGGGTCAGGAAATGGACAACCTAGAAAAAGAAGCCAGCAGTATGCTTAGTGGGAATCAGGGTTCCCAAACTTCAAGGATCATGTTCATAGTTTTAGGAAGAATTTTGACAGGTTTAAGTGTAGTGAAATATGGTGGAAGCTTGCGGGAGGTCCTGCAGGCAGAGAAGCCAGGCAGGTAGCCCTCGTTCTTGGACAGCACGCAGGTAAAACTCACGGGGAGAGATGCACAGGGACGGAAAGGAAGATCCAGGTGTGCGATGCTCGTAGGCTGAGATCAGCGGAAATTGACGGCGCTTCAGGAGTCACACACTCTGGTTCTTAACGAGGTTCAGAACCTGCTCTGCAACTTGCCAGACCAGTGGGCGAATACAAGCTACTGACTCTCTCAGAGGTTCTGAGGAGCAGCGGGTTCGAGGTTCAGGCCATGGTGAGTCACTGGGTATGTCCAGAAGGAAGGACATACCTGGAACACGACAGAAGAGTCAGGCTGTGCCAGCAATGTCAAAATGTTGAGGAAAAATATATATTTATTTTCCAAGTGTCAAATGAGGTTTACGTGGTTGCCACATAGATGTAACTTCTCGGTGCTATGAAAGAGCCCTCATGGAGGGCTGAGATACAGTACTTTGCTGGATAGAGAGAGTGAAATAGGCATTCCAGGTGAGGGTGCTAGTGTGAGCAAAGCTTGGAGACAAGAATATTCCTTGTGCATTTCAAAGAGCAAGAGAACAACTTTAACGAAATACAAGAAGATAAAGCTCCGAAGGGAGGTTGGGGCCAGATGAGAAATGCCTTTGAATCTGCAGATTTAGCAGATAAAAGTACAGGCTATCCCGTTCAATTTGAATTTCACATAAACAAGTCATCTTTTAGCATAGTGTGATCCAAATAAAAGTATTGTTTATGTGAAATTCAATTTAGTTGGGTATTCCCTATTTTATCTGGCAGCCCCTTTTGAATGCTGTTGGAAGGTGGTTGGACTTAATTTTCAGTGAGAACCATATGGAGGGGATCTGAGCAATGGGGTGACACGATGAAACAGTTTTTAGGGTGGTGAATTGGGTGCACAGGACAGAGGAGGAGAGTTGGAGCATAAGGAGTCTAGGAATGATGCAGGTAAGAGCTGCTGAGATTTCCCCTCCTTCCAACATGCTCTCAAAACATGTTCTCACATGCCCCCATCAATCCTGTTGTTCCCAACTCCTGATGTCATACACACCAGTGCAGAGCTGGTATGTGCAATGCCAGTGTAATGCCATAATGAGGGTAATCACATCATCTTCATGTTCCAATGTCACCTTCGTCAACGTGTGCTTTGCTCTCATTTCAAATTATCATATCAGTCATCAGATTTGATATGGAATTTAAAAGTTAAAAGTTCTAAGGATAGGCTGACTACAAGCAGAGAAACTCGAGACTTGTCTGTCAGGAAGAGTATAGTTTTCCCAGAATGATGATAATTTCTTCTCTAGAAGGACAGCCCTTTCTACCTCTGACTCTGAGTGTGGACACATGTTAAGTCTTTACTAGCTCTTGTGGCCTTTGTCCCATTCCACACTCCTAGACACATTGCAAAGATTAAAATCACACGTCGTCTTTGGATAAAGGTGCTATTACAACCCAGGTGGGTGTCATTAACATGGAATGTGTAAGGATGAAGACCACAGATGAACATAGAGACTTTCCTAAGGAATGAGATACATTTGGACATCAGGCAGTTGAGGCTGTGAGAAACCCTGTGTTGTACTCACAGAAGTGGTGGTGACCAAGCCATGGTATCTGAGCTATAAAACAAGCAGTCAGCTGACCCTTTAGGAGGAAGGAAACTTTTCAAGTGGTACAGAATGTAGGATACTCTAGGATAATGGACAGCTTCCCATTAGGAGGCAGTACGGATAGTGCAAACCTATCAGTCTACCTCTCAGTTGCCTCATCAGCAAAATGGGACAATTGGTCCTAATCTAGCTGATGGCAGAAGTTTTTTTGCAAATTGCTTTCAGGTGAATATCCACGAATCCATGCTGATCCTTTAAGACACCAAATATCATAGGTAAATGAAAACCAAATTTGAGAACACATGTATATCTGGGGAGGTGATTTTAAATAATTGAGACACGTTTATCCTCTATTTTTGAAATGAGGTTCAGAATTCAGCTGGAATTACAAGTCACATCAAATACTTTGAACTCGATGCAACTTAAATAGGCTCATTGGAGCAAGTTCAGAATGTCGTTCATTTCCCCGGTTCAGCCAGTCTGCCTGCTGGATTGACTGGTGATGTCTTGATTGGGTATGATTCCCCTTGACTCATTTCTCTGTTTCTGATCATTAAAAGCTGTCTGGTTTTATTCTCACTTAATGATAAGTGAAAGGGTAACGTCTGCCAGACTCTTCCCATTTGCTTGGCGTTTGCAATAGCGCAGAGTCTTGAGATCACTATAAATTTTACACTGAAGATCCTGGTAATCGATTGTCAGTACAGATGGTGTATTGGTGTTTTTTAATCTGTGAGCTAATAATCTCAAAGTCAGGTGGAAAACAGTCTTCAGGGTAAATGGATAAATGGGCACAGATGCCCTTATCATCTCATTCCAGCTTTGGAAAGCAGAGATTTTTGTAGGGAGGTAGAAAACACCATCTCTCCATTGCAGTCCGCACAGGTTTGTGGCGCTGGTGCTCAAGTTCCTAAGTGTTGACTGGAAGAAAAGATCATATTGAAAAAGCAGGAGACACAATGGTAGTTAGCCTCTCTCTGGTCGTAGTATGTTTTGTTCTGGCTCTCAGAGCTTTCCCTGCGTTACGGTTTTAATCATCTCGATCAGCGTTATTATACTCAGAAAATGTCAGCCTAAGAAAACGATAATCTCATCGTCATTATTTTCCAATGTCACCTTTGTCAACTTCTGCTTAACTATCATTTCAAATTACTGTATCAATGCTGTAATTAGATATAATTTGTGATATGACCAGCATTCATAGGTGAGTGGTTTTTAAAAAAATCCCACACCAACGGAAATACTTTATTATTACAGGTCTCTTCTTTCAGAACCAAATGTTTCATGCGGGCTTTCACTTGAGAAATATTCCAAATCAAAATGTTACATTTCATGAATACAACATGACTTAATATTTATGACTTGAATATTACAGCCTGCGTGTGTGAGTTTGAAGCCCCGAAACCTGAAACAAACCTGCGTCCCATTCTTTTGAGCTTTTTGCTCTTTACCCAGATGGCATATGGGGGATTTTAGGGTTGTCCTCATGCATGTAATTAATGAAATTCAAATGTGTCTCTTTTACTAGTCAAGTTCCTTATTGAAATTGACCTTTCTATAATGATTTATATTATTTCATTGCACAGAATCATAGGTTTAAGGTATTTGTCATTCTATTAAGTTTTCTGTTAAACCAAGAAAAGATTAAGGTATAAGAGAGGAAGGAAAGTGATACTTTGGAAAGGGGTGTTCTACCTTCCCTGGTGAGAAATCGAGGTTAAAAAAGTGGGACTGGTTGATTGAGCATAAAAGCGATTCATGAAATATGACATCTCTTTAACATTGAGGGAAAGAGTGCTTTCCTTCATGGAGTGCTTTCTTCCATATGCAAAATATTGACACATTGCTATTATATTAAACAAAAGCCTTCCTTCAGAGAGATAATTTTATAGAGCCGCTGGTATCATGTGATCTTATTAATATTTATGAAATATGATAATAATATGGAAAAGGGGGAACTGGAATACAGCCCTATCTTTCTAGACCCTATTCATTTCAGCTTCAAAATGTTTTTTCATTTCACACATCAGACGCTAATTAGCAAATATCTAATTAGTGTTAGAAGATTAATCGCTCATGGGAGTTGCTGAGGCTTTGAGCTTTCATGCATGCAAAAACAGTGCCACTTAGGTGCATTTGTTAAGGTACAGTAACTTTAAATGATACAACTTTTTTAGGAAAAAAAGACTTTAAGTTGCAGCAATAGAGTAAATTTAGGCTCCAGTAAAAAGAGAGCAAGAAATACAGAATTGAAAAGATAATAATGACACCATCAAAAGCCACATATTCAACCCATCACAAATGTTAGTGAGGAACCTGCCCAGTTCCAGGCAGTGTGGCAGGCCCTCTGAAAAGTCCGAGAATCAAAATTGCAGCCCCTGATCTCCAGATGCTTAGAGAAAAGGGAAGGAGGGGTTTGCAAACGAAGGCCTCCGGGCCAAATTAGGCTAGCCTCTTGTTTTCATGTGGTTGTAAACTAAGCAAGGTTTTTCCATTTTTAAATATTGAAAAAAAAACAAGGAATATTTCATGACACATGAAAATTAAATTTTAAATTAAAAATTCAAATGTTTTTATTTTTTTTACAAGTTGTATTGGAACACAGGCATACTTACTCATTTCTTCACTGTCTGTGGGCACTTCTGCCTACAACAGCAAAGCTGAGTAGTTCCAACCCAGACCATATCCCTCAAAGCCTAAAATAGTTATTTTCTGTAAGTAAGGTTTACCTACAGAAAAAATCACCCACCCCTAAATTAAAAGCTGAATATTTTTATATATTAGGACAATTTAAGGCATCAAATAGACCAATATCAAGTTCATAATTTGTTAGCAGTTTAACATTGGGGAGGCGATTTAACATTTCTAAGCCTCAGTGTATAACCTAGGAATTATGTTCCTTCATAGGGATATAAAAGCTGAGGCTTTGAAGAATTAAATAGGATTACTTAAAGAAAAAACCTCACCTGGTACCTGACTCTTCGTAGACTCTGTAACAGTCACCCCGAACCTCTACGAGATACCAAATAGAGTGACGTTTCTCCATTCACTGTCTTTCTCTCCCTCTACAAGGATTTCTTAAAAGGATGAATGGATCAGAACTAGGAGCAGGGCTATCTTCCTCCATAAATAAGACAGGAAAGGGAGTAGGTACCAAACTAAATGACCTTGCTGCAGATTTTCTGTCTCTAGTAGTATGGCCCTTTGTCCCCATCCTGTCCCCTGATGCCCTTAAGCATCAATTCTTTCTTCTAATTAAACCTTTAAGTAGACAGGAAAAATTTATTGTTGATATAAGTTTCAATAACATTGTTCGTATTTTTTACACATACAAATCTATGTTCATATCAAATTCCTATTTACAATTCATACCTGTCACAGCTTTCATTTAAGCACACATGTAGTAAATTTATTGACTATCTTGCAGAGTTAATGATGGATAATTCATTAAATGCCACAGGGAACTATCTTTTGTAAGTTAAATGTAATTTCTTCAGAGGGTGATGTGTTTTTTGGGAGGGGTGTTTGGGGTAAACTGAAAACTTTAAAAATTATTCTCTCAAGCTGAAAAGATCTCTATGTTTCATAGCAGCAAGAGTTTAATCTACACACATGCAAACATACAAAGCCATCAAAGTTCATTGATGTAAAATGTAAGATTGGCTTCTAAAATCAATACATCTACATTGAAATTTGGCCATAATTCATATCATTTTATATGTTCTTGGGAAATAAGAGGGCAAACTAATAAAGATGTTTAAGCTTTAAACTGAGGATATAATAAACTCAGTTTCTTCTCTCTGTAGGTTATGAGCAACATGAATACATTTGGTCTAAAACTATGCATTGGGAAAATATTTTGGCATTATATTCATTTCCGCTGACGGGTACAGAAGTCCATCATTTGAGGAGTGGGATCACAGTCACGTGTAGCACACAATCACATGCCATGAAATAAAAGTAGGAATCGCTTTCAGTGGTCGCTACAGCTGGAGACAGGCAGAAAAAGCAGGTGTCCTGGAATAGCCTGCTTTGCTCGTGGTCACCTGTGTATCCGTGTACCCACTCAGTCAGTAAGTGCTCTGGACTATGGGCGGGTTGTATTTAGGGGGACTGGCAGGGAGGGGTTTCGGTTGGGTTATCATAGCAACAGACACAAGGATCTGGTCCTTGCATGAGGTGAGCCAGAAGCCCTTGAATTCTCTCTCCAGGACATTTTTTTCTACCATATTTTAAAAGCTAAGTAGAGGAGATAGAAGAAAAATGATTATAACTGCAAACAGAAAATTCATCCCAAAGAATGTTCATGTTGAAGAGATGTCCCCAATCAGGCAGGTGGTTTAACACATTTTTGAAGAGCCTCTCTGTATTTGAACACTGTTGAGATGCATAAACCTTGTCCGGCACCCCGGAGCTTAGAAATCCAAAGTCAAGTTGTTAGTAGGACCACACTCCCTCTGGACCCCATAGGGGAGAATCTTCCCTTGCCTCTTCCTAGGTTTTGGTTTGCTGACAATTCTTGGAGCCGATTGGCTGACAGTTGCCCCACTGCAGTCTCTGTCCCTGGGTCCTCACTGTCTTCACATCTTCTCATTTGGACACCAGTCACATCAGGTGAAGGGTCCACCCTAATCTAGTATACTTTATCTTAAACAAATTACATCTGCGATGATCCTATTTTCAAATGCAATCCCATTGTTACATACTGAGGTCAGGACTTCAACATATATTTTGTGGGAACCCAATTCAATCCATAACCCCAACCTAGGTTTCAATCTGATAGTTGATTATATTTACAATATTTAGAATCAAGAAGTAACTCTATCCTGGGAGGAGGGGTGGCTTCTGGAGAGCCTAATTGACTTCCTAATTCACCTCATGGTTGTGTGCACTTGACCTTCTAGTGTGAGTAGAAACATAAATGTTTTATGGTTTAGTGATCTTCTGGACGTGGAGCCCAGGAGACAATGTCAGCAGAGAAAGTGATACTTATATATGTTATGATGGAAAAGCCACAGAAGATGGTATCTTCCTGAACTGTGTATTTTAAAGTATCCTATTACACAGCATGGAAATCGATGGTACCATTTAGCATAACAATACCAGGGGCACATTTAAAATATCATGTTAAAGTTTGAAAATATTGATGTCTGTAACAGGATACGTGCAGTTTCAGTGGTGTAAAGGGGTGATTTTACATCATCTGCTCTGGAACTTACCAGGCGCACTTTCATCTGTTAAATCTTCTATGCAGCGATGCTCTGGGTTTTAGAATACATAGACCTGTCTATCTCTGTGTGTGTGTTTATGTAGCTGTACGTATGTATTCATTTATTGGTTCTTACTTTCATTTACTAAGTGTGGACTGAGTGCCCACTGGGAGAGTAAGGAATCAGAAATAATGAAATAATAATGAAATAATTTGATGACCTCACAAAGATGATATACAAGAGGGGAACATAAAATTTTAAAATAATAATATACAGCAAAAAATGCAATTTTGGGCAGTAAAATGTGCTCAGAAAGAATATACATATAAGGGGGGGTAGAATTAATATTGGTTCAAATAGCTCTGGACATCATATGAAAGTGTATTTTATAAAGTTTGATTTTTTCTTATAGTAGCGCAGAGGCGTCTAGTCCATCACCACCAATAATAATACAGTCATTATTCAGTGCCCATTTTCAAATTATTGGGAATATTTTCTAATTGATGCTGATAGGTTTCAGTAGAACTTGTTGTGATTGTTGTTAAACTATGTAAAAATCGTGGATTTTGAATTCTGAGAAAGCTGGCTTTGAACTACCACTCGGCAGTATAATTATTTGCTCTCTCTGAGGTTAGTAAATGCTCTCATTAAAATAATATTAGTTCATTTTCAGGATGTCGTGCGGCTTACATGAGATGTGTATGTGATGCTGCCAACCACCATCTTTGGCAAATTAGTGCTTAATATATATTTTTACATATTTATTTTATTCTATAATTTGGTTGAAGCAATTTAGCCTTTCTGATGGGCTTTTAAAATGGCCACTTAAAAATAGTCTTATGGGAACAGATCAGTCAAAGACCCTCTTCTCCAAAATGACGTCACTCACGCACCCATGCACAACGGAAGTCCACCTTTGGCAGCGTGATTTTGCTGGATAAACACATCCTCAAAATGATTTCACTGTTATTCTTCCCAGATAAAGGAAACAGCCATAGTTAATTTTACATCTTCAAAAATGTATGGCTTGTCCATGGTGCTTTATATATCCAAGACAATAAAAGAGCGTTAATGAAAACCACTTACACTAAACTCTGATTCATGTATTCACAGAACATTTATAGTTTTCTGTTTTTATAGGTACATCACAAAGTTTGTGAATCTTTAAAAAGCCCTCTTTGAATGTCCTGCATTAGGGCTGCATTTTATCATCATAATTCAGGCATAATAACCTTAATTATAGCGGCCATGCAGACTGCTGGACAAGGCTCCTTCCTGCAGCCTGCATGAGTAAATTTTGACCGTGCTCACAGACTTGCCAGGCCATGCATCCCGATGACAGCAATGATATTGGTAAGGAACAAACTTGGTGCTGTCATATAGGGTGTATCTCCAAGTGCAATAATAATTATTTACAAATGCTATAAAAAAAGTTATTGGATACTTAACCATACATGAAACAGCTCTTTCAGTGTTCAAAATAACCCCATGAATTAGGAAATACTATCAGCATTTTGAAGATGAGTGGTATGAGGCCCAAAGAAGTTAAATACCATGTGAATACATAGGCTAGAAAGTGGGGAAGCAGAGATGTGCACCCCATTATTCTTCCCCCAGTGCTTCCATGCAGTGTCACCGTGCCGTGCAGTTCCCCTGATGGAGAACACGTGAATGAAATGATTTGCATCACTTGCTGTAGAGGCGGACATGGAATGGTCTCTATTTTCTTTTACATTTTAATATCGGAAATTAGTGCATGACTTTTAAAATATTTCTGTATTAGTGAGTCATCGTCTTCTGGAATTATCATCTCTAAATGGCATGATCTGTCCAGGAACCTTATAATGTGAACTTTATACGGCTGAGGTTTCAATCTCTGACCTAGAAGGAAATTTTAATTCCAGAAATGGAGCCTCGTGCTTCTCTTCGCTCAGACCTCCCCAGATGACTAACGCTAAGTCTTTGCTAACTGCCGAACTGAGCATTTCAGGGACAGAAGGTTGCACAGAAGGTAAACATTCTTTGAGCTGTAAGCCTAAATTAAGCAGGAATGGGTGGGATCGATCGTGAATGGGTGCCTGCGTTTGATAGCCTCCTGATTTACACGTCCTATGGAGAGATGTTGGCAGGGACTCCGGTTACCAAAGGGCAGGGACCCTCTTCAAGGCAGAAATAATGACAGCAAGCATCAGATACTCCATGGTCCCTTGGCTTTCTTCCACACGCAAAGAATGAACTAAACTCTCTATCTCCTTCAGTGTGCCAATGGACAACTTACCACCCTCAGGCCGTACTTCTCCCCTCTTGCCGCTAATGGATGCCTCCGTCATTAACTGGCCTCCGCTCCCAGGTAATCTGGATACAGAGTCTCCGCTCTCTCATACTCAAAGGGGCGGTCACACTGTCTGCCCTTAATACAGCTGTGGCACGTCAGTCCGAAGAAGAGAGTCATTCCAATGGGCTTAAGCTCGGGGTCACTTATTTTTTTGGTAGACTAGAGTCTCCCTGGCCGTGAACTCCAAAGAGAGGCATTTGCTCTTCAGCATGCCTTGGGAACAGTGGCACACAAAGGACAAAGAAGGGTTTTGACATTATAAATGCTTCTCAACCACATTTAGTTTTTGTAAATATTTACCTTAGATTTTTCTCTTGTTCTCTTGCCCAAATGCAGAAGCCATGTAGGCCTGGCTATCAATGGGGAACCACACAATAAATAGTACAGCTGTCAGGGACTTCAGACTTTATGTATTTTAAATTTCTCTTTACAGACGAGGAAACTGAGGCTTGGAGAGACTGGATGCCTAGTCCAAAGTCACACACCTAACTAATTATATTCTCTTAAAATATTCTCTAAGACCTAAAATGTGGAAATATTCACTAAACTCATTTATTCTGTGCACTTTTAATTACTTCAGTATCTCTATATACAAAATATTCTTCAATCATTTCCATTAAATGAATGAAGAAAAAGGTGGGAACAAGGGTAGGAGCAAGAATCCATTGGAATATATTAAGATAATTCATATCGAATAAGAAACATACATTCAATTCATCAGGGCACTGTCCCAGAGCAAATCACAGAATTTTTCCCTAAGTAATTATCAAAGAAGTTAAAGAAATAAGGACTCTGGTCATTCATCGATTCCTGATTTTTATTCCCAGACTTATCCCTCCCCAGGATGAGAGGTTTGAGAGAATAGATTCATTTGTAAAATGACTAGAATAATTTCACCCACCTCGGGGACTCAGCGAGTGTTTAATACCTCAGAGGACTCTGAGGGAGTCGGATGAAAGGTGCTTTAGAAGGCAGGCATGATTACTGAATTAGAATTTCAGAGAGTGAGAAAGGAATCTTTTGTGTTGACAGGTTTTTTTCTTATTCTTTTTTCAGTCCTATAGTGGGTTTTAATATTTTCTTCCTTACCAATTTCTTCAATTCCAGATCATGTCCTTGACTTGGTGCAGTTCTCAGGAGAAGGAATGTGTAGTGGTGTAAACTGTCGAGCTCCCTTTTGGATTTTTTTTTTCAAATATGCATTTTAGCCTCTTTGAATTCACAGGGCTAATTTTACTCCTTCCCCACGGTTGTAATGTTTGTAGTAAAATGAAACCACCTGGGACAGTGTTCTGTAACGTGATATTTATTACTGTGTCACAGAAATGTACACACACACACTCACACTCACATACCCTGGTATTGAATTGTTTGGAAACCGGACCAATTTTGTTTCATTCTCCAAAGGTTGCCATCATATCATTAATCTCTCTCAGCCCTTAAAGATGGCCTTTTGCCATATTCTGTCAGAAAACAAGATATAGACCATTTACTTTAAATACCTAAAAATAAAAATGCTGAATCAAACAGATACACACACACACTCACATACATACGCACAAGCTGTCTACGGTATTTTGCAATTGTTGGAAATCTCTGTGCATTGGGTGGGAGGAGCAATAGAATTTGCAGTTTCTTGAGAGTGAAATGTTTTGTTACATTAGTTATAAAACGTTTCTGCTGTTGAAATAAATAGTGCTAATTAATAATTCTGCAGAATTACAGAGCAGCCTTTGAACTACAAGAGTGGGTTTTTAATCCTTTGTAGTAGAATTCTCCTTTTCACTTCTCTCTTTCTCCCTCCTTCCCTATCTCTTTTATGTCTTCTTCTTTTTTTCTTGGAGCAGAAGAGAGAGAGAGAGAACCATCCATCGGTTGCCTCCCATAGGTACCCCCCGCCATGAGAGATCAAATCTGCAAGCTAGGTATGTGTCCTGACTGGGAATTGAACCCACAACCTTCTGGTGTATGGGACCATGCTCCAACCAATTGAGCCCCCTGGTCACGGCCCTTCCTTTTCTCTTTGCAGAAAATATATATCACATCAGGAACTGTGCTGGGGTTTGTGTTAGTAGTGGTACTTCATTTCAGCCAATTGTAATCTTATGGATTCTACCAAGAAATGAATGGCAACACATCTTTGAGGATAACCTTAATCCAACTCTGTAAACTTTGTTTCAACTTCATGTAGGACATTTCCTATATGAGTCGTATAAGCATCGTATCTAGTACACTTGAACTTTATAGGGCTTATGTAAATATCTGTGGCCTAAAAATAAAGTGTATTGTCTCCAAAATGAGCACAAAATGACAAAAGCCCAATTAATTAGTTTAATTAAATGCCTGCCAAAGACTGAATCTAACATGGGATCAAGGGGTGAAATGCTACCCAAACCAGCTTTTCTCAGTTATGTATGAATTACGTATTTATAGAACTTGAACTCTTAGCTGTATATGCAGGCCTACTATTGGATCTTTTTGCAAAGAAACTGTCTGGGAGCAATGAGGTCCTAATGTGTCCCTTTCCTGATGACGTTCATTTTCAGACGTCTTCACAGCCATGCCGTTTTAGATCGGACGTATTTGTATGATACAGTACAGAAAGAACTCGCATTATTGCAGTGGGGGTTCTTTTATCAAACACAGTAAGTTTGTGATGCGTAAGCTATTTCTGCAGTGTGAATACATTTCCTTCTGCTTTCTCCCTCAACGGGAAAGTTGCCGTGAGCCGACTGTGTTCCATTATACCTCGCTGCATTCATGGGCTCCTCCTTCCAAACCATCACCAGGTGTTAGCATCTTCCCTGAGTGATTTCAGGCATTTTCCTTTGAATGGAAATGGCTCACTTGGAAGGTTGTGAAAGGCACATCCACGTGGAATTGAGAGGATCTTGTGCTGCGATGTGGTCGGAAGGCTTGCCAGAAATTGCCCGTTTCAGGCTGATGATGCAAAGCTAGACATCTGTTAAATTAACA
Source organism: Trachops cirrhosus (assembly GCA_028533065.1). Classification (NCBI taxonomy): domain Eukaryota; kingdom Metazoa; phylum Chordata; class Mammalia; order Chiroptera; family Phyllostomidae; genus Trachops; species Trachops cirrhosus. The sequence continues at coordinate 7,578,953 of CM052546.1, read as the reverse complement.
TCTACCTAACGTTTTGCCTTCAGTCAAATGCATTTTTTAAAAAAATTAAGTCTCTCCCACTCTCTCGTGCTTTGTTTTTTTTTCCACTGTCAAAACAATCTGTCACAAGATATTTAGTTTCTGTGTAATGGGTTACTTAAAGAAACCAGCAGATGGTGCAGTGAAAGCACCTAGTACCAGCTCCAGCACAGCATAGACTGCTGGTTGGCCTTTCCCCTGAAGCTCAGTGCGCCCAGGAGAGGCTTTAGTGCGGCCTGCTATTCCCTCAGCTTTGATTTACGTTCTTGCCAGGGTCTCTCACAACCCTTGCCTTTTAGGATCAAAATATTAGTGTGAATATTCTCGATCCACCAAAGAGTCAGAGATCTCTTTCCATTTCACCTACGTGATGGTCAGTGCATGGCTCTCACACTGTCCATGCAGAAGAAGGACTTCATTATACACAAAGCTGTGCACACCCCTGCTTGTGGCCAAGCACTTGCTCAGAGCACCGAGCTGGGCTGTGGCCCAGCACTCGGCTCTGCATGGGCTGAGCCGACACAGTGATAACCCTCAGGACACCCTACTGGACCAGTGCGTTCCTGGCCGTCTGAGTAATTTTTCTACAACAAATTGCCTCCTGATAAAGTGGAGCTGCCCTTTTGTTGGGGGAGAAGATCCCAAAGTCAGTGTCACCATGGTGATCAAAGATTAAGCACCATTGGAATGGCCGATGAAAATCCCTTGAGCCATCCATGAAGCACGTGGAATGTTGTTTGGTTACCTTCTTCAAAAGGAAGGTCTTCATATGTGGTAAAATGGGAAGTGCTTATTAAGTCAGCAAATCGTGTTTACTGTGTCCCCAGCACTTTTCTGGGCCCTGGGAATGAGGTTGTGAGCAAGAAATACATGATTTTTGCTCTCACTGTGCTCACGTAGCCATGGGAGAAACTTAGTCAATGCATAAGCAATAAGCATTCTATAAGCAAAACATAATTACGGATTAGTTTATCTACCTATCAGCCAGAAATGAATATCTGTACAAATACATATCTTTACAGTAAACTAATGAATCAGTGAGCAGAATATAAGTTTATTAGCTGTAACCATTAAATATCTCTGTGTGGAGATATAAACAGTATCTAAGTAAACACATAAAAATATAAATCCTGAGATTATTTCATCTATCTATCTAAATGGTCGTGCAAACCAAACCTGCTCTCTTGTGTACCTCCTATGAGGGGAGAGATTTAATTTCTGCGAAACTTGAAAGGTCCCCAGCTTGTTCCTGATTGGGACTGCCATTAGCAACCTCTGGGAGAGGGCAGGGCTGGTGTGACAGCAAAGGCTGTCAAGTAGGGGCTGAAGTTTAGGCCAATGGTGAGGGAACAGGAGGATGGGGGGAGGGGCTCATTCCTTCCAACAAGGCACCAGCTCCTGGGGACCGCGCTCTGATGGTTCACTCACTGAGCAGCTACGTTGGGGGTTTTCTGGGGAGAACAGGCATGATATAATACCTGCAATAAATCACTTTAGTCTATTACTTATTAATCGAATTCTGAAGTGCCCTAGAAAGTATCTCTAGGCCATTGTCAGTGCAAAGCTATCGTAAATGAACGTGCTAGCCAAAGCCCTTGGTACACTTGTACCAAAGAGCTTGAGATAGCTGTGTTATTAATCAGAGCTCAATAAAGTTTTAACAGTCAAACAGAAGGTATATATACTGAGGTATAATTTAGGCAGAGTTGAGAGGGTACAGTATTTCTTTTTGGTCCATCAGAAATTTCCATTTGTCACATTTAGCATTATTTTTGAGATTGATAATTCTCTCACACGATCTTTATTTTGATTCTATAGAGTGTCTAATAATAATTTGTCTCCAGTTTTTGAAGCACTGGTTCAGAAGCTGTCATATTCAGCTAAAGCCAAATGCCAGTGAGGTTAAGAGCCAAAGATGGACTCTTATCCTTGATCCCCCATAAAATAAGGGGCCACATGATCATTGTGCGTTCTGCAGGGCCCACTGTGGCCTTGCGACACTCACTGTCATTGGAGGTGTTTGCTGCTTTGGAGGCATCAGGCGACTGGCACATGCCATAAATACTTGTTGTACATAAGACTGAGGGTTCTTCACTTGCTGTACTTAGGGAGGTCAAAAGAGATAGATAAGTAGGAGAATTACATTTTTAAACATCCTACCAACTTAGCCCCTTCTAGTGTCATGATACTCACTCGTTTGACAAATACCTAGTAGCCACCTGCAAAGTACCCATCACAGTGCTGGGTACCCGTGCGCACTGGTAAGTTAATGAGAATGAGAGAACGGATGGATGAATGAGACAGGGTTCCTCCTCCATGGAACAGAACTGCGGTCTTCATCAAATAAGCAACCGCTGAACATAATCTCGAGCTGAGGAGCAGCCCTTTGGAAGACAGAACCGTGCTTTTAGAGAACACATGTCAAACGAAGTTGGCCACACTCGAGGGGAGCAGAGGTTTCTCTGAGGAAGTGTGTCATGAGCTGAAAACTCCAGGACGGGGAATGATCTGTGTAAAGCGCAGGGAAGACTATTTCAGACTCACCAAACAACACCAGCACTGGCTGAGGGGTGACGGGGAGCAGAGGGTCCCCAGGAGTGGACAGCAGGCTGGTGTAGCCGGAAAGCAGGGGTTAGGGGTGAATGGTATGGACTGCGCTAGAGGGATACGCAGGAACCCAAAGACTGGAGCTGGCAATGAGAGGAGATGGGAACTAGGAGCTCTGTGTGCTTGAGAACTGGTGTGGTGGATAATAAAACCTTTAAGAAACGTTAAAGAAATCTCGGGCATCATATGTGATAAAGGAAAGATTGGGGGCAGGGTCAGAATAGGCTTTCAGGATCCGCATGCCTTCTGCACAGCTGAACAGGGCCTGGCTAATTTCCCTTTCTAATGAGACCAACACAAAATCCAGCCATTTAGGCTATTCAGCTTTTAGGTAAATGTACCAAGCTGTTGGGGTAGCGAGGAAAGAGGGGTTGACATTGATGGATGGAGTTAAATACCAGAGTTCCCCCCTTCACACAGACTTCTCTAAAGCAGCATTGTGACAGAAATGCCTGGGAGATTCCAGGTGGGCAGGGCAGGCTGGACAGGGTCCAAGTGCCTCCCTCAGAAGTGGAGGGGGAGGGCGAGATGGGTCTGCTGTCAGAATGGGGATCCCTCTTAAGGTCTGGCAGCAGCACGGCCCAAGGGGGATGAGTTCCTCAAACAGGGCTTAACTCCCCTCAAACTGGTCCTGGGGACCCTTCCACGGGACATATGGGCTTTCCCTGACACAATTTAATTTTTGTGCAGAATTACTACCAGACGAATAGCTGTCTCCTTACTTACCTCTGTGGCAATGCCTCCCGATATTTTAGACAACAACTTGTTATTTCTCTTGATTTAAGACAGGAGTGACATTACTCCAAACCTGCCTTGGAAACAGTCAAATTGAAGGAAGGATGGCTACCACTCCTTGACTCAATAGATGGACATATAATATACTAAATATAAAACGTGTTAACTAAGCCAAACTCCTTGGAAAGACTTGAGCGTATGTGTTTTTCAAGGAAATGATAATTATTTTCTGTTCATTTTCTGAAAGTCCTTTGGATCAGATGCTTGGATTCAATGGCCTCATGCTTACAGTTTTCATTATTTAAATGAATGCAATAGCAGAAGAGATTGTGGGGTGTAGTACCATCACCAGGGTGGTTCCAGCACTGACAGGTACATTCAGAGCGGTGGATTCCCAGCTGTGGATTCCCAGCTGTGGTTAAAAGTACTTAGGATGGTCACCATTCTCAGTGCCTTTTATACTTAACTAATTCTCATAACAACACTTGGACCTGTATACTGTTAGTTTTTATCACTTTGCAGATAAGGAAACTGAGGCACAGAAAGATAATTAGTCACTAAGCTGGTAAGCCAAGAAGCTAGGATTCAGATTCAGGCAATCTGGTTCCAGAACCTGTATTCCTGACCCATGTTCCTATCACCAAGAAATGGATTTGGCCGAATGAGTGGCAGAGATAAGGATTCCAGGAGCCGTTGTTTCTGTTCAAAGGAACTTCTAACTTTCTTTGTTCCATCACCGCCTCCTCCTCCAACCTGTTCCAACTGTTCAGAGAAGACAGATGCTTAGGGGGGAGTGTGAGTAGCAAAGCAAATAAAATCCTTATAAATTAATTGTTTTAGATGTAAAGATTAAAAACACCCATTTCTCATTACCCACCTTTCTAGAAACTGATAGGTCTCCATGGCAGTCAACACTTCCGTTTGTCCTTCAGCCCATGGGCGTTTCCCGTGGCACCCGGTCATGTGGCAGAGGGTCAACGGCCGGCACTGCTTTGAGATTCACATACTCTGGAGCCGCCTTTGACAATCAAACACACAAGCAGCTCTCTTCCAGTTTCCCCACTGTTCAGTCCTTAAAGATCGTTTTGACAATTAAATGTTTTCAAAGCTGTCTCAGAAATACTGACCAATGGCACCTTGGTGTTTAAAATTTGAAGCTCACTCTGGTCCCTGACTGTTAACCTTTCTCTTGTCTTGTTGCCTATTCACACACTATATTTTCAAAATTCAGTCAATTTAATCCAGACTCAGTTGGGCATCCTGGCATTTGTCAAACATCTTGCTTAGAAATTATGGTCTTCTTTTCACTGACTTGCTTTTCGGACAACATGTGGAGTCATTTTCCACTTCATTCTCGGAGATTCAGCCTTCCTTTCACGGGGGGATCATGGGGGCAGAAGGAGCTAGCTTACGTTGCCTCTAGGGATAGAGGGAAAGGGAACGTTTAGGTCAGTTGGCATGTTCTTTCCCAACATCTGGAAGAGACAACCTCTCCGTTTTGCCACTAAGAGGAATTAAATCCCCCCTTGACATGTTGGGTCTTAGTAACTCCTCAAATCAGCAAACACAGCCAGTTCCAATCTGACTGTCAGCCGTAGCAACTAAACTTCAGGCCTGCTGGAGTACACAAAGACACAGCACCTTCTGAATAGGAGCCTGGACTAGCCTTTTCAAATCCCTGAAGGGGAAAAAGAAATTTCAAGGACATGTTTGCAAAAAGAAGACAGAGGAGAAAGGAATCTTGCTATTCGCATTGCAATCTGCAGAATCAGTCCTGAAATCCTATGTTTGGGGAACCCCTAATGGCTAAACTTACACGAGCAGAAGGAAAATAAGATGCTCTCATTCAATTCTCTATGAGCGTGTTTGAAATCTTCCCTTCTCCTGTCTCCATGTCTCAGATGTCGAGTCGTTCTGCCTCCCTCATCTGTTTCCAACTCGGTTGAGTTACAACCAATCAGATATGAGGAAAATGAGATTTTAATGGAATATTTGATTTTCATTGCTTAATTGATTTAATTGCAAGTTTCTATAGAAAAGAAAAGATTTTTCAGTCCAATGTAGACAAGCTCCCATTTTTCTCTGTTCCACGATGACAAACTTAATACTTCCATGTTAGCCCAGACTCTGAAACTTTAGAGGAAGGAAATACCGGCATCTTTCTGAATTGTTCTTTGTCTATATTGCAGCTCCTCTCTCATGTTTACATAGTTCATAGCAAAATCCTGCATTCACATTGGCTTCTTCTGTTGGTGTTGATTTTGACCTTTGCATATGAATTTCTGTTTGTCAGGGGGAACAATATATGTGTGCCCGTATACACCTGTACATTGTTTCAGAGGCGTTTAGTGCCACTAGATATTTTTTTTTGTGTCTGGTAAGCAGGACAGTGAAGAGTGTTAGCTAGTTTTCAAGCTGCCACAGTAGGTCAATGGGCCTTTCTGAGTTCCCTGGGACCAACCTTGACAAATGGATTCTAGTCTGTGTAAATTGCCTGTAATGGGTACCGGCTGCCTAGGACACTGGGGTGGGGAGAATCCCTGCTAAAACACACAGGTTCAGTGCCAATGGGAAGTGGATCATGTGCCCCGCCCTGTTCCTTGGTTACCATCCCTATTTTCAGCCACCATATTAACCGCAGCTGATCATCCACGCGCCTGTCCATCACGGTCCTGGAACAACGCCGCATGTCCTGACACTTCCTGATTTCCCAAGGCCTCTTGTGATACCAGTTCCAGCAGAATGCACCTTTCTTTGCTGGACACATTGAGATTTTATTCTTTGACTCTCCATCAGCTTGGGGAAAGTTCATTAATGTGAACATTTAACTGATCACATTTGAATTTCCTCTCAGGTACCATACACATTTGTCAGTCTCTATGTTTGGAATACATTTTTTCATATGAAAATCTTAGCCTGTTGTGTGCTGTCTAATTTTTTCATCGTCATCATGACCATGACTGTTGTCATGAGGAGTGTTTTTGTGGCGACTTCCTCCTCTCCTTGGCTGGAAAGACAAAGGACTAAGGGCAGGGGTTTCAGAGGGAGAGAACGGTGCTAGAGTCCGGGCTCCGCTGCTTGCTAATTGTGGAACTCCAGGCAAGCTGCTCTTCCTCGCTAGCATTTATCCTCTCCGTCTGTAAAATGGGGATAATAATAGGGCCTAGTCACAAGGTAATGTGTGAGTTCAATGAGGCAACAGATTTAAAGTGCTTAGAAGCATGCCAAGCATATAGTAAGTGCTTAATAAGTGCTATGAATTCTGAGGTCACAGAGTGTGTCAGGTACTAGGCCACTAAGTTTACATGGTATATTTACTTACTCCAGTCCCACTCAGCTGGGGGTGGCTTTGTCCCCCACAGTACATGCGGCATTTGGTTGCCAAGACTTGGTGAGGGGATACTACTGGGATCTAGTGGGTGGAGGCCAGGGATGCTGCTCAACATCCTGTGATACAGAGGACAGTTACCCACAAAGAAGAGTAATCTCACCCAAGATGCTGATAGACCTGAGGTTGAATTCAATCCCTGATGTAGTCCATGAAGTAAGAGTTCTTAATATTATAGTCATTTCACAGAAGAGACATCTGCAGCTTGGAGAACATGTAACTTCCCACACTGCAGTTTCAGTGTGTGTGACCACTGTGTAATGGTTGTGGCAGCCTTTCGGAGCTGAAGGGTTTGTCTTCTTTTTAAAAGGCATTCCTACAGACCCTCTACAAACCCCCGAATCAGAAATTCTGGAGCGTTTGTGGCAGTGGGACAGTTAAGGATAGTCAGGCCTCTTAGAGCAGACAAATGCTGTCTAGAGAACAGTGTCATAGTTCTGGAAACTTCCTCCTGAGCCAGATCCAGCCTCTCTGATGTTACTGGGTCATGGGGAGATTCAGGGGGCTACGCCAGGGGGCTGGGGGCAGGGGCGGTCACCCTTAAAGCTTGGGCAGGCTTTGTCTGCCCTGAGTCACAGAAGTACATTTTCATACTTTAACAACTGATCAGGTTAGCCCTGCGAAGCTCATCAAACATATCATTGCACAGCTATCATTGCTTCCGATGTGACCAAATTAAAACTGTAGAAAATGAGATTTTCTGAAGAAAAAATATTGAGTAAAAATCACTACAGTCAATAGTAGATACGACAAAAAGCATAAAGGTTTGACACAAATGACTCATGAATGGGAAACACTTTGTCCCCAATGACCCTTGAGGACCGGGGTGACAGAGAGTTCCTCTGTCTGCCCTGGGATCTGGCTCATAGCCAGGGCTGAGAAAATCTGTGCTTAATGAACAAAGCCAAACTCTCAACCCTATTCATTGGAGCAGTGCAGTTTGAATGGTAGTGATACCTATAACCCCAAATATTTGCAACCCTTTTCCATTTATATCTGAGTAGCATATTAGCAATAACTGGGTGGTTCCAATTCTCAGCCTCTCAGCCTTTGCTTTAAATGGTCCTCCATGCCAGTGAGTCATTCACCCACTGTGTTCCCCTGCAGAAAAAGTAGCCAGAAGTGCTCAGAGTCAAGTGACTCAAGAATCACCGCCTTTATCATGACCTGTGGCTGCCGATCTGCAATTGGCAGCCATCACAGGAGTCTGGGGGATGGAGCCACCACACTAGTGCAGACTGGTTCCCAAACCACGTCCTTGTAATGTTTGTTTATTACAGGATCCGATTCCATCTCTCTGAACAGTTAAATAGATGGCAACCTAGTTTAAAGTCCTCATAACTATAATATTAATTCTGACTTTTACTAGGTTAAGAAATATTTTTGGGTTTGACCTCCAACATGTGTTTCTCCCTTGTTATGTAAAGTCTTGGCCACTTATAGTTCAATAGTCTTTCAAGTCCCAGTGTCTGGAGGGAGGGAGTGAAAAGATTTTTTATGTAGGCAATAGCATAATGTGTTGAAGAAAGAGAAGTAGTATCTTCCAAAAGTACAAAATCAGTTATTAGAATGTAATCTGTTTGCAGAAACAAGTTATGTTCAATGGGTAGGTGTTTTCATGCTTCAAATTAATATTTGTCCTTTAAAATAGCAGATGTTCAACTGCGTACGTGGGCAGTCAACATGAGTAGGCCCACGGTGGATGTTCCAAGCGAGGGGCTGAAAGACAGTGTGGCTTTCACGGCCAAGGCAAGCGCACCCCCTTCGCCTATCCCTCCCACTCTGTGTTGATGATTTCTTGGCGTCTCAGATACACACTGCTGGGCCTCACTTCTCCAAGGCATCGAAGCTCCATTTCCCAGCACAACAGACCCTCCCTGCTCAAAGGGTGCTCCTCAGACCAGCAGCATCGTCTCCCAGGAGCTGGATAGGTACAGAATCCGACACCCCAGTCCACACCTCCTGGATCTGAACCTGCATGTCAGAAAACCATAGGTGACTCTCGGGTGCAGTGAGGTCTGTGGACCACTCATCCAGAGACTCTGAGATCTGATCTCTTTATGGCGCTTATCACATTTTTCTTACTTATTTCTGTATTATACTTTTGCAAGTGATTTTGGAGGGCAAGAATTGTCTTTTATTTTTTAAACCCACCTAGCTTATAGGTGAATTTCCTAAACATAGTGATATTTAATCAACTTCTGAATCTAGATACTCAGATTATAACCACCAGGAGACTAGGCAAGCCAGAAAGAGACGAGGAGCTAATTCAGCAAAGTTCTCGATTTACGCATACTTCCTCACTCCACAAACTATTTAACTCCTGTGAGCCTCAATTTCCTTAACTGTAAAATGCAGATCATAATAACTACCTCATAGGTTCATTTTAAGGGTCAAATGTGATCAAACATATAAAGCAAATAGCATAGTGCTAATTGGTTCATGATGAGTTCTCAATACATGTTACCTCCTATTATTATTTAAGTTAGAAAATTCTATACATATCAGAATCCCCCAAAGAATCTTCCCCACCACCACTTTGTTAGTTAACCTTGTGGTTTCCAACCAGGGTTGATTCTGCTCGTGGGGTACGGGGCATGGTATGGCAATGTCTGGAGCCATTTGGTCATCATGCACTGGGGAGAAGGCGCCGTTGGCATCTATCCCAGAGAGGATGCAGCTATGTCCTACAGCGCACAGGGCAGCCCCCGCCAACAAAGCATGATAGGGCCCCAAATGTCAATAGTGTCAAGGTTGTGAAACCCTCTGTTAACACACAGAGGGACTAAGGTCATTAAAGTAATCCATTTTCCTTGAGGATTTAGGAACCTCAGTATGTTTACCCTCTCAAATACTAGTGTTGAGCCCCCTTTTTGGAGTTCCTGAACTAGGAGCCAGGTCATTTCCTTTGGAACAGAACCACACTCTGGCAAACCTGATGCTACCTGATTAACCTATTAAAGGTCATAAACAATAACAGTTACACTGCACAGTTCATTCTTTAATATCAAGGAGAGCTGGGTTCTTTGAAATGTAAAACATCCTAAGTGAGAGAATAGCGCCTGGAATTCCCCCAGGAGAACAAGGTCATTGTATAAAGAACGCTGGCCCCCCTATTCATTTACTCCATTTTCGGATATATATGCAGGAGGCTGCACATCTGGGGAGAGAGAAGAGGCCAGTGAGGCTGGACTTTGGCTGCCTGGGTCTGAGGTTCGTCCAGGACTGTGGTCCATAGTTCAAATAAATGCTGGAAATGGAGCAAAACAAGTGTCATTGCAGCTGGTAGAAGGATCGGGCGTGAAACTCCTGTCTCTTGTTTCCTTGAGAAGTGAGAGATGCTTCAAGAGAATGTATTAATTTCCCAGGCACGGCTGCAGACACAAAAGTAGGGAGTCGAAGAGTAGGCCTTCTTCCTACTGTGAACAGATTATGCAAACTCCAACCTACAGCTCATTGTTAAGAGTAAGTTTTTTTCCAGGAGTGAGACCACATTTCTAGCATCTGTAATTAAACTATAAAGGAATTAAAAAATATATGTAACATCCCCCCACCAAAAATTGTGAAATAAATAATTGATATGGAGGAGGTTCAAATGCTGTGATACATATTATGCACGAGGACCCCCCAAAAAATATTGCCTAGTCTCAAGACCACTGTCAGCTTCGGGATCCTCTAGGCTGCGATAATAGCTCTGCTGGGTGGTGTGTTGGTTTGGGAAAAGGCCAGGCGTGACTAACTGAAGCCGTTAAAGAGACGGTAGGTGGGGAACTTGCTTTGGGGAGGGCTGCACGTTGCCAGCAACTCTGGAAGGGGCAGCCACGGCAGTGAGCTAGCAAGGGCTCCCGGACATGTGTGGGGAGGCACCATTCATCAGGAGGAATGTGCCTCTGTGCAATAGTGTCCAACCATCTTTCCTGCACTCTTTGCTTTTTGGCAATTTTCATTTTTAGGAAAATTGAACATGGAGAGCTGCGTATTAAGAGCTCTAAGAAACTAACATCTTTTATTCCCCACTCAGGAGAATATAGTTTGGCAAAGAGGCATTATTCCCCTTCAAAATAGAGTTTGCATGGCTGCTATAAACAATATAATTACTGAGCCAGATAATAAATAATTGCAGAACAACAGGGAAAAGGAGGTATGGGCAAGGAGGAAAATGTATGGTTTTGTATATTTGTACAATGATGGAGTTAGCGAGGTGGAGTCACGATCCCAGGTCACATCTGCTCAGCACTGAGGTCACTTATTGGCCATGCACCTGGGCAGCGTGCTGGAGGCCATGCCTTTGTGAGGTGGACTTTGTCACAAAGGGAAGTATTCACATGGAAACCTGTGACTGGTGCCTGGCCAACTTTGTCATCCATCCAATCAGGTGCTGGCTTTTTAAAACATGGTGGCAAGCCTTGCAATATACGTGTTTATGGAGTGTAGATTGTAATGCATCACAATCACGTCCCTGGGTGCACGCATGCGTCCTTTAACAGTGTTCTTCCATGTGCATCCTCAACCCTGATATTGACATGGAAAGACAAAGCCTCAGATATTACCCTCTTCATTGTTAGGCTTTTCTTTTTTTAAAACATGTTTTATTAATATTCAAATACAGTGGTTAGGCTTCTCTTGAAAAAGACACGAGCACATCACAAACTTTCTCCTCCAAAACAAAAAAAGACCAGTTATATCCTTTGTCTGCATCTTCCTCCTTGTACCACTCACCTGCCTTTTCAATGAGAGCAGGCTTGGAGAGTCTGCTCTTCCCCCGGGCTCCTCCTCAGCCTTTCCAGGGTGGCGGTTCTGATGTGGAGTCACCTGCCTTTGCTTTTGATCACACTTCTCACGACGTGCTGGAGAGACTCCCTGGTGAAACACTTCCCCAAGAACCTTCTTGACCTTCTCTTTTCCTCGACCAGGAGGCTGTTTCTGTGCTCTGTCAAGTGGCGACCCATAAATCTTTGTAAGTCGCACCGGCGGTGTGCCCTTGTAGACTTTCCTCACTCTCGTGTTATCACTAAATGTGGAAAACAATCTGCAGCTCTGTCACCTGTACCCAGCGGGATTCATTTCTAACTTAGCAAATACTTATTAAGTCTACCCTGTGTGCCAGGCATGGTTCTAGGCCCTGGGAATCCAACCAAAAACCACCCAGGCCTCTTGGAGCTTACATTCCAGTCAAGGGATCACAGGATGCCACAATTAGCAAACTACATAGTGACTGATCGATGTTATGTGCACTGGAGAAAGAACAGAAAGGGGGATGGGCAGTTTAGGGTGAGGGGCTGATGCAATTTTAAATAGGGTGGTCAGAGTTGGTATCACTGAAAAAACTGATGGAGGAAAACACTCGAATGAGGCGAGAGAGTAACCCATGTTCACAAGGCAGACCATTCTAGCCAGAGGCATGATTAGCTGAAGGGAAGGGAATCAAGGAGAAATTAGTAGGATTGGAGATCTGATAAACTAGGGAGAGGACAAAGCATGTCAAATCTTTAGAACATTAGAAAGAATTCAGCTTTAACTCTGGGTTAAGAAAAGGAGATTTTGGAGGGTTTTGAGTCAACGATGGAGCTTATCTGGCTTATATTATACAAAGAATTGCTCTGATTGCAGAATTGAAAATAATCAGTATCTGTGTGTTTGGGGCTGGGGATAGTATCAGTTATCTATTGCTCAATAACAAACTATACCAAAACTCAATGTCTTGAAACAAAAGACTAATGTACTCTTTCTCAAATTTCAGTGCATATGCTGGGCAGTTCTGCAGGTCTGCTCTGCACTCACTTGTACAGTTACACCCAGCTCCGGGGTCAGTGGGGGCCGGGAACCAGGAAATTGTTGGGACTCTATCCCCCCATGTGATCATTCATCCTACAGGAAGCCAGACAAGGCTTCCTTTTATGGAGGTGGTATCCTTCCAACAGGGCAAGCCCCATCTTCCATATGCTGACCCTGCCTTTACTTGTACAATGCTTGCTGATGTCCCATTGGCCAAAGCAAGTCACAAGAGCAATCCCAGAGTCAGAGTGGCAGAGGACTACATAAGAAGATGGATGCATGAAGATAGGATGCATTGGAAGTAGCCATCAGCCACAGGGGGCAAAAGTGGACATCACAGAGGTACTCCACAACCCAGAAAAGAAAAGGTGACAGATTGCACCAGAGTGGTGACAGTAGAGGTTTTCAGAAGTACCTATATTGTGACTGTAGCTTGCAGGGTGGCCTTATATTTATTCTCCTAAGTCACTAGGATCAGGCTATAAAGTTTCCAGGAATTGGCGATGTTCTTATTATGCATGCGATGATATCACAAAAGAAGTAAATGAGGTCAGGGATAGGTTCTCTTTATTGGCAATAATTATTCAACAAGTTTTCTGAACAATTGAAAACTTCGTAATTCACTTAGTGATGTGACTGTACACAGCACGCTGTCAATATCATCATCAGCTAATATTTATTGAGCATCCTCTGAGTACCTGGCATTGCACTCATAGCAACAGAGGTGAGCTGCATTAATTCTTCCAACCAACGCAGGATTATTGAGTGGTTTATCGCCTCACTCTATTAATTGGTGCCCCAGCAGCCTCCAGAAAAGCATTCAGCTTCCAGAATACAATGCTTTATTCCCCTGGAGTAGAGCTGGGTTTGGTAGACTCTGACAGCATAGGGCAAGGATATGGCTCTCTGTGTTTATGAGTATGCTAATGCTGTCCTATTACACTTAGTACCACAGCCTGGGAGATACTAGTCCTGTTTGGTGGTTGCAGAAACGAAGGCAGATAGTGGGTAAGTGGTTTAGCCCGCGGCTCACATTGAGGTGGCGGCAGATCGGGGAAATGAAATACAGTAACTTCTTCTACTGCACCACACTGCCTCTCAGTGGTGCATGTTATTCCCACCTCTCCCTCACACTCACATGCAGTCATGGAAACTCTACCAGAAGAGATTTAACTGGCATCTATGCTCTCGAAGGGAGTCCATGACACACTGTTCTTTGAGTCTGCACAGCCTAATCACTGGAGAAGTGGTTTGTTTGTGTTGGGTTGATTTTAAGTCCCTTATTACAGAGGATTTGTCAGCTGTTAAAATCACCACTTTTTTGTGTTAAATTCTCATCGGAAAGATGTTGCTGCTTTCAGAGTGCATCTCGAGACTTGGAAGCCAGCATGTGAAATAAACCCTCGAATTGGGATCCCTACTTACATTTCGTTCTGGAAACAATTATTCTGTAGCAATTGTTTTGACTGCTCATTCTTTTTGAGAGAGTTCTACCTTTTTTTTCACCCTCTTCTAATGAAAGAGTTAAGAAAGACTGCAAGTGGTGGGGGGCAGTTTAAATGCAGAATTTATTTGTACATCTTGAAAGTAGCACCACTAAATGTCATATATGCTGAGATGCACCTTGAGTGTACACCCTCCAGAATGTCTGTTTGCTATAATTCCATCACATTACATATTTTAGTGCATATCTCTTCCTAGCAGCTTCCAGAGCTTTTCAGATATTCAGCATCAGAAATTGCACTGTTTTATCCTGGATTTTACAAATAGCAACCAGATTATTGTAAAACAGAACTATCTGATAAGGAAGGCTCTGAATTGCTTTGGGGATTGTCACGGGTAAGTGTAGTGAAGAAACTGGCAAACGCTGCAATGCACTAGTTACTGTAAAAATAAAACCTGTAGCCATGAAAGCATTTTCCCGATGAAGACGTTCAAGGCTGTGATCATTGTGCAACTTCTGGTCGGATGCTTTCAAATGTCCCATATTGAAAGACATCAGTAACAAGAACCAAACAGTCCGCCAAAGCCTGTATTCAACTTAGTGGAGAGAAATTTAAATTCTTAGAGTTTCATTGAGGCTGACCCTACTGAATCCGCCATGGAAAGCAGAGGTATATGGTTCTCTCTTGATTTGCTTTCAATTTTGGTTTTCACTTAACGGAGTGTTCAAATCACTATGCAAAACAGAAACGCAGAACAGACCAGACTGACTTCTGTGCAGCAGGCAAAAACGAAAATGCCAGAACATGGTAATCAATGTAAGTAATTTTATATGCAAAATAATTTGTTTTAATTGGCTAAACAAGATCTGATATAATTAAAATATTCAATAAACTAATTACAGAAAACTATGTCCCCAACCTTTAATCATATTATATGTTCATTGCAATTTTGGAAACAGATAGGAAAATGGACCTGAATTATCTCATCTTTACAAGTAAGAAGGAGACATTAAGGTTTTTATTGAGACTTCAGAGGTTATATCCTTCCTTTAATATTCAAGAATTTCTCTTTCTTTTGAAAACCAGCAACTTATAGACAATTCGAACAGCTGGACTGTGCAGTGCATCCAGACAGAACCGCTGTGAGAAAAATCTTTCCTAGGAAAGCTCCTTTTGTCCAAGGAGTAGGACTTATGCAGGGTGAGGTGTCTTCCCCAATGTTCTCTCCCATCATCGCCCCTAAGGAAAAGCCAACCCCGCAGAACAGATGAGTGTATAATCGGGTCTGAAATGACCAACCCCATAGACAAGACCCTAGGGAACTGAGAAACCCTCTCTCTAAGGATTAGTTGTCCATTGGTCAACATAAGCTGACTTCCAACTACTGTGTGAATGATTAGGGGGGAATGGTGTTCTTCCAGAGGACAGTTGTTAGTTCTTCCTACCGTGAGAACCTCAGTTTGTTGGAATGAGTTAATTCTGACACTAACTTGAACACTGGTTGACTTTGAGTATGCATTCGAATATATATACACATACATACTACAGTAAATAAACATACATACTACAGTAAATACACATACATACTACAGTAAATAAATGAATGGCCCATCATGCCACCTAAGGCCTTATTCTAACAGTTTTCTGAAGGCCAGGGACTGTATTATAAACTGTTTCACATAATTTCTGAGTGATTGAGTTTTATATTTGTCCGTACTTTCAGACTAAAAACCAAATCAACACACACACACACATACACACACACATACATGTGAAATACACAAAAAAGTAAAGACCCTTAGTTCCTACAAACTTCAGAAAACTTAAAATCTATGTGATAAAATAAGAGTGATCTAGAGATATTAGAAGAATAATAGGTCAATAATAGTATGCGATATCCAAAGGCAGGACAAGATTAATTTGAAAAATTATATATAATAAACTATTTCAGGCGATGGGTGCTTTGAAATTGGAGAGATAGCATTTCCCATGAGCTCACATAACCTAGAAAGGATTCCTTGAGGATGAGAACATTTTATATCACATGGGGGTAGCATACATTTACAAACATGGGAAATAACATGTGCAGGTAGCAGAGGAAAAAGTGTTTGTGAACGTTTATAAACCAATTGGATTGGGGATTCTAAAAATTGGTAGAAATAGGTGGGTTTAGGCAAAATTGGGGGTGACTTCATTCACTCATCCTTTTATCAAACACATATATTGAACATCTAATGTATGTTAGGCACTCCTCCACACGAGGACTATAGCAGTGAAAACCAACGTATGCTGACATCATGAAGTGTATGCAAATATCAAAAGACCGGCTTAGTGTTCAATACCATTGATCACCCTGCGTCAGGTGCACAGGGCGTGTCTCTTGTTAGTTGTGTTGCCTTCAACTCTGCACAGACAGGCAGATGATATGGATATAGAAAATAGAAGTAGATATGCAATTATATATATAACAAATCAATGTGTTATATATATATGTGTGTACATATATACATATATATGACAAATCGATTTGTTGAAAATCCAATCACATTATCACCATGTACACCAAAACACACAATATTGGCTGACTGAATATTTTATGGTATTCCAGGTCATTTTAGCATTGTACAGATGTAGCTAGGAAGAAAATAAATGAGAATATAATTATTTTATTTGTTTTAAAAGACAAATGCAAAGGCAATTGAACATTGTGGGTACTTGGTTATTTCTGCCTTCTGTGCAACCTCAAATGGGTGACTCTCGGCTAATAACCTACACTTTCCCATGCATGTCGCGGGTAGCCTAAGGGGCCCATCCTTAAGCAGAATACAATTGCCAACTATGAGGAGCCGAATCATATCAATAAGTATCACTTTTTACAACTTTTTTTTGCACACAATGTCATTCATTGATATCCACATGCCTCATTCATAAGTAATGTTTGTCTTTTACATTATTTTGTATAATTACGATGGCTCTCATAGAAGGGATGATGAAAGCATTTCCTTAAAGAACAGTGTGGCTGAATTTAAATATGGTTAAAAACTTTAATCCCCAGGAGCACAGATGAGCAGGGAGTCAACAAATATTTACTGAGTTGGCAAGCCACTTGGTTTAAAGATTTATAGAAGATACTAAAGATGCAGAGATGTTTAAACATGAATATCACTCTCATTTAGTCTGCAAGGTAATTGGAAGACTAGGGCACCAACCGGAAAACCAGATAATAGTAAACCAGTGTGTTACGGGCTGAGCTGTAAATGATCAGCGTGGATAAAATTAACTAGAAGGCAGAAAGAGAAGAGGTCATGCCCTAGCATTGACATTTGCTCCCATGGCATCGGGTAAATTAATTTTGGCGAACATCAGTTTCCTCTTCTGGAAAATGGTTCTACTAACAGCCACGAATGGGTTGTTGAGAGGTTTAGAAATTAGGGGCAATGACAAATCCCTGTCATATAAGAAGCACTTATATTGTTACTAACTACTCTCTGTTGTATAGATGCTATTTATAGCCTAGCTATCACTTTACATCTATTAGCTAATTAAATTGTTACGACAATACTTTACAGATGAGGGGAGTGAGGTTGAAAGAGCAATGGGATTTGACCAAGGTCCCACAGTTAGGAAGCAAATTTCTGGGTCGGGATTTAGACCCAGGAAGAATTCCAAAGCTGAGCACTTGAGTAGCTCCTATGATGAAAATCATGTCATCGCGGTAAATGTAGGGAGGTCAAGAAAGCCTTTGTGGAGGACACATACTCGTCCTGGTCTTAGATAAAGGGAGAAGGAAAACAAGTCAAATGTGTTGTGATGAAGGAGAAGAGAACATTCTAGAGAGACCTGGGAAAGTGAGCGAGGCTTTGGAAGGGACGTGTATGCACCCGGCTAGGGGAGGTGACAGAATTGATGTTTGCATGGGTAGGTTTGTGTCAAAGCACAGAGGCAATTAAATGTGATGCCAAGAACCCGCACTTTGTTGCCTGAAGAATTGTGAACCTTTGAGAACTTTCTTCTTGTAAAAACTAATATTTCTTTAGAATAAAAAAATCACTAATTACAGATTTTTAAAGGCTGACGACAACCACAAATATAATTGCCAGAAAAGTAACAGGATCTTCCTTATTATCGGCCTGACATACCTTTATAATTCTTTTTCCTACATTTTTTTCTGCATGCTCTTTGTGTCTTAAGATGATAATAATGTTTACTACCACTTTTGAACCTTTGAGGATTTTTACGCTGATTTATAAGATAATGAAATAGAATAGACTTTTCAATTGACCAATCAATAACTATTGGGAATAGATGTCAATTCAGAGAGGCATTTTAAGAAGGTTATTCTGGCTTGTGAAGGGTGAATTGGAGAAGAAAAGAAAACCTTTTAAAATGGCTGTTTTCAATCGCTGTGGCATGACAGTTGGGAGAAGTGTCACAACTAATAAGACACTAATAGTAAAGTATTGGTTTGCCAAAGACTAGCCGCTTTATCCATTAGAACAGATTCAAGGTCATTCCTAGAATAATGCCAGTCTCCTTCACTTAAATTCCCAGTGCTTTCTCTCGGGTGGGAAGGCAGTGGTGTTACAGTCTGGTTCGGCCTTTGGCAGGCCCCTAGGGATGTCCCCAGTGGAGTGGGTGCCTCATTTCATCACCTTTCATGTGTTTGCAGACAGAAAAGAATGGAGAAGCGCTACATTAAAGGGTTATCGCGGTAGTCCAGGCAAACGTGCCCTGATTGAGAAGGTATTTGGAGTCTCGAAATGAAACAATAGCCTTAAGAGTCTTGGGACAGTTGTATTTGAGCGTTATTGATAACTGGTTGAGAAAGAAAGGGAAGGGAGGAGCCCTGAATGACGCAAGGTGTGTATATACTCCACACAGGTGAGGGAACTGGGAGAAACAGCCTGCTTTGAAGGTGGTAAAATATCGTCTATCTGACCTATGAAAACAAAATCTGGTGGGAAGATTTCGCAATAATAGGAGCCGACGTTTATAAAGCACTTGCTGTGTGCTAAGAAAGGAATTCTTATTAGCACAGACATTATTTTTACCTAATGGCGGCCCCCCGTGAGACAGGTAATGTGGTTACACCCATTTTAAGATGAAACAGCCACAGAGAGGCAAAAATAATTTGGCCAAGGTCACACAGCAAGCTGGCAGTGGAGCTGGGATTCCATCCTGGGCAGCGCGGTTCCCCAAACCGCAGTTGACCGCCGCATATGCCACAGTATCAGCACACAAACATAAAGCTCTCCCACAGCGAAGTCAGTCTTATAAAAGTAAGAGTATAGTAAGAAAGAAATATTAATGTCATTTGGGCCACCATCGGCACCCCAGTATAATCAGATAGCTCACCCATAAGATATCTTAGAAAGAAATCATATATAGGAGCCTATAAATGATGCCCACCCAGGGTGCCTACCTCCTCACTAAGGAAGTGATAAAAATAAGCAACAACACTGATAGCCATTTATAGCTTTTAAACATCTCTTTTCGTCACCTTGATCTCTTTCTGTCTTGCCTCGACAATGTTTTTCTGATCCCGTTCAATAAGCCCCAGGCCCCTTCCCCACTTTTATTGCACTGAAATAGTTGTATTCTTGGAACTGGGTCTCTATTTGTATTGGCAAAAAATTCTCAGTCAGCTTACTCCCTTGTACAGAGTTAATTCTAACTATAGAACCTGTATCAATAATATCATTTAAAGGAGGCTGCTTCCAATAGACCCTGAGAAATGTCTGCAGAGAATTCCAGGCTTCCCGGGGCACCCCTTCCTATTGCCAAAACCACAAAAACGCATCCTCCTATTGCCAAACCACAAAAATTATGACATGTTGAATTTAACAAGAATAAGCAATCCCTCTTTGGATACAGCAGTGTGGCCAGGGTGGAGGAGGAAAGTCTTATTCTGGACCGCTTCTTATTCTGTATCTGGCAGCTCACATAGGAACTCCAAGATCCTGGATGCTGGGGTCCATGGTACATTGTTGAGACATGCCACATTTGAAGTGAAATAAGTGGGTGGGGGGGGTTTTTTTTTTTTTTCAAAATTATATCTGTTATCAGGAGGACATATGGATTCACCTTTAATTATCAAAATTGCTTCATTTCGAAAAAATGGTCAGGGTAAAGCCTGGGTGTCACCCCCTCCCACCAGCTCACTGCTGCCATAGCTCAGGTTACCAGGGAAAGCAAGCAGTTATTTTCACCAGTGCCTGAACTTATACCACACACTTCACCTTGGAATCGGCATTTTACATCCTTATGAAAGAGGTCACTTAGGGAATTTAGCTGTGAAATCCTAGCCCCCACGAGGCAGGAGATGAGCAGAAACGGAACAGAGCTGGCGAAATACCATTTGAAACCATTTGAATTCAGAAAGCAGTTCCTTTAGACTGTTTTAAAAATGGAACCTACTATAAAATGGTACAGGAAGGCAGAAGGATGCAGAGAAGTCTGCAGAAATAGTGACTCCAAAACTCTGTTCCAGGCCTCAAGAAGCAGGCCCGTTGACACATTCGGAGGGGAACCAGGAAGAATTTAGGTTTGCACTTTCCCGGCAGCCTCTTGTCCAACGCCTTTCCTACAAACACCTTGCCCTCCCTTTTATTTTGCCTACGTTAATAAAACTAATGGAGGGAAAGCACCTTTCAAACTTTAACCGGGTAACACGGGTTTTGCAAGTGCTAATATCTTGGTGTAGGCTTTTTCTTCTAAAGACCATTATTGAGGCAAAGCACTTGTTTCTTCTTTTGTTTACCCGTGGCAGTTTGTCAGCAGTTATGATAAGTAGAGTTCCATCTGCCAGTTAAACTACGTCGCAAATTGCTGTAGAAATTAGCAGCTTTCATTTTTGCCTACATAAATAAATATGCAGAATAAATTGCACTTAAACACAGCCCCGAAAAATCACAGGTACACCACACAGCTCAATGCCAATCAGACAAAACCAGGGACACACTGCGATTATCTCAGTTTTCAAACCTGGAAGATACACGAACGTGTTTCTAAATGAGAGAGGCAGTGTATCATGCTCGCCGAGATAAAAACAGAAGCTGCCAGACACTGCTCTGTGGCTTTATTCTCAGAATCCTTTGCCTGAAACCCGCTCTGTCTTTTGCCTTTTGCCCGTGTTTCTCTCTCTCTCTTTCTCTCTCCTCTCTCTCTCCCTCTCCCTCTCTCCTCTCTCCTCCTTGTCTTTCCCTCGCTCATTGTTCTCTCTCTCCTGCTTTCTGATGCACACACGTTGTCACATTCCATTGACTCTCCCCTCTTCTCTGTTCTTACACTCAAGCCTAGCGGTGCTTTCGCCAGGCAGCGGCAGCCTCTCCTGCGAGTTTGTCATGTGTGCAGCTCAGTTTGATCGAGCGTTCCTTTTCTGCCTTTTCACTCTTACAAAAGATTAAAAGGTGGCGTCACATTGCTCCCCTGTTCCTTCCCGCAGGAGGGACTTAAAAGGGACAACAAAAACTAATCACTTTCAGTAAGCATTTTCTGGCTGGGGAAAAGAAAAAAAAGGGATAAAAAAAAAAAAAGGCGGGGGGTGGGGGTGGATTTAGTGGTGTAATTTGAGACCGGTGGTGAGGATTGGGGCGAGCTAGAGATGCTGCACGCTGCTAACAAGGGAAGGAAGCCTTCAGCTGAGACAGGTAAGAGCGCCCATCGAAGGGTTTGACCGAGTGGCTTAGTTAAATCTCTGTTTTCACCCGTTTTGTAATTGAGAAAGGCATCCGCAGCAGAAGCCGATTTTTCAGTCGGCTTCCTTTTGTTTAACATAGAAAGTACCTGTATTAATTTTGACGAATTAGAGCATGCAGCAAATTCAATTGAAAATAGATTTGTATAGTAAATGCATTTATACTGAATGATTTCACCTCCGTTTTATTTAAGGAGAGGGATGAGAAAGATGCTTTTGATCAGAATAGCACTTTGCGTTGCGTTAAATTCTAAACAGCTAACGGGAAAATAAAATAATCCAATTGATCCTGTTTTTGAACTCCGGGACGTAAACCCTGGGAGAGAGCTGGCATTTGAAATTTTGCTTCCAACCCAACTTCTGATGCGTTGTAATAATTTTTCACTGGAGGTTTAAGCAAGGGTAGAGTTTATTTAAGTCTAGCTGCTGGGGTGTGTGGCTTGGATCTTCTGGGTGAAGCACTGCTTGTATCTATCTCCGTAACCTGTGTCAGGTTGGTGTCTCATAGATGGAGATTAAGTGCTGTCCCGAATGAAATATAAAGTTAAAACATCAGGTGAGGGCATGTTTCAGAAAAGGCTCCAGTAAATAATTAGAATAGCTAAATTATGACGGTCTGAAATGGGAGTTACCTCTGGAGGTGCTGTTTTATGAGCTTTTTTGGATTTTCAGTGGCTCAGTAATGAAGGGGAATAATTATCAGTCTCAGGTCGGAACTTTGCACTAGGACCCTCAGTACAGAATACGGGTGGACGTGCATTGTAGGTGGCTTTCGGGAATCTGTCCCTTTTGTGCGCTATGAATGAGAGTTGTGGATTATATTTGATGGCATTTCTCCTTTAAAGAGCATTGGGATGAAGCTTAAAAGGCTCCCCTCTATTTTCATGTTGAACAAACACCAAATGCAATATACTGTAGTCTCCCGGCACCTGATTCTTGTGGCGGCTGCTGTTTTTTAAAGTTTTGATAAATTTGTTTTTAGCCTGACTCTTGGCTGATTTTGTGTTCATTTCCTCTGCTTCTAAAATGTATTGCTGGCATGAATGGACTGAGATTTGAGAATGCAAAAAAAAAAAAATTTAATTAGCCAGAGGTGTTACTTAAGGATAACCGAAATCCAAATTATATTCAGGTTTTGATCAAGCATGTCACCCAAAATGCTTGAATTAATTTTTAGATGGTTATTTTTTGGAGGTGGAAGTCTGAATATTAAAAGTAATTCTGTGCAAAGATTGTTCTCCAGAATGAGATGCAGAAAGGTGTCTGTCTTCCATGCCTCCACAAGGTTTGGTCCCAGGAAGAACTGCTATACCGTGGCATGGCTGAGCTCAGCAACCATGAATGAGAGGATGTTTTATATATGTATTTGGTGATAAGATTCGATTTTTCCTCGAGTTTCTAAGCCGGACTTGCTCCTTCGTACCACACTCGGGCATGCTTCTTGTTAGCCAGACCATCCATCTGGAGGCATGTTGTGGGTGCAGCCCGTGAATCCGATTTCATAAGGACATCAGGAGGTGCTGAATCTGGGGGGAGTGGGGACCAAACAGAATATGGGTCTCATCATGCATCACCATCAAGAGATAATCTCCAGTGGAAGTTCCGTGGGGACACTTAATTTTTCCATCACAGTTCAAAGAGCAGAGCAAGGTGTGGAGAGGGACAAGAAACTGCCCTGGACTGTGGCCACCGCGCTACTGATGGCATAGTGAGTTTCAAAAATCCCAGCACATGGTTTTCTTGGTATCAACTTATGAAACTTTGCAGAATCTTGAAGTAGCAATTCTCCAGTTCGATCTGTGTTTTTACATAGCTTTCTTGCGTAAAGTCTTCTCTTTGGCTTCCGTCATGCCAGACCCCTGAGTGCTGTTAGGCTGCCGCCAATAATGATGATGATTTCTTAAATCAGTGACCAGTGTTGAGAAGATGGGCCGGGGGAAATTATGTCGACTGTGTCATATATGCATTTGGTAAATGCAGGTGACTTCCTCAAGGTGAGGAGATGATAGATTTGAAGTTGTAGCTTGGCTGTTTGCATCACCGAATGGCTGACCTCCCACAGGTCTAACTCGAACTGGAGCAGGCAGAAATCGTCCAGCTGACAACTGGGGGGTAGTGCAGCGTGCACTTTTTAAGCAGATGGTGTCCCAAACGATCCATACTCAAACTATCTGATTCATATAAATAGCATTTTTCTGACTTTTCCAGTAGATGTTGCTGGAGAGCAAAGAAAAGATGATTTTTTTACAGGGAATAAAGAAATGCAGTAGACTTATACAAACCAATGAAAAAGATCCTTCTCCCCAAACTCTGCTGCTAGCATTTTGCATAATTTGCTAATTAATGAATTATATTGAATCATTACCTTTTATGATGTTCTATACAAGAAAACTATTAAAACTTGAGTTAGATTTTTTTTAATTATGGCATTTTTCTCTTTAGTCCCTATATGAAATGTCTGTTTGCTGTTTCCCATTTAAAAAAAAAAAAACTCAAGTTAACTGCACATTGCTATTCAGAACATTGCATCCCCGAATGCTAAAACCCTTTAACATGCAAATATGATGTCAGAGGAAGAATTGAAATAGAATACCCTGAGAAGAGTAATGATCAAATGCATTATAAAAATATGCACCAGTTGCCAACATGTAATGAAATATTAAGAAATTAAAAGCATGCAACCTCTAAAGTAATAGAATTTCATTGCTCTGAGACTGTTTTCCCACTGAATATTAAGTGCTTAATAGGTCTATCCGTAAAAAAACAATCAAAACCCTACATGGTTTGTCAGTGAAGTTCTTTCATTATATGATTTTGAAAAATTAGCCCAATAGGATTTTCCTCAGTCTAGGAAATGTAATTAACATTGGATATTAAGTGCCAGATTTCCAAAGCAAAAGCCACCAGGCTTGATGGAGAAAAGAGGAATTCAGGGAGCATCAGTGCTAGAAGCCGAGGGGACCACGCTGAAACTACCCTGCTGGTAATCACTCTGATAAAATGACAAAGACGTCCCAGAGGAGCCTGGGATTCTGGTACCCAGACACGGACTGATGCAATTTCAGGCAACCAATGACCTCTATCTTTGGGAATATTTATTTTTGGAAATGATCAGTTAACCAATTTCAGTTGTGAAAGAGAGAAGTGTATATATATTTTCCCAATGCAAGGGGGCCCTGGATACGACAAAAGCACTTACAGACAGGATCAAGGTACAAGCTATGAGGTGGAGCTTTCGGTTTTTACCATGAACAGGCCAAGCTCTTTTCTGGGGGATTTTTCTTTCGCATGGAAGCCCTTCTTTGTCAGTTTTTATTCCTGAGGTGTGAAAGGCTCCATAGGATGTTTTGACTTAACACCCATTCATTTCTCCTTTCTGGCAGGAAAAAAAAGCTTATATTTAGTAGGCATAAATGTCAACTATCCCTATTTTGTAATTAGCACTAGAAATCCACTGGGAGGAGGATGTTGCTTTTTTTTTCTTTCTTTCTTTTTTTTTTTTTTTTTTGCTTTGATTCAAATATATTTTTTGTGCTTGTCCCATAGTGGTTATTTCTGTTCTTGTTGTCTTTAAGTAAGAAAAGCTTTATAATTTGGGGAGAGGTTTGGTTTCTTTTTCTGGTTTATTTGCTACTCACTTTTGGGGTTCTCTCTTTTCATTATTGCTGTCAAGCCCTTGCTGTACCCAAAGCACTCTGGGTTAAGCGGGACAAATCATACCTCTAACATGAACAACAACAAAAATGTCTGCCTCTCACTGAGACCCTTAGGAAGACTGAGGAAATGAACCACACCCAGAGAATGGCCCACGGGGTTAAAATATATGGGGTCCTAAATCCTTTCTTAGGACAGCTTAAGAGGAAAGGTCACTGCAGGTCAAGGGGATCCTGAGGGTAGCAGCCTTCGAATTAGGAGTTAAATGTGAGAACGCTGTTTAATCCTGATGAACAAGATCAGAAGGATCCTGGGGAAGTTACACCAAAAAAAAAACAACCAATGCTAGTATGATGGGAGGCCTTGAATGTCAGGTGAAGGGATTGAATAGGCACTGGAAGGATGTGATCTGGTAGCTTCTAGAGGAGTTCCCTTGGTATGGGAATGGGGAAGGAGCGGGATGGTGCGTCTCTATTATGCCCTCCACCCAGCCAGGAGATGCTGAAATGCATGTCGGGCCATCTGCTCTCTTATTAAATTGTGGCCTTAAGGAGGAAGTGTTATGAATGGGATATTGCTTTACCTTTTTGGGATGTTGTTTAAAAAAAAACACAGGGAGAACCACTAGTGTAGAGGCTGGGAGCCAGTGAATAATCCATTGCGTTAGCCTAAGCATGGATGGGAAGGTTGAGGCACACTGTCGAGGGGAGGGAGCGTGGCTGAGAGAAACACCTTCCTATTATAATTATTGCAATTTCTTCTATGTACTGTAGATGTCATGGCCCCATTAGGGAAGGATTTTGTGTATATGCATTTGTTTTCATAAGAAAAACCTTCACCATTCATCAGAGATGAGACTTGTAGTTTAGAAGATGTGGTAATTCCTTCCACTATTTGGATGCAATCCCTTAGTGTTACGATCATCTCCTGTTTTCTGACATTGATTGGGATGGATTTTTATGATCTTTCAGGGTTTTCATGGCTTTGAAAAGGTACATACTTTATTTGTTAGAATTCATTGCCTCCCTGAATTGCCCATGTGTCAGATACTTTCAAAAACCTTGACTAACTTACCTTGAACTCTTAGGTGCCCAGTGTATTTGACTGATGAGCTCAGCTGTGGAGACTTCCCTAACTATATAATGGAAGTTTATGCTAACATACAAAATATTTTCTTGCATTCAATGGACTTCATAATGAGAGGGAACAAATATGTGAGCACAATTAAGGAAATGGAAAGCCACTCTTTTCCTCCAAATTTGACTTAACCAGCATATTCATGTGGACAGTTACCAACGGCACCTGGAAACCAGGCTATAAATGAGTGTCTTGTCCTACAACCACTTTAATCTAATTTTTGTTCCATTTACCTCTTCCAAGCTTTTCATCTTCCCACCCTTTTAATACCATCAGAGATGGGGGGCTGCCCATGACATTCACACTTGACATTATCGAACACAAAAGGCATCATTCATACACTTGACTGCATTACAATGCAAGGGAAAAAATAGATCCCAAAGGCACAGAAGTTATTGTTTCGTACCTTGAACGTAGGTGTATATTTTTTTCCTGTTTCCCCCAGCCTGCCTTATTTGACTGATTTGCATCTGTGTGTTTGCAGCGGGTTCTAAAAACCCTGGAAAAATCAGCACTCACAAATCCATAACGTATACACATCCTTATGTTCACTGGAAGAATGTATATAAATACAGTGGAAATTTACAACTCTGTTATTACCGGTTATTCGCTAGGCACTAACCACAGTTGGTGCAGCATCAATGTTGAGCTTTTGCACTGGAGCTTTCTACCACGGACTCCGGATCTTACGACTGCCAGACAGCTATGGCCAAACCTTTTCCTGACTCTGACCTCTGTGGTCATTGCAGGAACTCCATTAGTGCTGGGTAGACCAGGAATCTACTGAATTCATAGCAGTCCTGTCAGTCCTGTGTTTGTTTACCCATGAAATGTGTGTGTGTGGGGGGGGGTTGTTGTTGCCATTGGGGTGTGAGATTCTTAAAGTTAATAGAAATCTATGTACCTCTCTTTGCTTACTAGTCTGAGCCTTCTGTTCAAAGGCAACTTACCCCCCATATGTAACACAACATTTGTGAGCTGAACAAACAGCGTTATCAGATTGTGGCGAATTGCTTCAGGAGTATTACATCATGCATCAAGACCACATGTGCTGGAAAGCACTGTAAAACAGCCAGCTACATGCTATCCTACAGGTTTAATATACTTCTGCAGCCTTGTACTTGGGAAGGATTTCTGTAATTGGAGACAATCTAGCAAGAAGAACTTCTTAAGCCATTGGAGGCTGAAATACAAGTTTTTGAGAGATGTGACTTTATAGGCTTGAAACTGAATGGATTACAAATTTCTCTTAAGTGGGCAGAATCATAATTGCATATGTAGTGCAGTCCTGATTATCCAGGGTTTGAATTTCCAGCGTGGGGATTATCCAGATTTCTTCTCTGACGCCCTGTCTTCTCTCTAACTACCTGACGTGAATCATTTCCCTAACCACTGGCACCTCTGCGAATGGTAGGGAAGGGCGTATTTGAGCAGCAAAATCCAACCACTGAATATCATCCTTTAGAAAGAGCTAATTATGTGAAAAAGTCTGTGTGGCTAGGTTTTTGAAACTGTTCACTAAGATTAACTGAGTGGATTTCAGTTTGGGGTGGGGGTGGTCTCTTTCTACTTACAAATGATGTTTTGCTGTAGCTGTTAATAGGCCAAAATTTTACCCATATATTTAAGAGGCAAAGAGTAAATCAACCAGCATGAATGATGCTAAGTAATTGGTTCCATTGTTCTACATTATACTGTTTCCCTCTTCTACACCTGGACCAACTACCATTTTGAATTAACTGGTTGGATAGGCAGCCTCGCTGAAATTTATAGGGCTACTTGGAATGGAGCCAGTGGGCTTCGTGCAGGTTATCAGGGTTCTCGTATTGAGTACAGAAGCGGTTGATAGGTGCCCAAACCCCACTTGGTTAATCCCCAACCAGTACTACCCCATTTTCATCATGAACTGACTGCTAGTCAAACTTGAAAAATTATTCATATGTAGGACTTGACCCCTGGAGGCCTTCGGAGTCCAGGGGACTTTAAAGGCTTTAAAGTCTCTTAGAGACCAGAATTTGGCTGAGATGGTGAAAGGAGTTCCTAGGTGATACTTCTGTTTCATATACTATGTTACTGTTTAAATTCTCATTTAAAGTATGGATTGAAAACGATTGGTCATTATCCCATATCATCAACTCCTCTCAGCATTGAAAAACCTCAAGATCATTTTCTTCTAATAAGCACAGTTTTAAACTAGTGGCGGGATGATATTTGGGATCACGTGGCTGGCTGGGCCAGGGAGGCTGTGACCACAGAGTAGCCCCGGACATTCCCAGTCCCCTTCGAAGTCTGCAGAGCAGGGCTCTGAGTTCCATCGACTAGATATCGCGACAGAATCAGAATCTGATTTCCTTTCCTTTTCTCATACGTCAGTTGTGGCTTGGACATTTTCAAAATCTTGTGGCTACATCTGCCACTTTGGGACAAGGTCTTATCAAAGAATGCACTGTTCTCTCATACCACCCTTCTGTGGCAAACGTGTCCATAAACAGCTGGATGCGCTCTGAGTGCCTCATCAAGCTTCACACGATGTGTCTATTTCTAAACTTGTTATGTAATATGAGTAATAAAATATATACTAGGTAACATAGTTGACAGAAATACACCAAAAGACAGGAAAGCATTATCACTCTTTTGATACCAAAAATATTCTTTTAGCACTAGATTAGAACTGAGTTTATTAGAAAGAAATTTACTTGCAATTTTTAAGTGTTGGGATGTAGTTGAGGATGTAGGAATGACCAGTGGTTTTACATCCATATTTTAAGCGAGAATATAAGCGGTAATGTAGAACACCTTGGCAACTATTAGGAAAACCATTGATAAATCTAGTCATGAAGTCTGTATATGTAGAAAATGCCTCTTTGTAGTTATATGTGTGTGCGTGTTTATATGCACACACGCATGTATACATACCTATATACACCTATGTGGTTACTCTAAACATGCATGTGCATATTTCTACCTGTACCTCTGTATATAAGTCAGTACCTATGTCTCTGTCTAGAGGGGGAGAGAGAGCATGGGTATATTCCTAGAAAGACAACAGTGTGGCTGTGTTCCTGGGCAAATGCCGTGTTTTTCTCCCAGCTGCCATTACTTTCCCACAACCTGACACGCAGTGTGCCAGGTAAAGGGATGTGAAGATAAACTGTACATGTAATTCTCAATGAGTTCGTGAGCTAGTCCTGAGTGAGAAGTTATTTTAATGTTGCATATTTTACTCATGGGCATATTTAACAATCAAAAACACTGAGAGAGAGAAAAACACAAGGATTGCAAAGCCATTTGAGCCCGTACCAGGTCCCCCTGCCCTTGACCTGCTTTGCCTGATCAGGAGGAGGATTGAAAAAGAAATAGATCAAGTACAGTTTTGGGGGAAAGATTGTCCCATACAGTGATGTTGTCCCAACCAAAACTAAATCTGGCTTTATGGGAAAACCGGGCCAGTGTGCCTGTATTCTCTGTTACCCCGTGCGGCTGGCAGGTCACAAACCAAAGAGAGTGAGTTTGGTGTTTTCCAGGGTTTTCTGTACAAGCGAGAATGCTGGGTAAATGCTGTCAGCATGATGAATGCTGAAGGTATGTGCATAAGGTGTTCTTTGAAAGTGTATGTAAAGAATTTAGGCATGTTTTTCTCCAATGAAATGGGCTTATATGGTTAAGATGCTCTTTTTCTCAATCTGTATGGCATTTGCAACCTGTGTGTTCCGAGCACTCATCGTAGGTGATTTATATACGTGCACATACAGTCTCTAGAGGTCAGTAGAATATAAGAAATGGGCATTCACATCTAGATGAGACTTAGGGATTCTGGAGACCATGTTTCAAACGGCAAAATGATGATAGTCAACCAGTGACATTGGGAACTAAAATTATTAATCAGCGTTATCCACAAAAGTCATGTCATTCTTGTTCCTGAAATGAATCTAATCTATTTGTTTTAAGCAAATTTCAGATGACTGAACATGTGCATGGCAAGAACCTTGACAGAAGCCCAAGCTATAATTACTTTATTATGGTTTATTGTAAGGCTGTGATTTCCAGAACCTTTTCTGAAGATATTTTTAATGTTACTAGAGCAAAACAGTAAATTGTTATTAAACACTTGACTGTTACATCCAAAACACTGTTTCTGTTTTAGCTGTCAGTGTAGCCTTCCCAACTCTTAGAAATGAATGGCTTCATGATTTATATGTTGCAATTCTATTTGTTCTTATGAACTAAGTGTCCGGTGTTGGGAAATGTATTAGAAAATGGTGATTTATTTTATATATAAAGCTAGAATTGTTGACAGTTTAGCAAATTGCCTCAGAGTTGAGCATGTTTATCGAGTTTTTCTCTAGAAAAGTCAGGTACAGACGTGTGGAAAACGATGGCACGTAGTTATGGACTGTTTGAGCCCAGCACTGCCGGCGCCTGTTCCACACCATCCCTCGCAGGCGAAGATGGGGGAGCAAGACTTGGGGTTTCCCCAGAAGTTGGGAAGGGTGATGGTCACTTCCATCAAGGTTGCATGCCGTGGCTTAGAAGTTAAAATGTCCTGCACATGTTAGTGTCATTCACACTTGGGACTAACCTTTCCATAACCTGTTCCCATATTTGTCTAATCACGCCATAGTGGGTTGCATTTTTGGCTCAGTTTCCTCCACGGTAAGTCCCAGTCCAGGGGTTGCAAACACAAACGCCTAGGGGATTAGTCATAAATGAGACACTAGGAGATGATGTGGGGCGGTGAAGAAGGCATGACAGTTTTACAATCACACATACACACTCGCACAATCTGTGCTGCCTAAACAAAGAAACCAACAAAAAAACACCCACTGAGCATTTTCAGAGATTGAGCACATGGAGTATTTAAGAAAACAACTTTAGACTTAGGGTGGCTTCCGTCCTCAGCGAGAGCCCCAAAAGATACCCAATGGATATTGAGTAAATATGGATGGAGCCCTTCTAATGAACAGTCTGCTCACGTTCCTGCCCGATGATTAAATGAGGAAGATCTGACCTGTTGCCTGTCCTCAGACAGTCTACAGGGTGAGCGCAGGCCCCGTCTGGCATCTCCCTGCCTCTGTGCCCCCACATCTGCTCTCTCACGTCTCTTCGTTCTGCATTCCACCCCTACGTGATTCCTTCCAGTTCTTGCAACTTTGATAACTGTGCCTTTGAAAATGCTCTTTCTTTTTCTTTCAGTCCTCACCTGAAGATATGTTTATTGATTTTTTTAAAAGATTCTTATTTATTTATTTTTGGGCAGAGGAGAAGGGAGGGAGAATGAGACGGAGAGAAACACCAATATGTGGTTGCCTCTTGCGTGCCCCCCTGCTGGGGACCTGGCCTGCAACCAGGCGTGTGCCCTGATGGGAATCGAACCGGTGACCCTTTGGTGTACAGGCTGGCACTCATTCCACTGAACCACACCAGCCAGGCCTGTTTATTTTATTTTTATTTTTTTGCGAGCGAGGAAGGGAGAGTGGGAGGGAGAAAGACCGATGTGACAGAAACATGAATCGGTCACCCTCCCGTATGTGCCCAGACCGAGAATTGAACCCACAACCTTTTAGTGTATGGGAAGCTGCTCCAACCAATGGAGCAACCCGGCCAGGGCTCAAATGCTCATTTTTCTTGTCTTCTTGCAACACTCTTGTTGGCCTTGGCTACCTCCTATTTATTCTTTAGGTCTCAGTTTAAATGTTGCTTCCTCCCAGAAGTTTTCCTAGACTACTCCCTCCCTAAGTCTAAATTAGAAGCTACCACTCAAAATACTTGACCCTATAACAAAGTATTTACCTTATTATAACATTGTTATCAATTTATATAACTGCCAGTTGAATTATCCACTTCCACTTAAGGTTTTAAGCTCAGCAAGGGCAGGTATCATGTGGTCTAGCTTGTTGTCTGCCGTATCATGATCCGTAGTAGCATATCTGGCAGCATAAAATGTATTTAACCAGTACGGTCACTCTTGAAGGAATGTTGAAATACATAAATAATCCCAGTGCATTGATAAATTAAAAAGGAGATATCACATCTCCAAGAAACTGGGAAGGATTAAAATCTTATGTAGGCTCATGTCTTACTCATGATGATGTTCAAAGTAGCCACAGGAGTTCCCTGTCTCTACCTCTCCTTATCTGTTATTGACCTTGAAATAGATCCACGTCCCTAAGTAGCAGAACAGACCCATCCTCTTGGTTAAAACGGGTTGTACACTTTTTAGTTGTGGTTTTTTCCTCAGCCTCTGATCGTGTTATTTATTATGGATGGTAGACTTGTATTTTTAGTGGAGGCCTGAAAGTGGCATCTCCCACTCTTCTCTCTTGTGATTGGCTTTAAGATGTGGAGTCTTGGCTCTGAGGACCACCTACCAAAACCGTGGATTCTGAGCATTGCCACCAAGAATGTAAATTGAGTGGTTATCCAAGAAGAGGCCCTTTGTGAGGAACCGGAGATCCAGAAATGATGATGCACAAAAATATATATTGATTTATTTTTAGTTGGGTCAAGGGGACCAAGGTCATTGTCCATGAGGATCTTCTCCCCCCAAATCATGCCTTTCTGCTATCTTTTCCAGCTTTCCGTCTTAAATGTTCCAGTAAGGTCTTTGAGGTCTCTGGTTTGATACTATGAAGCTAGCCTTGGGTGCTTGTAATTGAAAGACACTCGCTAATAGGTGCCAGTTTTCATTTTAAGTGCCCTGAAACTTACATTTGCATTTCTAACACCTGGTTTCTGAGATTCCTGCTCGTCATTCTCTACAGATGCACACATTGGATGACTGAGTAGCTTCTGGGACAGGCCGTTGCGAGAGCACCTGTTTCACTTCTGTTTGTCTCCAGTTGGCTGTTTTAATGGAGCCGTACTCTCAAAGCAGAGAATTATTCTTGCAGCACCTTGGGATATGGTTTTAAGAATGGATTTGGAATGAAGGAGTGGACAACTTTAATCTCTTATGATTTTGACTCAGCTGCATTCCAGATATTACTACCTTTTATTTCACAAAGGTGTGGTGAGTTTGGTGAGACATAGGAGGAGGACAGCAGAAAGAGCATTTGGATATGGTATCTTCCTCTTATTATTACTTTACATCGCCTGCTTCATTCATCATCTAATCCTGTGCTCACTGTCGTTTATTTCTGTGATTATCAAAAGGAGGGAGTGAATATTTTATGAGGGGGGCCACCCAAAGTGGGATTTATTTATAAAACAAATTGTGGATTTATTCTCACATGTTCAAACTTTAGTCACCTTCAAAGTACTCTCCATTTGATGCAATGCACCTATTGAGATGTTTATTTCCACTGCTCAAAAGTGGTTTTGAATTGGTTGATTTCAATGCCTTTTAGTGCTTCTGCTGTTTTTTGTTTCACCTCTTCAACATCAGCAAAATGTTTCCCTTTGAGGACTTCCTTCCTCCTGTGTGTGTGTGGGGAGTCACTCAGGGCAAGATTACATGAACACGGAGGGCAGGGCATGCGGGTCCTGCTGTTTTCGGTCAAAAACTGCTACACACTCAGCACGGTGTGGGCAGGTGCGCTCCTAAATCACCCATCATAAAATGGGCAAACGCACTGAATCTTCACAAAAAAATTCACTGAAGCCAAATGCAGCCTCTCACACCAACACCTAGCTGGGGAAGCCCGCCCTCCAGAAGATAATTCCATTTTGGGGGGTCCCCCTGCAAGTGAAAATTATAAGGTGGAATTACTCCATATATTTATATGATTAGAGCAGCATTGGAGTTTTATTATTATTCAGAAAGAATGACAGAGACCGCCGGAAGAACGAAAGCATACACCTGGTCCAGCGTGGAGGGGGAGGGGGAACTGGCTATTATTTTAGAGTTTGGCGTATTTGCTATGCATTAGTCAGGATTTTACTTTTTAATATTGTGTCTGGGAAATTAAAAAGAGGAACATGTGAAGACTAATTATAAACAAATTCTTTTCTTCGTCTCTGGTGAAATTGTGAGAGTTCATCAGTCAAAAAAACGTTTCAATTTCCTTGTCTTTCTATGTTACACAAAAACATAAACCATGTTACAGCCATTCTAGAAGTTCTTTAGGTCACAGCTTAATACAACTATTAATCAAATAATAAAATTATTTTAAGTGACACTAATAAACATTAAAAGACTGGACTGCCCTCCTGCCAGTATGCATTTTACACGATTTGAGTTCACAACAGCAATTTCTACCTGTTTTAGTTTTTTGAGTGTACCCTTTGCCCCGGTGTGTGCTTCCGTGCAGCCGATGTCAGGGTGTCCAGTTCACCCCCTCTCCCTTCCCTCCTGCAAAGAGTGTCCCACGACATGCCCCCTACATCTTTTGTAGGAACTCTTAATGCCACAGTTCATATTTCTTCTTGAATAAGAAGCTATTTTTATAAAAAAGTAATTCTTTCAAGAATGGAATGTACTTGCCGTGAGAAAATAGATTACATTTGTAAAAAATTATCCCCACGTCCTGACAATCACAGTATCCCTCATTTCCAAAGAGTCCTGGAATGAGAAGAAAGAATCAATATCACAGTAAAAAAATGTATTTCAATTTAGTGAGATGATTTTACTCCAACAGATATATACCATTAGAAAAAATAGACCTTTGACTTTTAAGTTGGGTTTATTTAGCCATTTGAAAGTGCTTGTGGATTTGTTAATGTGAAATTGGTAACTGTTGATCTCTGGGGGAGGGGGAGGAGGGCGGTGCAGCATCTTCAGCCTGAGCTTATTACTGTGTAAAATATGGATTGCTTTTACCCTAATGGCCTCTGAATCCTATTACCATCCCATTAG
The DNA here is from genome assembly GCA_028533065.1 of Trachops cirrhosus. Taxonomy (NCBI): domain Eukaryota; kingdom Metazoa; phylum Chordata; class Mammalia; order Chiroptera; family Phyllostomidae; genus Trachops; species Trachops cirrhosus. The sequence goes on along the minus strand of CM052546.1, from coordinate 7,543,704 downwards.
AGAGTGTGGGATTTTAGTAATTCTGTTGTTGTTTCCAGTGGGCAGTGAATATAATGGGGAAGGGCAGGGGTTAATGCAATTCATCTCTTTTAATACTTGTAACTCCAAGTCCCTTATCACTCTCTATGGTTTCGTTGGGGTTCCTCCCCCTTCTTTCTGTTATTTTTATGACCCAATATATTTCTCTATGCCTTTCCTAACCGGGAGAGTTTGGAGAGGGGAGTAATTTGGTGATTCTTAGGTTTAAATAGAATTTTAGCATACACTGAAGATAAACAAATAAGGTGGTGTGTTGGCTTGTTGTGAAACAGGCTGTAGCTCAGAGAGGTTTCCAGTGACGGTCCCCGTGCCAAGAATAGTATTGAAATAGCTCTTCCATCAGCATCGTTTATAAGGCCTTTGGAAGGAGAAGCAGGAGACAAGGGGTCAGATCAATGCCCGCTAGTGTTCTGGGTATAATGTTTCCATGTGTTCATGGAGACAGCTGTGTCCTGGGTCCTGGTAGTGCTGGAGAGAGGCACTGGGAAAGATTGCAAAGAGATAGGAATTAGATTTCTAATTCTTTAAAAGGAAGTTTATGAGCAATAGTTAATTCCCTTCATATCAGACACGCTCAGTAGATGTACATGTCTGATTATGTATCCTTGGTTTTATTCACGAAATTTGTTTTTAGCTAATACAGCTTTTTTTTTTCAGAATAAATACGAACATCAGACTACTTCTCAGTATGTCAAAACAAATTAGTTTCCCACAGTGATGCAGTGAAAGGTGTAACTATTTTCCCTTTTTATATGTCAGAAAGCATGAGTGGGACTGGGGAATTCCCACTTTTTCCCCTTAGCCTGAGAGCCTGGGGGGTTGCAGAAGTCTGGTTTAAAGCGCAGGCACGGTCCCCCCAAGTCCTGGCACCCCCCTCTGTTTCATTAATGAGAGTCCCATGCTGAGATCCGAAGAGGCACATACACTCAGAAAAAGGAAGGGATGGCGGGAGGTGGTCGGACCACTTCAGTCTGTTGAAAGTGAGTGATATTCCCAAGGCTTATTGTTCACCTTCTCTGAGAATGAAGTTTCCATATGTTTCATCATAAATGGAATAACTGTGCAACATAATTGCAACATGAAAATGTGTGCTGGATGACATAGTGGGAAACTGGTGTTTGGGGGGAAATTTCTTCTTGTCTTTATGCTCTGTCTTGATTGCCCGTCTGGCTGTAACTGATGGTCTAAGCCTGGTGGTAGTGTTCAGACAAGGAGTCTTGGTATAGAGCAGTGTGTGTATTTGTCTCGAATATTCATGCACTGAGTTTCTCCTTCATTTGAGATATTACTTATCATACTTCTAGACAGACCGTGATAGTATTATTTCTTGCCATCAATTGGGTGTGTCTGAGTGTAATTCATTTTAGAAGATAATTATGTAGCTACAGATACAATTAGTTTTCATTTTAATGAATTGATATGAATAAGCATTGTCATGGATTACCTTTTTAAACTACTTTTTTTCCACAATTGCTTGGGAAGCTCAAACAAACAAAAAACATTAAGTAAGATCTACTATAGGTACCTAGTGGTATAATAACTGCTCTTCTTTTAAATAAGGCATATATATATGTGATACAATTTGCAGAGAATTACTGAACTTACAGAGGAGACGTGTAAAACCCACTTAGAATTTCTTTCTGTTTTGTAAAGAACAATGTAGATTTTTGTGCCTGATTATCCAACAGGAAGAGTGTGGGCTTCTGGTTTTCATTTATGTTTGGGTCCCATTTAATTCTCCTTGTCTCTTTGTTCCTGAAACTTTCCTTCAGTTCTGCCAAGAAACATAAAACTCGGATGACACTAATGCTTCTCTCAGTGAGAGAATGGTGTGTCACCTCCACTATGGTTATAAAGCTACAAACTTGTCATTTGTGTCTCTCAGTGTTCCTTTCATGTGTGACATATGCATTACTTCATATTTGGTGAATAGCAGCAAATCAGCAATGAAAGTTGACTCTTTGTAAGACTTAGGTAAATTAAAAAACGGTATCCGAATTTAGAAATAAATGTGAATGGTTGGACGGAAAACACAGGAATGCCGAATGCCACATTTCTTATCACCTTCCATCTCTTGCTTTCTTGAAAACGTGATCTCTGGTTAAGCTTAGGGCAGCAGTAGAAATCAACAGATTTTATTTAAATATACATTTTCTTACTATAAAAAGTAGCGTGGTCCTTATGGGAAATTTAGAAAATTCAGAAAATAATTAAACATACCACCCATGATCTCACCAAAATCTGTTTGTTTAACCCTTTTAAACCAATACATATTTTAAAAATTGGGAATTTTTTATATTCATTTATTATTTTACTGTTGGAATTCTCTTATGCATTAAATAACATTCAAAAACATCATATTAATGTTCTACCAAAGTCTGTGCCTTAAAATATATATCATGACTTTTAAAAAGTAACTTCTATTAATTTTATAATTATAAAATTTTAATTATATTTTATTATAAAATAATTTGAAAAAATATACAAGTAAAAGTAAAATCATTTTGAAATGCCACTATAAAGAGATAAATACTGTTAATAGTTTAGTGTTATTTTCAGCAGTTTGCCTATGTAATAACTAATAAAAGTGATTTTTTAAACTTATATATTATTTCTCTTGAGGTTAAACACTTGATCTCTTGATCTGTTCACTTTCCACTAAATAGCCTGCTTTATTATACTTTTCTAAAGTAATATAAGAGTGTCTCCTTTATTTGTAAGTATCCTTAATGTTTTTAGAATATGGTAAACCCATGCTGGTCATGTTCATTGTTAATGTTTTACCCCAGTAATTTTTTACTTTGTTGTCTTCACATGAAGATATTTAACATTTTTATATAATAAGGTCTTCTAAAATCTTAGCTATCTTGAATTGGTTCTCAACTTTAAATGAATCCCTATTACAAAATCCAATATATATGTACTACTTTCTCCTCGTAATTTTAAAAATGTTATAATAACAATAAGCTATTTAATCCACTTAAAAATATATGTGTCAGATGAGAATCCATTTTCATCCTAAATTAATCTATTATTAGAATGTTTACCTTTATATTAAATCTCTTGTGCAGTAGAGTCTATTTGAGGGCATTCTGCTCTATGTGGTATGGTCGTGAGTACATATGTAAATGTACAATTTTACTGTTGGCTCCACCGTGGGGTCTGCTAAATTTATGGTGAATGTGATGTCATAGAGGAAGGCTCTCCTCCTTGTTTTTCTTCTCTTTAGAGGCTCCTTGTTTTCATTTGTTTATTTTTCCAAATAAATCATAGAATCATATTCATTTTTAAACATTCATATGTAAACATTAAATTCAATTGTATGAAATTTTCACTTTGATTATTCAACTGTATATGTTTATAGAAAGTGAAGAAATGTTACCATCTTGTGCAATACTTTTCTCTTTAACTTGAGGATCCATAATTTGATAGGTTTTCTTCCTCTAATAAAACATTTCTTCCCTTTTGAATATGTGGGTTTTGTGTTTTGGCCCATTTCTCTTAATCAGGCAATTTCTCCTACAATTTTATAAAAATTCCTTATGCATTCACATAGAATAATGCAGGGAATTTCTCCTACATTACTTTCTTTTCTTCTTGAGAAATAATGTACGTCTGTTAAAAAGCACCCATTACATTAGTCTTCCAAAGGCCCAATTACATTTTCTGCACCGCAGCCGCACCAAACGAAGTGCTGATCCCACGCAGTTGGTCCTCACACACTTTTGTGTCAGCAATAAATGCACTAAGTGGTCTGAAGGGTTCAGAGGGCCCCTGCTTCCCCAGGGTAGAATTTTCTAAGATCTACTCCATATCAAATCAGTCCAGAGCAAAACTCTGCAAACAAAATGTTCCTTTGCAGAGTCAGTTTGGAAACAATTTTTATAGAAGCCTTTTTTTTTTTGGAGGAGGGGGTGATTATTTGGTTTGATGGTTTGTGTTTTGTTGGAGGGGGTAAATGTAATACCTACCACTCAACCAATGAGCTTAGGTTGAGTATTTAAATCATCCAGGCATTATTACAATTAATTTTAGCTCCCAGTGAGTCTTTTTTTTGTATAGAATGAAAGATAGTTCTGCTCATATCTTTACAGGCAGATCTCAAAGCATGTCACTCACTGATCATTTATTCAGTGATTTATCATAGTTGTGGCTGCCGTAGGCAGTATTATACAACCATCATACGTAGCAGCTCTATGACACTTTGCAAAAAACTTTGAGGATCTGTTTTTGTCTCCAAAATGGGGGCAGTGTCTTGCAAAAAGTTACCAGCAGCAGCAAGGATGCATATAAAGCCCTTAACACAATTTTTATATAGAGGAGCCACTAAGAGGAATACAGGTGGCATTACACTTAATAATCATTTACAAGTAAAATGAAGAGGACATATGCCCTGCTCTCAAACACCCTAACAGTGGTGCAATCAGGAGTAACAATTTCATAATGTTTTGCAATTTAAGTACATCTTAATGTACACGGCGGAGCGGGTGAGCCTTCAGATAAGCACACTAGAAGAACAGGAAAATGAAGTAAGGGAGCGAAACGAACTGAGACAGCGGTTCTCAGGGAGTGATTCCGGTGCCAGTCCTGAATGAGGAGAAGCGCCCGTCCCTGCTCCTCAAGGGTTTCACCCAGGTTGTGCATCCAAGGCTGCGTGACACAGTTTGATGGAACTGAATCAAAGTGGCATCAAAGTTCAGCCCCTCAGCTCCAAGTGCTCGCTGAGTTTGGCTTCTTCTCTGGTAACCCTTTGATTTTAAAAGCATCCCGAAGTCGTCAGTGCCGTTGTGCCCTGTTGACATCAATGAGTAAACATCCTGCCGTGGTAACTGGAGCATCATTTTATCCTCCTGGAAGCGAAGCCCCTGCTCAGCAAGAACGATGTCGAAATGTTGGTAAACTTCTTTGTTACCTTAAGTCTAGATTACTGTGCTTCTCCACTTGTGGGTCTTCTAAGCTGTGGTATTGATGGCGTGCAACTTCAGGGGATGAGAGAGCTCAGACCCTTCCTGGCATGCAGTCACTGCAGCGTGTTTAAAACCATCAGTTTAATCCTCGGATAGGTTACACATAAAATTTTGCATCAGTGGTGTGTTTTACTCTCACAAACTGTGCCTCAGAGATGTGGTTTCATCCGGCCTGTTGTAGGGATTCTTTCTTTCACCAAACCCTGGTCACTTCTAAAGACTTGGATGTGAGAGCTTTTGATATATCCCATAAGCTTGGGGTATGTTAAAAGTTACATTGCCAAGTTCTAACCTTTATTATATTTTTAAAGATAAGTTCTTTATTACTCCAACAAAACATATGTTGCTTATAGATGGGGAAACCATGAATTTTCTTTTTCATTTTTTCTGTCTTAATTGTAATATTTCAATATTATGAAGGAAATACGAGCTCAGATATTTTTCTATGCATATGCTATAGATTGTTTAATAAAGTGACATTTACATCACACCATTACTGGTAATTGGTAATCTACTTTTTAAATTGGTTATTGTGGTCTTTTCTACACATGATTTTTCATCTTATGAAATGTGTGATGTATTTATTCCTTAACAAAATATTTATCAAGTGCTCCCCGTTTACACGGTTCTGCCCTAGTTTCTGAAGCTACAGTTAACAGATAACAGACATGTGTCCCTATGTCCTTGTAGAATTAACCCCCTCTTGCTAGAGACTGAACTTCCTTTTATTTTGGAGCAGTTACTAAAATGACAATTTTTGGTCTTGATTGAATCATTCAGGAATATTTAATCTGGCTCTCCTTGTCATGCCAAGAATACAAGCATTCTGCCATTTTTTCCAAAAATTCTGTTAGTTGTGCACCCCTAACTCGATCATCTTCTTGCCTCTCTGTTTGGACCCTATGAAATAAGACTGGATTTGAACTGTGTTCAGGGGTTCTAAGCCCTATGCTCTTTGCAAAAACCCCCTTAGCCGTGAGCCTAGCCCAGCCCCTGGGACCCTGGTCAGTGTGCACTGCTCTGCCTGGGGAGAGAAGTTGCATATTGAGTTAAATTAGAGCTGTAAGTGTTCGTTCTTTATCTTCATGCTAAGATTTATGGACTTGCCTTTAGATGATAACATATACACTATATTCTTTGGGTCTGTCCACTCTGTTCATACAAACACTGCTGAAATTGGAGTGAATGCCTCGGTCACAGCTATTTCGTTAGGGGTTTGAGATAAACCGCCATTGTAGGTCTTTGCATTACTTTTCACAAGCATTTCAGGAATGGATGTTTGTATAGCAAGAATACCCGCAACTTCCTTCTCTCTCGCCTCAGCAAAACACTCATGTTTTTGAAACTCAGTGTTCATCACCCCATGCATAGTCGTTGAACAACCACCACATGTAAATTCGGAGGAGACTGGGGCATCTTTCTGTGCTGAAATGTGACTTTCCTCGTGAATATCCAGTCTTCATGTACAGTCTTTCAGTCACACATTCCCTGCTGGATAGAAAGGAACATTGTATAATATTGAAGCAATTTAAAAATATACAATATTTAAAAAGAACTTAAATTCTTTAAATATCTAGTAGATTAAAAATCTGGCTTCATGTACTCACTGCTAACATTAAACTGTATTAAGATCATAACATACCAGATGCCAATTTTCTTTTCCCCTCGTTCTTTGGCCAGCCAGTATAGAAGTTGTATTTCTCATTGATAAATAACATAAGACTCTCCACCCAAATGCAATGTGTGACATGCAAATTTGAGGAAGCACATGGTATTTTATTTTAATGTTTAAAATATATAATCTATAAAAATCTAATGCTTAGTCTGACCCACATGGAGTATATTCAAGAGTAACTGGCTGTGGTTCTAGAAACTCGTCAGGACACATCTCTGCCTTCTAGATGCTAGACTTCAGGTTCTATGGAGATGAGGATCAGTTTAGACATGGCGTCTGCATCCAGCTCTACCTCTATACAGATACGTAATTCCCACATGTTTTGTTTAGTTATAAAAGATGATATTTCGTTCATTAAAAAGAATATTTCAAAGCCTAGCTAGCATCAGAACTGAGTGCTCTTACAGTAATTGTGATTTTGTGGCAAGCTTCAGCATTCACTTTGATAGAGTCAGAGATTCAGATGGTACACAGAGGGCACTTTGTTCTTCAGCCTCTCCTCCTGTGGAAGAAGTGAGTACCAAGGAGTAACTGTCTTCAGCATGTAAACCCAGGAGGTGACTGGAGAAAATCTCACCAGTTCACCAATGCACACTCTCTGATCCACCGAAGTTCCTGCATTTTACTTACAAATGCAGAATAGGAGGAGGAAGACAGGCTGGCTCTGGAGGTGTGCAATGCATTGCATTTGTTCTGACCCCAGCTCAAGTAAAAATAAAAGTCCTTACACACTTTGCCATGGTCCTGAAACTGCAAAGACTCATTTGAAATTTTCAGGACCCATCAATGCAGAAGGGACTCTTTTTGCGTCCTGCATTTGGAGAACATTAATTTCAAGGATTTAAGAAAACCATCTTACCTTTAAGGGAGATCAGATAAATCTCCCTTAACATGGGCAGCTCCTCTCGAGGCAGCTCCTCACTTATTAGAAAAGGGAAAGAAAAGAGGAGTTACCAGGGGATTAAGTGAGCAACAGAGAAATTAGTAAAGCAGAATCAAAAGCCTCTACACAATGAAAGTACATTTTTATTAGTCACTTAGAATCACAGAAACTCTAAGGTGGCCATAAATATCTAGCCCAAAGCTGACTTTTGAAATACAGGGAAACCAAGGCCCAGAGAATGGAAAGGACTTAACGCAGCAAATCGGAACTAGGGAGTTGATGAGAACTCACTCTGGATCAAGATTTATGTCATGAAACCTAGTACCACCAACATTCACAGTAAGCAGACCCATTCTGAAACAAAAGGTTAATTCTCAGACCAATTACTGTCTCAAAAAATACTAGCCCCCAAGCATTCCTGAAATATTTCGTATATTGCTGTTCTCATTAAGGAGAATAAATAGAGAGTCATTTGCATTTATTTCATTGTTTAATATTCCTCTAGCAATTTCAGGGGAAGAAAGCCTCTTATATGGAAACACAGCATATCAACTAACCACTGGTTTTGACATTGAACTTCAGATCTAGAGTTGGTAGGAGTGTTTGCACTTAATGTTTATAATGTACAAATGGATCCTTGTTTAAATCCTTAGCAAGAACACAGCCTTGTGTAAATCCTTATCCACCCTCTCTCCCCTCACCTCCCTTCCCCCAAAAAGAAAAAAGAAAAATTCCATTGCACTCACAAAGCATGAAAATTGTTGGAAAATCAGAATGACTGTCTGAAATGAAATTTCACTGTGCCAGTGTTCATTTTCCTAAGGATATTGTTAACAGAAGACATACCTTCCTACGCTTATTCAGGCTTCACCTTTCAATTTGAATTGTTCCTTCAAAGCCACCTTACCCAGTGTCCTCTAGTTCTCTTCTAGTGATGGCGAGTCTTATAATACTAGATGACTCAAGACTATTGGGGATGACAGAGGAATAGCAGCACAGATTTAGTGCCAATCGTGTGCCAGACAGCTTACTGTTGTTATCTCCAGCAAACCTAAACAACGAAGGTAAAGATCATTCCTGATTTCCGGATATGCACACTGAGGCCCAGAAGCCTCGGTAGCCTCTATGGTGCCCCGTAGCCAGGAAGCAGGAAGCCTGCCTGGGACCTGCCACGTCCCCGTGTTCCCCGTTCTACTGTGGGACCACCTCTTCCAGGGGAGCCCCTACACATCTTCTGTCCCAAGAATCTCTCGGGCCCGTTCCCATTGATTTCAATGGTCTGCTCCCTACTACCCCATCGGTGAATATCCTGTCTTAATATTAGAAAAAAATAATGTATTTGGAGGCATTGGGAAGGGTCTTTTCTTTCATCAGAACTTCTGGGCTGGATTTGGAGGACAGGGTCCAAGTTTTTCTCTAGCCGTCAGTTTGCCATCACAGGATACAAAGCAGTTCTGGAACCAGAACTCTCCAAACCCACCGGGAGGCCCGCTCAGAGCTTTTCCAAGTGCAGCTTTTTGAGGAAAACTCCCTGGACTTAGCCTTCCATTATTCAGCCTCTATCCTCTTGGAGTTATTAGGGTTTCTTCTGCCTGAAGTAGGGAGACTGGTGCCCACTTAAGAGGGTTGGGGATAATCCAAGGTAAAGGGCGTCAAAGATACGGTGACGGAAGGTGATTGGACTTTGGGTGGTGGGCACACAATGCAATATAGCGATCCTATATCATACAAATTACACTTGAAACCTATATAATCTTGTTAACCAATGTCACCCCAATAAATTTAATAAAAAGAAAAAAGTAAAATACAATGTCCCCTGAAATGTCCTAGATCAACTCACTTAGAACAGATAAAGTAGGCATTTGGCACCATAGGTAAGCAGACAGTGGAAATAGTGAGAAATCATAGTGTTATATTACTACTAATACCTGTGTGCTAGTGTGTTAGTACAGCATAATTTATTTTGTTACATTTACATCAATATTATAAAACTGTAGTATTATTTTTAAGATTATACATGGTATTAGGTTTCAGTATCTGTATCATATTCTGTACAAATCTCTCCCAGCACATCTGCCAGACCCTTTCATAATCGTACACGAGGGTATACACGAGTACATGCATGCAGGTACTGTCCCTACTGTGCTGTGCACTTCCTACTCTGTGCTATTCACTTCTCCATAACAGAGTCCAGGCAGACGGGAAATGGTGACTGAAAGAATGAACCAACCAACCTTTGAAGGACAGGGCGCAACAAGACAGCACCCACATCCCACAAGTTTAGCTGCATTAACCCTCTTGCAGTGGGAGAGGCTGCTTCAGGAGAGATCAGCGCAGCAAGAGGAGTGAATTAAAACTGGCGCCCGGACCTTGTACGTGGGCTGTTGTCTGTTAACTTCCATTTGTGCTTTACGTACCGGGAGAGCACGTTGATATTGCATTTTAATTGTGTATATTAGAGGAAGGCATATGGTTACAACACTTCCTTATTTACCTTCTGTAACGTAAAATTTGTCATTTTATTCCCCCAAAAAAGGACTGGCGGGAGAGTGCCTGCTTTCGATGCAAGTCCAATTTTCCCCCATGTGAAAGTCTCCTGAGATGTGTAACATGTAAGTGCCAAGATGAGGCTGGCACCGTTTTCTTATTGCCATGGTGATCGCCAGCTCTCCTGGAATCCCAGGGGAGACTAGGGTATTTTAAAAGCAACTTGAATTTTGGTAATTAAAAAGGCTGGAAGGAATAATCTTTCTACATTTTGCCAGCCTGGGTAAATATGGATAGCAAATGATGTCTAGAGAGGAATATCATTGCACTTTATTAGGTGGTAATCCCATGTTAGAAGATGAAAAGCATCGTCAAAGTTATGTATGGAGTATTTATGGGAATTCAGAACCCTGCTGTGAATCTTAAAGTAAGTCTAATCACAACCTTCCCACAAACACTCTTCTCTTTCCTGAGTCACTCGCATTTATGTCACTTAGAGTTGAGAGTATGATTGTCAGAGTATTTTTAACGTTGGAAGCACTGTGTACTATATGTAAATGTTGGCAGTTATCAAAGTAAAGGGGAAAAAAACGTGATTCTCTTAAACTGGAAATTAAGTTAGACAAGCATAATTCAGACTCTAGGTTAATCACCCCGTCTCCCCATCAGGAAAAGTTCTTACGTTAAGAGTTCTTTTGCACTTCATTTCAGTGACTGTGCTCTCCCTGAAAAGCCTCAGAGATTAAATGGTTTTGTTTCACTTAAGAAGACGTTGACAGTTTTTTAGGTGTTTCTTTTGAGCTATGGAGTGACGCTGGGAATAAATGGACCCAGGGAGAAACCGGGGCTAGCAGAAGAGAGTCACTTCCTGTATCTCTGTACATCACTTTGTGTTTAGCATTTGGAGTTGAGAGTGATACGCAGCTGAAAGTAGGGCTCGGGGTTATTTGTGCAAGTCGGTGTCCTCTCAGGGCGGGGAGTGGTCGAGGGACAGAAAGAGAATGGTGGAACAATTCTCTTTCATTAGGAACTTTATACAAATGCAGGTTCCCCATTGGCAGATGGGCAATTTCAGTGGAGTTTTTACAAAACCCCCTGCACCTACTGTTTCACACTGAGAAACGAACCATGTAACTCTCCACTGCTCCCTCCACCGGCAGGAACAGCTTGGCGGCCCCACAGCAAAACCGAGGGACTGTTTCCTTGTTTCAAACCCCTCTGGGTAAGAGCGGCCACCACGTTGTTCCTCATCTTCTTTAATGCCGTTTTTAGCTTTTATAACCCAAAATAGAAATAGACAGATGGTTTTATTGGAGTTTATTTTATTTTTTGATTGATTTTGTTTTGTGTTTAGCACAGAGATTTGATGATTTTAAAAAGTTGTTCGCTCTTTGGATTAGTAAAATATCTCTATGGTAGTTGACAGATGACTTGCTGAATATAAACCTCAATCCCCCCGCACCCATGCTCGGTTTCAGTTACCCGCAGTTAACTTTGTTCTGACAATATTAAATGGAAAATTCCAGAAATAAACAATCCTTAATTTTTAAATTTGTGTCATTCTGAGTAGTGTAATGGAATTTCACACCAACCCCCTCTGTCCCACCCGAAACATGGATCATCCCTTTGTCCAGTGTATCGATGCTGTGCAAGTAGTACAGTAAGGTAGAGAGAAAGAACATTCACATGCATTTTATTACAGTATATTGTTATAGCTGTTCTGTTCTATTATTCATTATTGGTGTTAATGTCTTACTGTACCTAATTTATAAAGTAAACGTTATCATAGGTTGTATGTGTGGGAGAAATGCATATACACGTAGAGGGTCCAGTGCTACTTGTGGTTTTAGGCGTCCACTGGGGGTCTGGGAATGTACCCCTAGGATATAAGGGGAGGCAACTGTACATGGAATTCAGAAAAAAATCTTCCCAAGGTTAGTTTAATGCACAAGTACGTTAATGTTCAGTCTGCGACAATAGCGTTTACCTTGCGTGGTCTCACTGATGGTAGATTCCTGCATTTAGTCTTTTAATCTATACGTTTAACCGGATATTGGATTTTTACTTTCTTCTATTAATACGTTTTTGAAATTCAAGCAAATTGATTTGGGGAGCAAGTTAGAAAGTTTTTTGTTAACATGAACAAGTGTCTAGTGCTGTGTTTACTGTTTTTGGTATAGGGAAGATTTTCTTTGTAATTTTAAGCACAGTTCTGAAATAAATCCACCCCATTTTAAAGGAAATTTTAATATTCCCCACTGTGTAGTAGTTTTCCTTTTCCTGAAAATAGATCTACAAATGTCATAAATTAGTCTGCAGATTTTATCTTATTATGCTCCCTCCTTCAAAAATATGCAGGAAAGTGATTATATGTGGTGTTCAACTCAAGGCTGATGAGTTGGTTATAATTATCAAGGCAGACATAATGAGATGAAAACAACTCTTTCTGGAAGGCCTCAGAGGAGTTTTCAGTCACTATCATAACCCTGTCATGCTGGGTTAACTGTTTTCTGCCCAAGTAGATGTCAACACAATTAATTTCACAGTGTCTTCACCTGGTATGGTCAGGGTTCATTTGCTTATTTAGGCAAGAGGATCCCCATATGTTAAGGGTGGAACTGATTTCTGGGTTCTGTGTAGACAGACAGACAATGAGGAAGATAGACAGTTATTTCTATTCCTATGTGACTTAAGTGGCATTTCCTCTCGTTTTTTGTGTGTCTGTAGATAGACATGTGCTGTGAGCATTTGGCATTGCCATTTGACATTCATTCCGTCACTCAGTCACTCAACAAAGACCTATCAAGTGCCAGCTGTGTGCAATGCCTGTGCCAGGCTCCGAGGTGACAGCAAGAGCAGAGCCGGAAAGCCCTTGCGAAGCTGGCAATCTGTTTGGGGAGAAAGGCATTGTTAAATAATTGTAGCAATATATCTGATTAACAGAAAAAATGTGAACAACATCTAGATCATTCTCACGGGACTTCTGACTTGTTCTTAACCTCTCACATTATAAATGTTTGCCATGGGAGAGTATTCAGTAGAACTTTCCATAACAATAGAAATATTTTATATTTGCCATTTCTAATATATAGACACTAGCCACATGTCACTCTTGAAAACTTGAAATGTCATTAGTGTGACCGAGGAATTGAACTTTCAGTTTTCTTAAATTTTAGTGAATTTACATGCGGCTGCTGACTTCCATATTGGGCAATGCTGGTCTAAAATACATTATTATGTGTACCTATTTTAACACTTGAAAATGGCACTTGTTATGACATAAAAACAGGATAAAGTATATGTAAGTTTAATTTGTCATTTACTCCATAAGCTACAGGAATCATTTTCAAAGACCAAGAGAATCCATATGAGAATAACTGTTTTGGCATATTTGATCAGAAATGATGAACTACTGTCCTTGACCTTAGTGTCTGAGTAGATTACAAATTAATCTTTATTTATTTCTTGAATCCCGTATCTGGTGAACATATTTTATTTTTCCGAGTCCAATGTTTTATTTGTTATTATTGCTCTGTGAATCACTGAGATTATATATTAATTTAGTTGATTAACATGATTTATTGTCATAAATCTTTTTCCATCACTTATGCTGTGGCTTAGTAAGAACTGAAAACATATTTTCATCCAGGGATGTATTAAATATCATTCCACCATAACCAATTTCTCATTCTCATCTCCTAGTGTGTGTGTGTATGTATTAATGATGGGAATTGACAGAGAGAAAGGGGTTGGGGGTTGGAGAAGGATGCCAAGAGGAAGAACAAGAGAAAAGCAAGGAAGGGGAGAGAGAAGGTGGGGGAAGAAAAGGGTGGGGGGGGCACTTAGAGAATTGAAACAACCCAGAGAAGGAAGCCTTTGTTTCCAGGAAACATGGGACTCCTTTGGCCATGGATACAGTTATAGCATTAAAGTCGCCATCAGTCCCATTTCCCCTCGTGTTCTTATTAGCCTCCAGATTCCTGTCCCTGCAGTTTTGTGGAATCAAGGATAATCAAGTGTTTTGGGAGTCTGCATTCCTCAGCAGCTTCTTGTTTGTTTCTCATTTCATTTCTCACTAAAGGAGGAACAGTGAGCCAAACTTCCTTGCTCCTTCTCCTTCCCAACTGACATCCAGGACCTTTTAACTCACTGCCTCAGATAACACCCAGTGCCGGCCATCTGTACCCACGTGTGTGCGCCACCTCCCCATTCGAGGTTCATGCCTTCACGTTGTCCCACCATCTGGAATTTTTTGTTATCAATGAGAGAGGAACAAAGAAAAAATATTTCTATCAATTTCTGCTGAAGATTAAGTGTTCGGAGTCATGGTTTGGGTCACATACGCTTGGGGAAGCGGGGAGTGTATAGTACATCATAGAGACTATTTGCTCAAGCCCATTGAAGAGGGCACTGCCTCCTCGTGAATGCATTTAAACTCATATGAATTCATATGTTCTTTCAACTGATGTGAACTGAGTGCATGCTTTCCTAGATTCTGATGATACAAAAAGAGAAAGCTAGAGAGCAAGACAGACAAAGAAACTCCAGTACGTGGAATTTACATTCTGTCAGGCATCGAGGCCTGAAAAAAGACAGAAAATAAATACATAAACGAGGGACAAAAGAAAATTTCACAGAAATTAAGGCTATAAAATAAATAAATACACAGTGATATGACAATAACTGGCCAAGGGCTCTGTTAATGATGATAATCATGAAAGAAAGGCCTCTTAAAAACAGGGACGTTAGTACCCGAGATGGAGCTAGGCTGGCATGGGGATAACTATGGTAGGGCTTTCCAGGGAACATCAAGGCCAAGGATCCCAAGGAGGATATGACTCTGATGTTTCAGATCTCAGATGTAGAAGGTCACAGCAAGATCCACGTGGTTAAATGGACTTGAAGAAGAGGAAGCATGGTGTGAGAGAAGGTTGTGGAAACTTCTGTATCACTAGAAGTGCAAACTCCTAGAATGTCATTTTCTCCCCATGTGATGGGTTAGTAATGAATTAATAGACTATATGGTTTCTTAGATTCCTTCAGATACTGTGAGGTGATAATGTGATTTCACAGTTTATCAGTGAAACTTAGACCAGCAGTGTTTCCTTGAACTGTTTCACGTCATCTGTACCAGGGAGGAAGTTCACGTTGGCTTTCGGATGTTACAGCTCATTTCTGGACAGTAAAAAACAAAAAGGTTAGGTTAAGAAATACTCCCAGGATACTTAACGTATTCTCTAAGACCATAGAATGAGTTTGGTAAATGGCAATGAGGAAGACGAACTTACAGTATTGTCTCTTCCATGTCGGTGGTGATAATGGAGAAGCAGGAAGGACCTGTACCCGCAGCCTTGCTAAAGACAGAGCCCTTGCAAGTAAGAGCTAGCAGAGGGATTGGGAACATCACAGTGTGAAACAAAAGATAAATCATATGGAAGTGCTTTATTCTTCATCAAGTACCTCCTTTAATTGATCTGGAGTTTCATGTAACATATGATGTGTGTTTTTGAAGGGTGTCTCTGGGTGGAGATATAAATTCCCCCATTTTCGTAACTCAGGGGCCTGATTAGGGTGAAATAGAATTATATGAGACTGGTTGGCCATTTTCTTAAAGCACAGAATTTGCAAAGACTAACAATGGTAGGGCGATGGTGAAAGAAAAAGGCAAACGTGAAACATGAGTGTAGGACCTGTTGATCCTGTTTGCTGCTAAAATAATTTCTGGCACATAGGAGGAGCTCAAGAAACACTTGTCAAAAACAGTGGAAGGTGGAATGAGTTCACCCTTTGCGATTAAAGCTACAGCAGGTAAAATAAGTTAATAATTAACCTTAACTTGGAGCCTTGAAGCTCAAATTGAATAGTTAGTAATTAGTTAATTACCATTTCATTGACAAAATGGGACAACAGGGCATATTTTCTCAATCTCTTCCTTTGTATTACAAATTGATACTGAAAATTAATATTGTTTTTGGATTTTCATCAGGAGGTTTTGTTTTAAGTGGTTTAGTCACTATTAATTTTGGGGGGTAACTTTCTTGTGAGCTAAGAATCTACCTAATAGATCTCCATGTCTATCAAGAAATTGTTATGCTGGATTTGAATTTCTCCAAGGCTTCTCCTTCAAAAATCCCCTACTGTTTTCTCTATCTGTGAAAAATAAGTCACCTGGAGTATGTTCCTGATATCTAGGGCACCAGGATGGAAATGAAATGTATCAGTGTGTTCAATCAAACTGTTTCTGGTGGGCACTTGCAATGACTCAGGTCTTTTGACCAATACCAGGGCTATAAGCAAACATAAGACCAAGCTTCTGGTGGTTTGCAGACTATTGGGGAAGCAAGATGCACAACTATTAAGTGGCATAAGGTGATGAAGTTGCCATGAGCAAAATTTGCAGATGATGCAAAGAAAAAGGAATGGCTCCATCTACTTGTTCAGATGGAGGAAGATTTTGTGGAGCTGAGCCGCAAAAGAGGTTGGGGAAGGGAACAGGAAGATCATGTGCCAGGCAGAGGGAGGTGATTTGCTTGAAGACTTGGAGGCACGCAGTGAGGTGTGTTCCTTGAACTGCCATTATGACAGGATCCTCTCTTGTCAGCGCAGTGAGAAGTGACATCAAAGATGCTGTCCGGGCCAGGTCGTGCATACGCTCCTCAGGTGCACTGAGCACTTTCTACTTTATGTCACAGGTCATGGAAAATCTCAGGACCCTCAAACAGGAGAATGCAATGCATGATGCTGTGTTCATTTTTATTTTTCAAAGACCACTTTGGTACACTGAAGTATGGAAGCAGCAGTGGTCAATTTTTCAATTTTTTTTTCAATTTTAAAGATTTTATTTATTTGTTTTTAGAGAGAAGGGAGAGGAGGGAGAGTGAGAGAGAGAGAGAGAGAGAAACCCCATTGTGTGAGAGAAGCATCGATTGGTTGCCTTTTGAGTGGCCCCAACTGGGGACATGGCCCACAACCCAGGCACGTAAACCAGCAACCTTTTGGTGTTCAGGCTAGTGCTCAGCCCACTGAGCCACACTGGCCAGGGCTTTTTTTTTCACCCTATTCATTTATCACTCCATATTAAGAACCTGCTGTGAATCAGCTTTTGTGTGTGCACTGGATTTACGGATATGAACACCAAATCAACATTCAGTGTAGGGCACACTGTGACTCTCAGAGACCATGGTTAAAATAAATCACATTACCCAAAAAGGTCCAGTGAGTAACTGTTCATCCCAAAGTGCTCCCTTTAAATATAGCCTTGTGTCCCCGCTGAGAAGGGTCCCCCTGGAGTCACTGCCACTGAGCATAATTAGGCCACCTGCACGTGCACTTGAGGATTACATGTTGATTAAGTCCTTTTCTTCTGTGAGTAGAATAGATATCACATGGCGATCCATTTGTACATCAAACGCAATGTAGCTCTCTAGTGGGAATTCGTTTTGAGCTACAGGTGTATATATATTTGGTATAACCACACCCTCTGACCGTAATTGGCACCTGTTCACACACGGAGTACTTTGGGCATCTTTTCCTCATTGTTTCTAACAGATTGTGAGCACTGGAGGGTCTTTATCATCTCATGAAATGGTTCTTAACTGGGAGTGTATATCAGGATCGTGGGAGGAATTTTTTCAAAAATGTGTGTACTTGGGTGCCCCCTAAGAGATAAAAATCTGGAATCCCAGATTAGGGGTCACACCAAGGGAAATATGCAGTGTTGAAAGCTCCCCCAGGGGATTTTCATACATCCACCCACTAGAAAAACCACTCATTCTAATCAGACACAGCACAACCAAGGCCTAGATTGCTGGACCCAGGACCAGAAATCCAATCTCCTGAGGCCTAAGCCCAGGGCAATTCCTGGGCCCATTCAGCCTGCCCTGGACCTTGAGCCAACATGTCTGTGTTTGCGCGGCTTTAACCTGAGAGGTGGCGGCAGGAAGGATTTGCATGGGTCAGCTAGCACTGCTATAACAAAACACCACAGAGTGCGTGGTTTAAACAATAGACATTTATTTCGCACAGTTCTGGAGGCCGGAAGTCTGAGATCACGGGGTCAGCGCAGTGGGTTCTTGGTGAGGGCCTTCTCCCTTGCCTTACAGACTGCTACCTTCTTGCTTCATCCTCACGTGGCGATGAGAGTGGGGGAGGGAGAGGGGGCAGACTGTCAGACAGTGTGAGAAGGCAAGGGAGAGGGTGAGGCAGGGGGAAGGGGAAGAGACAGGAAGAGGGGACTCTGCTCTCTTGGTGTGAGGGCACCAGTCCCCTCACGAGGACGGTGCTTTTGTGACCTCGTCTAAACCCATACTAGAAGCCGCACTTCCTCTTGAATTAGGGCTTCAACACACGAATTTTGGACAAACACAAACTTTTAGTCCATTAGACTGAGAGGCTGGATCTCAGCCCTGGCTGCACATTGGAGTCATTCCAGGACCTTTAAGAAAGGTCTCAGCCCGTGAGATTCAGACTCGTTCATCAGGCCTATTGGTATTGCACCTTGAAGCCTCGGTGTTCCCATCTGGAAAATAGGAATGGTATGGCTAGCTATGCTGAAAATTAGATGAGATTATAGCTCTCGAAGGGTTGGTTATTTCTAAACTGTTATAAAAATAAAACTGGTAGTCTTAATTAACTGTCTTTCTTTGAGGAGTTGCTTCAGATAAAATTGGTATCTTAAGGGTTTTAGATCAGATCCTTCAAAAAATCAGTTTTCTGGTGGCCCTGGATTGGAACCGCTGGTGCTCTGAGTGTGTCGGGAAGGCAAGTCCCCCAAAAGGCACAGCTCTGGTGTCGCAGGTTCCTGTACCCACTGGGCCAGGACACATCATGTTAATGACGGAAGAAGAAGCAAGCAGCTGTGAGAACCACCGCTCAGTGCTCTGAGCCACTTTCGATGGAGGCATAGTGGAGAGAAAGGCCTTCCCACTATTAGAAAGGTGGCAGGAGGGCCAACAGGGTGACAAATGGCAGGTGGTGTTCGACCCTCAGGACTTGCAGAGCTGGGGAGTGAATGTCATTGAAAGGGGGCAGCTGTTTGCACTCAGTCCAGGGCTGTCAGATCATCCACAGAGAGACCAAAATGCATGCTTTTAGCGAAAAGCTCCCGATATTTAAATGTTTGTAACTAATTCAAATACACATACACAGAGATGAAGCATTTCACAGGCTAACATTGCCTGGTATAAACAGAACATATTTGGAGCCTGAATTTCGCCCAGATGCCCCATTTGGCCTGCACGCTGCCCGTTGATGGCCATCCCTTTGGGCCTTCTAGTTGGTCTCCTCCATCCACAGAGCCATTGCTTTTTGTTCATCCACAAACAAAATGCGTTGCTGTGCTGGCATCCAGTTGGCAATCCCTGGCACAGGTCCTCGTTCCACTCAGGATTTCTGGCATTTGTTGCTATGGATTATAGTCATTCATGCTATCAATATTTACTGAGCAGATACTGCGCTAGATGATAATGATACAAAATTCAATGTCATAGTCCCTGCTCTGTGTTGCTTCTAGTCTAGACTAGGAGATATGCCCAGTGCAGAGACGGAGGCCAGAAGGAATATGACTGGAAAGGAAACAAAGACACGTGACCCAACCTCCTCCAGAAAGTCTGTTGCTTCTGGTTCTTTCTATTAGTAACAGAAAATGCTGCCCCCTTTTCTTTTGCCTACCTCCCTTGCCCCATATTTTTAACAATTGGGCAAGCCCCCCAACCCCCATTACTTTAAAGAATTGGGCAAGGCATTGTGTGAAGACAGTGTCTAACCTGGTTATTTTGTTGCTTAGGAGCTCTTTGACACTCAGAAGGTCATGGTATAAAACTGGAAGTCATACTACCCAGTGTGGTGTTAGTAACAAATACCCCAATATGTTCAATGCTTTATTTGAAAGGAAAATGTGAGAGTGTGTTTATCAAGGAACAAAGACACCCACATGAATTTGGCTCACATGGGCTCCTGGCTTTTCCGTTCGTAACCCACGTTTTTGGGGCTCTGTGATGCCAAGTGGCTTGCCCTGGGGACTGCGCCTTGTAACAGGCTTCTCTCCAGGGGAGTGTCTCCCAAACGCAGAGATGCTTATCTGTGCATAGAAGGAAAAACAAGTCATGAAAGTAGGCCATGTGCACCACCGATAAACATGAAAATCTCGCTGGCGAGAGCCCTCGTCTCCCTGCCAAAGTGACCTTGGTTGGCGCAAAGATGACAGAGTGCTTCCCTGCCCGGGCCTGACAGCCTTGCTATCACAGCACGTTTGACAAATCGTTCACATTAAATCGGGGGGCACTTTCGGCAGCGCCGACGTCCCCTCTCCATCACTCCTGATTACCACACAAACGTCAGCCGTGGCACCAAGCACATTTGTCAGAGGGAGTAAAAAGCAGTTGTTAGTAAGAGCGCTACCTGTCATACTAATGGACTGGCGCTTGTTGCTTTGTGTCTCTCAGGAGCCTACAGATTTGCAAAAAAACAAAACACAATTTTTTGGAGGGTTGTCCAGTGTTGTCTGAAAATGCTTCTGGGCTTGGGCAAAGAGAAGTATTGAGAGCTTGTCAGATGGGACACCCAAGTGTCTTCTCTTGGAAGGAGGAACAGAGTCGAGTTTGTTTAATGGCTTTGCTCTTTCGTGACCACTGCCTCGTCTTCATGGTCAAAGAGGCAAGAGCACGTTTTTCAGTTGCGCTATCCATACCCTTTAAACTTTAAATTTGAAAAAAAAAATGAGTAGACCATTCTTCGTGACTCATGGGGGAACATCCAACCCTTGACTTGACTTATTTTTCCTTTTTTTGTTGAATTTATCGGGTGACATTGGTTAAGACAGTTATGGAGGGTTCAGATGTACAATTCTATAACACATCAACTGTGTGCTATAGTGTGTATTCACCACCCCTAGTCAAGTCTCCTTCCACCACCTTTTCCCTCTTCTCCCTGCCTTCTGCTAATCGAATCATCATACTATTGTCTGTGTCTATGAGGATTTTTTTTCTTTGGCTTAATCTCTTCACCTTTTTCACCCAGCCCTCCATCACTCCTCCCCTCTGGCAGCTGTCAGTCTGTTTGCCATATTTATGAGTCCATTTCTATTTAGTTTCTTAGTTTATTTTGTTCATTAGGTTCCACATACACATGAAATCATATGGTACTTGTCTTTCTCTGACTGTCTTATTGTGTTTAGTATAATACTGCCCAGGTCCATCTATGATATTGCAAAAGGTAAGATCGCCTTCTCTTTTAAAGCCAAGTAGTATTTCATTGTGTAAATGTACCACAGCTTTTTTACCCACTCATCTACTGATTGGTATTGGGCTGCTTCCAAATCTTAGCTACTGTGAATAATGTTGCAATGAGCAGAGGGGAGCATAAGGGAACCATTTGAAGGAAGTGGAATACGAACGTTTCTGCCCAGCATCTCATCCTTCACAGGTGCCCTGCTTTGCATAAAGTCTCATGTGTTACTCATACATGTTGTTTCATAGCCCAGCCAGAACAGCCCTTTGAGGTGGGCTGCCCGGGCACAAATACTTCCATTTTAGAGATGACAAAACTGAGCAGCAGAAAGGTCATTGCCCAGGATGTTACAGTAGAGTCGCGTTTCTAGTCCCTGCCTGCCGATCAAGCCCACAGTATCATTACTATTTGGATATTCTAATAAAGTGTATACTGCTTGCTCAGCTGACTCTGTATGAGCTGCACACAGCTGCTTCATAACTTCATTTCCAAGTCGTTCTCCCCTCCCCCCAGGTCTTCTTCCACTAGTCAGTTTGAATTGGATTTCACCCTTTCTTCTTTGTTGACTTATGCAAAAAAAAAAAAATCCCTTCATTTGCATTTTGTTTGAAAATTGGGGAAACAAGACAAAAGGAAGAGACTGGGTCGGAAACTTTGACCTGACTGTACTTTATAACGTAGAATCAACTACTGTACATAATGGTTCCAGAGAGTGAACTTCCGGTACTACGAATAAATGGCATTGCTGTGTTGAATCTGAGAACCTTGCTACGCTCTGCTGCTCTGTCTGTGGTGGGCCCCCTCGGGGCCCCCGGTGGCTTCTCGTGGATTCACTCCTCTAACTCATGCAGCAGCCAGCAGAGATAAGGTTGAGTTGGGCTCAGTTAAATAAAGCAGCACTTGTTAAGAGTTTGATTTTTCTCTTATTTTGTTGCAAAAGAATTAGATGAATGTTTCTGGGTTCTTGTGTTGGTTCATTTCTTTCGGATATTTGAGTCACCATCAGTGTCCTTTCCGTAGGAAAATAGGTGCTGTATAATTAGCTCCTCAATGCAACCTACTCATACCCCTGAACCAATAAACGTCAGTGTAGTAGACCCACTCGAATTCATAAGACAAGCCCTCATAAATTCATCCATTCACCAGATTGTAGTACACACTATGTGCCCAGACCTGGCCTAATCCCTGGGAATACCAAGCGGAATCTGGACCTCCTACATTTTTAATGTAGATTATTTTATAAGAAAAATAAAAGGTCATCTGCTTTGGACATGGCCACCAGTGCCTGTAGGCCTTCCCCAAACATCTACCTTCGCCATAACCTCTGACTATTCCCCAGGGTTTTGCATTACTGGGTCCCATTCACTCTTATTCTCACCAACTACTGTATATCCTGTAACTCTTTCCTTTTGGATGATAGAGGCATTGAACGTATCAATATCAGGACTTCTAACTTTTCTTTCTTTGGTAGATTTCCTTTCACCCTGGAATATATAATATAAATCCAAGAGGAGTGTTCGTGGTTGAAATAAGGGCGTGGGATCCCTACGTGGTCTGGCCCCCAGGATACTTCCCTAGAGCGCACAGTCCTGCTGGGGAAAGATGGGGAAAGAATGTCCTGGGCTGGGGTTGCATCCAGGCGGCGCCAAAGAAGAAGACCGCCTGCACCCCCGAGACCCTCACCCTCTCTCCTTGCACGTGCCTGCATCAGCAACACCATTGCATCGGGATGCCCATGCGGGGAGGAAGGAAGAGTCATGTCAAGAAAGCCTAGATGGGGGGCGGGGTTTGAGGATTTTTGACATGTAGCCTGAATGATAATAATTTACATTTCGTACCATGTTCCAGATACTCGGAAGTAATTTCATGCACATTTGTCTCACTGGAGCAGCATTCCCCGCCCCCCGTGAGTTCTCCCCAGTGTCTATTTCATTTTACAAGTAAAACATGACATCACGGCATCCTGTCCAGAGTCAGAATTAGGGAGCTGTTGTTGGAGCCGGGACGGAAACCCAAGTTCTCCCAGTTTAGCACGGCTCCCTTCTCTTGCATGCCTCCCGCATGACGCCTTCCTAAGTAGAGCCACCTCTGTCCCCAGGGATGTCTGCTCCTGCTCCCTCCATCACGAAGCTAACACAGGCCATGTCTGCCTGGATCAGTTTCCACCGAGACACACATTTCCATGGAAATGAACACATACCTCCAAAAAAAGATAGGTAGAAGGTGGCATGTATTTAATTTTCATAAGATACCTTGCCTTATTAACTTAACGTCCAGGCAGACTGCATGATTTTCTTTTAAAGCTAGAGAATGTGGCCCTCTGTTAATTTCCATGGCTACACATCCAATCATCCATCAGTGCCGTGGTGGCATATGATATATGCAATACATTTTAAACACTGCTACTTTTAAAAATAACTTTAAAAGGTTGTAAATGTCAAATTGAGATTTGAAATATGTCAGATAGCTGTCATTTCTACACCCTTCATTAATTTCAATTGGACTCAGTGAATTGTATTTGACAAACTGTTATCATACAATGACTACAAGCACGCCACATTTATGTAGCACATCCCTGACGAGCAGAATGTTTTGAGGGGAACTTTAATATATGACTTGTCTTTGACCTCGTAGATGACATGAGACCATGAAATGACAAGTGTGGCAGCATTCAACTCTAAGGTTTTCCGAATGGTGGCATTTGGAAAATCTTCAAGAGGCTTATGCAGAAATGGAAATGCCTACCAGATGCATTTGTGCTTCGTGCAAAATTGCAGAATTTGGACTATAGTTAAGGCAAAGGAGTCATGAAAAAAATCTCCTTTTGGCACATAGGAGCAGGTGGAGACATGCATGGAAGGGTTAGGGCTGGTTATAAAAATGATTCCATTGTTAAAATGAATAGCAACTATTCATTTTAACTTTATTCATATCAACTTTAAATGCTATAGAAAGATTGTGCCCCAAAGAGGATAATGTTTAAAGCCCCAGGCTCCTGTGTAAGCTCAGACTGTGTAAGTTCAGATGCTGGCTCGCTCTGCCTCTTCCTCTGTGACTTTGGGCTAGTCACTTGACATCTAGGTACCTCAATTTTGTAATTTGTAAAGTCAGGTTAGTGATACTACTTACCTCAGTGTTACTATCAGTGTAATGTAAGTTCAATGAACATTAGCTGCTATTATTTATTATTAGTAGTATTATAGCAGGATTGTAAGGTGCTGTGCACATATTCATTTGATTCTC
This sequence comes from Trachops cirrhosus, assembly GCA_028533065.1. Lineage (NCBI taxonomy): Eukaryota > Metazoa > Chordata > Mammalia > Chiroptera > Phyllostomidae > Trachops > Trachops cirrhosus. The sequence goes on along the minus strand of CM052546.1, from coordinate 7,519,184 downwards.
CAATTGCCTGTGAATTGGGTATTACTAATATTGCTAATTTACAAACTTAAAAAATGGAAAATTTAAGGGATACTTACTTCATCCAGGGTTAACTGCTTCGGAAGGGACAGAGACAGGGGGTCAGGTAAAGGACAACACATTTCAGCTTGCTCATCTGTGGAAGGCGGTAATTGAACTTGAAGGTCCCACCTATACCGACCATTATTGCACACAGTGACACCAAATCCAGCCCACTGACAAAAACGAGCGACCTGAAGCCTAGCACCAGGACACAGAAGCCCGGTTCACACCCTGCCAGGACCGGGCAGTTGGTTTTTAAAACATATACATCCTCATTTTGTTCCCTTTTCTCTCTTAAAGAGAAAATAAGCCAAGCTTCATGTGTGTATATGAGTTAGTGTCATATTTTTAACACAGCTTTAAAGAAAATGCCAGTAAGTAAATAACCTAAGTGTGTTTAAAAACACAACTGTAGAAGGAATTTTATCTAGAAATGATTGCTTTGAGTAAAACAAATTGTTAATTTTTATTGTTTCTTTTTTTCTTCTTTATCTTGGCTTTAGCATAAAAAATTGAAAAAGCAATCAATAATAAATTAGATTTTCAAACTTTTAGGAATCTTCAGAGATTATTGAGTTCAGTGTTTTCAAATTCCCAGTTCATCTGAATGTACTTGATCCTGTCTGGACATAAAAATGACATGACCAGAGTGGGCTGGAGAGCATATAGATGCCACTGAGGTCCAGCTCAGATGACTAAGGATATGCCAGCTTAAAAAAAAAAAAAAAGCCCTGACCAGTGTTGTTCAAGTGGTTGGGCATCATCCCGCAAAGCAAAAGGTCACCGGTTCTCTGGTGCAATTCCCAGTCAGGGCACACGCCTGGGTTGCTGGTTTGGTCCCAGGTCAAGGCACATATGAAATGGCAGCCGACTGATGTTCCTCTGTCACATGGATGTTTCTCTCCCCGTTTCTCCCTCTCTTCCTCTCTCTCTTAAAAATAAATAAACAACAACACCAAGAAACTTTTATGAGAAAGGTCATTGTGTTTGAATATCATTAACTAATTTTAAAAAATGTATAAACACTGTTACGAAATGAATAATACCTATCCACAGGCCATGTCTTGGCACACAGGGGGCTGTTTTGTTACTTTCAATTTAATCTGATCCCCACATTTTGCTTACGTGCAAATGTTCATCCAGAAACAAGGTGGGGGTCACCGTTTGAGGTCTGAAGATCATGCAGTCAGGAGGTAGTGATATAGAATAGGGACCCAGGCCCCCATAGTTCCATGCCGTGGGGAGTTCCTCTACATTTTTCTGTCACTTGTACTTGTTATAAGACAAGAGTAAAGTTGTGGACCTGCTAACACACGTAAGAAAGAAAATGTCATTTAGCATTTATATTTGGAAAGTGGGAAGCACTTTCAGGCTGGATCGCTAGGATTGGATGCCCAGCCTACGGTTCTCCGATTGCGCGAGGAAGAGACACATCCACATGGACAAGGATGTGTAGTCCACCCCAAGGGATAAGGTCCATGTGAATGAACAAGGAGTGTGGGCCTGCTGGGCGAATTGAGCAAGTCATGTCCAGGTTCATGGAAACCGGACCCCTAGTGCTCAGTCTCTGAAAGCCCCTCTGCCCCTTATCCCCCGTTCCCCTCTCATTTTGCCGTAGAAAGAGCACAAAGGTCTCATCGAGCATGAGAGAGGGCGATCTCTCTCGTTTATCTGTGCACTTGATCATCACGGATAGCTCCTACTGGAAGCAAATGCTGCCTTTATCTCGCTGTGGGGGTTCAACATCCTTCATGTTCGTTATTTTATGTAAATGAGGAATCTGAGGGTGAAATTATAATTTATGAGAGAGGCATGGAGCGTCTGACAATGCTCATAAACATTCTAAATGATTTTATCTTGTTTCAGAACAAAACATACATTTTGTCTCCTAATAAGGATTTTTATTATAACAATATTTCTATTCTGGACTGCCCTGTTCCTGGGAATAATATGGGGTGGGGTGATTTTTTTTTGTTCTGTGTGTTTAGAAAAATCAGTTTCTGTCTATGATTCTTTCTTGAGGAGGAGTGGACTGTAAACGTTACCATAGCGTCATCGTCTCATTGATTGGGTAACTGAGTGCGGCATCTTCTGGAATCCAGGTGTTACTCTTGGTTGGTTGTTTTTGTTTTGTTTTTAACAAAGTAATGAACAAAGCGTAGGTCCTCGATCCTAAGATCGAGACCCCGGGACTCATGTGGTCTCTCCAGTTGGTCATGATTCAGTGTAATTTTGCCTCTGCAAAAACAAGCAGCCAGTGATAGCTCTTTGCTTGTGTCATAATTTCAGGAGATGACAGATTTCCCAGGGGGATTCCCTGGATTCCGGCAGTGGTGGGAGGGGGCACTCAGACCTGTGACATGGCAGATTTTTTTCAGTGCTTCATGTTATCGTTGGATAAACAGTCAGACAACCTTCATCATAATTGTGGAAAACAGCAAACAGCCCGCTTTCCCCCAGAGTTGCTCCTCACTTAAGAACAAAAAGAAAGGCAAGCAAAACACTCCAATTAAACTGAACCTTCACCCCATTCATATTTCTTATGCCGGTGGTAGGAGGAATAGAGACCAAAACCAGTTCTTCCCTTTTCCTCCATCATTCCATTTCTGCTTTGATTTTTTTTCAAATATACTTTTTTATTGCTAGGAAATAATGGAACAAAAGACCATTAGGTAGAAACTTAGCTTCCAGATTTAAATGCTCATCTAAGGGTAACCAGCATAATCAGCTGAGCCTGCAAAGAATACACAATCATAGAATCACTTAATTAAATTACATCAATGCTGTTTGTTTGGGCACCCGTTTGGGTATTAATAACACTGTTGCTATTTGCACTGCCAAAGGTTTACTACTTAATTATTACATTTGCTTATCAGAGATGCTAGCATCCATTCGTAGGGCCCCGTAATCACACACTGGGTGTTGCTGCCCCAGATGGGACACGCTTTCCAGAACCAGAAGTCCCACAGCCTGGGCTCGATCTGAAAATGAAGCCGTGGAAATCAAGTGAAAATATTTGTTCACTTGTAAACATGAAACAAAATCGGAACAGTTATTCAGACTGTGAGTAAATTTGATGGGGTGTGAACTGATCACTTTATTACACTCTGTTTATAGCATCCTTGCCATTTTCTGAGATGGCAGCCCTATGCTTTTCGTTGTCTTAATTAGATTAAGAATGGATTTAGAGGAGCCAAATCTATTATTAAAAAAGCCATTCTGCTGCATTTCCTGAAAACCCCCTTTTGGTTTTTAATTTAAATTCTTCTGATGCACAATAGCAAAGACCTTACTTGTAATTATGAGCATGTATGCTTTCATTTAAAAGGCTATCCAAGTGTAAGAAAATCAGATCATCAATTTTTTCCAAAATTATTCCTGGAGAAATAAGGCAAGGAAGGAAGGAGGGGAGGGAGGGAGGGAAGGACAGAGGGGACAGAGGGCTGTCTTTCTTTCTGCTGCTGTAGGAAAAAAATGTAGAAACAGTCTAATTGTTTTCTTCTTCTTTCGGTTTACTCAAACATCAAAAGGCCGATGCATGCTCCTACGAGCTGATAATTTCTCCAGGTACTTTTGGTTGTTTTTTTTTTTTTTAGTTTACTTTCACACCTGAAGTATTTGAGAATGTAGGTTTCTCATCTCTCTAACTTAGGTTGAGCGTTTGTTCTGTGGGAAAGCATCCAGGATGATTATCTGGTTTTCCATTCTGCATATCTGCCTCTCCTCCTGGGCCTGTACAAATGCAACTTTCAGTTCAAAACTTTGTTACAGCGTCAGCTATAAATGTTACGCAAGTATGGCTTAGAATTTCAGTTGGAGCCGAGCTGCTGTGTTGGAAACAACAGTGTTTTGTTTTTTGCCAGTAGGTGCCCTAGTTTTAATTTATTGCTGTGTTCCCTGCCCTCTACACTGTGTTGCCTGGAGATGCTATTTCCTACATATTTTCTCTGCATTTTAAAGTTCCTATATAGTCATAATACAATTTCACAGTAACACACATACACACAAATGCATGTAAAAACTAATGAAAGTTGAATAAGGTCTATGGTTTACTTAATAATATTAAGTTCCTGGTTTTGATCATGTACTATAGTTATGGAAGCTATGGTTGGAGAAAGCTGGGTGAAGGCTACCTAAGAACCCTCTATGCTATTTTGGCAACTCTGTGGGTCTTAAATTATTTCAAATTAATATGCTTTAAAAATTTATGTATATTTTTAGTCCATTAACTCCTGGACTGCTACTGGCAAATATTGATCCTTACCTGATCTTATATGAAATTAATTTAATTAATTTTGTATTAAATTAATTTTGTTTTAATAACCAACACTCAGCTATCACCAGCCTTTTGAACATTCATAATTCCCTTCTTCTGCCTCTGAGCGCTCTGCACACATTGTCCATTCATTCAGTTCTCGTGTCTCTTAGCAAAGGGTCCATCTCTGAGTGGTCTTTTTAGCGCCAAAGCCTCACACTGCTCTGGATATCATGTTCCCAGGGCATTCGATCGCTGAATATTCCAATGAGAATAGAAGAAAAAGTAGGATGGATAAGTGAATAAAGAACTGGTCAGCTAGCGCAATGCTGGCCCTACAGTGAACGCTCAGCATATATTCTGAATGAAGGAATTAGCTAATTCATTAATTTTGATCACACGTGAATCTTGTATCTTAGCGAGACAGGGCTCAGGTTCCTGCTGAGCCATCTGTTCCTTTGCGTCCTTCGTGATGGACTTGGAGTCTGAGATCGCTCATTAACTGTCATTGCTTCAGTGAGGTGCCGTGTTTGGGACTGGAGGTCTTGAAGTGATACCTAATTTAGGAAGACTGTGACAAAATTCATCACTAATTACCTGTCTCTCAAATGGAATCAATGCCATCAGCAACATATGATGGTGATAATGTTGTCATTTATCGAGTGATTAATATTCTAAGCACTTTACATGTATTCTCTCACTTTAATTTTACTCTATTACTAGCTTAGTGTTTAGTAAAATAATGTGTTCAGGGTCACCCATAATTGGCTCTTGAGTGGCAGAGCTGGGACTTGAACCTAGGAAGCCTGACTTCTGAGGACCTTCTATGGTCTCCCTCTCATACTTATGGCCTATGCCCTTAAGTGGTGAGTGTTTATCAATGCTGCAGATTCATTAGAATCACCTGAGGACCTCTTCCTGGACCTGCTCCCAGATACACTTATTTCATTTATCTGGGTGGGCACTTTGTTGAACTTTCAAAGGGGTTCCCACCAGGGTGCCATGGTGAGCATCTTAGCTGCATGTCAGAACTGTATTGTATAAGTTCATTATGTCTGGGTATAACCACAGCAAAGCAGAGTAGCCGTCCCCACCACCTACCTTTGGAGAAATGAAGGTGGGACTCTACCTTCATTCCAATGAATTCCCCAAATTTGGTTAGCAATCTGCTTTCCATATTCTTGACTAGAGGCTCTCCACCTCCACCCCACCATCTGTCACTGATGTTCATTTTAATATCATTTTAGCCCAGGCTGCTGTGGCTCAGTGGACTGAGCGCTGGCCTGCAAACTGAAAGATCACTGGTTCGATTCCTGGTCAGGGCACATGCCTGGGTTGTGGACCAGGTCCTCAGCTGGGACATACAAAAGGCAACAATGTATCTCACACATTGGTGTTTTTCTCCCTCTCTTTCTTCCTCCCTTCCCCTCTCTCTAAAAGTAAATAAATAAAATCTTTTAAAAAATAGCATTTTACTTGTATAAAGGTGTCTATTGGCAAAAAAATATGGCATTTAGGTTCAATAGCATGAACCTAAAAATGCATCTGTTCACTGGGGTTGGGCACATCAGGTAAGTGAATGAAGAAGACAAGTCTTTGAATAGTGAGTGTTCCCTTTGAAAAGACAGGTGTGATTAGCAGTGAGGCAAACTGGGAGGGCACGTCCCATTTCCAAGGATACCCCCTCATCTTACAAGTAGCCACACAGAAATCCTGCCCACTCCTTCTGGATCTCCCAGATGTTCAGGAGTCTCCAGAAATCTAGTTTTTTTGTTTATTTTGTTTTTCTGTTGCAAATGTACTTGGCATCTAGGTCCATTGACTCATTGGTTTCCGACACCGCACCCATCACCACGGTGTCCGCAGGAACAGCGCCAAAGAACCTGCACAGGGCTCACAGCAAGCAGTGGCCTTATTCTGCTACCCTTTTGCATTTTAAAAATAAATAATTTATCTTTCTTCACTAACTGCCAAGGGCACTGAGTCCTAATCTTTGCCAGAAATCAGCATTCTGTCTATAGACAAGATGCAACGTTTCGTGGGCGCTGTTTCCTCATCTGTGAAATTGAACCCAGAGAAGGGAATTCCAGAACTGGAGCAAGGGGGTTGTAGGTGGGGCCTCTTGCTGTTACTTACCAGCTCCATCATTTTAAAGGAGTTATTTAGCACTCGGGGCCTATGTTTTTTTCATCTGAAAAAATAGATACATAAGATATTGACTTGCACCATTATCCTGAGGATTAAATTAAATTCTATGTATAATGTGCTTAGTGCATTAGCAGTAAAACACTGGCCATGGTAATAATAAAGGATACACTTAATGAGTGTCATGTCTTTAATAGACTAAAACCAGCCAAACGGTTGTCAGGACTCGGTCTCATTGTCTCGTTGGCCTCAAAGCCTTGAGCACACCTGCTCGCTCCTCCTTTGCACACGGACACTGCAAAGTTTCTCCCGTTATTCTTAGTTTTTAAAAATCAGTGGGACTGCAGTCTCATGGTGATGGGCAGAAATCCAAGCCGTGTGACTCTTTCCTACTCTCTCTGATGTGGACCATACTGGGGGTTACGCTTGCAGAACCAGAAGAAACCTCTTTGGGATGATTAGGAGCAAAGGGTGATTAATAATGAATATATGTCTGCATTTTAAGAGGAGGGTTGTGTTAAATGTGAAGAGTCAATGAATGCCTGTTAACCTTCTCCGAGGTCACCAGTCGCCGGGTGGCTGGTTATGCAGGGCCGCCTGGGCATCGCAGCCCATTTCAGGCCTGCCCTCCGATGTGGTGTAGCACATGCAATTAGGGAAGCGAATCTGTAAAAACCCTCATCGATTTGGGCCAGCAGGACAGGGCGCAGCTGTGGGGGGCGGGGTACTTGGCGAGAGAAGTCAGAACAAATTCATAGGTTCCTGAGAAGAAAGCCTCAAGCTGTCCCTTTTTAGTATGTTTGTGGTAGCGTTCAACTCCCTCTTGATCATAATTCACTGAAAAATATTTTAAAAATAAGTGCACGACTTTTGGGCAAAGATTGTTCACAGTCCTTTTTTCCCCCCAACCTTCTGTTAATAGGTTGGGATTGCACATCCTTCTTATTTATAATGCTGTTGTGGATTTAAATCTCTACCTCAAATCATATTTGACACAAAGTTTGTGGTTTGGCTTTTCTTTTTTTTTTTTCTCTCAAGAACTGAGCTCAAATTTTGCTATCTGAAGCTATGTCTTTGAGGGCATATATCAATTCAGTTTCACCACGTTTGAAAGGCTGGTATTTATAAATGAGAGCTACCCCTCTAGACTTCAGTCCTCTTCTTTCATTTCTTGAACAATCTTGAGAGATGAAATGTGTTTACTCCTCACTGACTTCAAAAGAAATCTGGAGTTCTGGTCTACCTCAACATCCCAGGTTCTTTTTTTGTCTTTCCCACCCCCGCTTTCTCTGACCTGTAAGATAACAGAAAAGAGTTCTTTGGCTTCTTTCCATTAAAAAAAAAAGGTAATATCTCAATTCACAACTGGCTCTGCATAATTAATAATAATAACAATGGTGTGAGAAGGTCTTACATTTATGACTGCTTTCATTTTTTTTTCTGATTCTCATATCAACACTAAAAAGTAAGAAGAGGATGGAAAAGACTGCAAGCATTCATTTATTCTTTCATTTGCTCATCCTTCCGACAAATATTTGATAAGTCAAATGGGAGATATTGTGTGCTAGATAGTGTTCTGGGGACAAAGTCTATGATGTGAAAAAGAAAGACAAGGTCTCGATGCGTTTTGTTGGGAGGACCAGGCAATAATTGCATAAAGAAGTAAGTGAGATCATTTCTGATAGTATACTTGCTCTGAAGGAAATACAAGAGGATAATGCTTTTATTGGGCTGTCAGAGAAAGTTGTGCAAGGACAGTGACATTTGAGCTCAGCTCTAAGTGACAAAGGAAGCAGAGTGAGGTCTGCAGAAGACCAGTGGAGTGGGGAGCATGGCAGGAGCCGTGCGAAGAGGGAAGCAGGGGTCAGGGCGCTCTGGACCTTCTCTGCCATGGTGAGGACGTTAAATTCAGAACCATTGCCTGCCTGGTTCTGTGATGTGTCTGAGGGGTTAAGGACCTCCCCAGCGCCCTTTCTCCTGACCGGGAGCAGAAGTGGAACAAGCTCACACAAACACGAGTGGACTCATGCCATTGGCACCACTACACCATGGTGAGCTCACAGGCTGAAGGCTCTGCCTCCTTCATTCATCGCATCCCCAGATCCCCAGCATAGGACCTGGTGTGTAATTAGCAAATATGTTTGATCAACTGAGCTGGAGTGTTGTGGAAGTGTGGTCGTGTCCCACCTGTATCCAAGGGGGACATCTGGGGGAGGCTTATTTAAAACGAGGATCCCAAGCCCTCCCTCCAGGCTAATGAATTCAGACTTTCTGGGAGTGTTACTTTCATTCCGCATTTCCGACCAGCTCCTC